>CM077081.1:12613097-13341441 GCA_039513925.1 Platanthera zijinensis | reverse complement strand
AACGAGGTTTTCGGATGTGGAAGCCTAGATTGTATGCATTGGCAATGGAAGAATTTGCCCAACGGCATGGGTAGGCCAATATTCAGGACGTCATGGTGGACCTACAATCCATTCTCGAGGCAGTAGCATCATACGACCTGTGGATATGACATGCATATTTTGGCTTACCTGGATCTAACAATGATATTAATGTCTTGCAGACATCAAATTTATTTGCAAACTTAACCCAAGGTATAATGCCTCCTACCAATTATACAATACTGGGTAAAAATTATGATGTTGGTTATTATTTAGCCGACGGTATCTATCCGAAATGGTCAACACTAGTTCAAACCATTTCTCATACACAAGATAAAAAAAAACGACACTTCGCAATGATGCAAGAGGCATGCCGAAAAGATGTAGAACGCGCATTTGGAGTTCTCCAATCACGCTTTGCAATTATTAAGGGGCCTTGCCGTTTTTGGGATAAAAATGTGTTGCATTATATCATGACTGCTTGCATTATAATGCACAATATGATTATTGAGGACGAGCGAGATGAAAATGAAGATATCGTTATTTCTCCACCGCCGCCAACTCAGAATGTTGAAGAGATGGACACAAGTGAAGTCGAAAGATTTCAGCAGTTCCTAAATCGGCATAAAAAAATCAGAGATAAGGCGGCACATTTCGCACTTCGAGATGCACTGATCGAACATCTGTGGGCACGACATGGTAATGAAACAATGTAATTTGAAAAATTGTATGGATTTTAATTTGAATGTATTTCGATGTATGTGCAATTTTATTTAGTAAATCGTGTTCTCTAGCTATTTGTATGATCAATAATATTTAGAAAGTATGCAATATTAGTCTCGTTTTGTAGGTCTCGAAAAAACAAATTTATTGATATATTATATGTGAAGTTTGAAATAATATTTTAGCGGCTACGAACGTTATTGTGTAATACACGTTTTCCTTAAATATAATAAATATATAATTAAAATAAAAAAAAATTAAAAAAAAAATTAAAAAAAATTAAAAAAGTCGAAATGGAGGGCCGGCATTTCCTCTCCTTCTCTAAATTTAGAGGAGGAGGCGGAAATGCCGCCTCCTCCATAATTGCAGCCTCCAATGCCGATGCATTGGAGGGCAACCGGCCTGCATTTCTGAGAAATGCAGGCCGGTTGGAGATGCTCTAAGTGTATCCCTCTAACACTGTACATAAGGTATTTAGGTGGCAGGTTGGGATCTGAAAGTGGCAGAGGCGGGCATGCCCATCACTTAGCACCACCCGACAACCATTGGCGGATCTAGTAAATTATAAATGTGGGTGCACAATTTTTTTAAAATACAATAGTATAAGAAAATATTGCATTGATGACACCACACAAGTGCAAAATTTTATCAGCCTGCTGGTGGCCCCGTCACTCTGTAAAGAGATCTCGAAGTGGGGGACCAAAGCTACCGAAGTGAACAGTTAGAAACCGGGGTCTAAATAACAACACAACAAGTCAGGCATCCAAAGCGTCACGACTGTTTCGAAAGGTGACCTTCAATTGCTAAGCAATATAAAAGTGTATTTGTTTGGCAGTCATTTTCTAAGCCAATAAAATGTTCTAGTGATGAGAAGTTACTGGGAGTGCTGAGCAAATGATTGAGGCAACAATCATAAAATCAAATATCATTCAGGATATAAATTAAGAAAACCCTTTTTGTTTCTAAGTACAAAGAACTGTCCTATGGCAATATTTTTGTGGAGATGCTTAATATTTCAAACAGAAAATCTCATGAAAAAAGTAAAGAAGGACCTTCTAAGTTCTACCGGACTGCCGCCTGCCAGAACTGGGAAGATAGCCCCGATTGGGCAAGTGTGGAATTCGAGTTGTCTCAGAGCAATGATTTTGTGATTGGCGAATGGCCTTACCCTGCAGAACTAGGCTAAATAAGAACATGGAACGCTGACAAGAGAATAGTGATTTGCGCCTCTCGAGAGGGTCGAGAGGCTATTTCGCAAAGCACTGAAGGAGGACTATTTGGCGATCAGTTTGCACTAATTGCTGAAACGTCATGTAGCTGAGCAGGGGTGAGCAGGCGGGCTGCGGGTCATGAGTTTGAAATAAAATTTGAGGTGCAATTAGCCGATCTTGGTCTGCAAAAAGCCAAATATGGTCTGCGAATAGCCAAATCTGACATGTAAATAGCCAAATGTTGGCCTCCATATAAAAAACCACAAAAAATTGAGGTATTTGTGTCGCTTTGGCCCCCCACTAAATCCGTCCCCGAGCAACACCCTAGTACAAGGTGTAGGTTCCAACAAGTTCAACAACCTAGGCTTCAGTAGGCATGCAAATAAGGCATATCAGGCCCCCTAGACCCGAGCTTATTTGCTACCAGGCCCAGGCTGGGCCCGGTCCTCCCTAAGAAGACCCCTACCTGCCTGAGCCTACCAGATTGGGCTCAGGTAGGGCAGGCCAAAGCCTGGGAATGGCTAGGCAGGCCCCCAATGTGATGATATGGCAGCAGCTGTTGCTGCCAAGCCGAAAGATGCTCCCAATGTGGTGATTTTGGCAGCTAATTGCTGTCATTTGGCAGCAGCTTTGCTGGACGCTAACCGCCCGGGCATAACCGCATAACCAAGCACCACGCAAAGGCCGGTCCCCAGACAAGCCAAGGCTCGTCTCGCACAGGGCACTAGACCAGGCCCTTCCAAAAACAGGGAGCCTGGGAAGGCTCACTAGGCCTGGCTTGAACCTAAAAAAGCTCAGACCCGGGCGGGCAACAGGAAGACATCAGTATCTATTTCTTTCAACCCTTTTTACTCTTCTTCTTCTTCCAATTTCACTTGGAATCATGAGACATATAAGCGGTTAAAATTCTAAGTGAGGACCACTCAAGACATTATGTTCACCGATGTTAAATCTAGAGAGGACCACTCAAGGCATCCCAATTCAAGAATGAGCCCATCTACAGTCGAAAGGGATATTTATGACTTATGAGCAAGAAGATGAGATGATAGAAAACATTTCCACTCCAGTGAGCATGAGTGATGGTCTTTCTGAGAGTATAGGAGCAAGTTCTAGGGGAGTGTTGAACCTTCACAATGCACAAAAAGGGGGTCTGACAAGGGTAAACGCATTGAATCAAAAAGTAAACGATTTTCACAGTATAATATTGATCAGTTAGTAGAGTCCACACTACAGGTTGTTCACAACTTGATGCAGTCTACCCAAATGCATGCTCCTGCATTAACAATCCAAGAGGCAGTTGAAGAGCTAGAGATGCATCCTGATATCAGAAATGATCCAGTGTGATAAGATTTTGCTACAATAATCATATTGGATACAAATTACAAAACTATGAAACTTTTTTTGAGCCTTCCAAGCTCTAAACAAGCTTGTTGCTCAAAAATAGTCATTATGATGGCTTGCAGTAGCTTGGTGTTATCTTTGTTAGTTCATGCTATGAGTTATCATGTATGTGGTTATATGGATTTTCAAGGGTGTTATACTGTTAGTTCATACTATGAGTTATCATGTATGGGGTTTTGTACATGTTTTTATGGTTTTCATTTTTTACAGAATAAAGAATGTCAAATGAAAATGAGGAGAACATGAACGAGGAACAAATTTTGTCACTTACAAATAAATGATTGCCGATAAGCTCATTTTCTAATGATGGTAATAATATCGTCTGCTTGATACTCTAGTACAACACACATTTATGATACAGGGACTACATGCACATGACATTATCCAACACAGGGGACAAGTGGATGGGTGAAGTCTAGAATGAATATCCTGTAAAATTTCACAATATCTTCAGAATGTCGAGTGTCACAATGTATCGTTCTAGATTTATTAAGTGAACTTGTTTCCAATCATAATTTGAGAGGCTTAAGAAGAACATTTGCTAGAGAAATTCTTACTATCACAATATATATGACAATGAATTAATAAGGAAACATGTGAACATTTTCAGCATTCAACTATAACAATAAACCTGTAATTTTTAAAAAGATCCAGCTGTTATATAAACCATTCAAACGGCCTATATTGTTGAAGCCAAAATTGTGCGATCAAGCCACAACGTTCGACCTAGAGGGATGGATGTCGAGTAATCGGTTACTGTCGGTTAAGAAAAGAAGACAACACAGGACGCTAGCAGCGACAACACCAAACTTCGTCCGTCGTGGCGAATGTCTCTCTTGCGACAACTTTTCTTTGATTGAAAAGTGGATTAAAACGGTTAACAAAGAGGAAATCGAGAGCCTGAGCGAACAGGAGCAAATGGAGCGGGTGTGTTGGCCAACAACAGTCTCTGCTCTCGAAACTGTTGATGGCCATGAAAGGGACGCTTATGGTGAAATTTCCTCCCCCTCTGAACAGGGGGCTGGAATTCGGGGTGAGCAGGTCTCGCCGACTGCTGAGGAGCAGTAGAGGAGGTGCTGGCCAAACTCTTATCTGTAAGAAGCTTCGAAATATAGTTCGGATTGCTCCTCTCCTCTGATGAATCCTCTCTCCTCTGATGTACATGTTGGCGAGACTAATCATCTCCTGGTAGACCTCGGCTCTCTGATATTTGCTTCAAATTTGAGAGGACATTCTCTAAGAAGCCGTTGATCAGAGCCACCCTATAAAGCTCTGGGTCAACGTTCTGGACTTCCATGATCTCTTTTTGGAAACGATCCACACACAGAGCCCACACTCATCTTCTTGCTGCTTAATCTCAAACAAGCCCGCTAGACCACTCTTCTTTTTCTTTGAGGTAGAGAACCTCAAGAGAGCTCTCTGCGGAGCTCAGCAAAGCATCCAATAACTGGGGTTGGAGCCGCGTAGAACCATTCCCGTGCTTCTCCATCAAAGGACGTCACGAGAAGCTTGCATTTGGTCGCATCTAAAAGAGTCTTCAGAGCGACAGCTGACTCGGAAGCCTGAAGGTGTGCAAATGATCGTCCTCACCGGCGTACACCGGTAGACGAGGCTCCCTGAAATATCTTGGAGTTGGTTTCCCACCGACTCCATCAGTAAACAGAGAGGGCTCCTCTGCTTCTTTGTAGACAGGAGGAAGGGGAAATAGATTGCAGCAGGGGCAGCCGCTGGAGGATAACTGCAGGATAAGAATAATAAGCTGTTGCTGAAGGAGCAGCTCTCCCTGGAAGTTGAGAGCCCTTGTTGGGCTTCCTTGAGACGCTTCTCGATAAAAGACTTGTCAGGCAGCAAATTCATCCTCTTGAGACCGTTGAGGAGCAGCGACCTGAACAAGCGGATAGGGAGGAGGAGGAGGAATCCTCATGGAGATGGAGAAATCAGAGTACATAGGCATGGCAGCGGGCTGATGCGGAGCTAACCGCTCGGTAAGAGCGGCTAGGCTTGACCGATCGCATCTAGCTCTAATCGGTTACCCTGCGGGCTTGCTCAGCTTCCCGACGTGACTGCTCCAACGCCTCCCACAAGGCATCATCGCTGTGATCTGAGCGGACTGATCTTTGACAGATTGACGGTCTGACATGATCTAACCGGACAATTTCACCAACGACTTGGATCTGAAGGTCGCGTGTTGTGTTGAAGCCAAAATTGTGCGATCAAGCCACAACGTTCGAACTAGAGGGATGACTGCTGAGTAATCGGTTACTGTCGGTTAAGGGCAAGAAGACAACACAGGCCGCTAGCAGCGACAACACCACAAGACTTCGCCCGTCGCGGCGAATGTATCTCTTGCAACGAGCTTTCCTTTGATTTGAAAAGTGGATTGCAGCAGTTAACAAAGAAGAAACCGGAGAGCCTGAGCGAACAGGAGACCGCTATGCACAAGATTCGAGATCACTGTCACAAGCGACAAGCTTAGGGATTCGAATCAGCATGCCTAGACAGTACTGTTCACCCTTATTTATAGGCTCGGGCCTGCTCAAGCGGGCAAGGCTAAAATTACCGGCTGCCTGGGTACAAGAGAATCGGGCAGCGGTGACGAGATACCTATGTTATTAAAGGCGCGCCTCAGGCGCACCTAAGGCTCCAGGCTCACCAGCTCAGAGGTTTGCGTCTCTGTGCGCATTATTTGCGCCTTTAGAATAAAAAAAGAGCGTCTAAGTGAAATTTTTTGTTGTAAATTTTTTTCTTCAAAAATTAAGAAAAAATAACGCAAGAACTCAATAATATTTTATAGATTTAGGCTCTGTTTGGGACAACTCTGACGGATGAAAGAGCTGATGATCGGGTATAACTGTTTCAATAGAACTCTTTTAGAAGCTCTTTTAAAAAAGTTATTGTTGTTTGGATACCTTTTAGTGATAGAATTGATTTTCTTCTCCAAAGTCCTCTGCCTGTTCTCGCCCTTGACTGAAGAGATGGCCGGTGCAACCCACTGTCATGCAGATTTTGACCTGGTGTTGACTCCATCCCCCGTAACAGCATCCGAAGCAGTCTTCTTCGTTCTGGGAAGAGCTTGAAGCAGAGATAAGTTGTTTAATGGCTGATTTGGACATGGTGAGGAGCCACTGGCCGAGCAGATCTTGATGTTCATGGACGACGACGACGGCTCATGGACGACGACGGCGGAGAGATCCCGTAGGGCACGACAGCGGCGGCTCATGGACGACGACGGTGGTAGCTCATGGACGACGACGACGGCGGCTCCTGCCGGCGAGAGAAGTGGCCTCGGGTGGAAATGAAGGCGGGATCGGGATTGAAGGCGGTGAGTCCGCAGGGCACGGAAATTTTAGGGATTTTTTTAGGGGGCGGGAAGCGATTTTTAGGAGCTAAACGTTGGGGGGGGGGGGGCGGGTCCCGGACTTTCTAAAAATCAGCTCTGGAAGGATTTTCAGGAAAGCGATTTTGAGAGAGCTACCAGCTCAAACAACCTAAAATCAACTCTGACGGCTGGAATAGAGATTTTCCAGCCGCCAGAGCTGCGCCAAATAGAGCCTTAGTGTCTGTAATAGATAATTGTGCGTTGAAACTTAGATATGATATAAGTGATCACATTGATTATATTTCTTAAAAGATATAAATGATAGTAATGAATGATTGATTAGCAGACTAGATGAAGAATTTGATCGAGAAGCTGAAATGATATTTGATGTTGATTATTTAAAATGAATGTGGTTGCTCTTTGCCTTCCTCAGGCCCGCGCTTGCGCCTTGCTTCTAGGCTCCAAGACCCCTTTGCGCATTGGTGCGCCTTGCGCCTTTAATAACTAAGCGAGATACAGGGTTGCGAATAAAAGAAACGACAACCTAACCGCGTAGACAGGCGGTTAGTCTGGGTCTGATCGGCCTCTCCCCGGAGACTTTGCAGCCTGAAGAACGAAGTGGCTATGCGGTTAGGCCAATTCTAACTGCCTGGACTTGGGAAAAATGATCTTCAATGATGCATGATACATGCCTGATTTCAGAAATTATGTTGGTGCAATCGACAAAACACATGTTGAGGCACAACTTCCGGTATATGAATAGATCTTAGTTCTTACATGAGGTGGTATGGTTCACCTCAAAATACCATGGTTGTGTGTGATTTTTTATGACTTTGCATTCATAATGACTAGTTGGGAGGTTCTGCACATGACAATAGTATTTTTTGAAATCCAATTATGGATCAAAATTGAAACTTTCCTCCCCTCCATCAGGTAAATAGAGCTGAAAATCTTAATTGTGCTTTTATTATATTTATTGCCCAGCAACCAATGGAATTCAACAAATACATGAAAATATTACTTGGCTGATGTTAAGTACTTACTCCAGCAAGATATTTAAAATCTTACGCAGAAAACTAGGCATCATTCGTCGGATTTTGTTCATGCCAATGTCCCGTTCAAGTGAAAAAGAAAAATATTTAGCTCATCAATGTGAAATGTGATAGAAAAAACATTTAGCGTGTGGAAAAAAATGATGCATCTTCCGAGACTTGTTGGTGGAGGCAGCCCTGATCAGGACGACGCAATAGTATATCAACGCCGCACTCGTCCGGACCTCTTTCGACCTTAATTTACATATTTTATTTGTGTGAATATATATATATATATTTACTAGCATCTTCAAACGGGCTTCGCCCGTTCTCGATGCGTCGTTGCGGGCTTCGCCCCCCCCCATCCCCCCCCCCGCGGGCTTCGCCCGCCCCCGGCAAAATTTAAAAGTATTTAATAATTTTATAAATTATAAACAAATTACTTATTATTTCTAAACCCAAAATTATATCTTTATTATAATTTAATAAATTAATTAATAAAAAATGAAATAACAAAACAGAAATCTCGGACGCCGTTGCAGCAGTCTCAATACCGCCCCCGGACCTTCAGGCCCTCCTGTCAGAGTTTGCAGAAATCTTTGCCCCACCAACCGAGCTGTCACCAGCTCGGCCGAGCGATCATGCCATACCTCTTCAGTCGGGCGTGATGGCAGTCTCGGTCCGTCCATACCGCTACGGGCACGTACAAAAGGACGAGATCGAAAGACTGCTCCGCGACATGTTGATGGGGGGCCTCATCCGCCCCAGTGCCAGCCCCTTCTCCCGCCCGGTCCTGTTGGTCCGCAAAAAAGACGGCAGTTGGTGTTTCTGCGTAGACTATTGGGAGCTCAATAAAGTCACTGTTCCAGACAAGTACCCGATTCTGGTGATTCAGGAGTTTTTGGATGAGCTCCATGGCGCGACCGTCTTCACCAAGCTCGACCTCCGTACCGGCTACCACCAGATTCGCGCCCGGTCGGCCGATGTAGCCAAGACGGCCTTTCAGACCCATGATGGCCACTATGAGTTCCTGGTTATGCCTTTCGTCCTGACCAACGCACCGACGACCTTTTAGGCCACGATGAACGATATATTTCGCATGGTACTTTGTCAGCACATTCTCGTTTTTTTTTATGACATATTGGTCTACAGTTCTTCTTGGCAGGAGTATCACCAGCACGTCCGACAGACATTGACATCTCTACAACGCCACCCAACAAAGTGTTCCTTTGGGGTTCCCGAGGTGTGCTACTTGGGACACACCATCTCGGCAACAGGAGTCGTCATGGATAGCGATAAGATCGAGGCGGTCCTCCAGTGGCCAACACCATCGTCACTCCGCAATGTCCGTGGATTCTTGGGACTAACAGGGTACTACCGCCGGTTCATTCAAGGGTATGACACGTTGGCCCGACCCCTCACCCAACTTCTGAAAAAGTTGGCCGAAGGGCCCTTCGAGTGGTCGGTCGCGGCTTCCACCGCTTTTACCGCGCTACAACAGGCCTTAGTTCGAGCTCCGATGTTGGCTATGCCAGATTTTTCACAGCCCTTCCTCGTAGAATGCGACGCATCAGGCGTCGGTGTTGGAGCTGTTTTGTTGCAGGCCGGTCGCCCGGTGGCCTATTTCAGCCGTGCTTTTTCAGACACAATCCGTAGTCGTTCGGCTTATGAGAATGAGCTCATGGACCTCGTCCTCGCTGTGCAACATTGGCGTCCTTACCTCCTAGGTCGACGGTTTGTGGTCCGCACCGACCACCACAGCCTTCACTACCTCCTACAACAGAAGATCGCTACACCCGCTCAACAAGTATGGGTTGCCAAGCTCCTCAGCTATGACTTCAGCATCGAGTTCCGGCCAGGGAAGACCAATTGTGCAGTCGATGCCCTCTCGCGCAACCCCATCCTCACAGCCATTTCCCGACCGGTGTGGGAAGATGCGGATACCCTCCAACGGGAAGTAGAAGCCGACCCGACGCTCAACAAGATACAGATAGCACTTCTTGCGGATGCCACAAGCCACCCATCATACTCCTTGGTTGACAGACGCTTACTCTATAAGGTCCGCCTCGTGCTCACCCCCTCCTCCCCGAGTATTCCGCTGTTGTTGAAAGAGTTCCATGCTACACCTACGGGGGGGGCACACCAGAGCTTACAGGACGTACCGACGGCGTGCCTCCTCACTCTATTGGCCTCATATTTTTCGACAGGTCAAGGCCTTTGTGTCCTCCTGGCTCACCTGTCAGAAAGCCAAGTACGAGGCAATGTTCCTCGGTGGCCTACTTCAGCCCCTTCCGATTCCAGATCGCATTTGGGACGACGTCGCCAGGGATTTCATCATACGGCTACCCCGATAACAGGGGCACGACAACATCCTGGTTGTAGTGGACCGGCTCTCAAAGTATGCTCATTTTATTCCCCTGCGCCACCCATACAGTGCGGCCACAATCGCCGACAATTTCGTCCAGGGGGTCGTATGCCTCCACGGGTTTCCTCGGTCGATCGCCAGCGACCGTGATCCGCTCTTCCTTAGTACATTCTGGACCATGTTGTTCCGCTTACAGGGCACCTGTCTCCGCATGAGAACAACCTACCACCCGCAGATGGATGGCCAATCAGAGGTCCTCAACCGGTGTTTGGAGACGTACCTCTGCTGCTTCGTGGGGGAGCAACCTCGCAGTTGGGCCAAGTGGCTCGGTTGGGCTGAATACTCGCACAACACCGCCTACCATCAGGCGGCCGACACCACCCCATTCGAGGCCGTTTACGGCCGCCCTCCTCCGTCGATTGTCCGCCACCTTCCAAGGGAGTGCCAGGTGGAAAGCTTGGCCACCGCTCTCCGTGACAGAGATACCATCCTGAATCATTTGAAGCACCACTTACGGCGGGCCCAACAAAAGATGGTCTCCTTTGCCAACAAGAAACACTGAGACCCCTCTTTTGAGGTTGGCGAGAGGGTGTTCGTCAAACTCCACCCCTACCGACAGCTTTCGGTGGCCCGCCGGCCCTGCCCGAAACTGGCTCCTTGTTTCTTCGGGCCTTTCGAAATCCTCGCCCGCATAGGGGCGACGATCGCCTGTCGTCTTCACCTTCCAGCCGGGAGCCGCATTCATCCGATCTTCCATGTCTCCGAGCTACGACGCGTTGTGGGCGACCACACTCCCACAGATCACATTCCAGCTGACCTCGACCTCGCAGGGGAGGCACCCTACTACCCCGCCTCAGTCCTCGATCAGAGATGTCGCACCACAGGAGACCGCACATCAGAAGAAGTCCTTGTGGCATGGATCGGCCGGCCAGATTCGGACGCAACGTGGTTTCCCCGGGATGATTTTCGCCGCCAGTTTCCAGATTTCTGGCTTGAGGACAAATCACATTTTCCAGATGACGGCATTGTTACGGAGTTGCACGACGACGAGGCACCTTGGAAAGTTTACACGCGTCGGGCGCGTATAGCGGATGGGCCCACAACTCCCACAGCGAATAATTAATTAATTTGTTGTTTTGTTTGCGTGTGTCAATTTAAGTATTTTCGTACTTCCTATTTTACAGTTTTTCCTTTTTATGATCGCTCCTCATCACTATAAGAGAAGGTGTAAGCCTTGTATTGTTTTTCATCCTGGAATAAAATTGTGTTTTCCCTCTCCTCCTCTCTAACCCTAACCCCCTCTCTCTCTCTACCTTCCCTCCCTCTCCCGCTCTCTATCAGACCGACCGAAGTCACCGCCCCCCGGGATCGTACCAGAGGCTGAGGGACACATTAACCATAAATCCCGAGTAGAAAGTCAGAGATCAGAGGGCAGACCATCTGAATTTAGAGGAGTAATAAGATAACAGTAGCAAGATCACAAAATAGCAACAGGAAGAAAATCTGAAAACCAATAATAAGAGTAAAAATACAATAGTAACAAGAACACTAGTCACTTGGGTATGAACTTTAGAAGCAAAAACCAACAGGCAGAAGTCGTGAAACACTAGGTGATGCAAACCAACAAACAAGAGTTGTATATTAAATTTAATAAATAAAGTTGAGAACAAACAAAACTGAGGACCCCGTGTTTGAGTCTTTGAGTAAATAAACTATGTGATTAACCTAGGCCTATCATGTCGCTCTCAAGTAACCAACATTCC
Source organism: Platanthera zijinensis (assembly GCA_039513925.1). Classification (NCBI taxonomy): domain Eukaryota; kingdom Viridiplantae; phylum Streptophyta; class Magnoliopsida; order Asparagales; family Orchidaceae; genus Platanthera; species Platanthera zijinensis. The sequence goes on along the minus strand of CM077081.1, from coordinate 13,329,610 downwards.
ATTGACAGATGTCATGAAATTAAAATCCACAGTCACGAGTAAAAAGAAAAAGAAGAACGCGAGAATTTCAAATTAATGGCAAACAGACACAACGAGAGTTAGGACAAGCTCTGAAATTATAACGATAAATAAACATAGCATAATTTTATTCTAACAGGATGTGAGCGAGAGAATAGGTAAGAGGCATGCCTTTGGGCGATGAGTGCAGCATCAAAATCATTCCAAACAAGGAAAAAGGGGTATGACTGAATGTAAAGGGAGGGCAATGGTGGTAGATGGATGGACTGGGGAGGAACAATCGTGTGAATTAGTTGAGGATGGAGGTGGCAGTCCAACAAAGGCTCGTCGGAGGTGGCAGTCCAACAAAGGCTCGTCGGAGGTGACAGTTCAACAAAGGCTCGTCGGAGGTGACAGTTCAACAAAGGCTCGTCGGAGGTGGCAGTCCAACAAAGGCTCGTCGGAGGTGGCAGTCCAACAAAGGCTCGTCGGAGGTGACAGTCCAACAAAGGCTCGTCGGAGGTGACACAGGAGGATTCGTTGGAGGCCCTCAAGGTGGTTGGTTGGTGGAGGCCGGCAATGAAACCTAGAGGAGGCCGGCAATGAAACCTAGAGGAGGCCGGCAATGAAACCTAGAGGAGGCCGCCGAACCCCTGGACTCGTCGAAGACAACAAGTACTAGAGGAGTGGTCTTCAGAGCCCTAAGGGGCGTCGATCGGGGGTTGAGTCCGGTAAGATCATAAAAAGCAAAAACAGAGTCTTTGCATGCCTGAGGGTTGTCAAATTGGACTTCCAGAAAACATAGAAGATTTCTTTATTTACCCGATTTTCCTGCCGAAACTAGGCCACAAAATTCAGAAGCCTAGAAATCATCAGTTTAACAAATTGTCACATTCAAGGAGGATGTGGCGGAAGGGAAGAGAACTAGAAAGTTAACTCTTAAATATATTGCAAATTGACAAAAAATAAGTGAGAAGCCCATAATATCAATATTCACCGACATAATAAAAACGGATCCCACAAAGGAGTTGGGAATTAATAATATAACTTAAAAAATTACAGTGCGGCGAAGAACTTGAAAGGAGAAGCATGCAAAAAAGGAAAAACCGAAGAAGGAACCGTAAAACTAGAGGAAATGACACGTTGACGAGAGGTAGGAAGTGAAATCCAACGCCAAAAAGCCGGATATGATCAAGGAAATAGCAATCGACAGAAGAAACCAAAAGCGAGACTCTAAAGCAAAAGAAGTTGTAGGAAAGAACATACGGGCGACAAAAGAAATGAAGAGCACCAAAAGCCCGACTCCGAAGCAAGAAATCACAACAAGCGCATCTGGTTTAGAATCAAAGGTAATAGATATAAGATAAACTCGTACAACTTAAGCTTTTAATAAGAAGTTATTAAACTAAATTTTGCACCAAATATCGGTGACGTGTCATTTCCACAGACACACACCGATTATGTCGGGAGACATCTACAGCCAGGTACTCTCGTACCAATCTAGTTTACACAATTGGGATCCCTCATGGTTCTCGGTGAAAGAAGAAATCTAATTCAAAATCCTTTATTTGATCCTCCAAAGACGGTGAAATGGCATATACACGAGCCCATAAAACATTCATATTGCATCATATATATTATAATTAAACTATGACAATTCCATGGTCTAGTAATAGTACAATATAAAACCTTTCAATATCATGTCCTTCTCATTCTCTCACTCTTAAATTTTCATATTCTTCTCCAACCTATCATTTTCTGCATGATTAAATTGTCACAACTCTCATATTCATCTTCCCTCTTATTGGAATAGTTAGCTCAAACTCATTGAATCAAAATTCAACCCAAGCTCATTAATTATTCAAACTAAAATGAATTCGAGTCAAGCTTGCTTCAACTCGCACCCATGTTAAATTGCAAAAACATTTATACAAATTACTCATGTTTAAAGTTAAAATTATGCAAACGGTTTGCTTCTTCCATGTTGTATATGCGTGTTGTCTACGTACAAGGTTACAATGAAGTACAAAATTGAACCGAACAACGCACGTGTTTATGAATGTTTATAAAATAGCATCGAAATAACAAGAGCATGCAACTGAATAAATCTAGTAATATATGAATGACATTAGTACACGCGTAGTACTTTAAGATTTAAACAAAAAGAAGCCCCTCTTATATGATATTCAAACAATACAAGACAAAATACAAGATTAGCAAAAATATTAATAAAAAAACTACAAATAATTTCTACAATGTTAATTAGAAAAAATGTAATCAAATAAGAAAAGCATCATAAGTTTGAATACAAGAGAAACAGATATAAGGAAATGTACCGAGTCTACTGACTATGGGTTTGTTTGGCACAGCAGTGGCGGTTATGAACATGGTGATTACGGACCGTCATTCGTGAACGTCCAATCTCACCTAAGAAACTCCATCCACTTTCATGTTCAAAAATTAGTTCTTTTCTTGGTAGCGGTCATAAACATTGTCATGTCAAACGTATATATTATGACAATGGTGTTTTTGTCCAAACTCACTAGAGCAAAAACGCTACGCCAAACAAACCCTATATCTAGATATCACCAATCCTTATAAAAATAGCGATGAACATGAACCCTCAATGTACTTCTACCATACAAAAACCATCTACTTGTTCGACCAATCCTCTAAATTTGTGCAAAATGATGATATGCCACAAGTAGTAGGAATAAAGGAGAAACGAGGACGACCTAAAATAGTTGGAATAAAGGCCCGGTTGATGATGACATCTCACAAGTAGACTCAATTCAATCCAATCATATATTAAAACCATCAAATAAACAGAAACTTTTTTAAAAAATTATCAATCAGGTATGCAAAAGCTTTAATAATACTAGAATACACTCTGGCTCTTATGAAATTTATTTAAAACTTTTGACAAACAGAGTTAACGTACACTAGCAGAGAAGGGCAATTGAAAGCCATATACTAAAAGCCCTGAAGTATGGCAGACCCAAGAAAGATGAGAGCAAAGAAAAACACAAACTTATTTGAATAAAACCAACAATAAGATCTGAACAAACTGTTGTGAGAATTCACCTTGCAGCCTGTGGGCTCCCGAGATCCCATTCAATCAAACAAACAAAAAACCAGTCCAACATTTCAACTCTCCAGCAAACAATATGACCGGCGGATCTTCCATGATCGGAAATCAATTATCATCCCGCTTCTACCGAAATGAAGAACATTCAAACTGGCGCAGTATAGTTAGGACTAGGGTTACTCCCAACCACGGAGAGCAAACCCCTGTCCGCCGCCTCCTGCTCGTCAAGAAAGTGATCCTCTGTGGCTCGAAGCACGGCGTGCACGCTGACGAGCACGAGCCCTATGATCAGAGATACGAGGACGTTAAGCCCTACGCCTGTGAGGACAAGGGCTACCACCGTGATGACGGATAGCGTGGCGAGGATGATGCGATCGTCGACAGTGCGGCGGAAGAGGACGAGGGGCTCATCGCGGAAGAAATATAGAAATAGCCAGGCGACGAAGACGGCGATGTAAACGATCATGGAGATGGGATGCCAGAGGAGGCTGATGAATACGACGAGGAGGACGATGATGGCGTAGTTGACGCGGAAGTAATAAAGGTTGCGACGGAGGGCGTACATGGCTTCGCGGTAGGAATGGGGCCGGGAGAAGGCGGATGGGTCGGTGAGCTCGCGCCATGGACGGCGGGTAGCTATCAGTGCTTTTCCCCTTTCCTTAGCGCGGGAAAAAAGCTCGCCGGATCCGGAGGTCGAGACACCCGGCTCCGGCCACGGTGCTGTAGGGATGGCGCCGTAGCTTGTCATATTGGGTATTAAATCCTGGAGCTCACCGGAGCGGAGGTGGGAAGGAGGAGATGGGACGAGGAATGGAGACACCCACCTACCTAATTCTGGATCTCCGTCGATCGTGGTGGGAGTGGACTCGCGACGACAGCCTGGAGAAACCCTAAATTGTCGGTTTCCGGTATTCCCACAGGGGGCGTCAAAGACGGCCGTCGAAGAGGTGCTGCGCTGGCAGTGGATCCATCTACTACAGTTAATATGACATTCAAGTAATCAACAGCCTCGACGTGGAAGACTGGAAGCGTGACATCTGTTTTAAATAGGGCCGCCCGAGATAATATCCCCACCGCACGGAACAGAGCAAGTAAAGTGTACTTCACCCTGAAGTGCGGACATCCAACGGTCCGCGTTACATGTCCGTACATATCTCAAAATGAGATGAGATGCACTCGCTTTGAGATGTGTGCGGGCATCCACGCGAGCCGTTGGATGCCCGCACTTTACTGTAAAGTGCATCCTTGCAGTTCACTCCCCCCGGATCCCCACTGCACGTCATCACATAGTTGGCCTACTCTCAGGCTCCATTTGGCATGAATGGGTTAAGGCTGCATTTGGCGGGACTTATCGTAGCTTATTTGTTCGTGTGAGATTGGATAAAAATGTATTGTCATAGAATTTTGGTATGACAATGACATTTTTGTCCTACCTCACCAGAGCAAATAAACTGTGATAAGTCAGACAAATACAGTCTAAATCAACATTTGTTAAGGATCAATTTCTTTTCTCTCTCTCTCAATCCTACAGTGCCACACACACACTCTCTCTCTTCCTTCCCTTGCTATAGGTTTAGAAGGGCTAGAGTTTTTCCATTTTAAATAATAAAGGAACATGCAGCTTATGAAATATCATTCGAGATTCAACGAACATAATCAAAATTTTCCGTAGAGAATAGAGGCTCGTATTTTAAGCCTTGTGATTTTAGACTTTCGATTTTTGAAAGGAATGAGAACTAAGAAGAGAGTAAGTGAACAACTAAGGGTCTGTTTGGGATGCCTCTTTGCCGTCATTTCATTTAAACTGGAGGCTGTGCCTTTTTGGTACAAATGACAAGCAATGCAAGGAGGGAGAATAATGAAATTGGTCAGGAGTGGGTCTAGTCAAATGACGGCAATGCGAAACTCCATTGTCAAACAATTTTATGAAACCGCCGAAAATTGAGTCATGTTGTTTTCCCAAACAAACAAAATATTTTGCAGTTTCAAACCTAACTGCAAAAAGAGGTTTCCTAAACATATTCAGTTTTAAAAATACAATGTAAATTCTTTTTTTTTTTTTAAATTGCTCCCTTTTAAAAGAGGATTGGTATTCCAAACAACCCCAGCAAAGTGAGCCGTCTATAGGTGGGAGAGGACTGTGCGCTGAAGACATAAGTGTCTAACAATTAGGAAATAGCTTCTTTATAATAAAATATAAATTTAATCAGCTTTTCTTCTCCATAATAAAAGTTTAATCAGTTTTTCCTCCCCATAATTAAACATTAATTAATTTCTCCACAAATATAAGAAAAATAACATAAAACAAAACCGTGGACGGCAGGATTCGAACCTGCGCGGGCAGAGCCCACATGATTTCTAGTCATGCCCGATAACCACTCTGGCACGTCCACAATCTTGAGTAATTGTCTTGGAATTTTATATATTACTATCTTATGTAGCTATGAAAGCACAAAAAATCACTATAATTAGGATAATGTGTGTCTGGGTTGCGGGAGGGGGTTAACAGGGTAAAGTAAATAATAGTTGCGACAAAACGTAGATTATTTGTAGTGATCACAATGGGCTCATCGGTGCAATTCTAAGGAACTCATTCTCGCACAATTTCGAGTTTATTTGGTCATCTGAACGGATGCCGAAGAAGGGTGCGCATGCAGCGCACAAGGTACAAGGGTGCCGCACATGGCACAACATGTAGTGCAACAATTGGCAATTGCCGCCAAAGTTGTGAGGATGGAGATCCTAGATGAAATCATTTCGAGATTGGATCAAATGGTAGGATTGGATCAAAGATCGCTTTACAAAATCTGGATCGTAGGATCGTGATAGTCCATGATCCGGATCGCGATCCTGACAATCATGATTGTCGCGCGACATTGCCGAGCGGCAATTGCCACACCGGCTGCAGGCAGGGGGCCTTCGTGCCCTCGCTCCTACGGGGCTCTAATTCCCCCCCCCCCCCCAAATTGGTTGCTGACTTGGTCAGCGCCCACAATGTGCTCAAATCTCAGCGCCCACAATGTGCTCAAATCTCAGCTCCCAAACTGAGCGCTGAGATCAGTTCCCAGGGCGGTCACTCGGCACACAGGATCCGCTCCTTCCTCTGCAAACACGATCACGAGCCCCGCGCTCGTTGCACTCACTCCTAGCACTTACCATCGCCTCACGACGCCCTCCGCGCTAGCTCTAGACGCTTTCCATTGCCTCCCGATGCCTGTCGCGCTCCCTCTCGACACTCACTATTGCCTCGCAATCTTGATCTAGCCCGCACCCAAGCAGAGCAAGGCAAGCCCATCATGAAGATTTAGGTCAGGCGAGCCGAGCCAGGCTATGCGACCCCCGAGTCGCCGATCATGGACGGCCGCGAGCTCAGCTTCATCATCCAAGTACCAACTCGTTCAACGAACTCCCGGACAGGGGGGGGGGGACTCGCATCGAGGCGCTTACAAGTCAGTTGAGTCCGTCCTCTTCGTGAACTCGCCTCGGCAGGAAAGCCAGTGCATCCTTTCGCCTACTCACCGACCAGTCGGGTATGCCCATAGCCATCACAAACAACATGATTCTGCTATCTGCAGATCGATCGAGGGTGTGATAACAAAAACCAAAAGGCAAAGGCTGTTATTAGCATGAAAAAAAACAATTTTACCCCTAGTTCGGGGTTTGCCTATAAATAGACCTTCAAAACACCTTGGAGAGGCGGACCCAGCCTCCTTGAGCTCTGGACTTTAGAGGCTCTTGCTCTGTGCCATCCAAGGTGTCAAGCTCAGCCTTTGGCTTTGGGAGGGGAATACGTGATACGCGCTTCTAGGTGAGTGGAGGGACCTCCTCGATGTAGCCCACTGGGTCTTTATGTAGGCAACCACCCACAACTAGTGAGGGTCGGCTCTGAGCTTGAATTGAGCTGTCTTGCGCGCCTGATGACGGGCTAAGTAACTTGAACTGTTCCCTCCCAGTCCGTACTCCGCTAAACCAGTATTTGGGCTTCGACAGGGGGTGAATAGTAAAATTCTCCATCATTATTGTGTGAATAGTGGAAAAATTTCTGTGCGGGAACTGAACTGATGTCGCCGGAACACTCAACCATAACCGAAAACAAGTAGAAGACATCAGTAACATGAGCACAAGAGTTTCCAATAAAAATTAACTTTTTTACAGGGTGAAAGTGCAGGATAAGATCAATCCTAACTCTAGAGGGGAGTGAATAGAGTTATTTAAAATAATTTTGCAAATAAAAACTTGTGTGGAGAGAAAGTTTAGATTTACTTAGTGTATGGTGCTATTGCAAATAATCAGAGTAAAAAGAAATTCACAGCACAAAGCAAAACACAAAGAAACAAGCAATCCAGACGACACAAGGAGCTATAGTGGTTCCCCAAATCTGGGTACATCCACTCTTCTATCACCCTTGATAGGAATCCACTTCAAGATGAGTTGATCAGGTGTCTTGAGCACCAGAGAGTTTTTGATCAGGTTCTCACAAACCAAAGGAGCTGATTTTGACCAGGTTTCAGCAAAACCAAAGGTAACTTTTGAAGGGAGTTAAAACCCTGTACAGAAAGAAAAAGAAAAAGGGATGAGGTTGTCTTCTCTATCAACAAGCAGAGAGAAGCAAAAGTGGATCTGTAGTTGTTGTCAAAGCTCCCCCTGAGATCAAGAAGAAGTTCAGGAAGGAGAGCTCTACACAAGGGTGACAGGTCTTCAAAGATCTGATTTGCTCCAGCAAGAGATGATCCAAGAAGGTTGGATGGTTGTGTCTGAAGCAATCAGAATTCCTGTGAGTGAGCTTTCAAAACAATATCACAGAGAGAGCAGCTGAAGTCCTGTATTGTTATTCTCTGTATTCTGTATATTCTCTGTATTCTGTATATTCTCTGTATATGAAAAAAATGAATGAATGAATAATATAACTGAGTCTTCTTCTTCCTTTTCTTTGATAGCCGTTGGAAGTCAGCATTAATTGCTTTCCTTAAATGTCCATGCCTCAAAGGAAATGACAGGCAGACATTCCTTAGAGAATTCCTTGAGCCATGCACCAGATATGCTGTAACGGCCAATAAATCTTCAGCATTAATTGTCTGACAGAAGGAATTTGAATTCCTATTCAAAACTGACGGGAGTCTGGACAGCGTCGAGCTCACAATAAAACGTCGATCTGAGCACGACACACGTCGGCCAGAGAGAGTTTTCTGTAAGCAGAACTGGGTTCGACGGAACGTCGAGCTGGGGTCGACTCCACGTCGAGCTGGGGTCGACTCTGCGTCGAGCTGAGATCGACTTTGCGTCGAGCTGAGGTCGACTCTGCGTCGAGCTGAGATCGACTCTGCGTCGAGCTGAGGTCGACTCTGCGTCGAGCTGAGATCGACTCTAACTAGCCTATGTGACCTTTATAACAACAAGGAGGTCACAACACAAAATCCCTATAGAAGTATAGTCATCCTGGTCCAAATAGTAATAGGGTGTTCCAACAATCTCCCCCTATTTGGATTAGGATTACTATTTACATGAATTTAGGGATTCAAAGAGAAATAAAACAAAAATACAATACAAAATAACCAGACATATGACAGAATAAAAAGCAGCATATATATAACACTATATAGCAGCAGTAATATGTTCAAATGTCCTGAGTCCAGCATATAGAAAGAATTAAAGCATCTTACTTTACTTTCCCTTTGGGGCTTTGTCTTGATCACTCTTCTTGAAGATGATTTCTCTGTTTGGATTTGAAGCTTCCTTTTTAGATCTGTAATCATCAGCTGCACCTAAAGACTTTTGATCTCTTGCACTGGGTGGTACAGCTGCAGGATGGAGTTGCATATATCTGTCTGAATCAAAGAATTTCTTAGAATTATATTTCTCCAATTCCTCTTTTCTTTGGTCTGACATTGTACTGATATGAGAGGTGTCCAGACCTTTTTCTCTAGCTTTATTAATCTCATTTAAAGCAGCCATTTCTGTCATTCTAGCTTTCCAGTAGGCAGGAGTTTTGGTGGGATCTTCAAAAGGTACTGCTGGTTCAAATCTGTTAGAGGAGAGTTCTTGAGAGGTAGTTGGGGTGAGGTCAGTTCTAGGTCTATAAGGATAGGGACCAGAGGTTGGATCAATGGCTCTTCCCCTTTGATAAGGTTGAGAACCTGATCTTCCTCTGGACTGCTTGCCTCTATAGTTTCCTCTTTGCTGACCTCCCCTTTGCTGACTGTCTCCTTGATATCTTCTTGCTTGATATGTCTTTCCATGTAGAGCTGAAGGGGCTGGATTGGAAGATAGACTAGCACCTGCACCTGCATCTGGAGGAGGTGGAGGTGGAGGCTGATGGACAGGTTTGGTTGGTCCTTCATTGAATTTTCTTTTCTGTTTCATTGCTTTTCTCTGATTTTGGGAGTACTGCATCCATGGCTCTGTGATTTCACAATTGTATTTGATATAGTAAGGAATGTCATGGTCTGTAGCTCTGGCAATTGGTACTCTTTTCATGGCTTTTGATCTAGCTTTCCTCTTCCTTGCAATAGTTGCAGAGGAGTCATCAGAATCTGTAGCAAACTCATCTTCTGAACTTTGAGATTCTTCATATGGATCTATGTACTTCCTTTTAGAGATAGGAAAACTGATGGAGTCTGGAGCTGCTGAGGAGGAAACTGAAGGAAGATCTGCTGTCAGTGGGGAGGAGGAGTCTACCATTGCAGGAGAGGGCACAGCCTCAGGAGCCATAGAGACTAAAGAGGCTGGTTCCTGAAGGGCTTGGGAGACATGGGTCTCAACTGCATCAGGTGTCTCAATCGCTTCACCTGAAGTTTCAACAGCTGCTAACATTTCAATTTCATCATTAGCAGGAGCCACTGCTACCACTGCTACATCAGGGATCTTCTGAAAAGGGACAATAGCCCTAGACAGATCTTCTTGAAGCAGTTCTGAATTAGGAGGAGGAGCCTCAGGTGCCATGGAAAGGTCTTCTTGAATCTGAGCTGGAGGGGAGAGGCTCTGGACAGAAGCTGCCAAACACTGAAGGTCTAAGGCACTGCTGATGAGCTGAATTGAAGCTGGAAGAGGAGCCTCAGATACTATCTGAACTTCTGCAACTGATACTGTCTCTGAACATGTCTGAACAAACTGAACTGATGAAGGATGCAGCTCTTCTTCTGCAGACATCTCCCCCTGCCTAGAGTCAGTGACAGCTGACTCTAGGCCCCCAGAAGAAGGGCATGCCAGATGAGAGGAGAGGGAGGAGACAGAGTCAGAGAGAGTTCTCAGGGAAAGGAGGAGAGGAGCCAGCTTGGCATCCAAGAGGGAGGAGAGCCTAGGGGACAGAAGGTCAAAAATCTGATTGGCCAAGGGCAGGAGAGCTACTTGCTCAAGGGGAACTTGAGTAGAGGTAGATGGAGTAGCAGAAACTGTAAATGTAGAAGATGTTGAGTGTGGTGTAGACAGTGGAGGTGTAACTGGCTCATGGATGGAGGAAAAGAGTAGCTCTGAAAAAGTGGATGGATGGTGAAAGTCATGTGGAGAGGAGGTAGAGGCATCCATGAAGGAGTCTTCATGCATGTCAAAAGAAAAGAGATCCTCATGAGGGGTGGAATCCAAGCGTATGGGAAGGAAAGTAGTGTGAGGTGGAAGGGAGGAGGCAATGGTAGAGATGGAGGAAGGTAGAGGTTGAGTGGATGGAATGACTGTGGTTGAGGGGATGAAAGTGGATGGGAGGGTGAGGGAGTCAGATGGCAAAGTCCCTGCTTCTGGACCAGTGGACTGAGGGAGAGTGACCTCTACAGTCCTGGTGTCTGCAGAAGACTTCATTGCTGCTGCTGCCCTGGGATTCACAATTCTTCTGTCCCACTTGCCAATTAGGGCACATGTGAGCCTCTTGGAAGCATTGATGTGCTTCTTGGAGGACACAAGCAGTTGGGGGCAGCAATGGTTGAGAATCAACCCAAGAACTCTTCCAAAGTGGACAGAGTTTTTATCCAATTTTTTCTTAATCATTTCAAACACAATCAATCCCCAGTTGGGATGTTTCTTATCCATAAGTGCAGCCATAAGGCAAAACTGATGCCTAGTAATTGCATCATGTGCAGTCCTCTTTGCACAGATCACTTTGCCTGTAATGTCAGCTAATAACCTATATTCAATAGCTAGGTTAACTTTGAGGAGTTTAGAGGGGTTACCAGCAGCATGCCCCATCCTGTCCAGCATCAAGGCATACTCTTCCACAGATAGTTCTATGCCATCATCTCCAGCAGCAAAGTTGAAAACTTCTGAAATGATTTGAGGTGAGATGGCTACCTCATTTCCTGAAACTTTCCCAGTCAATGTATTGTTATCTGAGATAACTGCTGTAAGACTCCACTCTTTGATTTCTGACTCTGGGAGAGGGATCCTGGTTGACATAAAGTTAACCAGTTGCTGCTCCTTGAAGAGGTCCAGTATATCCAGAAAGTATTGTGGAGATCCATCAAAAGAGTCGAAGTCGATATCGAATCCAGAATCGAACTTCATGGCCGCCAGAGCTCCTGCTGTGATTGCCATTTTCCTGCAAAAAGAATACCTTCCAAGATCAAGAGTAAAGTATTTGGAGGGAGAAAGCTTGAGCAGAAAGATATGAAAGCGCAACTGCGAACGACGATGAAAAAATGATTTTATACTTAGGGTTCGACGCAGAAAAGGAAAGAACGTCGAGCTCAGTTCGACGCTCTAAGGCTCTAGGAGAACTGAAACGACTCAACAGCGTCCAGCTTAGGTTGACGTTCGACGCTTTGGCTGAAGCTATACGTCGAGCTCAGGTCGACGTTGAACCAAGACGTCGACCGGGGAGAGAGAAACTCAAGAAGCCAGGGAGCTGTGAACTTAGTTCGACGCTAGAAGCTGAGTTCGACGTTCGACGCTTTTGAGGGCGACGGACCGTCGATCTCCGTTCGACGCAGCGTCGAGCTTAGTTCAGAGCTCAGAGAAACCACTCAGACAAGGAAATTTTAAAATGAAATTTTTCCTATTCCTGTTAATTATGGGTTTCAAAATCTTGGAGTTTTATTTTATGCTGTCTCCATCTAGCATTCCCAACTGATTGAGGAAAAAGAAGTGCTTCTTTTCATCCAAGGGCTTGGTGAAAATATCTCCTCTCTGTAGTTCAGTGGAAATGTATTCTAGTGTAATTTTCTTCTTTTCTACATTATCCCTTAAGAAGTGATGTCTGATCTCTATGTGCTTGGTCCTACTATGGAGAACTGGATTTTGAGCAATAGATATTGCACTGGTATTATCACAAAAGATTTTAGACATCTCTAAGTTGTAGCCATAGTCTAGGAGCTGGTTTTGAATCCACAAAATCTGTGAGCAACAACTGCCTGCAGCCATGTATTCAGCTTCAGCAGTTGATGTGGACACAGAAGTTTGTTTCTTACAGAACCAGGAGACAAGTCTATCACCAAGGAATTGACAAGTTCCACTGGTGCTTTTCCTGTCTACTCTACATCCAGCATAATCAGAATCTGAAAATCCAGTTAGATCAAATCCTGAGTCATGTGGATACCAGAGACCTAGATTAGGACAACTTTTTACATACCTAAGAATCCTCTTAACTAATGTGAGGTGAGACTCTCTAGGGCTTACTTGGAATCTAGCACAAATGCATGTGGCAAACATTATATCTGGTCTAGTAGCTGTTAGATAAAGTAATGAGCCAATGATTGCTCTATAGCTTGTCTGATCAACTGGTTTTCCAGATTCATCAGCATCTAAAACAGCATTTGTAGGCATAGGTGTTTTCATAGAGGATGCTTCAGACATTCCAAATTTCTTAACCAGTTCTCTTGCATACTTGGTTTGAGAAATGAAAATGCCATCCACATGTTGTTTAACTTGCAATCCTAGAAAGAAAGCAAGCTCACTCATGCTACTCATTTCAAACTTTGAGTGCATAAGTTGTGAGAACTTTTTGCATAAGTTTGAATCTGTAGACCCAAATATGATATCGTCTACATAAACTTGTACTAGTAGGGTATGGGACCTATGGGTTCTAACAAAAAGAGTTTGGTCTACTCTACCCCTTTTAAAATCATTTTCCAACAAAAAACAAGCTAATGTCTCATACCATGCTCTAGGAGCTTGCTTGAGACCATATAAAGCTTTATGTAGTTTAAAAACATGATCAGGAAAGGTTGGAGAGATAAAACCTGGAGGTTGCTTTACATAAACTTCTTCCTTGATGTCTCCATTGAGAAATGCACTCTTGACATCCATCTGATATACCTTGAATCTCTTGTGAGCTGCATATGCAAGGAAGATTCTTATGGCCTCCAACCTTGCAACTGGTGCAAAGGTTTGGTCATAATCAATTCCTTCTTCTTGGCAATATCCTTGTGCAACAAGTCTTGCCTTGTTTCTCACAATTATTCCTTGATCATCCAACTTGTTTCTGAATACCCATTTGGTTCCAATAATTTGCTGGTTCCTTGGTCTTGGTACTAATTCCCAAACTTTATTCCTTTCAAATTGATTCAACTCTTCTTGCATTGCAATGATCCAGTTTGGATCTTGCTCTGCATCTTGTATGGTTTGAGGCTCAATTTGAGAAAGAAAGCAAGTGTGCATATTATTTTGATTAACTTGATTCCTTATTTGCACACCTACTGAGATATCTCCAATTACTTGTGAGATTGGGTGATCTCTTGTTGTTGCAAGATCAACAAGGGGTGTTGATGATTCATCAACCTGTGTTGTTGTTTCCTCTTGTGGAACAACAACTGGTTCTTCACTTTGTTGGCCTTTTGACCTTTCCAGAACCTGAGATTCCTCTTCATTGTCACTAAGTTCAGTGTCTTGTTGAATTGTTGAAGGTAATGAATCTTTTTCTGTGATGGTAAGCTGCTTCAGATTTTCTGAGATTGAATATTCCTGCAAATTGCTTATGGTAGAAGTCTCCTTCTCCTTATAAGACATGTTAGTTTCATCAAATGTAACATGCATGGATTCTTCAATTTTATTTGAGCACTTGTTAAAGACCCTATAAGCCTTGCTAGTCATGGAGTATCCCAGAAACACTCCTTCATCAGCTTTGCCTTCAAATTTAGCTAGGTATTTCTTGTCATTATTGTGAATGAAACAAATGCAATCAAAATTTTTGAAATAATTTACTTTAGGTTTCTTCCCTTTGAGTAACTCATAGGGAGTCTTACCCTTTAGTTTGTGTATCAGGCTTCTATTCAAAACAGAGTTGGAGGTGTTCACAGCCTCTGCCCAAAAGGTTAGAGGGAGGTGAGCATCTGTCAACAATGTTGTGGCAGATTCAATAAGGGTTCTGTTTTTCCTTTCAACTACCCCATTTTGTTGAGGAGTTCTTGGAGCTGAGAAAGTGTGCCTGATACCTTCCTTCTGGCAGAACTCTAGCATAAGAAGAGAATCAAACTCTGTCCCATGATCACTTCTGATCAGGGCAATGTGAGTATTGAACTCAATCTGTATGCCTTTGAGAAAATCTGTCAAAATATTGAAGTTATCAGACTTCTTTCTCAGAAAGAACACCCACGTGAATCTTGAGAAGTCATCTACAACTACTAAAACATAAGATTTCCCTCCTAGGCTTTATACATTAATTGGTCCAAAAAGGTCCATGTGCAATAAGTACAAAATTCTAGGTGAGTCACTCTTATTAAGTGACTTGAAACTGTTTTTAGTTTGCTTGCCTAACTGACAGGTCTTGCAAAGTCCTTCCTTCTTGTAGGGACCAGAAGGTAGTCCTCTAACAAGGTTGTCTTGGGATAACTTAGCAATGGTTCTAAGGTTCACATGTCCTAGTCTTTTATGCCAAAGTTCATTAGGTTTGCTAAGGGAGTTAAATAAACAAATATCTACTTTAGATGAATTGAAATCAACTAGATATATGTTATCTTGTCTATTACCAATTAAAACAATGTTGTTATTTAATGCAATATTACATGCTGAGTTGGTAAACCAAACCTGATAACCAGCATCACATAGCTGGCTGATGCTGATTAAGTTGTGCTTTAGTCCTTCCACATAGGCCACTTTCTTGAATGTAATTGACCCTATTTTGACTTGGCCATAGCCTTTTGTTTGTCTAAAATTTGAATCTCCAAAGATTACTTTGGGTCCATGTTTGGCTTTGAAGGACACAAGGTTCTCCTTGTTGCCAGTCATGTGCTTTGAGCACCCACTATCCAAGTACCACTGCTGGTTCTCAATTGGATAGGTCTTTATCTGCACATACAACAAATCAATTGTTTTTGACCCAGTTTACCTTGGGCCTTTCTTGATATCCTTTAAATTCTGAAATAAAAGACATCTCAGGTTGGCTCTTATAGCCTACAGGATGATATCTCCTAGGAGGTATTATCCATTCAGCATAAGGGTTAAAGTGATGAGATGTGGAGCTGGAATTAAATCTTGAATTAACCCCTGAGAACTGACTTTTGCTCTGAGCTTGGCTCGACGCACGTCGAGCTTCGGTCGACGGACTCTGGTGAGTGCGTCGAGCTCCATTCGACGGCGAAGGCTTGCTTTGTTCAGAAGGTAGAGGGCGTCGACCTGAGTTCGACGTTCTCTTGCGATTACGTCGAGCTCTGGTCGACGTCCGTCGAGCTTCGTTCGACGCTTCTTGTCCAGTTTCCTGGGTTAAGTCAGCATTCTTCCTAGCCACTATCAAGACTCCTTTACCTTTGTCACTGGTAAATTTGATTGGAGTTGTCAGCACTAAGGGTTGGCTGGATGAAGCACCCAATCCCAGTGTACCATTCAATCTTGAGTTCACTGTACTTGTGATGTCCATTAATTTGATACTTCTCCCATTAAGGGTTTCTTCAAATTATTTGGCCTTAGATAGCTCACCTTTCAGTGAAGCAATCTCCTCCCCACACTGCTTCAACTCTTCTAAGAGTCTAAGATTATCTGAGTTAATGGATTTGCATTCAATTAATTGTTTTCTGAGAGTTTTAATCAACTTTTGAGATTCAATCAAGTCAATGCACATAGATTTGAACTCAGATTTAAATTCATCAGAGGTAAAATCAAATGAGTCTATTACCTGATCCTCAGTGAGTTCCTGATCAGATAGGTAGTCAGCATCAGACTCTGAATCAGTGTTCTTTTGAGATGCACTGATGGCCATCATGCAGAATCCTTTTTCTTCTGCATCATCCTCATCATCACTAGAGCTGGATGATGAATCAGACTCATCAGAGTCACTCCAGGATTCAGCCACAAATCCTTTTCTGGTGTGCTTGCTGTTGCTGGAGGAAGGCTTGTCATGGTATTTTCTTGACTCCTTATCCTTCCTTTTATCTTTTCTTTCCTTCTTGTCCCTTCTGTCTTTATCTTGATTTTCTGGACAGTTGGGGAAAATGTGTCCTGGTTTCCTGCAGCCAAAGCAGATAATATCTTTATTAGTAGATCTGTCATACCTTGGCTTGTCTTTGTCTTTGGATGACCATCTTCTGAAGTTCCTTTTATTCAGCTTATTGAACCTTTTGACCAGTAGGCTCATAAGCTCTTCATTTCCCAACACCTTTTCTTTAGGTTCTTCTTCCTGTGCTTTGAAGGCAATGGTTTTCTCAACCTTTTCTGTTGGTGTGGATGTCTTCTGCTCTTCTTCTCTCTTCTTAATGAATTGCTCATAACTCTTGAGCTTTCCTAGAAGAGCTTCTATGGATAACTCACAGACATTTCTTCCATCTTTAATTGACCAGATTCTTGAGTCCCAAGAGCTAGGGAAACAAGTCAGTATCTTGTCATTTATCTCAGTGAGAGATATGTCCTTCTCTAGTGATCTAAGCTCACTGATGATTAGGCTCAGTCTGTTGTACATGTCAGCAATTGACTCAGACTCTGCCTTTTTGAAGTTCTCATACTGGGTGATGAGGTAGGATCTCCTATCCTTTCTTTCATCTGCAGAACCTGATACAATTTCTGAAAGTTTTTCCCAGATCTCTTTAGTAGTATTGCAATCAGCTACTTTCTGGAAAATGTCATCTGACATGGTTTGAGCCAAGATGTTCATGGCTTTAGCATCTGCTGCCTTCCACTTCTTTATGTCAGCATCAGTTCCTGAAGGAGGAGGAACAGCTGATGTACTTGTTCCTGTGGGAGGTCTTGGACAATCTGTCAACACAGAATTAAAAATGTCTTCATCAAAAGAGTTCATATAAAGTCTAATCCTTGCTTTCCATAGTGCAAACTTAGAGAGATTGCATATAGAAGGTCTGGTGCTAGCAAAGTCCTTGTCTTGTGCCATAAGTTTTAAAGATAAGTAAAACTAAGGAAAATAACCCTTTGAAAGAAATGATCTTATCAGGGATCTTTTGATCCAGGTGTTAGCCTGTATGAATGATCAACCTACCTCTGATACCAATTGAAAGTGCAGGATAAGATCAATCCTAACTCTAGAGGGGGGTGAATAGAGTTATTTAAAATAATTTTGCAAATAAAAACTTGTGTGGAGAGAAAGTTTAGATTCACTTAGTGTATGGTGCTATAGCAAATAATCAGAGTAAAAAGAAATTCACAGCACAAAGCAAAACACAAAGAAACAAGCAATCCAGACGACACAAGGAGCTATAGTGGTTCCCCAAATCTGGGTACATCCACTCTTCTATCACCCTTGATAGGAATCCACTTCAAGATGAGTTGATCAGGTGTCTTGAGCACCAGAGAGTTTTTGATCAGGTTCTCACAAACCAAAGGAGCTGATTTTGACCAGGTTTCAGCAAAACCAAAGGTAACTTTTGAAGGGAGTTAAAACCCTGTACAGAAAGAAAAAGAAAAAGGGATGAGGTTGTCTTCTCTATCAACAAGCAGAGAGAAGCAAAAGTGGATCTGTAGTTGTTGTCAAAGCTCCCCCTGAGATCAAGAAGAAGTTCAGGAAGGAGAGCTCTGCACAAGGGTGACAGGTCTTCAAAGATCTGATTTGCTCCAGCAAGAGATGATCCAAGAAGGTTAGATGGTTGTGTCTGAAGCAATCAGAATTCCTGTGAGTGAGCTTTCAAAACAATATCACAGAGAGAGCAGCTGAAGTCCTGTATTATTATTCTCTGTATTCTGTATATTCTCTGTATTCTGTATATTCTCTGTATATGAAAAAATGAATGAATGAATAATATAACTGAGTCTTCTTCTTCCTTTTCTTTGATAGCCGTTGGAAGTCAGCATTAATTGCTTTCCTTAAATGTCCATGCCTCAAAGGAAATGACAGGCAGACATTCCTTAGAGAATTCCTTGAGCCATGCACCAGATATGCTGTAACGGCCAATAAATCTTCAGCATTAATTGTCTGACAGAAGGAATTTGAATTCCTATTCAAAACTGACGGGAGTCTGGACAGCGTCGAGCTCACAATAAAACGTCGATCTGAGCACGACACACGTTGGCTAGAGAGAGTTTTCTGTAAGTAGAACTGGGTTCGACGGAACGTCGAGCTGGGGTCGACTCCACGTCGAGCTGAGGTCGACTCTGCGTCGAGCTGAGATCGACTCTGCGTCGAGCTGAAGTCGACTCTGCGTCGAACTGAGATCGACTCTGCGTCGAGCTGAGGTCGACTCTGCGTCGAGCTGAGATCGACTCTAACTAGCCTATGTGACCTTTATAACAACAAGGAGGTCACAACACAAAATCCCTATAGAAGTATAGTCATCCTGGTCCAAATAGTAATAGGGTGTTCCAACACAGGGCAAGGCATACATTGCAAGAAATGAATTTATAATATAATTTAGGGAACAAAAAAAACAGCAATAAGAAGTATTTGCGCTGACAGAACACTGTAACTGCACAAGCCGCCTAACCGCCAGCTGAGTCCGTCGAGACCGCCGAAGCCGCCTATACGCAAATAACCGCACGGACTGCAGTTATTGCAATGCTGAAGGAGCACGAGCGAAACTCGCTGATTGACCGGGTGAACTGATCTGCTTATCCGCAACCCCGAGGAAGAGATCTAGCCACAAGACTGCGACTAGCTGCTAAACACTGACTGTATCCGCAAACTGTTCTACACCAAGCTTCCACTAGTCGCATAGCCGCCTGATGTTAGCCGCACAGCCTGCACAGATTCAACTTTCTTAGTCGCAGCGGTTAGAAAACTGTAACCGCAAAAACAAAGTGCGAGGTAGCTCTTACTGTTCACTACTTATTTATGACGAGTCGAGGGGTCTTATTTATAAATGTGAGGAGTGTCATCACCACTTATACCGATAGCATAACCGTTCATCAATCATGTTGGCTAACACCAAGTATCTTCACAGTGCGGATACCAATACCAGTCCGCCAAGGTCGCACCATCGACAAGGCCGGATAGACAACCAGTCCGCCAACCCTGCGGACACTGCTTCTAGTCCGCGCAAACTGCAGCCCGTGACTGACAAAATCCGTGTCCAATCAATTCTGCCAAACTCGACGAATACCAGAGCAGTCCGCAACCAGGCAAACTCGGCGAGCTAGGAAACCAGCTAGACTTAGTCCCACAGACTAAGTCCATTAACCTGCGCGATCTCCGAGAACCCACGTCACCTTATACCGAGATCGCGCCCACTGAACAACTCCAGTCCGCCACCATGCGGATTGCTCCATCAGACTGTGCGACCTCTAAGATCCCAGTCTGCGCAACTGTGCCAACTCCATGATCTAATATCCAGACCGCAAACACAGATACATGCCTGCCACCAACGAGCTCTAGAAGAGTCCGCAATACCAAACCTACCGAACTTGGTGAACTCTAGATTGACTCTGCCACACCTATATCCTGGACTTGTCAAAATGACCAAGTCAACACTAGCGATTTCTGATCTTCCTTACTCGAGAAGGCACCAGCGACCTGCCGAAAAGGCACCCCAGTCCACGATATCTGTCTGTCTTCTTGCGAGCAAGAGAACTGTTGAACTTTATGAACTCTAAAAGAGTCTGCCACTACCCGCAAATAAACAAATCTGTCCGCCCGATTACTCCACCAGAGTGCTTGCTAGTCCAGCCCGTCAGAGAAGAACCACAGCCGAAATTGGCTGTCCAACTAGGCTATCCTCCAAAGCTATCTGCCTAGTCCTCACGGTTTGTGCGGACTACCCAATCAGTCCATTCGACTTCCACCACTTCACAATTCAATAATTTCAACACTTCCCCTTGAAGTTAGAAGTGGAAACCAGCTCGAGCAACCCCCGTAACCGAATAAATGGACCCTTCGACAATGGCTTGGTAAAGATATCTGCCACGTTATCCTGAATCTGCACGCAGTCAACCATCAAAGATCCCTCCAACACCTTCTCCTGAATGAAGTGATGCTCGATCTCAATGTGATTCGTCCGTGCGTGACAAACTAGATTATTAACCATATTGAGAGCACTCACATTGTCACCGCGAATCAGAGTATGACCTCGTGCCTTCTCATGGATGTCTTCCACTAACCGCCTAAGTCAGATGGCTTCCTGAGGAGCTAAGGCCGAAACCTTGTATTCTGCTTCTGTAGCGGAGACGGACACCGAATCCTGCTTCTTATTGCACCATGAAACAACCGCCAATCCCGTGTAGAAGACATATCCATATGTCGACTTCCGATCATTTGTATATCCTCCATAATCAGCATTTGTGTAGCCATGCAGACAGAAAATCGTGTCCCTCTTATACAAGAGAACCGACTCCAAGGTGGACTTGACGTGCTTTAGGATACCTTTAGCCGCAACCAGATAAGGTTTTTGAGGCTCTGATATATACTGACTCACCCGACCCACCACATAATTAATATCCGGCATAGTAATAGTCAAATATATAAGGCTCCCCACGAGTGCCCGGAACACCAAAGGGTTTGGAAGAACCCTTCCATTATCCCACTGAAGTTTAAAGCTAACTTCTAGAGGAGTAGAACTGCTCTTCTCTTCCCGCATGCCAAATCGCTTAACGGTCCACTCCGTATAGCTCTTCTGAGAAATGAGCATGCTGTTGTTCTGCCTCTCCACCTTAAATCCAAGAAAATAATGGAGCACACCCAGATCCTTCATCTCGAACCAGATAGCTAGCTCAGCTCGAAGCTTAGCTACTTCCTCCTCAGAGTTCCCCACGACGATCATATCGTCAATGTACAATAAAACGAGGACCTGAAGCTACCTATGCTTCTTAACAAACAAATTGGAATCTGAGTCTGAAGCAAAGTAACTGCAGAACTGGAGATATTTTGCGATCTTCCCATACCACGCCCGAGGCTCTTGCTTTAGATCGAAGAGGGCCTTTTTCAGCGTGTAGACGTGCCCTGGATGATCTTCAAAAACATAACCCGGTGGCTGTACCATAAATATGTCCTTATCAATTTCGTTGTAAAGGAAAGTATTCTTCATGTCGAGTTGCCAAATCTTCCACCCTTGGCAAGCCGCCAAGGAGACCACCACCCGAACTGAAGTCATCTGGGTCACAGGGTTAAACATCTCATCGTAATCCTCCCTGAACTATTGAGAGAACCCCCGAGCTACAAGGCGAGCCATGTACCGCTCGATGCTTTCGTCAATCTTCTTCTTCAGCTTATACACCCACTTGCATGTCAAAAGAGTGATACATTTGACTTTGGACACAAGATCCTAAGTCTTATTCTTCCCGAGGGTGGTCATCTCCTCATTTATAGCATCCTCCCACTCCTTGACTCCAGTGGCATTCTCAAAGCATGAAGGCTTACGTTCATCCAAGTGATCTGCAAAGAAACATGAGACAAAATTCACCACGTTTCTGTCCCTATACCAAGCCAGTGGAATGATAATCCTTTTGGACCTCTGCAAGGCTTAACCCTGATCTACCACTCCCGCTGCTTCTTCTGTGCTAACTCTGATCCCGAGCGCACTAGGAGCATCGCTCCCCCTGCTTCTAGATCCAGAAGCCTCTGTCCCAGAGCTAGTTGCCTCTGGAGCACCTGGCAATATAGACAATTCCACTAGAAGATCCCGAGCAGCTTATCCTTGCCTTCCGTTAGACTTGCTCTCCTGTAACTCCACAGATGAGTTGCCCTGGTATGACGTTAACTCGTCAAATACTACATCCCGGGAGACAAAAAATTTCCATGTCTCTGGATCAATGCACTTCCATCTCTTCTTCCGCTCATCATATCCAACAAAAACTAGTTTCCTTGCTTACGCATCTAGTTTCATCTTGAGCGAGTATGGAACGTGCATGTAGCAAGTTAACATGAACAACTAACAATGTTACATGCTGGACTTCTCCTTGAACACCAACTCATGAGGAGATATCATGTTGTTTGAACTGAGGGGGCATATTTTTGATGACATACGCCGCACAGGATATTCCCTCCGCCCAGAAGGCCCTCGGAATGTCATTGGCGTGAAGCCAGTATTTGCAGGTCTCCGTCAGATGACAGATCTTCTGCGCTGTAATTCCGTTCTGTTGTGGAGTATGAGTACAAGTAAGCTCTCGTTGGTTGTCGAACTTTCTGCAGAAGTTAGAGAAATCATGCGAAGTAAACTTACTGTCATTGTCCATTTTCAACTTCTTTATTCGCAGACCGAGCTGACGCTTCATAAGCTCCTTGAACTCCACAAACTTTCTGAATGCCTCTGACTTCTCTTTCAGGAAATATACCTAAGTATACCTGGAAAAATCATCAATAAGAACCAGCATATACCTGCTTCCGCCGAGACTGGGCATGATAGTAGGTCTCGTTAGATCGCTGTGGAAGCATTCCAGTGGTGCTCTACACCTAGTCTATGATATGTCAAATGAAAGGTGATGTGCCTTTCCATACTGATGACCCGCACAGACATGACCGTCACCATAGGACAAAAGACTAGACAGTTCATTCACCAGGCCTCTCACCGCCTTAACCTTCAGCTTGTCCATTCCCACATGCCCAAGTCTCTCGTGCCAGATAACAACGATATCATTTGCCCTCATTTTGTCAATATAGGAACTTGTCGACAAAATGAACAAGCACTTCACCCTCCTTCCAACATGAGTTACATCAACTTTCATAGCCAAAACGTTCCTGAGAAACCTCACTTTTGTTAGGCCGAACAGAACGTGATAACCGTCAACCGCATTGGTCACCGAGAAGAGTTTTTTCTTCATTCCGGTCACGTGATATACACTCTGTAAAGTGAGTGGTCCATGATCACTGCCTAAAGAAACTGATCCCTCCTTCTATACCGCATGCAAAGTATCATCAACAATAATAATAGCAGCATTACCTTTGTACTCCTACAGGGAAGAGAATTTGGACACGTCCCCGGTGAGGTAACGATCGCACCCAGAGTCCACGATCCAGTCCTTCTGATAATCGATGGAGGAAAGTGCTCAAACACAAGTGCCCATCATGAAAGCACTTCCCCATACTTCTTCCTTGGGCTTGGACCCAGCCTCCTTCTCCGCAGTATACATTGGATAAAGATTGACTCTGCAGTTCATGCAAATGTGATCAAGCTTATTGCACCTATAGCACTAAGGTCCACCCCACTTCTTCTTGTCATTAGTCTTAGGAGGCTTGATCCTATCCTGTTGTGATGAAGAAGGACCATTGCTAATAAGTGTCTTCTTCTTCCTCTCCCAGCTCATTTTCTTGCCCGAGAAGAGAACATTGATGTCTCCCCCTGAGATCGACACTCCAGCCATCTGCTTCACCAAGCTCTCATGTGAAGCTAACAGGTTCTCCAGCTCCAGCAAAGATGACTGACTGGCGCAGCCCTTGACAGGCGTCACGAAGAACACATTCCTTCCGTAAGCCGCGGATAATGTGCCTCTTCAGCTTCGACTGTGAAATTGTCTCTTCCGGGTCCAATGCCGAAATCTCAGCACAGATGTTCATCTTCAAGAAGAAAGATGACACAAATAGGTCCCCCTAAGTGTCCTTAGCTAACTCATTCTCTAATAATTGTAGTTGAGCTATATTCTTCTTGTTGAGCAGGTCATCCAAGGCCATCCAGATCTCAGCTACCGACCGAAAATCAATAATATGGTCAAACAACTCCGGTGAAACAGCGCGCTTCAAAGCGAATGCAGCCTTTGCACCGGTTCGCTTCCACGCCTTCACCGCTCCAATATTAGCTCCGGTAGCGACCACTTCTTGTTGGTTGTCCCCACCGACAACTTCCGATAAATCCTCGCCAAGAAGGTAGCTCTCCATGCACGACCTCCATATCTTGAAATTGGTTTGCGTCAAGAACTCAATTCCAATCCCTCTTGAAAAATCAGCTTCCATTGCTATCAGCTGAATCACTTGAACTTCAATGAAGTTACAACAACCTTAGATTGGTGAACTGCTACTCTTCAACACCCCTCTGATACCATATAAAAATTTCTGCACGGGAGCTGAACCGAGGTCACAAGAACACTCAACTACAACCGAAGACAAGTAAAAGACAACAATAATAGGAGCACAAGAGTTTTCAATTGAAATTAACTCCTTTTATAGGGCGAGGCATACATTGCAAGACATGATTTTACAATGTAATCCAGGGAATAAGATAAACAACAACAAGAAGTATCCGCGCCGACAAAACACTGTAACCGCACAAGCCGCCTAACTGCCACCTGAGTCCATCGAGACCGCCGAAGCCACCTATTCGCGGCCAACTGCGCGGACTGCTGTTATTGCAATGCTGAAGAAGCACAGACAGAACCCGCTGATTGACCGGGCGAACTGCTCTGCTTATCCGCAATCCCGAGGAAGAGATTTAGTTGTGAGACCGTGACTAGTTGCTAACCGCTGACAATACCTACAAACTGTTCCTCACCAAGCTTCCACTAGTCGCTTAGACGCCTGATATTAGCCGCACATCCTGCACAGATTCAACTTCCTTATTCGAAGCAATTAGAAAGCCGTAACCGCGAAAACTAAGCGCGAGCTAGCTCTTATTGTTCACTGCTTATTTGTGATGTGCCGAGGGGTCTTATTTATAAATGTGAGGAGGAGTGTCGTCACCACTTATACCGATAGGATAACAGTCCATCAATCTTGTCGGGGTACACCAAGTATCCGCAAAGTGCGGATACCAACACCAGTCTGCCAAGGTCGCACCATCGATAAGGCCGGATAGACGACCAGTACGCCAACCCTGCAGACAATGCTTCTAGTCTGGGCAAATGGCAGCCCGTGACGGATAAAATCCGTATCCAGTCAATTCAGCCGAACTCGGCAAATACCAGAGCAATTCGCAACTAGGCAAGCTAGACAACCAGCTGGACTTAGTCCCACAGACCAAGTCCACCAACCCTCGCGATCTCCGAGAACTTGCGTCACCTGATACCGAGATTGCGCCCACTGAACAACTCCAGTCTGCCACCATGCGAACTACTCCATCAGACTGCACGACCTCCATGCAACCAGTCCGCGCAACTGTACCAACTCCACGATCCAACATCCAGACCGCAAGCACAGATATATGTCGGACACCAACGAGCTCCAAAAAAGTCTGCAACACCAAACCTGCCGGACTCGGTGAATTCCAGATTGACTCCGCCACACCTGCAGCCTGGACTTGTCAAAATGACAAAGTCCACACCAGCGATCTCTGATCTTCCTTGCCCGAGAAGGCACCGACGACTTGGCAGAAATCCACCCCAGTCCATGATATCTGCATGCCTTCTTGCGAGGCAGAGAACTTGCCGAACTTGATGAACTCCAAAAGAGTAGTCTGTCACTACTCGCGGATAAACAAACCTATTCGTCTGGTTACTCCACCAGAGTGCTTGCTGGTCCTGACTGCTAAAGAAGAACCACAGTCGAAACCGTCTATCCGACTAGGCTATCCGACAAATCTATGTGCCTAGTCTGCGCTGTCTCTGTTGTCTGTGCGGACTTCTCAATCATTCCGCCTGACTTCCACCACTTTAGAATTCAACAATTTCAACAAATAGTAAACTCGTCTATCATAGGGGTGCAGATAAATACACTTCCCTAGTGACACAATTACCAAGATGCCCCCTCATCGGCCATAAAAGGGGCCCATGACCCTAATTTTGGGGGACGAAATTCTATATCGGAGAGAGTTTTTTTGAAGATTGTTTGGACTTCTCCTTCGATACTCGAAGTTCTCCTTCAGTATTCGGAGATCGTCTTAAAGATCTCTTTCAGAACTTGAATATCTCATTCGGCCCTTAAAGACGACTTGAAGTTCTTCTTCGACCTTTGAAGATTGCCTTGAAGATCTTCTTCAGAACTCGAAGATTTCCTTCTGCTCTTGAAGACAGTTTGAAGTTCTCCTTTGGCTTTTGAAGATCACTTCAAATATCTCCTTCCCCTTCGAAGTCAACTTCATCTCAACGGCTTCAGAGCACCTGTCTCAACTCCACGCCCCCCCCCCCCCCGACAACTTCAACAATCCTCGAAATCTCATTGTACGAGCGTTGGTCTGTCACCCTCGAGAAACTGTTACTCGTAATACTTCAAAGAAAAGTGAAATTTTGTCGGCACCGAACTGACCCCGTGATTTTTTCTCATTCAAGGTTTTTCCACGTCAAAAGCCTTGTTGTCATTTGTTGGCTCTGTCTATAATTGTTTTGAGTGCTCAATTCGCTCTCGAGCTGAGACGGTCCATTTCAACTGGACCACTAGAACGTCGAGCGACTCACAACAATTATATTCTTAAAAAAAAGTTTAAAACAAGTAACAAGTTTTATTCTATTTTTTAAAAAACCAGTCTTTTGACTTCAATCTAAGAAAATGTAAATTCATGTTGTCTTTTGAAAAACTACATTCACTTCATATGTTCTCTCCCAAAAACTAAGGAATGTCAAAATGTACTTTATCGTGGTTAATTATGTTGGTCATTCAATTATGGTAATTCCAATATATAATTTCTTTTGCAATATAATTCATAAAATATTGTAGTTTTAGGATCACATTTGTTTCCCGGAGTCACCAAGGATGTGTCCTGTTGCAGGAAGCTGTTGGGTTGTTGTTTCGGATACGATTCACTTTTTTTTATTTAGATCTCATTTGAGATCTAGGGCATTTTATAACCCCATCTGTAGTAGCAGCTGCTGGGAACCCCCATAGAGAGAAGATGCCGCCCCGCCGTTCACCCCCGCTCGCGAAGCCGCTGTCTCCCGATCTTTAGAGAGGAGGTTTGCCACCGCTGGTCCTTGTTTGCGAGGAGGTACCGCCCCACGTCCCGTTCATGCAAAAGGTGGGAGTCGCACCCCTTGTTGATCGCCGTCTGCCTTTGTCTTGGTGGATCCCTGTGCCTTTAACTTGGTGGATCCCTGTTATGCCTTTTGCCGATCCTTGCTGAACCGGACGGTTCATTGCCCGCCCTCTATATATTGGATTGCTCGGTTCATTAGGGCAAGTTAAGAGGGTTAAAATCAGAGAGAGCCGATCTTCCTGTTGAGAGCCGGCGACACAGTCCGCCGAACCATCATCCTCGCATTTTAAGATCGGAAAAGCTCGTCGGCGGGCTTGTTCTCGAAGGAGCAGTTGAAGGCTGGATTCTTCCCCTCGACTCTGTCGATCGTCGTCTCCAAACGGCTCTTGCCGGGTTCCGTCTCCGCCTAGGGGCCATCGCAGCTTCGTTTTGGGGGGCCGTTCTTGTTGTCTTGGCCGCTGCTCCGAACTCTATGGGGGTGTGGTTCTTCTATTCTGCATTGTAAACATTACTTTCTATTATTTATAGTGGATCTTCTCCGGTGCTCTTCGCATGGACGTAGGAGTTGTTTATCTCCGAATAACGTAAATATTTGTGTCATCTGTGTATGTGCTTGGATTTCTCGTCGTTATTTATTTTGCGCTATTACTATTGCTCGCACATTTCCGTTGCGCTGTCCGCGACGATTCGTTTTGCGGACTAGATCCGATTGCACAACAATTGGTATCAGAGGGAGGTTACGACCTTGGACCTCTGTGAGCAATAACAATGATGGCAAAATTCGAGATTCCGAAGTACGACGGCAAAATCGATTTTGGTCTATGGCAAAAACGGATTAAGGCAGTCCTCGTCCAACAAGGTCTCCATAAAGCGCTTCTCGGCAAAGAGAAATCCGAGAAGAAGGATGACGAATGAGAGGAGTTAGATTTGAAGGCCATTAACACAATCCAGTTGTGCCTAGCCGATGAAGTCATGTATAACGTAGTCGATGCTGAGACTATAGCAGATTTGTGGAAGAAACTAGATGAGCTTTACATGTCCAAGTCGCTCACGAACAAACTCTACGTCAAGAAGCAGTTATACAGTTTAAGGATGTCAGAGAGTACTCAGTTGTTGGAGCATATGAACGTGTTTAACAAGCTCATCTCTCAGTTGCGCTGCTTGGATGTGAAAGTTGAGGAAGAAGAGAAGACTCTTCTTCTGCTGTCTTCATTGCCGAAGTCTTTTGATCACTTGGTCACCACGATCCTTTACAAGAAGGATACTCTAAAAATAGAAGAGGTGATGACGACTTTGCTCTCAAATGAAACGAGGAGCAAGTCTGGTCCCAACACCAGCGAAGGACTATTTGTAAAGAGCAGCGATCCGGTTAGAGGCAGATCCAAAGACAGGGGCAAGAAAGCAAACCGATCCAGGTCGAAGTCAAAGAACCGGAACAACAAGTGTCACTACTGCAAGGAAGATGGGCACTGAAAAAACAACTTCCCAAAGAAAAAACTCAAAGAAAAGAATCAAGAGACACAACAGACAGCTGCGGCTTCAGACCAAGACAGTGACGCCGATGTACTTCATGTTCGATCTACCCTCGACTCCACTGTTGCATGGATCATGGATTCTGGATGTTCTTATCATATGTGCCCGAATAAAGAATGGTTCTCCACCTTCAGGCAATGTGATGGTGGTCGAGTTCTGATAGGGAACAACACAGAGTGCAGAACAAGTGGGATTGACAGCATCAAAATCAAGATGTTTGATGGAATCGTTAGAATGCTCATCGATGTCAGGTACATGCCAGATTTAAGAAAGAGCCTGATTTATTTAGGTACTCTGGAGGAGGTCGGGTACTCGTACAACGGTGATGGCGGCTACTTGAAAGTCAAGAAGGGCGCTCTGGTGGTCATGAAAGGAGAGCATGGTGGTACTATCTATAGGCTCATCGGCTCCACTATTGCTGGTGACGCAGCGGTCTCTACGATGTCAGATGAAGACTCTTCTCTAATGTGGCATGTCAGGCTTGTCCACATGAGCGAGAGAGGATTGATGGAGCTGCATAAGAAAGGCCTACTGAAAGGGATCAAGACGTGCAAGCTGGATTTCTGCGAGACGTGCGTTCTTGGGAAGCAGTGCAAAATAAAGTTTGTGACGTCAAGCAAGCGCAACAAACAAGTACTAGAGTACATACACTCAGACGTTTGGAGGCCAGCCCCAAAGCCATCACTTGGAGGTGTCAAATACTTTGTGACCTTCATCGATAATTTCTCAAGGAAGGTCTGGATCTACTTTCTCAAGCACAAGTCTGAGGTGTTCGAAAAATTCAAAATATGGAAGACCAAAGTGGAGAAGCAGTCTGGGAAGAATGTGAAATACCTCAGATCTGATAATGGAGGCGATTAAACCTCAACGAAGTTCCAAGCATACTACAGTCAGGAGGGCATCACTCGTCATCTCATCATTCCTGGTACACCGCAGCCGAACGACGATGCAGAAAGAATGAACAGAACGTTGCTGGAGAGAGTTTGGTGCATGCGTCTATTTGCAGATCTATCAAAGTCTTTCTAGGCCAAAGCGATAAATATGACATGCTATCTAGTGAATCGATCTCCCTCTATGCCACTGGATTTGAAGTTTCCATAAGAAGTTTGGTCAGGTACACCTGTTGTTTATTCTGATATTCATATTTTTGGATGCCCTATCTACTCATTGCTGCAGGACTCAGAGAGGACTAAGCTGGATGCTAAATCCAACAGATGTATCTATCTCGGCCAAAAGGCTGACACGAAAGGGTTCAAACTGTGGAATCCTAAAACCAAGAAAGTGGAGGTGAAGCGCGATGTAATTTTCGATGAGGCCTCTATGCTAAAGTAGTCTCAGTCTCATGCCAAAGAAGAGGAAAAGACTCCAGTCTTACCAGTGTAGGTGGAGCTTGAAGGAAGTGACAAAGCTAAAGTGTTGGGTCCATTATTCCCAATGTACCTGATTTGTGAGAAGTAAAACAGGTCAATGTCACACAAATCAACTGTATTTGATGTGTATTTGAGGTATTGAGTGCAGGTTAGTCCATATCACATTGACTAGACAAGTGGACACAACATTGGTTGCTGGACATAATAAAAATCTACTAAGTCCACAGGCGTTGAGTAGAGCAAGCTCACTCAATGCCAGAGGTAAAGATTCAATATTATATAGCTAAAATTTTGTCTAAGTCCACAGGCGTTGAGTGTAGCTTACTCACTCGATGCTCTTAATGCCATATAACAAATAGTGTCGTGTCTATCTCAGCCTAACTGATAGATAGCCAAAAATATGTCTAAGTACAAAAGCATTGAGTGTAGTCTACTCACTCAATGTCATACAGCAAAAAGCTATGAGTCAGGTTGAGTCAGTCTAAGCCTAGAAAAATAGGCTGAAAATGTGGTTAAGCCCACAGGCGTTGAGTTTAGCTTACTCACTCAACGCCAGATAACAGAGACGTTCTGTTAAGTAGTTTGGCGTCGAGTGAAGATAACTCACTCAACGCCAAAGCTCAGGGATTCTGGATAAGGCAAATAGCGTTGAGTGAGGCGAGCTCACTCAACACTCTCAATGCCTTGTACAAAAAATTTGGCTAAGTCCAAATGCGTGGGTATCTTGGCTTTCATCGAACTGAGCCTGGAGTTCGTCGAACTAAATTTACTCTTTCGTTGAATTGAGCTTAGCTTTCGTCGAACTGAGCCTGGAGTTTGTCAAACTAAATTTACTCTTTCATCGAACTGAGCTTAGCTTTCGTCGAACTGTGTCTAGAGTTCGTCGAACTAAATTTACTCTTTCGTCGACCTGAGCTTAGCTTTCGTCGAACTGAGTCTGGAGTTCGTCGAACTGAATTTACTCTTTCGTCGAACTGATCTTGGCATTCGTCGAATGGAGCTCAGCGTTCGTCGAGCTAGTCGCTCCCAACGCCTAGACGGAGAATTTTGTCTAAGTGTTGTGGCATTGAGTGATGCTTACTCACTCAACGCCTTTGCTTCTAATGCTTGAATTTTGTCTAAGTCCAGAGATACTGAGTCATGCTGACGTCAACAAAGTCAAAAAGTCAAACAAAATTCAAATGTTGCGGGAATACTGCCAGAAGCACATGGCGGCCAGCTATCATCATCCTCTGCACTTTCCAAGAAATATTTTCATCTTTAAGTGTTGGGACCCACACACAGCAAAGAGCCGTTGAATCAAGAGTAAATGGAAAGCATGTGATGAATGGCTAGATCTCAGTCATCAATCCTGGTGGTGGGCCCACTGCTCGAATTGGCCATCAAAGAATAAAAAGAAGTAAATCGATTAGAGCAAAAATCGAATCCTTGTCTAGGTTTTCTGAAAAAACGAAAGTGCCGCCGAACGTCAATCTTCTTCCTCGTCTTTCTTGTCGAGCCTAAAGAAGTCGTTCTGCAAAGTTAACCTAGCTGAGGAAAGAGATAGATGAAGCAATCATCATCTGCAATAGCAGGTTCAGAAGCAATTTTGAGGAAGCAGATCAACAAGCTCTGCAAAGAAACGATAGCTGTTAGAAGAAAGATTCAACTGCCGACTTCATTGTCTTCAACAACAAAAGCTTGGGTTGATATCTACTCAGACCATAAAGGAGGAATACACAGAGTTCTTTCTCTGGTGTCTAAACAAAATACCTTTTAATTCTTCTGTAAAGATTCTTTATGAGTCTAAAGTCGTAAGCCTGTATTATAAAGGCTAAGGTTTTTGTGACCTGTGTTTTGCTTAGTGCCAGGTGAAAGGTCTTTGTGACCTGGGGTTTGGCTTAGTGCCTAAGTGGTAGGTCTGTGTGACCTGTGAGGTCCTGTGGGATCTGTGTTGTAAGCTCTTAAAAAGCTGAGTCTTGGAGGGAGAGCCTATTCTAACACACAGTTAGAAAGACACAGAGGGACAGTGGATGTACCCAAGATTGGGGAACCACTATAAGATTGTTGTGTCGTCTGTGATTGTTCTTGATAGCTGAAAACTAACCTAATCACTAAGCACAGAAATCTGCTAACAAGTTAGAAAAGTCAAATAAAAAAAACCTATTCACCCCCCTCTATGTGTTTAGCTAGTCTTGAAAACAAGACTTTTATGAAGACCATGATGATTCTTCCGACTCAGAGGATACAGATGCTGTGCAATCTACTGATGCGGAGCCATACACTATTGCACAACAGATCTCGTTCCCTGCATGAGAGAAGAGAAGGGTTTCTTGTGGCTGTCTCCCCTTCTATGTGTATGGGGGTTCACGACTCCTTGTTCGCTTGAGCAGAAATCAGAGGCAATTGGTGAATCCCAGTCTTGGAAGAGATATCTGATAGTGTCTGTAGGGGGTTTCCATTGTCTTAGATTTGGCTAGTCTTGGCCATTGGGGACTGAGGGAATGTGGAGCGGGATTGGTTTCTGAGGCGTGCGCACGTGTAGTTGGCCTCGATAGGGTTTCTCTCTAGTGATGGTTGTGAGTTGGTCATCGCTCGACGATGAAGGTTTGTCCATGAATCTTGTGTACTCGTTGTTCAACGGACTACAATACGTATTGTCCTATCTCAGCGGGTGGAGGTGTCTGATTCCACCTATGGTGCCCTTTATCAGATCCTGTATTTTCTCCTACTGATTGTATGCATTGAATATCTTATGATATATATATTGTATGGTTGTGCCTCAATGACATTACCGAGTGCGTTGTATATATTGCATCATTTGTGCTCTTATTATCCTGTATTTGCAGCTGTGCCTGTGGGTGTCGTACTCTGGCCCCGTACAAGTGGTATCAGAGGGAAGTTCCGTAGGTGTCTTATTGGACGTTCTGGTTTAGGTTTGGGTCAATGGTAGGTGACAGCATTGGTCCGCTCCCTACCTTCTTAAATATGATCTGTGAATTAATTAGATCGCCTAGAGATGTTGAGGGAAACAATGGGAGGGAAGAACCCAATGATGACCAGATATTTAGTGGAGAAGTTTGATGGTAGCGAGAACTTCAGTCTGCGGTAGATTCAGGTCAAGGATATACTGGTTGAGCAGAATTTGATGTGAGTGTTGCGGGGTCATGAGACTTTGCCCACTCCAATAAACGATTCTGAGTGGCTTGAGATGGATAAGGGCACCACTAGCACCATTAGGATGTGTGTCAACGGCGCGGTGTTATTCAACATCGGTATTGAAGAGTCTGTAGTGAAGTTGTGTGAGAAGCTTGTTGGACAATATATGAGTAAGTCGTTGACCACGAGGCTGTTGCTGAAGCAGCGACTGTACAACCTGAAGATATAGGAGGGTGGTAACCCACATGAACACTTCAACGTATTTAATGACCTTCTAAACTAAATGTAAGTCTTCAGTGTAAAGGTGGAGGAAGAAGAAAAAATCTTATTGATTCTTACCTCACTCCTGGCATCATACAAGCATATACAGACCACGCTACTATATTGGAAGGTTACCATAGTCATAAAGCAGATCACATATGCATTGTTGTTCAGTCAGATGTTGTTGGACCCCACTCCTAGGGGTGAACATGTTTTGGCAGTAGGAGAATGACGAGGGATATAGTTTGAGAAGGGATCTGGGAGTGCACGGTCTAGATCTTCATCGAGCAAGGCAGTCACATACTACTACTGCAGGCAGAGTGGTCATATCAAGAGGAACTGTCTGCAGCGCGCGAAGAGTTCTAGGGACTCCCAAAGTGCGAACAAGGCGACGCTAGCCCTATTAGAGGAAAGTGGCGATGTTCTTACCATCATTGAGAGTCAAAGTGACTCTAATAGTTGAATATTGGATTCTAGTGCTTGCAGCACATATGTTCAGATGCGGAGATGTTCAGTTCCCTGGAGGTGACATCTGGGCCAGTCATTTTGGATGACGACTCAGCATGTGAGGCCACGGGGATAGGGACTATGGACATCAGGATGCATGATGGAGCTATGAGTAGACTTGAGAGGGTACACTTAGCACCCAAGTTGCACATGAATTTAATATCGTTGGGCCGATTGGACTCTAGAGAATACAGTTTTACATCAAGAGGTGGAGTTCTGACGGTGATGCGAGCGAGCACCATGCTTATGCAAGCTGAGCAGCGCGGTAGTCTGTACCAACTGATAAGGACCATGAAGCGAGGTATCGTGCCCATGATTTCTGCTACCGACAGTGTGGAAGGTCGAGGTGGTGTAGGGGATCGTTCTTCTGGTAGTCTGACTAGACGAGTTAGATTCAACGATCCAGTTTCACCGACATTCAAAGGCTGAGTTTGAGCGGGGAAAAGTTGACTGGACCAAGTCGACTGATGCCTTGGGTCTTTGGGGTTGTGCTTAGTGCAGAGTTGCTATGTGTAGTTGGTGTTATGTTCAAATCAAGATGGTGGTTTGTTGTGTTGTTGGTTCGGATCTGGATCCAAACTGTATCTGATTTAATTTTTTTAATTTAGAACTTATTTGAGATCTACAACATTTTATAACAAGATCTAGAGTAACAGCTACTGGGAACCCGCCCGGTAGAGAGAAGAAGCCGCCCCGTTCACCCCTGCTCGTGAAGCTGTTGCGCCTCCCGATCTTGGGAGAGGAAGATCGCCGCTGCTGGTCCTTACCTGTTCCGTGGGAGGTGCCGCCCGCGTCATGTTCGCACAAAAGGTGTGAGTCGCACCCCCTGTTGATCGTGGTCTGCCTTCACCTTGGTGGATCCTGATCCCTACACGGGAGAGAAGAAGGGTTGTTTGTGGCTGTCGCCCCTTCTGTGTGTCTG
The DNA here is from genome assembly GCA_039513925.1 of Platanthera zijinensis. Lineage (NCBI taxonomy): Eukaryota > Viridiplantae > Streptophyta > Magnoliopsida > Asparagales > Orchidaceae > Platanthera > Platanthera zijinensis. Next base: position 13,294,741 of record CM077081.1, on the reverse strand, counting down.
GGGGTTGATGATTCCATGTTCGCTTGAGCAGAAATTGGAGAAGACAGGTGGATCCCGGTCTTGGAGGAGATATCAGCCAGTGTCGGTGGGGGGTTTCCGCCGTCTTGGGTTTGGCTACTCTTGGCCGTTGGGGATGGAGGGGATGTGGAACGGGCTTGGTGTCGGAGCCATGCACACATGCAGTTGGCCTCGACAAGATTTCTCTCCGGTGGTGGTCGACGATAAAGGTTTGTCGGTGAATCTTGTGTGTCTGTTGTTCAACGGACTACAGTAAATATTGGCCTATCTCAGCATGTGAAGGTATCTGATTCCACCCGTGGTACCCTTTATCGGACACTGTATTTTCTCCTACTGTTTGCATGCATTAAATATTTTGTGATATCTACACTGCATGGTTGTGGTTGTGCCTCGGTGATATTGCTGATTCGTCTTATATATTGCATAGCTTGTGTTTTTGTTATCCTGTATTTGCAGCTGCGCCTGTGGGTGTCGTATCCTTTATTTGCAGAAGCATGATGTTTATCGTCGTCAGGTGATATACTGTGAAATGGTGAAGGGTACTTTGTTTGACGCATGTCGCGGTATCTGTGAGATAAACTCGAATGGAAGGAGGTGGTATGACCCTATGATGATGGTATATACTCAAAAAATGATTATAAAGCCTACATTACCCGTTTATTATTTTCTAGGAATCCTATCGCCATCCTAGTGATGCAGGACATGCATCACACATGTCTGTCACCCTGGCATCGCACCAGGAGTCCACCATTGTGTCGCACCACTAGCGGTTTTATCAGGGTCTGCAACTCGTACACTCCAATCTGTCTCTGATGGGACTTCCACCAACGGGTTGTTGACGTCAGGATTCGATCCCCCGACCTACTTGATAAGGAGTTTCTAACACTCCTCATCACCATCCCGTTGGTGGAAGTCTCGCCAAAGACAGGTTGAGATGTATGGGCTATAACCCCTGATAAAACTGCTAGTGGTGTGACGCCATATGGTGGACCCCTGGTGCGTTGCCAGGGTGGCAGGCAGCCTAGCTAGTCTTAGATATCAGCCTTTACGTGACAAGTGTGATGTTTGTCCTACATCACCTTAACCCTAGCGACCGGCCTCAACGAGAAAAGTACAACAAAGAATGAGAGATGAAGAGATATTTTGAGCTCTCGATCTCGAGTATCTTCAACTTCATTTAATGGAGGAAGTGTGGGGATATGGTGCTCATAAGTTCAGGACTCATCACTGGGAGGTTATGAAGTGAAGTTCGTTCCTCGAAATATTTGGGAATGGATCCACTAATGGTTCAAGCAGCTAGATAAAATTTGTTTGCTGCTCAAATAGCTAACGGGGGCGAGGGTTGACCTGTGTCAACGCTCTCCATTGGTGTAGGCTATCTCAGGTGGTCTAACCAGACCAGGTTGATCCAATCGGCCCACCTAATGTTGACACGAGTCACATCTTTGGCCATCGTGACTCAATTTCGGCGCCCCAGGTCATCAAACCTGGTTAAATAAGTACATTGACTCATTTGGTCAATTAACACGTTTGACTCTCATAGGGTCTCCAATTGAACTTCTATGATTGAATCGGGTCATGATTTATTGGGTCAATCTATCATCCTACATCTATTTGACTCGATTTCGATCAATTATTGAGTCAATTACTTGGGTTAGATGACTCGCCCAACCCGGTTCACCCAGTCATCGGATATTGAATGTGGGATCTTAATGTCCAACACTGATTTATGCCTGATGACTAAGTAGACCCATGAATTCTATGGCCAACGGTTTAGATATTGTCATCATTCCATATTAATATTATATTATACTGGCAAAAATATCATCCTCCTAAAAATACAAAAAAGGAGACGGCTAATTAATATCACCTTCAAACTTAATTTACCCCAATAAATATTAATTTTTTTAATAATACAAGAGGAAAGCTGAGAGGAAATAAAATAAATTTTAAAAAAAAACACTTATCGCATACAAATGTTGATCGCAGTACTTCATTAAAAAAAACTGCAAAGAAATGGTCTCAAATTAATCCCTAAATACTTTTTGACCTTGTATGTGCTGGGTCTTTGATGGAGCTGTAAATATTGAATTAAATATTTACAACTCTATTCGAGAATACGGGCGGCGCTCGAATACCGGCGGCGGTGGTAAGTGTTAAAATTGTTAAACTCTATTTACAATTCTAACCGCACAGCTTGTTGAAGCCTTCTCAGGCGGGTTATTTGTCAGAGTTTGCTGGTTGTGGACTTGGTCATGGTACTATGACAAGTCCAGAGTTGTTGTCTAGTTCGCGGTATCCGCTTGCTTGTGTGATCTGCTCTGATGTTTGCGGAGTCCGCAGTATTGCATGATCTGGATGTGGAGTTCGCAGATCGGGGTGGACTGGTGGTGGTATCCTGCAGTCCTTCATTGGTGCGGACTTGGCTTAGAACGCGTGATTGATTGTCACAAGTCCACGCGGACTGAGTTGTTGTTTACTCGCTATGCAGACTGGTGGTGCTTTCCGCGTAAGCGGTTATGTTAGATTATCGCGCACGGACAGAGTGGTGTGTCCGCACTCCTTTGCGGACAACTTTTTTCATCAGTGGCGAATTGATGCTTGTAACTGCACTTGTGCAGATACGTTGTGCTAGCTGCAGGATTGACGGACGGTTTTTCTATCGCTATAGGCGGTAACGACACTCCTCCTCATGCTTATAAATAGGAGTTCACGACTCTTCATAAAGATTGAGAACAGTGAGAACTCAACTCGCGTTTAGATCCTGCTGTTACGTTTTTTCTAACCGGCATGACTAAGAGAAGTTGGCTATCTGTGCAGGCTGTGCGGCTAGCATCAGACAGCTAGGAAACTAGTGGAAGCTTGATGTGGAACAGTTCGCGGTTTACAGTCAGCGGTTTACAACAGGTCGCAGTCCGTGACATGAAGTCACTTTGCTCGGGGTTGCGGATAGAGTTTGGAGTTCCTCCTGCTCATCAACGGGTTCTATTTCTTGATCATCATCATTCAATAACAGGCAGTCAGCGCGGCTAGTTGCGGATAGGCGACTTGGTCGGTTTCGGCGGACATGGCTTGCGGCTTGAGCAGTGTGCGGTTACAGTTATCTGTCCGCGCGGTTTCTTCATTGCCTACAGTTGTATTTTTTATTTTCCTTGGGTACATTGGTGAAATCATGTCTCGCGATGTATGCATCGCTTTGTAAATCAGATTGAATTCCAGTTTATGACTCTTGTGCTTATGTTGTGCTGGTTACTACATAGCTTCTGGTGTGGTTGAGTGTTCCTACGACCTATTTCTCAGCTTCCCATAATTTTTCACATGATATCAGAGGGGTGTTGAGGAGCAAGAAATGATTCAACCTTGTAGGTGTGCTTTCCTCATTGAAGTTCAAGTTAATTAGGAGAGAGCAGTGGAGGTCGGTTATGCAATAGGTCTTGAAATCGAACACTTGGCGCAGACCAACTTTAAGAATTGGAGGTCTTGCATGGAGAGTTTCTTATTGGTGAGGACCTTTGGGAAGTCGTCGGCAAAGACGACATGTAAGAAATGGTTGTCGTCGTTGGGAATGCTGAGGTGGTGAGAGCTTGGAGGAAGGTGAATGCTAATGCAGAGTTCACTCTCAAACGAGCAATCTCATTGGAGTTATTCTATCACATCATCGGGTGTCGATCAGCGGCTGAAATTTGGATGGCCTTGGAAGGTCTGTTCAATAAGAAGAACGTAGCTCGACTACAGTTCTTGGAGAATGAGTTGGCTAAGGCCACTCAGGGAGACATATCGGTGTTATCTTTCTTCTTGATGATGAAGAACTTTTGCACTGAGATTTCAGTGTTGGACCCGGAGGAGCCTATCTTAGAGAAAAAACTGAAGAGGCGCATCATCCACGGTCTGCGGAAGGAGTATGTGGCCTTTGTTACTTCTGTGCAAGGTTGGGTCAATCAACCATCTTTGCTCGAGCTTGAAAATATGTTGACTTCACAGGAGAGCTTGACAAAGCAGATGGCTGGAGTGTCGATTTTAGAGGGAGATGACGAGGCTCTCTTCTTTAGAAAGAAGAAAGAGATAAGACAGGAAAAAGAAGACACCTGCTAGCGATGGTTCGTCTTCTTCATCATAGCAGGAAAGGAGCAAGGCTCCTAAGCATGATAACAGGAAGAAGCGGGGAGGACCTCGGTGTTACAGGCGTAACAAGCTTGGTCACATCCGTAAGGACTACCGAGTGAATCTTCATCTAGGGTATGCTGCAGGGAAGGAGGAGGCTAAGTCCAAAGCTGAGGAAAGAGGATAGGGGAGTGCCTTCATGACGGGCACTTGTGTTCGTGCACTTTGCTCCATTAATTATTAGGAGGACTAGATTGTGGTCTCGGGATATGATCATCACCTCATCGAGAACGAGTCTAAATTCTCTTCTCTGTAGAACTACAAAGGCAACGATGTCATTATTACTGCTAATGATATTGTACATGTAGTATAAAAGGAGGGGACAGTTTCTATAGGCAGTGATCAGGGGCCACTCACTTTGAGGGGTATGTATCACATGTTGGGAATGAAGAAAACCTCTTCTCAGTGACTAGCGTTGTTGATGTTGGGTATCACGTTCTGTTTAGCTCAATAGAAGTGCAGTTTCTCTACAACGTATCAACTATGAAAACTGACGCCACTCATGTCGGAAGGAGAGTGAAGGACTTGTTTGTGTTGGTGATAAGCTCCTATGTTGATAAGATGATGGTGAATGACAGCGCTGCTATTTGTCATGAGAGGTTAGGACATGTTGGGATGGATAAGCTAAAGTCTATAGCGGTAAGAGGCCTAGTGCATGACCTGCCTAGTCTTTCATCCTTCGGAGACATTCATGTATGTGTGTGATGTCAGTATGGAAAGAATCATCGCCTTCCATTTGACAAGTGACAGACCAGGTGTAAAGCACTGTTGGAGTGCATCCACGGTGATCTGACTGGACCAACCGGCACCCCCAATCTCGGCCGAAGCAGGTATATGCTTGTTCTGGTTGATGACTTTTCCAGGTATACTTGGATATACTTCATGAATGAGAAGTCAGTGGCGTTCAAGAAGTTTATTGAGTTCAAGAAGCTCGTAGAGGTCTGGCTCGGTCTGCAAATTAAGAAGTTGAGAACTAACAAAGGAGGAGAGTTCAACTCAAGCAAGTTCCCTAACTTATGTAGAAATTTTGGAATCTGAAGGGGGCATACTGCACAATAGAATGGAGTTGCAGAGCAAAAGATTCGTCATTTGACGGAGACATGCAAGTGTTGGCTTCACGTCAAAGGAATTTCCGAGGCTTTCTGGTCAGAGGGAATGACCTGTGCGGCGTATGTTATCAATTGGATGTCCTTCAGTCCAAAAAACATGAAGTCTCCACATGAGCTAATGTTCAGTAAGAAGCCCAGTTTGGAACATCTTCAGGTGTTCGGGTCGACATATTACGTGCATGTTCCAGACGATCTCAGGACGAAGCTAGATGCGAAAGCAAGGAAGCTAGTCTTCGTTGGATATGATGAGAGGAAGAAGGGCTGGAAATGTATGGATCCAGAGACACGGAAGTTTGTTGTCTCCCGAGATGTGGTATTTGACGAGTTGACGTCATACCAGAGCAGCTCATCTGTGGAGTTGCAGGAGAGCGGTTTTGATAGAGGGCAAGTTGAAGCTACTCTGGATCTTCTGGTGGGGTTACTTGTGTCACCAGGTGCTCCGGTTTCGTTTAGCTTTTGGGCGGAGGATTCTGGATCTGGAAGCGGGGGGAGCAATGCTCCGGGTGTGCCTGGGATCATAGCTAGTATAGAAGAAGCAGCGGGAGTGGTGAATCAGGGTCAAACCCTGCAGAGGTCCAAGAGAATTATTATCCCACCAGCTTGGTATAGGGACGGAAACTTAGTGAGTTTCGTCTCATGTTTATTTGTAGGTCCCTTGGATTAACGGGAGTCGTCGAGCTTTGAGAATGTCACTGGCATAAAAGAGTAGGAAGATGTTATGGATGAGGAGGTGACCGCGCTCAGGAAAAACGAGACTTGGGATCTTGTACCCAAGATCGAAGACATTACTCCGGTGACATGCAAGTGGATTTACAAACTCAAAAAGAAGGCTGGCAGCAGTATCGATTGGTACAAGGCTCGCCTTGTAGCTCAGGGGTTCTCACAGCAGTACAGGGAGTATTATGAAGAGACATTTAGTCCACCGACCAAGATGACTTCAGTGCGGGTGGTGATTTCTTTGGCGGCTTGCCAAGGGTGGAGGATTTGACAACTCGACGTAAAGAATGTGTTTCTTTACGGCGAGATTGACAAGGATATCTTCATGATACACCTATCAGGTTATGTATTTAAAGAATATTCAGGACACGTCTGCAAGCTGAAGAAGGTTCTATATGGTCTGAAACAAGCGCCTCGGGCGTGGTACGAGAAGATTGCAGAATACCTCCAATTCTGTGGGTATTTTGCTTCAGATTCAAATTCCAGTATGTTTGTTAAGAAGAGGAGATAGCTTCAGGTCCTCGTTGTGTTGTATGCTGACAACATGATTGTCATGGGGGAACTCGGACGAAGAGGTGGCAAGGCTCGGGTCTGAGCTTATTATCCGGTTTGAGATGAAGGATCTTGGGGAGCTTCACTATTTCCTTTGACTCGAGGTTGAGAGGCAGAAGAACGACATGCTCGTTTCTCAGAAGGGCTGTGCGGAGAGAATCATTAAGTGATTCGGCATGCGGGAAGGGAAGAGCAGTTCTACTCCTCTGGAGGTCGGTCTGAAACTTCGGCATGATGAGGGAAGGGTTCTTGCAGACCCTTTGGTGTTCCGGGCTCTCGTGAGAAGTCTCATATATCTGACAATCACTAGGCCGGATATTGTTTATGTTATAGGGCGGATATTGCTTATGTTATGGGCCGGATATTGCTTATGTTATGAGCCAGATATTGCTTATGTTATGGGCCGGATCAGTCGGTATATGACGGAGCTGTGGAAGTCTCATCTTGTGGACCACTCACAATAAAGCAATAAAGAGACACAAGAAAATTCAACTTGGAAACATAGTTGTGTGAAAAATACGGGATGATCGGACTCTAACCTGGAATGTCGTCACTATAAATGTGTGAAAATACACATGTAAATAATAGACTTTTCCCTCATTGATCCACACAAGATCGATCTGCACTAATTTCGCATCACATAATATTAGACTAAATAATAGTAAAAATATTATAAGTTACTAATAGTGGTGGATAAAACGGATTACACAAATTCTCTTTAAAATGTCTCTACATGACAAATCCTTGCCTAGATCTCGTCCAGACCCAATTCGTGTAATGTAGTCTTTCTCATCAACGTCGTTGAACGACGTTCGAACACTCACCCCAAACTTAAACCCATGCCACAAATGCCTCTCGAAAAGGAAAATCTCCAATGATTGAGTTTGGAGAGAACTTAATGTTGGATAAATATGTTATATGTTTGCATGTGTCGAGATCGACTTAGAATGACCTAATGTGTTTCGTGTCATTCTAGGGCAATGCACAATGCTGGAGATAATATAAATAGTCATTTCACATCTGATGTGTTATTGTGGACTATCTTGAGTGAAGTCTAACACTTAGACTCCGTTTGAGGACTTATTTTCACCGGTCAAGCAGTTACGACCACACATGCGGTCGTAACCGCTTGACCGGTGAAAATAAGTCCCCCAAACGTAGCCTTAATGCATTCACTATTCTCCAGCACTACTATTTATAAAGCCAAATCTCTTGCTGTTCAAGATAGGCCAGAGATTTTACAAGAAACACATGCTAGCATGTTTTTTTTTTCTGACAACTACAATTCAACACTTATTTCTCACCGCCATGTTTCTATTGCGACGGTGGTTCCAAACATAGCCTAAAATTAATGCATCAAACAAATGAAAAGGTCAGACGAATGAGCAGAAGGAATGGAATTACTTCAAGAGAACGAGAGTCAATTATAGCAATAATTAATTATAAATGTTGTCTCTTCATCTGCTCGTATATGCCTATATATATCAACCTGGGGACCAAATAACACTTAGCAAGCCAGAGAGCTGGATACGGTAGAGATGGCTCCTGGTTTGCTCTTTTCAGCGATCACGGTGACCGTCATCATGTATTTCGCCGCCAGAACTAATGCTTCTGAGATTTCGAACCGGCACGAAGCAACCGTGATCGCCACCTATCACTTATACTATCCTCAAAAGATTGGTTGGGATTTGAGAAAGGCGAGTACCTATTGTGCCACCTGGGATGCCGACAAGCCCTTCGAATGGCGTCACAAATATGACTGGACCTCCTTCTGCGGCCCGGTCGGACCAACCGGTGAGGAGTCCTGTGGCAAATGTCTTCGTGTAAGTGATGTCAATAGCAATCTATTACCAACCCTTTTTTTCTCTAAGTTCATGTTGTATTTGCTAGGAAATACGAAATTCAGATAACACGCAAGAAATCACAGAAAAATAAACAAACAAAACACGCAAGGATTTAACGTTGAAAAACCCTAAGATTGGGGAAAAACCACAACCACCTGCACCCAGAAAATCCAATCAAGTGAACACCGCTTCTATCCCATCGCTCGACTGGCGAAATCGTGTACCAAGTACTCTCAAACGCAGCGAGGCTCCACAAAATAACAGTATTTTGGCCTACTAGCTTGTCATGCATAGGGTTTTTCAGTTTTCCCACATCTTTCTCCATAAATTGATTCATTATGAGGGGTGAGCAACGAAGGATTGTCGTTGTCTTTAACGGAATTTAATTCATGCATAAGTGCTCGGGTTGTAACAATCAAAATCTCACAATGTCAGAAGTATTATTCGATTTACTTCATCCTAGCTAGCTTATGATGATCTGAAACGAATTGTTTTCTCTTTTCTATAGGTGGCATAAGAACACTTTTCAAAAGGCCATTCATTTCAGAACTACTTCCATCAGAATATGGTTAACTATAAAATTTCTAACATAATTCCATTGCTTACTCTAAAAAAATCTCTATGATGTGAGATTCTTTTCATTTATACACTCTATTTCACCTAGAAGTCCCAAAATAACTGTTTTGCCTAGGTTTCACTTCCCACAAAATACTCTCCACCCTCATCAAACTGCTCTTATTTTATCATGTTGTCACATGTGTGAATTGTTAACTATAGAAAACATACAGCCTCTAGCCACAAAGTGCTCAACTATATGGTTAACTATATTTGCACTAAACTATTTTAAGACCATTAAAACATACAGCCTCTAGCCACAAAGTGCTCAACTAGTACTATTAAACTAATCTCTTTGATCTAACAAAACGCATAAGTTAGCGTGAAAATAAAAAATGTTTATATATAAATCAATATAGTAGCGTGCACATAACCCTCTCTTTCCTCCTCTTGTGAATTGTTTTATAATATTCAATATTATTCTTTAAAATAATAAAATATATCAAATTAACTTATGATGTTTCAATTTTACATTTTGTTATAACAATATAACTCTACAACAACACTTAAGCCTTTTTCCCACTATAGTGGGGTCGGCTATATGGATCCTTTGTCATCATTGTGACATATCTTTTGTCATAATCTCATCACTAATGCCTAAATATATAATATCTTTTTGTATAGTTTCATTCCAAGTTTTTATTGGTCTACCCCTCCCTCGTTTAACATGCTTAGTGAATAGACTCTCACAACGCCTAACAGGTACCTCTAATGGTCTCCTTTGCGCGTGTCCAAACCATCTTAGTCAAGCTTCTCTCATCTTCTCTACATTTAGCGTTACTCTTGTCTTAAACCTGATACACTCATTCCTAATTTTATCCAGTCTCGTGCGTCCACACATCCACCTAAGCATTCTCATCTCCGCAACTCCCATTTTTTGCTCATGTACACAATTCACTGCCCAACACTCAGAATCATGGAGCATCGCTGGTCTAATTGCAGCATGGTAAAACTTTCCCTTGAGTTTTAATGGTATTTTATGCTCACATATGATCCATGCCGCGCCTCTCAACTTCAACCAACCCGCTTGAATTCTCTGTGTCACATCTTTATCATACCACCGTCCTTTTGAATTATCCATCCAAGATACTTATAACTCTACATTGAAAAAAAAAAGTAACTTATATTTTATCATTTGTAATGTATCTATAAATATTATAAAATGATAAATTTGAAATATCATAAATAATATAGATAATATATATAACTAATGCACACGGGTAAACACAATTTAATTATTTATTTTCCCGGCCTCCCTTTAATATATAAAAAAAATCATAATATAATATATATTAGATATATTGGAAGGAATTTAATATATATATATTTCTCTATATAAATATATATATTGTTTAAATAAACGTGCAGGTGACAAATGTTGACACAGGAGCAGAAACCATGGCAAGAATAGTGGATCAGTGCAGCAACGGAGGGCTGGATCTTAGTACTGAAGTGTTCGAGAAGTTGGATACTGACGGCAATGGCTATCATAATGGACACCTCGTGGTTAAATATGCCTTCGTCCATTGTTAATTTGCGGGCATCTCTGTTTGTTTGTGCGTCAGCATCTGCGTTGGAATAATCAGCTCTCTAGGTACGGTCGAGCGACCGCATTGTATTGTTTATTATCGATAGATAATAATAATGATACTAATTCTGTTGAGGTTTATTTATATTAATGGTAATAGGTGTTTATTGGGTTTGATTTGGGTCTTATAGGAAACCAATAATTTGTCGGAAATTTAGGATTATGTCTATAAATACTTTTGTTGAGGTTAACGTGAAGGTTATTTCAAACTTGACAGCCCAATATTAAATGTAATAACTGATGCTATGATAATTATTGCAAGGTACTGTCTATATGGTGTCTCCATGTATAATAACAAATATAAACAAGGGACGGAGTGTGATTTTGGGGCTTTCGTCCCGGAAATATATATGAGCGCGATTACCTCAAGCACAACTGCTCATTCGCGCCCGTGTGTGTATATTTATGTATAATTATAAATCTAAATAGATGATATTCACACATATATTAAAATGTATTTAGATGTATATATATATCTATATCATACATGGTTAAGCGGCCAATCATTGAGCGGAAGCACGAGGTGGTGGTCAAACAGGCAGGGGACGGCTGATCGTTCGGCATGACATCAACATTGAGGCTCCGTTTGGCACGGTGGTGGTGCTCGTAAACGCATGAGTTAAAACGTCATTTGTTAAGAATCATCCGTTTGAACATAAAAGTGGATGAAGTTCTATAGGTGGGCGATAACAAATGACAATTTAACTCCGTGTTCATGACCGCTGCCACCGTGCCAAACGGAGCCTAAGTGTGCGTCTGATTTTGTTGATTGCCCCCAATTCTCGCCTTTAGATAGTAATAAATATCCATCTTTGAAAAATAATGATCATATAGTTCAATTAATCCCAACTCAATGTAAGTTATGAAACTGGAAAGAAAAAAATAAGGATGGAATTAACAGATATGCCAATTTTGCCCCAATCCATAGTTTAAAAAAAATTGTAAAAAAATTCTCACTTCTCAACTTATGTGAATAAAAAAGAGTTATTACATGCAAATGATATTTGACTGTTGTTGCAGGTCACCCGGTTTTTTTCCGGTCCAGAGAATCAGGCCGTCTTCGGAGCCGAGCCAAAATTCACTATTTAGTTTTGAGTTTACAAATTTTGAGGAGTTTTCTTGGAGGGTGACAGGCTACCGCTCCATTACAAGCTCTGAGTACAGAAAGAATGAAAAATAAATTAAGTACAAGAAACTTGGATGAGAGTGTCCAAGAAGCTTGGATGAGAGTGTTAACGAAGCTTGGATGATAGCGTCCATGAAGTTTGAATGAAAGCATCCACGCAAGTGTTTCTCTGCGGGAGCATTTTCCAGCGCCTTTTCCCGAGCTCACGAAAGCATTAGAGTGAGCGTCAGGAATTGTGCAAGCTAGAGAGGGATTGAGCGAATTCCAAGCAGAGAAACGATCTAAGTCTCACATTCTCGCTAGAACTCTCAAAGCTCTCTCTAGATTCTTGAGTTGTTTGTCTTCAAATGAAGACATGAATGTCTTTTTATAATTTTCTGGAGAGAATTGCCGGTAAATTCGTTGGGCTGATTCTTGAGTTGCCGGCTGACGTCGCTCCGTTCGGTCACCTGGATCACAAATTTTCACAAAATGACAAACATGACCCCACGGGCGGCTTAGGCAAGCTGCCCGACGACTGCGGTGGACGAAGGCGGCCGCAGATGGCAGAGTCGTTCGGTGACGGCAGAGGTGACCGCCGGCGTGCTCACCAGGCGAGCATGCGCTGCCCGTGAGTGTTGGGCGAGGGCGCGTGTGGGCGCCGCGCGCGCCTAGGGGAAGCGCGTGCGTGTACGGGGCCCGCACATGCCTTGGGGGGTGTTTTTGGGCCCTTTCGAGCGAGTGCGGCCCGCGCTCGTGGCTCGCTGGATTGGGAATGCCTTCTTACGTGTTTTGGTCGGATATCTTTGATTTGACGCGAGAACTTTTAGGGGGAACCCCATCAAATGCCCTCAAATTTTTGAGGGTCGTGATCTGCGAAGCGTCGATCCCAAAAATTTCCGACCTTAATTATTTTGCCTTTGGATTGTGGTCTTCGAGTTATTTTACCGAGCGTGCGTCACGAGTTATTTTTTGTTTGCGGCGTGAAAAGTTCTGCCCATTTGACCTGGAAGTGTGCGTTGATGACTTGGCATTACTCGGTGTCAGCTTTGTGAGATGAAGATCCTACAGTTGATATTAGATGGGGGATCTTTGCAGTCACTGTCTTGCGTATTGCTTTTGCATGTGACGACAGTGGTGGGCGCGGCATAGCGTTGTAATGCACGTCTGTGCGTTGCGGTGAGCCGGAGGTACTTTGTGTTTCCCACTCCTTTTGCGGCGTGCACTACCTTTGGCTACTGTTGCAGAGCGTTTTTGTGGAGGACCTGCCGCTTGAGTAGGGTCATCTGCCCCCTTTGTGTTGGTGGTGTGGATGGGCTCGAGATCTGTCCCCATTAGACGATGCAAGAGGATTTGAGGTTTGTCCCGGGGAGGAATTCGAAGGAGGATTTGCGACTTGCTCCTACCTTAGAGAGTAGGACTCGGGGTCCGTTCTTGTTATAAGGACGTCAAGGGTCTCAGGTTCCATCCTTACCAATAAACAAGACAGGGTTTTTCGAGACCGAGGCCAAGCTAGCATGGCTAGAGGAAGAGGATGACTTATGTGCCTTAGAATACCGAGATGGTACGAGCTCCCGCGATTGCCGATCACCGGGAGTTATAAGGCCTTTGAGCGGGGAGATTCGAATAGTTGGGGGGACCCAAGATGTCTGTCTTGGGGGCTGGTCTATCACAGTAGGACAAGCACATCGCTGCGCTTTGCCCTACACCTGGTTAGAGGTTTCGCGTGGCGTGAAGGATGCGGAGGTGCTCCATCCTTCGGACTGGTGATGCCTTGAAATGTGGTGCCAATATGGATGCTGAGAGGTTACTTGGTTGCATTTGTTCTACACATATGCGTTGTCCCATCTGTACGTGTTTTTGCCTTGCTGTTATGGGTGTGACTTAGCCATGTAGCTCGCTTCCTGCTTGTGTTATATCTTCAGGTGTGACACAAAGTTGTTCTCTTGGTTGAGCCTTGGGTGTCTTGCTAAGCCGGGAGTGCTGTATCTTTCGTGCTCCTTTTCTTTGAATGCACGTGTTTGATGCAGAGCGTTGATTTTGTGATTATTATTGTGTGTGAATGCCCGGAGCTATCGCCTGAGTGTAATTCAGGGGAACGTTTTCCCCTTTTATCTGGATGGTGCTCGAGGTCCCGGTCTCCCGGAGTTCGCCATTGGCTGAGTGGCGCAGGAGGTCCTGTTGTTCATCCTGGCCAAAATCCATTGGAGGATTGAGGACTCTCTCCTATCTTGGGAAGGATCCGGGATTCGTTCTCTTTGAGGTGACGAAGAACCTTTGTCTGTTTGTGCTTTGGAAGGTCATGAGATATATTCCTTAGAATACGGAGAAGAATCTTTGTTCGTTCTCGTCTTGGAAGGATTCGAGGTATGATCTGAATGGAGGTGGCGAAAAGACCTTTGCTCATTTGCATTTAGAAGGACTAGGTCCGTCCTGGTGTAGGTGACGAAGAACTTTTGTTTGTTTGCGCCTCAGGAGGACTGGGGTCCGTCCGGTTGAAGGTGGCGAAGAACCTTTGTTCGTTCGCGCCTCAGGAGAATTAGGGTCAAAGAACCTTTGTTTGTTCGCTCCTCATGGAAACCGGGGTTCGTCCAGGTGGAGATGGTGAAGAACCTTGTTCATTCACACCTCAGGAGGACTAAGGTCCTTTTAGGTGGAGGTGGCGCAAAACCTTTGTTCATTCGCACCTTAGGAGAATTGAGGTCCGTCTAGTCGGAGGTCCGGGAGGACCTTTGTCCATCTCGCCTTGACAGCAGAAGGTCATGGGGCTTGTCTATCTAAGTGGTTGATACGGTAGATGAAACCAAAGTCCATTGTATTGATGCTGAAGGGAGGTACAAGGGCGCGCAGGTCTGGTCGTATGACTCATTGTTCTAACAATTGAGGGAAAGTAAGATGTGGATGGCTGTAGAGTTTCCTGTGTGATCTCTGTGCGTTAAGTACTAGTGCTGCCTTCGGGGGTTGCGCCAGCCTAAAGTTCCCTCAGTAGTGTCCCCGGAAGATGGCACTATATGTCGAAGCGGCCTGAATGAGCTGGATGTCATGGGTAAATTGACATGGATCCTCGTATTTTGAGGGAGACCAGCTGGGATATGGTTTATCATGCTTGAGGGGAAGCCCCTTCACGCCATGGTTCATTCACGGGTTTGGTCGGGGCAAACTATATTGTTGATCTCTTTCTCCTTCAGGCCCCAACACTCCTTCATGTTATGCCTTTGGCTTTGACGATAATCGCAGTACTTAGACCAGTCTCTTAAGTTTGGGGCGAGGGGCCTTGGTTGGTACGCCGGTAACGTATATATATATAATAATGCAAGTGTATGTGCCGGTTCAAGTAATATAAAGTGAGAAGTGATCGTTCCCTCGAGGAAGTGAATGATTCAGTGCTCGCAACTACTAGCTTAACCTTTTCCTTAAATTCAAGTGAGATAATTGGTGTGATTTAGTTAAACAAAACTAGAGATAATAATAACTACTTAGTTCCTATTTAGAATGTTTTTCTTGAATTGGAGAATTAGTCTTGCATGTTGTTTCCCTTTGACTATTATGACGTATATTTTAAAGTGATCTCTCATGATTGGATAATTACTATCCTGCAACGATTTTTAAGATGGATAACATTATCTTTCAATCTCTGAAATCCGCTTACCCTACTTCCCCTAGTCATCTCTAACTTAGGCGGATTTAGAATAACATGAAGTTCTAAAATCGATGTTGCTAACTTGAGATGAAATCTCTTTCTTTCTCAGAGTTATATCAGGACTTATGTTACACTTACGCCGCTGCTCTCTCGAGTCTCACTGTGCAGTAGAAAGATGGAATTTTGACTAAAGAATCACGCGACTCCTCTCTCGAATCTCGCCACGCACAATGAGGATTCAACACTAGAATAGCATGACTCCTCTCTCGAATCTCGTCACACTATCTAGGAGAAGAACACTTACTCAAAAATTCCACAAATAAAATACATAATCCCAATAAAGATAGATCATCAACCAACATGAAAGATAAATTGAAATCAAATCATCATAATGAGTCTAAGTTCTTACAACACACAAGACTTTTGAAATTAGTTCATAATGGAATGGAAGAACATCACAAAAATAGGAAAGATCTTACAGCACATCATGATAAGAATGCAAAATAGTGCAGGAAAATGCTCTCCAATTCGCGTACAAGCAACCCTTCTCCAAGATCCGGCTTTGCCCTAGTTCTTCTTCTCCCAAGCAATCTCCCTCTCTTTCTCCTTTTTCAAGAATAAATAATAATCGCCTCTTTTCAGTCCAAATTCGTGCTTTAATTTCGTGCTCCCATCTGAAAGGATGCCTCCTTTCACTTTTCAAACCGCTGCAGGTTTTGAAAATTCGAATTTGAAATTTCGAAAGTTGTTATAACAACTCGAAAAGTTGTTATAACAACTTTCCCAGCACAGAAAACTGCATCAGCATTCCTTCTCCGGATTGGGTTTTTTGGCGATTCTAACGAGAAAACATTGGAAAATTATCAAATTACTCAAACATAAGTTAAATATGAATTTTATCACTTTTTTATACTCAATAAAACATCTTTTCACTATTTTTGCCAAATAAAATAGATATAGATAAATTCATTTAAGAAGTTATCATTGGTCTCCAAAGAGTGGGGTGATCACGAATGGCGAACAACACTTCAGTTTGTGAAGTTTTAATGAAGGTCTGATGCTAACGGTATCCCCGGCTCTGCAAGGGTAATCACAATGCTCGTTACTTGCTCTGGGATTTGGCAGTGACTATTAATTTCTCTTCCTTTTTGAGATTCCCTCGGAATGCAATCGATGCTCCTCAGTTGTCGTCTTTGTCGCGATTTGAGCCTTGAATCGGTAGATTAGGTCAAGGTGGTCGAGATTCGTTGCATTCACCAGCATGGAGTTGAACATTCCTGGTTGGAGTCCTCCGAGGAAAATACTATAAAGGAGCTCGAGGTTGATCCTTGGAATTTGTCGTGCCTCTGTAGGGAAGTGGCAAAAAAATCCTCGAGCGGCTATCCCTTGATATGTCGAATCCTCAAGAGGTGAATGATTCGTCGGTTAGCGACAAAACCAATCTATAAAAAATTGAGTTTGCTCCGTGAAGTTCTTAATTTCTCATTTTTTAGAGAATGGATCCAGGTGCGAGCCTCTCCTTTCAAAATTACCAGGAATACGTGACACAGAAGCAGTCTAAGGCATTATAGGTGCTCATGACACTTGTAAAGTGCTTGATGTACACCACAGGGTCATCTGTCCCAACGAACATCTCGAGGTCGCAGAGTTTGATCCCGGGCAGAACAGGATGCACCAGAACCTACGGGGCCGGAGGAGAGATGTGGTGAAATGGACGCTGCACTTTTGCGTCTTGGTGCCCCCCTTGTACGCATTCGTACTCGGTCATGTGCTTTATTTCCTCGCAAGTGAGCCTCCTATCGGTTAGAGCAACGACCTCCTTCGTCACACGAGAGTTTCCATGCACGTGCCTGGGAAGCCCATCAGGTACCGCGGGGAACATGGAGCTGTCAGCGTTGGACAACTCGTTCTCGACGGAATCGCTGGGGAGGGTAGTGTCTGGTTGGCATTCGGTAGCGAGGATTGCATTGGGGGCTTGATAGGACCCTAAGTCCCTTGACGATGGGAACTCCTTCGTTTGACGCCCCTCTGTCCGGTGCCTGCGATTTTTCTTGGAGGTTGGAGAAGTGGCAGTGATGCCCCCTCCCCAAATCTGGGTGTATCATGTGGGTGAGTTTGAGGGGGATTGATTGGAGTGTAGAACTTCCACATGAGATGTGCGGAACGGAGTGTGGATGTCAGGCTCAGATCCTGCTCCTTCATATTTGATTTTCTTGCCCAGGATGGAGAAGTGTTCTACCGGGAGTGATGTCTTCCGCGGTTGGTTCCCCTGATCCCTTGCGTGGGATGTGGCGTGGACCACTCCGCTAAGCGTGTGGTGGCTGGAAGGGAACAATGTCTGGCCTACATCCATAGGATATGCCCCTAAGGGCTTAGCAGTCCATAAGTCCCTTAGCAGGGTGAGCGCTTGAGTTTGGAGTTCCTCCATCTATCGCATCCGCTCCTCCACGGATAACGCAAGTGTGGCGATTATCTCCTTGAGGCGTGAAACAATGCTAGCAAGTCAGTTGTCAAATGCTTGCTTGTCAGATTCCTTGAAAGTTGTCAGGTGTGCAGCATGTGCGCCTCATTTTGTCATTGCAGCTAGTGGGGGGTCCTTGCGCGGGGCAAGCGTTGTCCATTGGGATTCTTTAAAGCTTTTGGGAGCACCTTCTTACAGACGGCGTCAAACTGTTGTGGGTTATCCGGTTTTTCTCCGGTCTAGTTAATCAGACTGCCATAGCTCGTAGATGGATCGGTGCGCAAACAGTCAATGAAAATCCAGCAGCCATCACAGAGGATTTTTTATCGAGGAAAATCTGGAAAGAGAAAAACCACATGGTCGGGTCGGTGCCGACCTAAATCCACTATTTAGCTTTGAGTTTATAAGTTTTGGGGAGTTTCCTCGGAGGGTGACAGACCACTGCTCCATTACAAGCTCTGAGTACAGAAAAAGCGAAAAATAAACAAAGTACACAAAGTTTGGATGAGAGCGTCCACGAAGCTTAGATAAGAGCATCCATAAAGCTTGGATGAGAGCTTCTACGTGAGCGTTCCTCTGCGGGAGCGTTTTCCAGTGTCTTTTCTCATGAGCGAATTTCAAGCAAAAAAACGATCTAAGTCACACATTCACGCCGGAAAATCTCATAACTCTCTCTAGTTTCTGGAGTTGTTTGTCTTCAAATGAAGGCTTGAGTACTTTTTTATAGTTTTTTGGAGGAACGGCGTGGTGGTAATTGCGTTGGGCTGAGTCTAGAGTTGCATAATGATGTCGTTCCGTTCCGGGCACCTGTAACACAAATTTTCACAAAATGACGAACATTCCCCTGGCGGTCCGGCTGGGCGGCCCGGGCAAGCTGCCCAGCGACGGCGGTGGCCGAAGGCGGCCGGCGGCGTTGGAGTCGCTCGGTGTAAGCGGAAGCTGGCCAAGTCCGCGCACTGATCGCTCACCCGCTCGGGCGCTGCGCCGCCTGTGCGTGGTCGGGCGGCGTTCGCGGGTGGGCGCCGCGCGCGCCTAGGTGACACGCTCCTTTGTGCGGGGCGCGTGCGTGCCTTTGGGGGTGTTCTTGGGCCCCTTCGAGCGAGCGCGGTTCACGCGCACAGCTCGCTGAATCGGGCATGCCTTCTTACTTGTTTTTGGTCGGATATCTTTGATTTAACTCAGAACTTGTAGGAGAAACTCCATCAACTGCTAACAAATCATTAATTATCAATATTAGCAAATCATTTTTACTTGAAACCGCAATTCCCATTTATTTGTTATTATCATTAATTATCAATATAAGCAAATCATTATTTCTTGAACCCACAATTCGCAAAAAAATTCTTTTGTTATTATCAAACCAGACAAATACTTTTTTAAAGAGGCTTTCAAAGCATATAAAGGAGCAATGCTTCGACATACAAATAGAAAGCTAATCTAATACAAATTATGATGCTTACACAAAAATATAGTTTTAAAAAGAGCTTTCGTAGCATTAAATAGACAGCTAATCTTCTACAAATTTTGATGGTTACTCACAAAAAGTATGTTGTGATGTAAGTTTTCAAATGCTTCAAAATATTATATTATATTTTGCAATGAGAACAAATTATATTAGTAGTATATTGTTATGAAAAATGTAGATTTTTAATTAAAGAGGCCGGAGGATTACAGACTTACACTTCATCACATGAACTTTAGCTTGAACATTTCATTCATCACATAATGCATTGTTTTGTCCACCCGTTATTACATTGATGGGAAATATTTTCTATAAGTTTTGTTTTATCAATCCAGTGTCACATTACTTCTCAAAATAAAATTAAGTTCTTTCACATCTAAGAAAAATGTTGAAATTGGTGAAGTGAAAGTGGGTGGTCGGGCAGTCCGGACGGATTAGGCGGACTGACCGCGCGGACTGGTTCTTAGTCCGGCGGGTTGGTGGTTGGCGTCCTGCGATTGCTGCTGCGGGCTGTGTTGCGGACTGAGCGGACTGCGTGGACTGGATTGAGTCCGGCAGTGTTGTGTTCTGGTGTTGCGCGCGGCCTGTGCGGACTGGGCTTGGAGTCCGCACTTCTTCTTTGAAGTTGCGGTAAGCCGCGGTCTGGGCTTGGAGCTGGCGGACTGGTTTGGTATCCGCCGAGCTCGTTATCCTTTCTGGACTTACTCTTGTGGAGTTCAGGTTTTCCGCAGTGTCCGCTGTGACCGGGCCTTTGTGCCACTGGTCGCGGACTGTGCGAGATGGAATTGGTATCCGCAGAGTCCGCTGTGACCAGGCGGTTGCCTGTGGTCGTGGACTGTTGGTTGCGGTATCTTCTCTTTGCGGACTGGGCGGACTGCCTTGGGCAGTCCGCTATCTCTCCCGGTCTTGGCAGTTTTGATTCGCCCCATGCGGGCGGACTCGGCGGGATAGCATTGCTAGCTGCGACCTTGGGGCGATGTCTCTATCTCATAGGGTGGTGACTACACTCCTCACCTGGCCTATAAATAGGACCCCCCTGTCATGCCATTTGAAACAGAGTGAACAGTAAGTAGAGCTTGAGCATAGGCTGCGGACTGTGTTTTCTTATCCGTGCGGGCTGTTTTGCTTAACCGGGTTGTGTGCGCAGGTGGTGCGGCTAGCAGTGTCAAATAGGGAGTTTGGTTCTAACCTCTGGAGTTTGCGGACTGCATTCGGCGGTTTCCAGCATCAGCTTTTATCTCAAGTTCTTGTCTTTCCGCGCGACCTCGCGGTCTCTGCGAATAGGCGGCGTGTTCCTCTGTTCAGCAGCAGTTCGGCGAATAACGGGTTGTCCGCGCGACCTCGCGGTCTACGCGGACTCCGTGTTGTTTTCGGCTTCAGCAGCTTGGCGGTTTGTGCGGACTCGGCGAGCTCGGCGATCTCGGCGGTCTCACTGTTCTGTCCGCCCGGCTTGTTATTTCTGTTTTTCATATACTGGCGAAATCATGTCTCGCCACGTATGCCTCGCCTTGTAAAGAAGATTAATAAAATTCTGATCTGCTTGCTTCTGTCTATGTTTTTGGTTATCTGAGTTGCTTCCTGCTTTCCGCGGTTCAAGTTGTGATCTGGGTAGTGCCGAAGATATTGATTTGGCGTTTGGGCTACCTTGTTGATCAACTTGAGAAAATTCAACAAAAAACACATTTGTTCTTCCTCTATCACCTTCTAATTTATCTGAATTTTTTATTGTTGCCGAAAAATGTAGACTTTTACCCACATTACGAGCTCAATTCACTAAGATTTCTCGTAACGTAACGAAAATATAATATCTGCTTCAAAGTAGCTTCCTACATCCCTGTATGCATTTGATTCATTAATTATTCACAAGGAAATGAAAAAAAAAAGAAAGGAAGTCACAACATTGCCTAAACAACCAATAAATGCATAAAAAATGTTGCCCTGGCCTAATTAATGTTCCTTATTTATGGGGTGGCAGACATTTGAATTTAATTAACATTTGTCCCCTTATTTGCATTTCATTTCAGCCTAAATATAATCCTCCCAAAAAACCAGCTTCTTCTCAGATCGGGCTCGGATGTCCTACAATTGTGCTAGGATTATCATGTGGATTACTGATGGAGAGCCGCTTTGCATTAATGCCCCCTATTTTTCGAGCTTCTGAGACATAAGCTTTGGATGAGTTGCATTTTGATGGTCCTTCTAATAACATGTTCTCTGGGAGCCAGATTGGCCTCTTGTGATGGGAGCTAACAACTTCCCTTATTATTTATTATAAGTAAATGTTTAGTTTACAGATTCCAAATTGCAAAGAAATGTAAAGGTTACACGCGATGGAGGAGAAGAATTAGAATTGCTGCAAGAAGAAGAGATTCTAGTTATGTTATCTCTTAGATGGGGGGAAACAAAGAAAGAGGGAGGGATGAGACAGAGAGTGTGCAGAATAGGCTGCATTTGGCGTGGCTTATCGTAGCTTATTTGCTCTCGTGAGGTTGGACAAAAACGTCATTGTCATAGAATGTATGTATGGTATGACAAATGTTACAAAAAAGAAACTAGTTTGTGGCATAAGATTTTGGTATGATAATGACATTTTTGTCCAACCTCACCGAAGCAAATAAGTTGCGGTAAGTCACGCCAAGCGCAACCTTGCATAGAAAGGTGAGCAGGAGAGAATGTGGAGATCATGGCATGCATATGAGAGAGGGAGAGACGCGGAGGGCGTAACATCCGGATCCGGATCCTCTCCATTTCAAATGAAATGGATCCCCATTTCATCATCTAATGGATAGGAGAAACTTGAAAGATATCTAGTGGTGGAGATTTTTTTGATTAAAAAAATCTAAAAAATGATGGAAAATGATGAACCCGTCGGATCAAAGAACTTTTAATCTTGACCATGAAATGGATCCCCTCCACTTCATTTGAAATGAAGAGGATCCGGTTTTCCCTTACTTTCAACGTAACTGCTCGAACCTTTGAGGTGAGGTGATGTTGATGTGTGTTGAAGCTAAGACATGCATTGGGACCCTTGGGAGATTTCAGAGAAGTACACA
Organism: Platanthera zijinensis; assembly: GCA_039513925.1. Taxonomy (NCBI): domain Eukaryota; kingdom Viridiplantae; phylum Streptophyta; class Magnoliopsida; order Asparagales; family Orchidaceae; genus Platanthera; species Platanthera zijinensis. Next base: position 13,272,416 of record CM077081.1, on the reverse strand, counting down.
TGCCCCAAGTACGCGTTATGTTCCTGGATCATGTACTTGCACATGCCGTGTACGTACTTGGGTGCACAAAATGTTGGGATATATCGCGGAAAACTATCCCCAGACACAACCAAATAAATACAGGGTTTGCAAGAACGTACAAATCTGAACAATAAACTCTGCATACATAAATCATGTAACTACTGCAATAAAATACATGAAGAAGTGTACCGACGTCCGTTACAGAAAACACCGCGGAGAGCCGGACTCGCTCGATCCGCGGGAGAGAGAATAATCTGGACTGCAATCCGCTAGCACAGCGGACGCACAAGGTTCGTCAAGAACCTTCGTCGTCGGGTGACGACCAAACCACCCGCCACCACCGGAGAAGCACCGTCGAGGTCAACTGCACTCACGCACGCCATCGACGCCAAGTCGCACCACCGGAGAAAAACATCATCAAGGCCACTGCACTCCCGCATGCCTTCGCCGCCATGTCCGCACCACCGGAGAGAAACTCCGTCAAGGCCACTGCACCACCGCAAGCCTTCGCCGTCACGCCCGCACCGCCTCATCTACTCCAAGACCGGTAGAGATCATCTCCTCCAAGACCGGTGGCTATTTCCTCCAAAGCCGGTGGATACATCGAGAGTCTCACACGAGAGAAATGCTCCGCCGCCATCGCACGGTGTTGCACCAACGGCAACCACCGGCGGCATCCAACAGGGGTCTCCCACCCCTTGCGGCACCAAGAGTGAGACGGCGGCGGCGGCAGCACCTCCCTCCAACGCTAGCAGGAGCGGCGGTTCTTCTCCCACGTGAACATGAGGTTTTTTTTTTATCAGGTGGCTCTTCTCTTCCCCATATTTCTCACGGTGGGGAAGAATCATTTTATTTGGTTTTCCAAATGTGGGGCTATAATTAAGTTTCTAAAAATAGAAAACCCAAAAATAAGAAATCTTTAATACGGAATCTCAAACCAAATATAATAATCACCACCTTGGTTTGAGATCCGGAGCCACCACCTGCACGAAGCACTGACTGCACACAGCAACAACTGCACCAAACAACAACTGTACTAAACAACTCTGCACGAAGCATCGTCTCAGATCGAGACATCCGCTGACCTGCTCCAGTCGGCTCATCTCCGTTCTGGCTCAACTCGTGAACGTCCCCGCAACATGATCGTAGAAACTGACTCGTACAACCTGAATCTCAGAAGGACGATCCACTGCACCACCACGACAATCCACCATGTCGGCCTCAGAAATCATGGGCACACCACCACACATTGTAGTCCCCATCAGCCGGTACAAACTACCGCGCTACACAGCTCTCCTGAGCATGGTACATCCTCACTCCACCATCAAGACTCCATCTCGGGCCACCCAACTGTAGCCACCTGAATCCAATCCGCTCAGTGATGTCAAACTCTAGCTGTCAGAGTCGCACAGACTCTCAGTGATGGTGAGGACCTCATCACTCTGCAACTTGACCTAGCTGTCACTCAGTCCACACCCCTGTCTCGAGACCCTTTTGCACGCTGCGAACTCAAACTCCTGTGTGACTGCACTATCTGCACTGGTAAAATATCATACCCTCCTTTGGCCCGGATCGAGATCGTGCTCCACTCAATCCCTTGCCAAACTGCCTCACCTTACTCATCCACTGCTGCCAAGATGTGACCGCCCTCAGGAGTAGGGCTCACAAACATCTGTCTGGATAGCACTGCGATCGTGACCTCCACCAGCTCCATTGTATCCTTCTCATACAAGAGCATCGTCACTAAGGCGGGGTAAAAAAAAGTGAGCGGGGTAAGAGGTGAAACGGGTCTTCACATCTTTCTCCGTCTCTACATCAGCTGCCTCTAACTGACATAGAAACCGTCTGAACACACATCGTGTTCCCACAGATAATCTTCTCCCTGTAACATATCCGCGGTTATCATGACCTTCTCATGCAGTACCACCTGTCATAGGTCAAATCCGCCACTGTCGCACTTCTTCAAAACCACTTTCCAAATTCACGTTCTTCCCTGTCATGGTTGTCCTACGGCATGACCAGGAGACCTGATTAATTCAAAGGTCAGATTTGAAAAGATAGGGAGCGGACCTAGTCGTCACCCACCGCAGTCAAACCGTTCCTCGAATGTCCAATCAGTCGCCTACCGAACCTGCCTCTGATACCACTTGTTGGGATATATCGCGGAAAACTATCCCCAGTGTACAACCCCGTATCTAGCGAGTGGGCTAACAGGAGCCGACCCGGCCGGCCCAAACCGCCCCCGAGCCCCAGGCGAGTTCAGCAGGATACGCCGAGCCCAGCATGCCGAGTATGGGCTCGGCAATCGTCGAACTGAGCTCGAAGATAGTAGAGCTGAGCCCGGCGAGAGGCCATTCATCATGGGGTCGGCCGAGTACGTGCTCACCTAGAGCCGAGGGGTTGGCGAGTGCCAACGCGACCGTCATCTGCGAGCAAGGGCTTCAGGCCCAACTTTCCAGGCCTGAGGCGAGGCGAGCTGGATCGTGGCATGGAGAGAGGCGAGCTCATCCAACACCCTCTCCCGCGGCATTGAGAGAGGCGAGCTCACTCGCCGCTTTTCACCTCGGCGTGGGGGGAAGCCTTCTCACGCCCATACTCGCCACCCCTGCCCAATGGGCTCTTCTCAGGGCCGGCTCGCCCTTCAGTTGTGGGGTGTTTTTACCACGTTACCCCCCTTTGAATTGCCTATAGTCCTCGAGAACAGTGACGGTTGGATATTTGCAGACCATCTTTTCCTATAAATAGGACCCAAGGGGTACCTCAGAACGCACGCTTTCATGTGCCCGGTCTTCTAGCGCTTTCTGAGGTACCTTAGCTTCAGCACTTGGCTAAGGAGGGGAAGCGCTCTAAGATCTTCCGGGTGTGTGGTGGGACCTCCGTGCTGAAGCCTTGGGTCTGTTCCCGGTCCCTCTCCCTTGACCCTTGGGCTTGCGAGTAGAGAAGTAGGTGTGCGACCACCCCTTCCGCAAGGGTCGGACTCCACAGGGGCCGATTTTTCGGTTTCAACACTTTGGTGCGGTGAGCGTGGAGCGTGGTCAGCACAGAAAATCTTCCACAGGACTAATGGCAAGAGACGAGGGGCAAGGTTCAGGAAGGGGGGACTCGCCACTCCCTCCCCCTCCCGCGACGGCAGGGATATCCGCGGAGCTCAGGGAGGAAGTGCTCGGGCTGGTTAGGGTCGCACTCGGCATGCGAGCCGAGAGTACGACGCCTGCGGTGCCCGTGGTCGCCGATCCAGCGTTGGGCAACGATGCGCCCCTCAGGCGCGCAGGGAAGGAGGTCGCGAGCGAGGGGGAGCGCGAACCGAGAGGGCGAGTCCTTTTTCCGGGCTCGGCGGGCGAGTATCTGTTCGGCGAGACGGCGGGGAGGGAGTTCCCAACTCGCCCAGCTGAAGGAGGAAGTCCCTTCAGCGAGTTCGTCTCGTCAGCCCCGGTCCCAGAAGGATTCCGAGAGCCGGAGATGTCCTACTACTCAGGAAAGGGAGATCCGACCCAGCACGTCCAGTGGTTCGAAGACGTGGTGTCAATCCGACAGATGTCGGATGGTTTCAAGTGTAGGCTCTTCGCCATCACCCTCAGGGAAAAAGCGAGGGAGTGGTTTCATCAGCTCCCGGCCGGTTCCATCTACTGCTTCGAGGATTTGCGCAGAGGATTCAAGCTGAGATTCACCTCCTCGAAGAAGAGGAAGAGGGAGGTCGAGTCCCTGTTCCGTGTCAAGCAGAAAGTAGGGGAGACCCTGGGAAGTTACCTGGACAGGTTCCAGGAAGAACTGTCTCAGGTACAAGAGATGCCAGGGCACACCATGATGGTGGCCTTCACCCTGGGTCTCCAGCCCGGGTTCTTCGCCATGGAGTTGAAGAGGACGCCTCCAGTGTCTTTCGAAGCACTCTTGGAGAGGGCGGCAAGGGAGGCCGACATGGAGGCGGCACATCCAGAGTTCGCTCGGAGGTTGGCTAGGTGGGCCGTGGAGGAAGAGAAGCCAAGGGGAGGTCGGGCCCAGGAGGAGAGAAGGGTCGAGCCCCGACAGAGAGAACAGCAGCCGCAGCAGCATAGGTGGGGGCGTCAGGAGCCGAACAACCGATTGGGTTGGAGGCCGGAGTGGCAGGATCAAGGGCCACGGAGGGGCTATCAGGGGGAAGACAACCGCCAAGGTGGGCGTGGCCAGTTTTACCTCCAGGGAGGGAGGCAGGGCCAGAGACCACCTCTTCCCGACCAGGAGGAGGCCATGGCTATCGCCCTGGGAGGGCGAAGGAGAGGGCAACCGAGGAGGAGGAGGGAGGTCAGGATAGACCTACCCTATTGCGACTACCATCAAGAGGAGGGGCACACGACGGTCACGTGTCCGGAGTTCCTCGAGGTGCGGGAGAACCGGGAGCAGCAGCGGCAGCAGCGGAATCATCAGGAGGTGCGGATTGAGGAAGTCCGGCCTCAGGTGGAGGGGGATCGTTGCGAAGACCGGGCCGATGTGGGGACCCGAGGGGGGATCGGAGTGATCCATGGGGGGGTGGGAGTCGAGGCTTCTCGGAAAGCAAGCCTCCACACCATGTACCGAAGGAGCATCGGCTCCACATCTCAGACTCCACCCCCGGAAGAGAGGATCACCTTCTCAAGGGAGGATATGCCGGGTCACGATGACCCCTTCTGCGATGCGCTGGTCATCCAGACAGCCATCGAAAATTTCACAGTCTCCCGGATCCTCATTGACAATGGGAGCTCAGTCAATATCATCTTCAAGAAGCCTTTCGATGCCATGCAGGTAGAGGCCAAGAGGGTGCTGGCCTCCGATGGGCCCCTCTTCGGTTTTTCGGGGGAGAGGAAAGAAGTAGAGGGGGAGTGGGACTTCACGTCAGCTTGGGGGGACAGTCCCGGAACTGTCGATTCGTCATAGTTGAGGCCCCCAGCAGCTACAACGCCATTTTTGGGAGACCCCTCATCAGCGCCTTCCGATGCGTCCCCTCCTCCTTCCATCAATGCCTAAAGTTTAATGTGGACGGGATCCAGGTCCGGGTTCGCGGTGACCCCAAAGCGGCTCGGGAATGCTATGTAACCGCGGTGAATTCGATTTCTTGGCAGGAGGAGGCCGAGGGGATGGGGAGAAGGATGGAGGAGATGGAAGGGCAGGAGGCCGGAGAAGAAGGTGGGGAGGAAGGAGGAATGGAAGGGGAAGCACGCGAGGGGATGCTCCCAGAAGGGTCGGTTGGGGCGATGATCCCAGGGGAAGGGGAGGTCCTTACACCAAGAAGGGAGGACGCCGCAGAGTGGGAGGAGCAGTCCCGGTTGGAGGCCGCCGAGGAGGTCGTGGAGATGGAAGTCCTCACCCAGGGTGGCAAGGTGGAGAAGGTCCGCATCAGCGGAGGGCTGACCCCGGAAGATCAAGACAGGATGCTGGAGTGCATCCAAAAGAATGTGGATGTCTTCGCCTGGAGCGCAGCGGAGATGCCTGGGATCGATGCCGACGTCGTCTGCCACCGCCTCAATCTACACTCGGAGGCTCGCCCCATCCAGCAGAAGAGGAGGTCCGTCACGGACAAACTGGCCGAGCCCATCAGGGAGGAGGTCGCCAAGCTCCTTAAGACCGGCTTCGTTTCCGAAATTCAATACCCCGGCTGGGTCTCGAATGTTGTAATGGTGAAAAAAGGGGACGGCCGGTGGAGGATGTGTGTAGACTTTTCACTGCTTAATAAATCATGCCCTAAGGATTGTTACCCCTTGCCTAGAATCGACGCGCTGGTAGATTCAGCCGTTGGTTTTTCTGTGATGAGTTTTTTAGATGCTTTTTCAGGTTATCATCAAATCAGGATGCACCCTCCTGACATAAAAGATGTCTCGTTCATCACAGGGGATGGGTTCTACTGCTACAAGATGATGCCTTTTGGGTTAAAAAATGCAGGGGCTACATACCAGAAGATGATGGACCGTGTATTCCAGGGACAGAAGGGAAGGAACTTGGAAGTGTACGTGGACGACCTGATGGTAAAAAGCAGAGAGGTCGATTCTCACCTCCAGGATCTGGAGGAGACCTTCGACACTTTGCGCAGATACAAGATGAGGTTGAATCCTCTAAAGTGCATCTTCGGGGCAAGCAAAGGCAAATTTTTGGGTCATCTCCTCACCCCTGCCGGGGTCGAACCCAACCCTGACAAAGTCCGGGCAATTATGGAGTTGGGGCTACCTCGGGACGGGAAGGAGGTACAACGGCTGACAGGGAAGCTGGCGGGACTAAGCAGGTTCCTCTCCCGGGCCGGGGAGAGGTGTTCCCCCTTCTTCAAGACCTTAAGGGGGGGTCGGAAGTTTGAATGGACCCCGGAGTGCGAGGAGGCATTCCAGGCCTTGAAGAGGCAGTTGACTCAGGCCCCCTTGCTCCAAGGGCCAAAGGAGGGGGAGGACTTGTTTTTGTACTTAGGGGTCGGGGCGGAGGCCGTAAGTTCTGTCTTAGTTCGGGAAGAGGGGAGAAAGCAGCTACCCATCTATTATGTGAGTAGGGTTCTGAGGAAGGCAGAACTCCGCTATCCCATCTTTGAGAAGTTGGCCTTCGCCCTAATCATCTCGGCCCGGAGACTCAGGCCCTACTTCCAGGCACACTCCATCCAGGTGGTAACTGACCACCCCCTCCGCAGCATCTTCGAGGGAGTGGAGCACTCGGGAAGACTCGCCAAGTGGTCGGTGGAGTTGAGCGAGTTTGACATCTCCTTTGTCCCTCGGCTCGCAATCAAGGCACAAGCGATGGCTGACTTCCTGGCTGATTATGTGGTTGAGGTGGCGGAGGACAAACTCACTCGTCCCATCCCATGGAAGGTGATGGTGGACGGGGCTTCAGGGAAACACTCCCTGGGGGTTGGGGTCGTCTTGGAGAGCCCCCAAGGGACCCGGATCGAGCAAACGGTGGTGATACATTTCTCCATAACCAACAACCAGGCCGAGTACGAGGCGGTAATCGCAGGACTACGCCTGGCCAAGGAATTGGGGGTGCATGATGTGAAGGTTGTGAGAAGCGAACTAAAACAAGCCAGAAAAGGTATAACTGAAATTTTATTATCCGAAAAAGGTATGTATTACAAATCTATGGCCTCCCTTATATAGAATGGAGGAGAGAAGAGAGAATACAAAAAAGAGATGTGGGACTAAAACTATACAAAAGAATCTGGGCGGCAAGAACAACAGACCGGAACAAGCCGCGCGGTTAGACAGAAGGGCTAACCGCTCGGCCACTGCCTGATAGAGAGACGAGCCGCCAGGGGAGACCGGTAAGACCGCACGGTCTCCTAGTCGCCAGTAACAGACCGCTTGACCGCTTGCGCCTCAGACCTCAACACAGCAACCAACCCGCTGAAGGCAAACCGCCAAACCGCCAGACCGCCAGACCGCCCGGTCAATAACCCGCCAAGCCAGACCGACAGACCGCCCGGTCTCAACTCCAACACTCCCCCTCAAGCTGGAGCATATATGTCGATCATGCCCAGCTTGTCACATATATGAAGAAATGAGGCAGATACTGGCTTGGTGAAGATGTCAGCCAGCTCTTTTTCAGACGTGACGAAGGGAGTGCAAATTTGTTCCTTCAGAATCTCTTCACGAATGAAATGACAGTCGACCTCTATGTGCTTGGTTCTCTCATGGAAGACTGGATTTTTGGAGATATATATAGCCGCCTTATTGTCACAGAACATAGGTAGAGGATGGTTGTAGACCTCTCCTAAATCCAACATGAGAGCCCGTAGCCACTTTAGCTCGCAAGTGGTCGATGCCATACTCCGATACTCGGCTTCAGCACTGGACCTGGAGACAACAGATTGCTTCTTGCTCTTCCAACTTACCAGATTGCCCCCAACAAAGGTACAGAAACCGGAGGTAGACTTGCGGTCCCCTTTGTCATCAGCGTAACTCGCATCTGAGTAAGCTTCAACCCTCAGATGATCATTCTTCTGAAAGAGCAATCCTTTCCCAGGGGCTGCTTTGACGTACTCCAAGATCCGCAAGGCGGACTGTAGATGGCACTCCCTGGGAGCTTGCATGAATTGACTCACCTTGCCCACAGCATAGGAAATGTCGGGCCTAGTCACGGTGAGGTATATGAGCTTACCAACTAGACGCCTGTACCGCGAAGCATCTGAAAGAAGAGGCGAACCATCTGTCCAGGTTTTGTCTTCTCCAACAGCCATGGGACATCGGGCAGGTTTGGCCCCAGTCAATCCTGCTTCTTTTAAAATATCAAGAGCATACTTACGCTGAGAGAGGACTAAAGAGTTGGGCTTCCGAGAGATTTCGATCCCCAAAAAGTACTTCGGAGAACCCATATCTTTCGTGACTAGATGTTGGCGAAGATGCCGCTTTGTCAAGGCTACCCCTTCCTGGTCATCACCAGTGAGAAGAATATCATCCACATATACTGCAAGAACCACCAGTCCCGAAGAGGTTTTGCGAATAAATAGAGAGTGATCAGCAGCGCTGCGAGCAAAACCAACGGCCGCTACGATGCCGCTGAATTTGTCAAACCAAGCTCGAGGGCTCTGCTTGAGGCCATAGATTGCCTTCTGTAGCCGGCAGACACGTGTCTCCCCCTGAGCAACATACCCTGGAGGTTGCTCCATGTAGACGGCCTCCTGAAGATCACCATAAAGGAAGGCATTCTTGATATCCAGCTGGGAAAGGGGCCAGTCTTTATTGACTGCCACAGAGAGAAGGACCCGTATAGTGCTGAGACGAGCCACGGGAGAGAAGGTGTCAAAGTAATCAACCCCATAGGTTTGAGTAAAGCCCTTAGCCACCAGACGAGCTTTGTAACGGTTCACAGTGCCATCGGGGCCAAACTTGACTACAAAGACCCAGCGACAGCCAACAACATCTGTATCAAGGGGAGGAGGGACAAGAGTCCAGGTACCCCGCTCTGTGAGGGTCGCCATTTCCTCATCCATGGCCAGCTTCCAGTGAGGAATGGCAAGAGCCTCCTGGTAGGAACGAGGTGTGGTAGTAGCAGAGATAGCCAGTGCAAAGGCCCTGCGAGAAGGGGTAAGACGATCATATGAAACAACAGCAGCAAGGGGGTGTAGGGTACACGTCCGCACCCCTTTGCGAAGAGCTACAGGAAGATCCAGGTCGGCGGGCTCCTCGGCATCCAGAGCATCCGTGGCAGAGAGAGCTGGCCCGGGAGGAGAGAGCGACGGCAGCGGAGATGAGGGAGATGGAGGCGGAGAGAGAGGCGGAGGGAGAGGAGTGGGCGGAGACGGAGGAGGAGCGGATATCGCAGTAGGAGACGAGGGAACGAACGGAATAACAGGAGAATCCGAGGTGGGAGGAAGAGAAGAGGAGTCATCCGAGAAGTAGGAGGCATTCTCGAAGAAGGTAACGTCAGCGGAGACAAACTGTTTACGAAGAACAGGATCAAAACAGCAGTAGCCTTTCTGAGTGACCGAGTACCCCAGAAAAATACATTTGGTGGAGCGAGGGGAAAGCTTATCGCGGGTGGCAGATGGGACATGCACAAAAGCAGTGCACCCAAAGATTCGGAGAGGGAGAGGAAATGGCTCCTTGCCAGGATAAAGGATGGAAAAAGGGGTTTTTCCCTGGAGAACGGAGGAGGGAATGCGATTGATGAGATAGCAAGCAAGAAGAACAGCATAGCCCCAATATGAGCGAGGGACATGCATTTGAGTCATTAATGTGCGAGCAACATCAAGGAGGTGACGGTTTTTGCGTTCCGCCACCCCATTTTGTTGGGATGTATAGACACAACTTGTCTGATGAATAACGCCATGTTGCACACAGAAAGAGGTAAAATCATGACTTAAGTACTCTTTTGCGTTATCAGAGCGAAAAGTTTTAATACTAATACCAAACTGATTTCTGATTAAATAATAAAAGGAGGTCCATACATTAAAAAGTTCAGAGCGATCTCGTAAGAGATACACCCAAGTACATCTAGAAAAATCATCAATAAAAGTTACAAAATAAGAACTACCCCGACCAATAGTAAGGGTAGGAGCAGGTCCCCAGATATCGGAGTGGACAAGATCAAACGGACGGGTAGAGCCCCGACCTTGCTTCGGCGGGAAGGAGGAACGATGATGCTTGCCAAGTTGACATGCTTCGCAGTGGAGAGGAGTAGTGGAAGGAGGGAGGTGGGGCAGAAGCTGATGCAGAAGCCGTGGTGGAGGATGACCGAGACGGAGATGCCACTGGAGAAGATCCGTACAAGAAGAAGAGAAGGCGGACAAAGCGGAAACGTTGTCGAGGAAGTAGAGGCCGCCGCTCTCAGTCCCAGTAGCAATCGTCCGCTGGGAGCTCGGATCCTGAAAAGAGCAAGAAGATGGAGTAAACGTTACAGAACATTGAAGCTGCTTGCACAAAGAAGTAACCGACAACAGATTGCACGGAAACTTGGGCACATAGAGAGTGTCCTCTAGCCGAAGGGACGGAGTAACATGAACCACTCCCGACCCATGAACCGGGGAGGGAGAACCGTCTGCAATGAGGACCGGGGGCAACCGATCATGCTGTTCGAGGAGAGAGAAGCACTGAGGATTGCCCGTCATATGATTAGTAGCACCAGAGTCGATAAGCCATTTACCTTGAGTGACTACATGGGCACTACCTGATGATGTGACCACGGAAGCAGACGGCTTGGAAGAAGAGGCGGAAGAGTCACCCGAGGGACGAAGATGGGGATGTTTTGTCCAGCAGCGGTCAAGAGTGTGTCCGGTGCGGCCGCAGTGAGAGCAGAGATAGCGGGAAGAAGGACGTCCGCCAGACTGATGACTGCGGCTACCAGAGCCACTCCGCTGAGTTTGATGAGCATAGTTATCCGGAGGAGAAGGAGCGGGTAGAAGCGGGCGCTGAAGGAGAGAGGTGACAGCGGCGATGCGAGCAGCGGTGGCATCTAAGGTAGGAGATTCCGCCTCACCCAGAATTTGTTGGCGGATCATGTCATAAGTGTCAGGAAGACGGAGCAGATAACACACAACCAGAAGCTCCTGGAAGTGCTTGTGTTGTTGAGCCAGATCCGCAGAAAAGGGGCGATTCTGAAGAATCTCAGCCCCAAGAGCTTGAACTTGTTGGTAGGCAGCAGCAGGAGACAAGGTAGGCCGGGCAAAGAGGTCCGCATACAACGTATAGATGCGGGACGTCTGAGCCCCTTTGGAATACAAAGCAGCAAGATGAAGCCAAGCGGCCTTCACCGTCTCATCATGACGGATGACGGGAAGGCATTCATCGGATAGACTGTTAGCGAGCCAAGTACGCACAAGAGCGTCACTGGCATCCCAGTCATCAAAAAGAGGGGAAGTGGTAGGAGGAGGGTCATCAACGAGATGGTGGCGTTTGCGTTGCGAGCGAAGGAGAAAGGTGAAAGAGACGCTCCAATCCGGGTAGTTGGAGCCGACAAGCTTGGAAACGGTGCCAAGGTTCCCGGAAGGAGTAGGAGGTAGAGGAGGAGCCGGATTGGCTACAGGGGTGGCGGCAGGAGTGGTGGCAGTAGAAGCATCAGAAAGAGCCATAAGAGCAAACAACAGGAAGCCGCGCGGTTAGAACACAAGCCGCGCGGATAGGCAGAAGAGAAGCTGCAGCGGTCAGGATGTCAGACACCAGCGGCCAGAGAGACCACGACCAAGCCGCAGTAACAAGCAAAGGGGAAGAAGTCGAGCGGTAAGCAGACAGTCCGCTCGAACAGAAGCACAAGAGAGGGCAAGGCACACGACAGTAGGTCGCGGCGAACTAGGCAACAGGCGCAGCGAACTAAACAACAGGTCGCGACGACCAGAGCAAGAGCAAACAGGAGGAGGCAAGGCACACGGCGATAGGTCGCGGCGAACAAGGCAACAGGTCGCGCACACAGAGGGCAACGACAAGGAGACCGCGCGGACAGGGCGCAAGCCGGAGAAGCAAGCCGCGCGGACAGAGAGAAGCACAGAATCAGGAGGAAAGGATCGATGCCTCTGATACCATGTGAGAAGCGAACTAAAACAAGCCAGAAAAGGTATAACTGAAATTTTATTATCCGAAAAAGGTATGTATTACAAATCTATGGCCTCCCTTATATAGAATGGAGGAGAGAAGAGAGAATACAAAAAAGAGATGTGGGACTAAAACTATACAAAAGAATCTGGGCGGCAAGAACAACAGACCGGAACAAGCCGCGCGGTTAGACAGAAGGGCTAACCGCTCGGCCACTGCCTGATAGAGAGACGAGCCGCCAGGGGAGACCGGTAAGACCGCACGGTCTCCTAGTCGCCAGTAACAGACCGCTTGACCGCTTGCGCCTCAGACCTCAACACAGCAACCAACCCGCTGAAGGCAAACCGCCAAACCGCCAGACCGCCAGACCGCCCGGTCAATAACCCGCCAAGCCAGACCGACAGACCGCCCGGTCTCAACTCCAACAAAGGTCCTCACTGACTCCATGGTAGTGGCCTCCCAGATCAACGGGGAGTTCGAGGCAAGGGAGCCCACCCTACAACGATATCTGACAAAGGTTAAGGGAATCATCGGCGGGTTCCAGACCTTCTCCATTCAGCATGTGCCACGGGAGGAAAATGAACAAGTTGACCACCTCGCCAAGCGCGGCCCTCGGGTGGGGGGCACTATCACGGACCTCTTCCACCCATCTCTGGAAGAAGGAGAGTTGATGGAGATAGATCGGCGGTCCACATGGATGGACCCATTCACTACCTACCTGTCCACAGGAGAATACCCAGAAGGGATGGATAGGAAGAAGCTCAAGTACAAGTCGGCATATTACCTTTTGCGTGACGGGCAACTTTACCGCAAGACCCTTTCAGGACTACTCGCCCGTTGCGTAGCAGAGGGGGAGGTGCCGAGGATCCTGGAAGAAGTTCACTCCGGGGAGTGCGGGAGCCATTCAGGAGGTCGGACCCTGGAGGGAAGAATCATCAGGCAGGGGTACTTCTGGCCTACCCTGAGGCACGATGCCTTAGAATTTGTCAAGAAATGCCACAAGTGCCAACTGTTTGCCCCCCTCCAACTGCAACCGGCTCAGCGACTCAGGAGTATCACGGCCCCTTGGCCTTTCGCAATTTGGGGAATGGACCTGGTAGGTCCCTTCCCCCAGGCGAGCGGGCAGAGGAGATTCTTGTTGGTAATGATCGACTATTTCTCCAAGTGGATGGAGGTAAAGGCTTTGGCCAAGGTAACCTCGCAGATCATTCGAAATTTTGTGTGGGGGGAGATCATCTGCAGGCATGGGATGCCCCAGGCCATCGTCACCGACAACGGACCACAGTTCGCCAGCAATGAGTTCATTAAGTTCTGTGGAGAGCTCGGGATCGACCTCAGGTTCGCCTCTGTCCACCACCCTAGGAGCAACGGGCAAGTAGAGGCGGCCAACAAGATTATCGTGAACCTCCTGAAAAAAAGGTGGAGAATTTGAAGGGTAATTGGGTGGAGCAACTCCCCTCCGTCCTCTGGGCCCTGAGGACTACCCCCAACACCGCCACCGGGGAGACGCCCTTTAAACTATCTCACGGAAGCGAGGCGGTGCTCCCCATTGAACTCGAGGTCCGTACTCCCAGGGTTGCCGAGGCAGAAGCTGGAAGGGAGGAGTGGAGAGTTGAGAATGAGGAAGAACAACGACTCTCTTTGGACTTGATAGAGGAAGTACGCGACCTCTCCGCAGTCCGGCAGGAGGAAGTCAAGCGGAGGATGGCTAAGTATTTCGACAAGCATGTCCGGGTCAAGCAGTTCGTGGAGGGCGACCTGGTTCTAAAGAAGGTAGATGCGGCAGGAAGATCGGCAGCCGTGGGCAAGCTCCATCCAAATTGGGAGGGGCCCTACATCGTGAAGGAGGCGTTAAAGTCGGGAGGATACCACCTCCAGAATGTGGAAGGCGAGACTTTGAACCACACCTGGAGCGGCGACGACCTGAAGCGCTTTTATCCTTGAAAACTTGTACGTACCTCAGCTTTTTCCGAATGCAATGTATTTGACTATTTCTCCACAATAATCGTAACAATGACATGCAATGTGACGTAACTTCCGTTAAAGAACGACATTAAACACTCAGGAAATAGTCTAAGTCTTCTCGCTCTAGGGTTAGGTCTCGATTCTCCCGCTGTCAGGCTCCCACCTAGCTGGCACGGCCGAGTCTCGATGGACGTCGTTATGACCCTGGGGCTGAGCCCGGAGGATGTTCAACACCCGCCCTCAGGCTCCCACCTAGCTGACTGGCCCGGTGGTAGCACCTGGGAGAGGCAAAAGTTTCTAAGTCTTCTCGCTCTGGGGTTAGGTCTCGATTCTCCCGCTGTCAGGCTCCCACCTAGCTGGCACAGCCGAGTCTCGATGGACGTCGTTATGACCCTGGGGCTGAGCCCGGAGGATGTTCAACACCCGCCCTCAGGCTCCCACCTAGCTGACTGGCCCGGTGGTAGCACCCGGGAGAGGCAAAAGTTTCTAAGTCTTCTCGCTCTGGGGTTAGGTCTCGATTCTCCCGCTGTCAGGCTCCCACCTAGCTGGCACGGCCGAGTCTCGATGGACGTCGTTATGACCCTGGGGCTGAGCCCGGAGGATGTTCAACACCCGCCCTCAGGCTCCCACCTAGCTGACTGGCCCGGTGGTAGCACCCGAGAGAGGCAAGAGTTTCTAAGTCTTCTCGCTCTGGGGTTAGGTCTCGATTCTCCTGCTGTCAGGCTCCCACCTAGCTGGCACGGCCGAGTCTCGATGGACGTCGTTATGACCCTGGGGCTGAGCCCGGAGGATGTTCAACACCTGCCCTCAGGCTCCCACCTAGCTGACTGGCCCGGTGGTAGCACCCGGGAGAGGCAAAAGTTTCTAAGTCTTCTCGCTCTGGGGTTAGGTCTCGATTCTCCCGCTGTCAGGCTCCCACCTAGCTGACACGACCGAGTCTCGATGGACGTCGTTATGACCCTGGGGCTGAGCCCGGAGGATGTTCAACACCCGCCCTCAGGCTCCCACCTAGCTGACTGGCCCGGTGGTAGCACCCGGGAGAGGCAAAAGTTTCTAAGTCTTCTCGCTCTGGGGTTAGGTCTCGATTCTCCCGCTGTCAGGCTCCCACCTAGCTGGCACGGCCGTGTCTCGATGGACGTCGTTATGACCCTGGGGCTGAGCCCGGAGGATGTTCAACACCCGCCCTCAGGCTCCCACCTAGCTGACTGGCCCGGTGGTAGCACCTGGGAGAGGCAAGAGTTTCTAAGTCTTCTCGCTCTGGGGTTAGGTCTTGATTCTCCCGCTGTCAGGCTCCCACCTAGCTGGCACAGCCGAGTCTCGATGGACGTCGTTATGACCCTGGGGCTGAGCCCGGAGGATGTTCAACACCCGCCCTCAGGCTCCCACCTAGCTGACTGGCCCGGTGGTAGCACCCGGGAGAGGCAAAAGTTTCTAAGTCTTCTCGCTCTGGGGTTAGGTCTCGATTCTCCCGCTGTCAGGCTCCCACCTAGCTGACACGGCCGAGTCTCGATGGACGTCGTTATGACCCTGGGGCTGAGCCCGGAGGATGTTCAACACCCGCCCTCAGGCTCCCACCTAGCTGACTGGCCCGGTGGTAGCACCCGGGAGAGGCAAGAGTTTCTAAGTCTTCTCGCTCTGGGGTTAGGTCTCGATTCTCCCGCTGTCAGGCTCCCACCTAGCTGGCACGGCCGAGTCTCGATGGACGTCGTTATGACCCTGGGGCTGAGCTCGGAGGATGTTCAACACCCGCCCTCAGGCTCCCACCTAGCTGACTGGCCCGGTGGTAGCACCCGGGAGAGGCAAAAGTTTCTAAGTCTTCTCGCTCTGGGGTTAGGTCTCGATTCTCCCGCTGTCAGGCTCCCACCTAGCTGACACGGCCGAGTCTCGATGGACGTCGTTATGACCCTGGGGCTGAGCCCGGAGGATGTTCAACACCCGCCCTCAGGCTCCCACCTAGCTGACTGGCCCGGTGGTAGCACCCGGGAGAGGCAAAAGTTTCTAAGTCTTCTCGCTCTGGGGTTAGGTCTCGATTCTCCCGTTGTCAGGCTCGCACCTAGCTGACACGGCCGAGTCTCGATGGACGTCGTTATGACCCTGGGGCTGAGCCCGGAGGATGTTCAACACCCGCCCTCAGGCTCCCACCTAGCTGACTGGCCCGGTGGTAGCACCCGGGAGAGGCAAGAGTTTCTAAGTCTTCTCGCTCTGGGGTTAGGTCTCGATTCTCCCGCTGTCAGGCTCCCACCTAGCTGGCACGGCCGAGTCTCGATGGACGTCGTTATGACCCTGGGGCTGAGCCCGGAGGATGTTCAACACCCGCCCTCAGGCTCCCACCTAGCTGACTGGCCCGGTGGTAGCACCCGGGAGAGGCAAGAGTTTCTAAGTCTTCTCGCTCTGGGGTTAGGTCTCGATTCTCCCGCTGTCAGGCTCCCACCTAGCTGGCACGGCCGAGTCTCGATGGACGTCGTTATGACCCTGGGGCTGAGCCCGGAGGATGTTCAACACCCGCCCTCAGGCTCCCACCTAGCTGACTGGCCCGGTGGTAGCACCCGGGAGAGGCAAAAGTTTCTAAGTCTTCTCGCTCTGGGGTTAGGTCTCGATTCTCCCGCTGTCAGGCTCCCACCTAGCTGACACGGCCGAGTCTCGATGGACGTCGTTATGACCCTGGGGCTGAGCCCGGAGGATGTTCAACACCCGCCCTCAGGCTCCCACCTAGCTGACTGGCCCGGTGGTAGCACCCGGGAGAGGCAAGAGTTTCTAAGTCTTCTCGCTCTGGGATTAGGTCTCGATTCTCCCGCTGTCAGGCTCCCTCCAAGCTGGCAGGGCCGGGGTCTCGATGGACGTCATTACTGACCAGGGGGTGGACCTGGGAGTTGACACATGACAAGCGTGTCCGAGCAAACCCGCCAGTTAGAAGGGCGAGCTCAAGGGGTCCTGTCCCCCTTGGATTTCTGTTAAAAAGGGGGGTTCTTCGATCCACCTCCGGTTGGTGGAAGAACATACCCCCCCCCCCCCGGGGGCGAGCCCGTTCTCGCGGCTTCTGCTCGGCAGAGGGCAGTCCTCAGTATGACAAGCGGGCGCCGGCGGCAACCGTTCTCGCGAAGATCGCCTCGCAGGTAAGCGAAGAGTTCGCGAGCCTGGTCGCCGCCAACGCCTGAGGCCTCTCGCCGAACGCGAATCCTAACTCACGTGCATTCTAGCGCGGAAGATAAAAAAAAGAGAAGAAAGTCAGAAGCAAAGTTCCTTTCATTATAATCGCAAAAGAAGGAAGGGCTCGCCTCGGCGAGATTACAGGAAAAGAGGGGGGATGATTACAAAAAGAGAAAAAAAAAAGGAGGAATTCGGTCAGCTCTCGCCCTCCTCTCCCGAATGGCGGTCCTCCTCGCCCCCAATCGATCGTTCCTTGCCCTTCGCCCCATCAAAAAGGGAGCCGAAGCTCTCCTCCTTCTCGCTGGGCGGAGACGGCGGAAACAGGCTCGGCAGAAGGTCCCGGACCGCCACTCCCTCGCAGCCCTCAGACAGAATCCCCGACCCCTTCATGGCGTTCAGCAGGCATTCGGCAGACTCGATCGAGTTGACTCGCAGCCGCTCCATAACCTCCCCCCTCGCCGAAGACCCGGGGCCGCTTGTAGGGGAAAGGCGGCTCGGCACTGTCTGGAGGGAAGAGGGCTTCCGTCAGCCGGCTGACCTCGCCTTGGAGGCAGCGGTTCTGCTCCTTTAGCGACTCCACCTCGGCCGCCGACCGAGCAACAGAAGCCTCTTGCTCGCGCGAGCCGGCCTCCTGATCCGCGAGCCGGAGCCGCAGCAGGGCAGTCTCGCCCTCCAGCTCACTGGCGCGAGCTTGCAGCACCTTGGCAGACTCGGCATCCTGAAAAACGAGAGGGTCAAACTCCCTGAAAAACATTTTCCAAGTTAAAACAAGGGTTGGTCGACTCTTACCAGCCCGCCTGAAGCCTCGTCGAGTAAGCGCTCGGCGATGTCGAACCGCCGCTCCGCGTCGGCAGCCTTCTCCGTCGCCAGGTCGCGCTCCTGCTCGGCTTTGATCAGGAGTTGGCTGAGCTGGAAGCCGCGGCGGACCATCATATGATGGAGTTCAAAGGCCCTCAGATGCGCCTGCAGGCCCTCGTGACCTATCTGCCGGGGGGTCAGGTTCGTGTAGGCGTCGGCGCCCTCCCGGCCATAGAGGCCGAAGCCAAGGGCAAATGCGTGGCCCGTGGGAGGCCGGCGAGCTCCCCAGGAAGGGGCGTGAGTGGAGACGGAGACGCGATGGGCTCCCTCGTCCCAGAGCAGCATCGGCTCGCCGGCCGCGTCCTTACTCCTTCCCCCCTTCCCAAAGTGGGGGTGGTCCTTTGGAGCTCCCGAGCCGCTGGGGGGAACCTCCTCGACGGAGGGAGGAGAGGGGGACCCGCGCCTCTTCTCGCGAGGGGATGATATCTCCTTCAGTGGGCTCGCCGGGGCTTCGTCGGAGAAAACCTCCGGCGAGCTCATGAACTTGACGGGCGACGCGGGCTGCCGAGGAAGGCTCCGCGAGACCACCTTCGCCCTTTTAAGGGCCGAGGGGCGGTGGACCGAGCTCGGCCCCCCAAGCTCCAACCGCTTCTTGCTGGAGGATTTCCCCTTGGCCTTCTCTTCCCTGCACGTCTCGGCCGCAGCCCGAGCCCGCTCAAGCGGATCCGAAAACACCCCCGGGTCGGCGAAGGGAGGGTTCACCGGGATCAGTCGCTCCCCTGCAAAAAAGACTTAGCCAAAAAATAAGGTTCTGATCGGTTAGGCCAAATGGCGAGCGGAAGGTAAGCGAGACAAACCTTCACCAGGAAGAACAGGTGGCAGGGATTCGAGGCCGCGACGAAGGAAGGCGACCTCGAAGTCCTTGTACAAGAAGAACTTGTGGAGTTCGGCATCATTACCAGACACCGACGGCGGCCGGTAAACCTCCTCGCTCTTCTGCAAGGGCGAGAACGGGATGTTGCCGAGGTCGCCCCGGATGAAGGCAATCTTCGACATCCAGTTGTGGTTTTTGTTGGCGACCTCGCGGATCTTTATGGATGTGCCGCCAAAGAATGCGACCCCGTCGGCGTTGGCTTTGTAGGAGAAGAGCTTGCGGAAGACGGTCAGGTTGAACTCGATCCGCTCTCGGCGGAGGTAGCAGGCAAACCCCACTATCATGGCGATAGCGTTGGGGTTGAGCTGCGCGGGCACAGCGCCGTAGTACTTGAGTACCTGGCGCACCTCCGGCCAGAGCGGCAGGCGCAACCCCACCTCAAAGTGCGAGATGGGGAAGGCGAGCTCGTCCTCGAAGAATGAGTTAATGGCCTCATGCTCCGTTGGGAGGCGGGCCACAAAGCCGGCGGGAACGTAATCCGCCACAAACTCGGCGAGCTCGCTCGCCGTGGTATTCCCCTCGAAAAAACAGTGATCTACGAAGTTCTGGGCGCACTTGGAGCGGCCCTCGGAGTCGGGGTTTCCTTTACCCATGCTCGCGGAGGAGACGAAGGCGCGCGAGCGGAAGGTAGGAAGGGCAAAGAAAGGAAGGAATGAGAAGGCAATAAAGGCGTAGCCGGGGGTAGGTGGGGATCCCTATTTATAGAAAAGGAAGGGGGAGCGAAACCGACTGACCAGCTCGGCTCGCATACCCCACTTCGCGTATCCCGTCTCGCCACTCTGTATTCGCCGACCTAGGCGAGCCCAGCCCAGGAATCCGAAAAGGCACGCAACACTCGAATAAGAAAAGGCCTGCTCGCACGATAAAATTTACACTTTATTTATCATTAAACAGAAAATTGTCCAGAACAAAGAAAATCAGAAAAGCGCGCGCATAGACCAGGCGGCAATGGGGGCGAGTACCAGTCGGCTCGCAAGAGAGCCGTCCTCAATTACCCCGGCCTCGCCGGCCCGATGCCTCCAGCCGCTGCGCAAAGAGTTGCCGAAGCTGCCCCAGGTTCCTGTTCGCCGCGCGCAGGTTCTCGTCAATCTCGTCGAAAAGCACGGAGGAAGATGTGGCCGCGTATGCCGAGCTGATCCTCGCCTCGCCGGCAAGCTGCGCGCATTCGTCCTGCAGCCGGGTGTTGTCTTTCTTCAGCTCCTGAAGCTCGCGCACTAGCTTCTTCAGGACCAGCTGGCTTCGCCTCGACCGTTCGGGGCTGTCCACCTCCGAGTCCAGAAAGACGTCCAAGGTACGCGGCGATGGAAGAGGCGAATAAACGGCCCGTTCGGCGGAGTTATCAGTCGCGGCTGGGTCCGGTAGGCCTGCACAGGAAGGTTGAGACAGCGGGTGGGAGTAGCGAGCACCGGTTAGAATCAGACGCAAAATGGGGAGGTCAGGGGCATACCTTCAATGTCCTGGGGGGAAGCAGGAGCGGATGTATGCTCGGCGTCCATCCCAGTAACCGCAGGAGCAGGAGAGGGATGCTGAGAGTGAAGGCGGGTCGGCGATACCGACCCCCGCGAGTCTGGCTCCACGATTTTGGTGACAAGAGGCGAGTCTCGCAGGCGCGGGTCAGGGGAGGACTCGGGCTCCTTGGCGGGTAGACTCTCGACCCTTGGTGTGGAAACCTCGCCGCCTTGGTCCTGTTCGGTGGTAAGATCCACAAAATCTTTGTCATGAGGGGCCAGGGCAGAACGATTGGAAGAGTCGGAGCCATGGGCTAAAGTATTCTTCAGGTCGGCGAAGATGTGCTCGGCCTCAGGAGGAAAGGGCCTCGCCCTCTTGGCCGAGCCGAATTCAGCAAAACGACGGGCTGGGGCGCTCAGATCCATCAGGGCTGCGGCACGAAGGGCGGTCTCCTCGCGCGATTTCGCGAGCCGTTCCATGACTTCCTTCGGGAG
Organism: Platanthera zijinensis; assembly: GCA_039513925.1. Taxonomy (NCBI): domain Eukaryota; kingdom Viridiplantae; phylum Streptophyta; class Magnoliopsida; order Asparagales; family Orchidaceae; genus Platanthera; species Platanthera zijinensis. Next base: position 13,251,663 of record CM077081.1, on the reverse strand, counting down.
TGGCATCTCGGCAGGACTTAAGTAAAGAGAGGGGCGGGGGTCAGTCGAGCAGGCAGGGCATGTATATATAGCCATCGGTGGGTCCTACCAAGAGATTCCTTTCGGCTCCTGTCGCACTCGCAGGATCCTAGCGGGTTGGATGTTTCTTTCCGAGTTTGTGCCAACCTCGCAAAGAGCGGGGATTGTGTACAACCCCGTATCCAGCGAGTGGGCTAACAGGAGCCGACCCGGCCGGCCCAAACCGCCCCCGAGCCCCAGGCGAGTTCAGCAGGATACGCCGAGCCCAGCTTGCCGAGTATGGGCTCGGCAATCGTCGAACCGAGCTCGAAGATAGTAGAGCTGAGCCCGGCAAGAGGCCATTCATCATGGGGTCGGCCGAGTACGTGCTCGCCTAGAGCCGAGGGGTTGGCGAGTGCCAACGCGACCGTCATCTGCGAGCAAGGGCTTCAGGCCCAACTTTCCAGGCCTGAGGCGAGGCGAGCCGGATCGTGGCATGGAGAGAGGCGAGCTCATCCAACGCCCTCTCCCGCGGCATTGAGAGAGGCGAGCTCACTCGCCGCTTTTCACCTCGGCGTGGGGGGAAGCCTTCTCACGCCCATACTCGCCACCCCTGCCCAATGGGCTCTTCTCAGGGCCGGCTCGCCCTTCAGTTGTGGGGTGTTTTTACCACGTTACCCCCCTTTGAATTGCCTATAGTCCTCGAGAACAGTGACGGTTGGATATTTGCAGACCATCTTTTCCTATAAATAGGACCCAAGGGGTACCTCAGAACGCACGCTTTCGTGTGCCCGGTCTTCTAGCGCTTTCTGAGGTACCTTAGCTTCAGCACTTGGCTAAGGAGGGGAAGCGCTCTAAGATCTTCCGGGTGTGTGGTGGGACCTCCGTGCTGAAGCCTTGGGTCTGTTCCCGGTCCCTCTCCCTTGACCCTTGGGCTTGCGAGTAGAGAAGTAGGTGTGCGACCACCCCTTCCGCAAGGGTCGGACTCCACAGGGGCCGATTTTTCGGTTTCAACACCCAGGCACAACCAAATAAATACAGGGTTTGCAAGAACGTACAAATCTGAACAATAAACTCTGCATACATAAATCATGTAACTACTGCAATAAAATACATGAAGAAGTGTACCGACGTCCGTTACAGAAAACACCGCGGAGAGCCGGACTCGCTCGATCCGCGGGAGAGAGAATAATCTGGACTGCAATCCGCTAGCACAGCGGACGCACAAGGTTCGTCAAGAACCTTCGTCGTCGGGTGACGACCAAACCACCCGCCACCACCGGAGAAGCACCGTCGAGGTCAACTGCACTCACGCACGCCATCGACGCCAAGTCGCACCACCGGAGAAAAACATCATCAAGGCCACTGCACTCCCGCATGCCTTCGCCGCCATGTCCGCACCACCGGAGAGAAACTCCGTCAAGGCCACTGCACCACCGCAAGCCTTCGCCGTCACGCCCGCACCGCCTCATCTACTCCAAGACCGGTAGAGATCATCTCCTCCAAGACCGGTGGCTATTTCCTCCAAAGCCGGTGGATACATCGAGAGTCTCACACGAGAGAAATCTCCGCCGCCATCGCACGGTGTTGCACCAACGGCAACCACCGGCGGCATCCAACAGGGGTCTCCCACCCCTTGCGGCACCAAGAGTGAGACGGCGGCGGCGGCAGCACCTCCCTCCAACGCTAGCAGGAGCGGCGGTTCTTCTCCCACGTGAACATGAGGTTTTTTTTTTATCAGGTGGCTCTTCTCTTCCCCATATTTCTCACGGTGGGGAAGAATCATTTTATTTGGTTTTCCAAATGTGGGGCTATAATTAAGTTTCTAAAAATAGAAAACCCAAAAATAAGAAATCTTTAATACGGAATCTCAAACCAAATATAATACAAAATGCGTGCTATAGGTGCACACGTCGTCATACAGTGTCGCCTTTCCTAGAACATTTCTAGGACTTCCGAGAGTTACGCGCTCCAAGCTCGTGCCTTGCGCTTAGGACGTGTACAAGTACATGTCATGTGCCTTCTGTAGCAATGGCCTCAATAGTTTTATTTCCTTTTATCTTCTTCCTCTTGCCATCTCCCTTTGCAACTTAAGATTAAATGTTTGTGTGGAGATGAATAAAAGAGCATGTCATGGGTCATTTAGTTCGAGCACCCGCTGTCGACATATCATGTATGATGCTTCTTAATGGTTGTAGATTATTTCACACTTATGTAGAAGGCGATGGGAGGCTGTTCTGTTACAACAATATTTGTTGTTGGTTTTACTAGTTCCCTATTTGTTGCATGTTGGTCAAAGAGATATGATTTTTTGCTTGTTTTGAATTCGTAATAACAATGGCTAAAATTGTGGTTGGTCATCTTACACAGTTGGCAGTAGAGATGTGATGTGGTTTTTTTTGTGTTGTGTGTTTGACCACGCCCTCTTCCACATGAAAGAGCAAAGTTGGGTTTGAAAAAAGATTTGTTATTGCCACGAGGCTTCTTGCCATCTGTTTTGGTGATCAAAACTTTTGATTGAAAGGCTTTATCAATGCTATGGTCAAACCACTTCAATCTCTCCTCATGAGCATGTAGAGAACCCATGAGCTCAGTTATACTCTAAGTACTCAAGTCTTTTTACAACTCGATGTCGGTAATAATATATAGAATCCATCTTGGAAAGTAAGTGTAACGGTCCAGGACAAGTCCACCACAGAATTTACTGGGGGTTGTTAGTCGGAATCCACTAGACCTAGTCTTCCATGACACCGTTCGGGCTACAGCCAATACACTCCAACCCGTTTCCGGTCTCACCGTAGAGCACAACGGGTAGTTGGAGGATGTAGCCTCCCTTTGATAAGGAAAACTCAAGTTGAGCAGGCTGCGCGGAGACTTCACAGGAGGTCATCCATCCCGCCACTACTCTAGCCCAAGCATCCTTTTTTTTTTGTTTTCTCGGTATGTTTTAGCTTCCGCAGCATCCCATTTTTTATGGGTACTGAGGTGGTCGTTAGCCTATCATATCCATCTTCCGCAAGTTTAGAAAGATATTGCGAGATGACCAATGCTCTCATTTGAATGCTCCAATAATCAAAGGCCTCTCCGTCAAAGATGGGGACGGCATTTGTGGAATAAGTTAAGGTTTGAATTGCACTTGAGGACCCCATATGATGTGATACTTCAATTGAGATTTGTACGAGAATGCATGATACACTTCGAAATGGAGATAACGATCATTGATTCCTCTTCTTCAGTTCCAAAAAATCGTCTCTCCGTATCCATGTTGCAAGCGATGGAAGATCGGGAAAAGGAAAAAACATAGGAAAACAAGGAAGTAGAGATAGCATTTTAATCATTTCATTGCTTTTACATTCAGGTCATTCAATTACATACATTCATCTTCCCATACATTCCATTTCGCGACTCTTTGGATAATACAATGACACATCAATCTTGATTGGTTTCAAGACTATTTCAGCTTCCAATTGCGCCAAGTTCCAATTAATAATGACAGGGCGCCATGAACAAAAAAACACCCCTCGGCCCGTGGTGTAGCTGGAAGTAGGTCGGTTTGCTTGAACCGGTCTGGTTTGATTCAGGACTCCAAACGAACCCCCAAAAGAGTTCTATAATAGCCTGGTCAATGGCATCATTTGTTTCATTAAACAACCAATTTGTGAAGAAAGAGGGATTGAGGGAATTAATTCTGAAGAAAAATGCACTGGCGAAGCCTGTTTATTAATGAAACAGCAGGAAAAATAAAGGAGCAGAGATAATGTTGCAAGGGAAAGCATTGGCATATTTCATGGCAGCTTTTTTAATACAAGAAGTGCTAAGAAGGAGAATTACTGTTTCATTATTTATTTATTTATTTATTTATAAGGTTGGATTGTTTAGGAAAAATGATTTATAAAACATCTATTTGACTAGGTTATGTTAGCCGGGTCAAATAGGCATCATTCAACTGGTCAAATAGGCATCAAGAAAATATACTAATTTTCTTTTGGAAAAAAAATATTTTAGATTAACACAAAAATCAACAGATCAGGAGGAGGCATCAAACATCATGAATCAAACAACTCTGTTTGGGACGGAGATGGCGGAGGGAAAAAATTGTATTACCACCTTTACCGTTGTTTTGCAAATGTTTGTTTTTTTCAATAGTTGGAAAAGTGATGATGGGGTATAGTCAGCAGAGGCAGATTCAGAGGGGGGCCCGAGGGACACTAACACTCTCATTATTTTTCAAAATGATTAGTGTATTTGAATTCCTCTCGTCGAGACAATGGATTTTGACTACTTATACGTTAAAAACGGTGGTCAGATGAAAGAGATACAGCTTTGATAAGATTGAAACGTTCAAAAAAAAAAATTTTAAGAATGTTGATGTCTGACCCCCCATATTAAAATTTTTAGAACACAATGATACATTCAAAAAAAAATTGTGTGTATCACCATTATCAATTTATGCACCTCCTTTATTAATTTTCTAGATCCGCTACTGGGTATAGTACTCGGAGGTTTGCAAGCGGCGAGAGCGACGTTATGTTGGGGCAATAAAGTGATTGTAGTACTGTCGTGCGGGATATTGGGGACCCCAGTGCACTGTCACGATCCATCTCGTGGTTGGTCGTAGGGGAGCCCCCCGTGGCTGTCACTCGTAATATTAAAAGAAAAGGCTTTCTTTGATGAAACGTTCAAAATTGTTAAATATAATTTTATTGTCTTAATATAATGACTTACCATATATTATAATCAATTTTTTTAAAAAATATACATATATACTGCACATTCAAGTAATTACGTTGTATTCTCAAATTAAAAGTAATGATATAATTCATAAAATTGAAAAAAAACTATTAAAGCTTTCATATTTACTATGATAGATTGTCATTAGACATTTCAACGGTCTTTTCGTAGAAGGCAATCATTTGACATGTCAGTGATTTTTTGTTGAGATATCATTATACTCATCAATTTTATTAAATTTGATTTGACTTGCACGATAATATATGCAACGGGATGAATATTTTCTAATAAAAAAAAAATTAGGGTGCTGTTACTAGCAAACCCAATTTGATTTCTAGCAAATCATTACTATTACCAAACCCTCATTTTTCAAAATAGTTATATGAAAACCATTTTATTTCTAGCAAATCAACATAATTTTTTTAAAAAAAGTTTAAATTTTGTTTAAAACATTCATTCTTTTAAAATAACTCGCTGCATATAATGACATTACAAATGATTTCAAATGTATTCATTCAATCCCTTATGTTAACATTAGAGATGAGTCAAAATGCCGCAAATGTTTAGTATGTTCAAAACTATTTTTTCAACAAAATATCATCATCTGCATCAAAATCTTTAAACAAAATATCGCTCCGTTTAAAAATATATTTGATTTCTAATTCCTATAAGGATGTGTTATATATACGAGTTAAGTGTATATAAGAATATATGCGTCCTTATGAACTGCGTCTTATACGTACAATTTCATGAGAATTGTTCAACATAAAAGTTGTAGATCTTGACGAGATCTATAATTTTCATGTTGAACACATTTTGATTTGAAGCAATTTAGACTCCCAATTTGGCCCCTGAAAAAAGTCAAACCGAACATATGTACGGGCGCCCGGGATCGCGTGACTTTTTCGGGGGTCAAATCGGGGGCATAAACGGCTTCAAATCAAAAAGTGTTCAACATGAAAAGTTGTAGATCTCGTCGAGATCTACAACTTTTCATGTTGAACACTTTTTGATTTGAAGCCGTTTAGACCCCCGATTTGAGCCTCGAAAAAAGTGACACTGAAAATCTGTACGTTCCGTGCATGTCTTATTTTCGGGCCCAAATTGGAGGCCTAAGAGGCTTCAAATCAAAAAATGATCAAGATGAAAGTTGTAGATCTCGATGAGATCTACAACTTTCATGTTGATCACTTTTTTAAATAAGAAATATTTGGGGCTCAAAATTCAAAAATGCAAAAATTGTCAAAAAGCAGAATTGGTTTGCTAGTAGTAATATTTGGGAAGAGAAAAAAATGCAAAAAATGGCTGAATCTGTTTTTTGTTTGTTTGCTAGAAACGAAAGTGGGTTTGCTAATAACAGCACCCAAAAATTATGTATAAGAAACCCGTACCTGTGGATAGATGTTTAGAGTTTAGGGTTTCCTTTTGAACAAGCAAAGTATATAAACGATTATATTAGGTAATTATTTTGGATAAACCTATTTTGGATAGGTGCAAACCAACTTTTAAAATAAAAACTCTTAAACAATTATTTAGAATGCTGCGTTAAAATTGATAGGAGCAAACCATTTCCGTACCTCATGTCAGCAAAACCCTAAATACACTGAGACTCCTTTTAGTTTTCTGCATCACATCTATAGGATCGTGCCTCCCGTTTCAAGCGATGTTCATCCACAGTGAACGGTCGCTTTAGCTCTGCACGTAACAATTTTATTTTGAATATTGCTAGTGTTGCATTGGAGTGGTTGGTATGAACTCTCAGAACTGTAATTTCTCTTATGTGTGTTTGGCATGTAATTGATGCAAATGTTGTTTGAAACTGCACAGTCAAACTTGATTCTACAAACTTAGGTTCCTCTCTTTCTTTCCATTTTCTTTTTGGGATTCATGCCCTTCCTTTTCTCCGTGGAGGAAATGAAAATAAAAAAACTCTTCTTCACCACACTCTTAGTTAACACCTAATTAAGAAGCATGAAATATTAAGCCATTTGTCATTCATACGCTTGCGACTGTGATGACAACAAAAAGGGATGAATTAACAGCCGCGGTTGCAGAAAAAGCGAGGTAGGTGATGGAGACTATGACAGGTTGCGTCCAGGGGAAGGAGGCGATTTGTGCCGAGGCAGTGAGGTGTGTGGATGTGGTGGGGTGAATGATGCAGATAGGGAATGAGGGGAGAGAGGCGGTTGTGAGCTTGTTGTGGAGCGTGTGTTGCACTGGCGGTGGAAATCTGCGGGCTAAGGAGGCGGCAACAACAATTTGGTTTGCTTGCATAATTGATTTGCGCATATAATTTCTTTGTTAGCCCGTATAATTGGTTTGTCCCTATCCAAAATCGATTTGTCCATAGCAATCACCTTATATTATATCAATAACAAACGTGAAGGTAAAGATGCTTAATTTTTAGGCTTTTGAAAATTTACCGGAATGCCACAAAATTCTAACCTAAAATAGTTAGAAACACATTCATTTATTCTTGCCAAAAATGGGATTAATATTTATAGATATTTAATTGGCTGATGAGAATTCTCTAAATCATGCATTTTTAGAACTTTATTTTAGAGCAGAGCTAAATACCGTTAATATACAGGTGCGTGCAATTCACCCGTTTACAGAGAAAAAAATTGGTTTTGGTCTAAAACCTAAAATTCATAGATTTTGAAATTCAGTCAAAACTCATTTCTTCTATTCGTTTGCATGATAATTTTTATACACATGAATTGAATCTGATAATTTTTCTGTTCCATCTGTTGCATGATGAAAATACGCAAAAATTGCTATTTAAAGCTCCGTTTAGAAGGACTTATTTTCACCGGTCAAACGGTTACGACAGCATGAACCGTACTGGTGAAAATAAGTCATCAACAAAAAATGTCACTCTGAGTTTGGCTAAGATTCTCTGTTTTTTAACCAATTTTTAATTTTTTCTTTATAAAATTAAGTGGGATTCTGTACCTATCTGACCTGCTATGGGACTATTCTCAATATACCATAGGGTACCTATCTGACCTCCACCCCATGTGAATTACTTTTTTTTTAATTGGTTAATATGAAATGGATCATTAGGCCTAAGTTGACTTTAATATCATAGAAGAATTCAAAGCATTCAACATAAAAAGAAGTGCACGGTTTTTGACATTTAATTTATTATTTATATTACTACTCTCTGTAAAGAGAGAAGGTAAAAATATACACTGAAAAAAAGGTAGCTGCGTGTTGGCCAAGTCCACATTCAAAAATAAGGAACGTTAACATTTAACAAAGACTTCAAACTTCAAACCTCAACGCATGTGAAAAATCACAGCTTCTCACCTCTATATATATTTCAACACCTATCTCCTCTTCTCATCAGCCGCCTCTCTTTCTCTCTTTATCCCGCTCTCACGAAAAACAACAACGAGAAGAAGAAGGGATAATGCTTGGGAAGTGCAGATTAAAGCATTTACTGCTACTATTCATGGTGGTTTCAAGCTGCAGCAGCTTGAAGCAATTAGGAGTAAGGGCGGGCAGGACATTATCATCAGAAGAACAGGTCGATGCTTGGTGGATGGGTGAAGAAGACAGCGGCATTAATAATATTATCAGTGGACTCTTACTGCAGCTGCTTCCTAAAGGGCAGACCTCTCCGTCTCAGGCTTCAGGGTGCACCCATAACCCTAACAACCACGGAGGTACCTGCCCTTAAAGGGTACTGTCACGTTGGGTACGTGGGCGCACTATCAATTGACCGAGCACCTTAGAGAGGGCAAGTTTTGCTGGGTAGTGTCGTTGAGGAGAGCATCGAGCACAAGCCCATGTGAACATACAAGTGTATATATAACTGATCATCATACTATTTTATTAATCTCTGTTTGGCTAGGGTTTGAAGTTTGAACAGCGGGTGCCGGCCGGACTGTAATTAACTTTTTATTTTAAAAAAAATTCAATTGAGATCTTCACTTTGGAGCTAAAAAAGTTTCGGTTAATTACATTCATAAGCATCAAACGCATTGTGCCATTATTTCATAAAATGCACTTTGTTCAATCCATTGTTATATTGTAGAAACAAGCATCCATTGTCGATTTGCAGTTATGTTGGCAAGAATCTTGTCGCAAAAGCAAGGTTCATGCGTGTCAATCGAATATTATTCAAGTCGTTTACTTTTTTGAGGGCCTTTCATATACACTTGTTGATTCATCACATTGCACTTGTAATTTGGCTACTAACACTGAAAAATAAACTTTTACATCTTTTTTTTAAAAAATCTATCTGCACTCACTCAGCTGACTGCTGATCGTCGCCTCTGTTGTGTTTTCACAATTCAGGCGCCCGAATGACTCCCCTCCATTTTCATTGATTAATCACCGGATCCTCTTCCTCATCCACTTTGTCAGTTAATCGCCAGATCGTCAACCTTTTTTGTCAGATCAAAACCTTTCAACTTTCATTGGCATCATTTGGCTATCATCAGAGGCGCGACATCAAGAGTAGTTCATGGTGATATGAAGTATCAGAAAATAATCTTTACAGAAGGATCGTAGAGAAGAAGTTGTTTTCTTTGCTTCTCGCTAGGTTAAAAGATAAAAAGTAAGAAGAAACTGGAAATTGAACCAACTTTATATACCACCAGCATTGATATTCCAAATTTTGAGATTTTATATAAAAAAAATATTTCTACATTACAGGAACTTCAGTTTTGCTACATATTTATAGGGAAATGCTAATAGCACCCATCATTGGCTAATAGCATCTCAAAAAAGATCAAAATAATACATTGAAATGACTACTAATAGCGACTTCAGAGGTGACATTAACATTGCCCTATTTATACTGCATAAAAGAGGCGAAATCACAAAAGAGGCAAGACAATTGCCAGATCCTAGAAATTACGGTGCTTCATTTATTATGTTTAAGATTTTTTTTTGCAAATTTATTTGTGAAAATGTTCTTGTAGATAACAATTTCTGAAATACATGCTTGCAGATAGCTAAAAATAAGTATGAAGACCAAAAAAAGCGATACTAATAACAATGCACAAATCCATCAAAGCTCATTTAATGAGCAAAAATTAGGCTAAATTGGAACCAATTAGTCCAATGCTCTAAAAGAAACAATATATTCTTTACAAAAATATCAAGGGCACAATCAGAGTAATCCTAGACAAATCCACCGTGATTGCTATTTATCAATAGCAACACAACAATATATATATATATATATATATATATATATATATATATATATATATATATATAAAGATGAACAGAATCTTAAACCCTAAACGGTTCTAAAAGAATTAGGCTACGTTTGACATGGCTTATTTGCTCCGGTGAGGTTGGATAAAAATGTCATTGTCATATCAAAATCTTATTCCCCAAACTAAATTTTTTTGACTACGGTAGTAACATTTGTCATACCAAACATACAATGACGATTTTGTCCAACCTCGCTGGAACAAATAAGTTACAATAAGCCGTGCCAAACGCAACCTTAAACTGACCTAACTAATCTGTTCGACCAAAGAATGACAACAAGCCCTGGCACTTATTCTGCCAAACAATTATAAAAAAAAAAATCAGATGTGTGTGTGGGGGGGGGGGAGGAATAGGAGGATTATGGGTGGATGTTGCATTGCTGTAGGAGCGGATGTTTATAGTGGAGGAATTTATTCCAGTAGGGTCTGTATTTAGGGATGGCTATCTCAAGCCAGGGTTTCATGAGGCCACTGTAGTGGATGACTGCCGCCTTTTTAATATCCTGATGACTCACAGGCATTGACGAGTCTCGTCCAAGACCGGCCAAGTGCCAGTGCCCGTCCACCCTGACCGTCTGATTGTAAAACACAAGCTGCCCCAGCCCCAAACTCCCTGCTTTCCACAGCTTCTTCCCCTTTCCCTGCACATTTTTGCCATGTTATTCTCAATCTTATTTCTGCTTTAACAGCAAAATACAGAGCAGCAACTGTTCAGAAAAATATACACCAAAGCATTTGAAATGGACTAGTAAACCAATATATTTTTATGATATATAATATAAAATACTGAAAATATAGGTTGCTGATTTTATTTTCTTCTAAGATTTAGGATAGAGTATTATCATAATAAAGAGAGAAAGGAAGAGATCAAATGCCCATGTACTGGTTTTGCACAATGCTTTGTGATTTTCTAGCATATATATCCTGAAACAATCCTTGTCCTTTTCCTGTAAGACTTATTCATGTGGACGGAATTGGAATTGAATATTCAAATTGGGGTCAAATCTAATTCTTTGTCAATTTCGAGGTCTTTAAGAAAGAACTGAGATTATCCTAAAACAAAATCCACATGATTTTCAATTTTAATTTCAATGGCCCAATTATGTCCAGAAGAACGGACCTAAGATAACTTTCTAATGAAAATAAAGTGCACCTTGAAATGGGAACTCTTACCAGTTGAAGCAACTTGTCAAACACATCCGTCAAACCTTCTCTACGCCAAGCCCCCAGGTCAAACATATTCATGCCAAAAGCCCACACGCACGCTTTGGGATCAAAGCTCTTTGAGATTGTTGAATCACTGAAGTCAACGATAGCTTCCAGCTGCTGAGAAGAGATTTCTTTCTTGCATCGATCGACAACTCCGATGACTTTACCCCGCATATCCACACTCCACAGCCTCCGCAGATCCTTCTGCACCACCACATCATGGTCCAAAAGCAGAATTTTGTTCAGCGATGAAAAAATCTTCGGCAAATAGAAATGAAGGTGGTTGAGGGGCGACGTGTAACTCAATTCCGACGCACGATGTTGCCTGAACATCAAACCATAATTCGAAGGAAGCCATTTGAACTCGTCCATGCTCTGGACTTGAATCGTGGCCTTGCCAGGGGGGTTCATCAGAAACCACATCACCATTGATGGGAAATTAAGAGCATCAGTCACCACATGAAAGACTATTTTATCCTGCTCCTGCGAAGTTTAAATTGGGTAAAAACAGATGAAAATGTCTTCATAGAAGAACTGAACATAGCATGCATGAAAATATTAAAAACATAATGAACAGGAATGGATATAGATTTTTCATAGAAGATGGCTCTTTCATGAACGAATCCAATATGTAAGGCATCCTCTATATTATACTATGACAGCACTAGTTCCAAATCTTCAGTAAGCGCTCGCTATATTAAAAATTACTGAATGATCAAGTTTTTTCAAGCCTTCAAACCATCATCATTACTTAGTTGGCAAGAGACAACCACCTATATGTTATTCAATAACCACGCTAACTAACTGTGTCGGAACTCCTATCTGCTTGACGAGCATCTTTGTTACGGGAAGGAGAAATTGCTTGCACTAACAAGATACAATCTTCTGGAGGCTGGTTCCTCCAAGAAGCCCTCTATCCCAATGAGAGATTCAAAACCCTAATGATCTTCAAGATGAAAGAAACTCTCCCATATCACCTCCTTCTATAGGGAGAGGGGGCTCACATAACATTAACCATAGACAATAAATGAAAATACAAGATATAATAATACATTACGCGCACGTGCGTAACAATACACCCCACCAGAAAATCGACCTTGTCCTCAAGGTCGGAGTGTTGCCCGCCAGCTAGTAGTGACATGCCAGCGAGTGGGCAGCCGTAGAGATGCCTGGAGCGCCGTCCGGCGGTACATTCACGATCATAAGAGCGTCAAAGCCAGTCGTGCTGATCTCGTTCACGTCCTCTTCGATAATAAGGCAAAACTCCTTCACCAAACAAGTATGAGTAGGCGAGTATGGTTGTTTGCAACGGAAGCACAGACCCCTGCTCTATAAGTCATTATACTCTTGGTTGGACAGACTGTGAGTAGGGAAATGACGGTTGTTGTGTGGGCCCAGAATGGGTGGGCGAGGTGGAGGAGGTGGGGGTGGTAGATGTTTAGACGGGGGAGGAGAGTATGGTTGGTGGGGAGGTTTGGCGGGAGGCCATAAGGAAGAAGAGTCCTCGGACATCGCCAGGAAGTCGGTTTCCACCAGTGGGGAGAGGTCTATGGCTTGTTGGACAGTTAGCGGTTGCAGGTGCGGAGGCGGGCTTGGATGTCGGGTTGTAAGTCATGCATGAAGTAGGCCAAGTAATGATCTGGTGGGAGACTGGGAACATGCGTCGCGAGGGCGAGAAACGCATCGATGTACTCATCGAAGGAGCCCGTCTGAAGGACGCCACAGAGTCGCTCCACCGTGTAGCGGTTGTCGTAACGACGAATGAGCTTCTGCTAAAAGTCCGACCAAGACATGGCCGGTTGGGATTGACGTCGTCAGCGCACCCAGTGGAGAGTGGAGCCCTCCATGTCGATCAATGTCGTGCTAACTTTTTGTGCCTCAGCGATCTGCTGAATTTCGAAGAACTGTTCGGCCCAGGCAATCCAACTCATAGGATCGGTGTCGTTGAATGAGGGAATATCAAGGGGCCAAGGCCCCTATGAGACCCCCCCCCCCCCCTCCCCCGGGCGGGTGGGTTGTGGCTTGGTGCGGGTATAGGGAAGCCCCAAGGAGGGATGGCGAAGCAGCGTTGGACGTCACGGACGTGACCGGCCAAGAGGGAGTCGATCTTGGCCTCCATGCGGAGTATTAGGGCATGCAGGGATGCGATGGCGCCGTCGTGGTCGTCCAGACGACGACGGATGGTTGGATCCATGGATGAGGGGGTGGAAGTGCGTCGGTGTTGACCATACAACGCATTCGAGGGGGCATACACTCAGTCGAGGACATGAGGACGAAAACGAAACCGCCGGAAGCCGAGAAAACCTACAGGAGCTGCGGCTAGGGCAGCTGAGACCGTCGGTATGTTGTTCTGGGAAGTTGGAAGATGGAAACCTGAGGCGAGAGTACTGCGTCGGGTGGAGGTGCATCGCATGCAAGCGAGTCGGTCTCGTGCGGACTGAACGCGTCGAAGCTGGCGGAGCGAGCGATTTGCGTCGAAGCCGGCGGAGCGAGCGATCTGCGTCGGGGTGGAGACAGACGGTGAAAATCGTACTTCGCACAGGCGCGTGATGCGTTGTCGGGGGGTGCGCGAGTGTCGGAGAAGGCGGACGTCGGCTCGATCGGCTAGGGCGGGATCGCAGATAGCCAGGAGAACAGAAGTGTGTGGCCGGCGGAACACGATGAGATGTGCAGACGGGGCGGCAGGTCGGACCAATGTTATGGGAAGGAGAAATTGCTTGCACTAACATGATACAATCTTCAGGAGGTTGATTTCTCCAAGAAGCTCTCTCTCCCAATGAGAGATTCAAAACAATAATGATCTCCAAGATGAACGAAACTCTCTCATACCACCTCCTTATATAGGGAGGGGAGCTCAAAACATTAACCATAAATAATAAATAAAAATACAAGATATACAAGATATAATAATATGTTACGCGCATGTGCGTAACAATCTTCGACATAACTCTGTCACATAAGTGATGTGGTACGGGCCATCGTTTGGGATCAGATACGAGAATGTGTCATCCTTCTTGTGGACCAACAAGACTGAAGAAGAGAAAGGGGATGCGTTGTGGCGGAGCACTGCTGTTCAATTTCATCCTTTTGCAAAAAAAAGAATTATGGCAAGGGACAGACAACCACGGGAATCATAATAGGCAAGAGGCAGATGCAGTGGTCATGGCGCCACAGAGGAGGAAATCTCGTTGGGGCAGTCATAGTCTCACTATGCTCCCGTAAAAGAGCATCAACATTGGAGGGCTCTAGCGGGTCAGTCTAAGTAAGAAAAACTCGTAGGTCGACGGTTAGCGAGCACTCCTGCCACACGGTCTGTTGTGGTCCACGACCCCGTATCATCGTAAGCGCATCAAAGTCCTATAGTAGAGATCCCAAGATGCGCAGCCACCGAACCCTTAACAAAACCTCCAGCCCCGGAGGGCAATCACAAAGAAATCCATGTGGAAATGAAAGACCTCCAAAACAATAACACAGTGTGGCAAACCCCAGTGCAAGTCATTGTCATGTCATTGGCCACGGATAAGCAGATGCTTTGACGGGGTGTCACTAGGAGGCAAAGATGTTGTGCAGTGAGGTTGCTAAGGAAGTTGTGTGTGCTTCCAGAGTCCATGAGAGCGACCAACTAATGACCCACCATGCACGGATTGGTAGTTGTATCGTATCCCCGAAATGATTCCTCGTCATAGCATGGATAGAGAGGTCCGAAGAAAACTGGAGCTGAAAGAAGGCAAATCGACCTGTCAATGCGATCTCTGATTGAAATTGAGCTTGGGAGTTGCTTACCGCACTTTTCTACAAACACGTGCTAAACACATGGTCGCCGAGAGGTTTGGAGGAGACTGTACCTCGACATCCAAACGTAGACGTCATGGAGATCCGCGGTAAAAATGGCACTTGATGTGTCGATGAAACGTAGGGGGCACGGGAAAGGAGCAGATGAAACTGCTCGAAATAGTCATTGATCAACCTGGCCTGCCGGAGGGAAATGAGATCACCAATGGGGTTACCACAAAGGGGAGGCCCTAAGCGGAGGTTGCAGTGAGTCTTAAACTCTTCTCAAGAGATATGAGGTTTCTCCTGCTATAACTGGGCGAACAATAACTGCGCTGAGCCTAGTGTGTGAGTCATGTCAAGGGGTCCTCTCGACCGTCAAAATTTGGGAAACCCATCTTCACAAAACGAGGGATTGCCCTCAGAACGAGGGGTAGGAAAAACATGTCCTTCCTGGAAAGAATCCGAAGCGGCGCGGGGGGAGGGGGGTCGTCCGGCCGAAGGGCCTTGATGAAATCCCTATTGTTGGCTACCATCATATTCTGAAATGACTCCAAGACCTGACCATGGTGAGGCCACCGAGGTTGTTGTCGTCCATAGGTACCGTCGGAGAGGACGTAAAGACGCGAAGGGTAGTGGGCAAGAGGCTCGTGATATCAGCGAGAAGAGGAAAACCGATAGTGGAATCCCCCAACCATAGCGGCTGGGTCACGACGCGGGCGGACTGGGTGTCGGGAAGCGAATCGCGCGGAAAGAGCGATGGCAAGGCGTTGGAGCGAGCGTGGAAGTCCGGGCGGGACCACGATCGGTGGTCGGCGTCTGAGAAAGTGTCGTCGGAGGACGACGCGTGCGGGAGGGGAGCGATGGAGGTCGATGCCTCTGATACCAAGTTGGTACGGGCCTTCGTTTGGGATCGAGTACAAGGACGATCAAAAGAAGAAGCCCCGTAAGAGTTCGGTGTGACCCTTCTTGGACCCTGTTGAACCTATCTCGCGGTCTCGCCGGAGAGAGAGGAACCGAAGGGAGCTAGTGATGAAGTGGGGGTGTGGCAGTCTTGGCATCGTCGGTTAGGGTGCACGGGTAGAAAAAAATGAGAGGAGAGAAAATTTAGAATTATATGTTTCATTGTCAAACCAAACCCACCCCCACCCTATAATTGCTTGGGGTTAAACCAAGTCCAAGAGTTCCAAATACAAATTAAAGTGTGGGTACATAAAAATACGTGTTGGACTCCTTGTGCGGAGTAGTGCAATACTTGTACGTGATTCCCCATTGCGGATCCGTAACAGGATGCAGCCAAAGGAGGGGAGGGAAAAGCATGACGTTTTTTTCTGAGATCCTCAGTGTCGACCTATGATGGAGTCAAGGGTTTGGAGCTTTTTCAGGGGTCCGAAGTGGGGCGTCGATGAATAAGGAGAGGACAAAGTGCGCGGCAGCGAGGAAGAGCTCCGAGAAGGAACTGTTGATGTGCTTGGGAGAGTTGCAGCCAGCATGTTTGCATGGAGTGGCTCAGGTGAGGTTTTGCGGGCCTGGGAGGCAGTAGCCGGCTGCAATTCAGGCTATTGTTCCACGATTGTGGATGAAGGGAAGCAGTGTTGGCTGCACTCCGACTAGTTGGCTGCACTCCGACTAGATGGCTGCCGGTCAATTGGAAGGTGGCGAGGGTGGTGCACACCCCAAGGGTGTCCGCCCAGTAAGGGGGAGATGAGGGATCAGTTTGGCGTGAGAAAGAGGGAGCTCTAATTGAAAGAGGAAACAAACTAAGTTGATTGATTCTTTGATGTCCTACTCACAAGCCGACCAAATATAAATATTCAACGTAAAATCCAGATCAACCCAAGACCCAAAATAAATGTGACATAAATAAAATAACAAAAATGCGTGAAATAAAATAAATGTGATTGTTGTTGTTGTTGGCAAAATTCATTGGATTTGATAGTACAAAACTATACATGCTTGATGATATGGATTACTTGAGACATTCAAGTAGTTCTCAACTTTAAAATAAGCCAAGGGGAGCGACCCTGAAGAAGAAAGACGAAGGTGAAAGAAGGCTATCCAGGAAAAGAGGTCAGAAATGTTGCTCAAAAGGACTAGGAGATCTGATCGCCGAGCGAGTAATTGTCGATCAGAGACTCATTCGGAGACCGAGTACCTGATCGCCAATCGGGAAATAAAACGTCTCTCTCTAATGCAGCAGTCAACGCTTAATCAAAGATTGCTATTCGTCAATCATCATTCGCCGACAGAGCTTTCTTGGTTCCCACTATCTGGGCACATTAAAGGAAGACTTTGCACTTGTCTTTCGCCAAACAAGACTCTGCACATGTCATTTACTGATTGAAGCTGATCGGATTGTCGTTTTTCTCTAGAAAGCGGGATAGGGCCATTGCAGAAGGCAAAGGAGGAAGTCAATTTCTACGCACCTTCCTATTTCATTGGGACTAGAGTATAAATTAAAGAATATATGAAATGGGTACATATAATCCTGAGAACTTGAGGATCAAAGGTAGATGGAGAGAAGAGAATAGAGAGGCTTAAATGCATAGCACACTCCCGTTCTGATATAGAAGAAAATGGAATCCTAAATTTCTCGGGTGTAACTCTCTCCTCTCCTCCTTTTCACTCTTCCTCCTTTATATGTAAATTGTGTATCTCAATTCTTGAGAAACAACAATCTCACTTCTCACCTCCTATGTATCCTATTTTCACCCTCTGTAAAGGTTAAAAGATCTCCTTAAAAGAACTGTAAAAGTTTGTGAGCTTCCTAGTGAAAAAGTCTCAATAAGGGTTACTGAATCTCCCTTCAAAAGATTAGTGAAGTCGTTTTGAAATTTCCAATGTAAAGGATTTTGTAGGATTCTTGAGCTTCCAGTTGGAAAAGGCTTTGCGGCCTGGATCGGCAGCAATTCCCACAGTTGTGGAAGAGAGGACTATTTGAACATGTGTTATTTTGGGGAACCTCTATAAATCCTTATGTCATCTATGATGAATGCACTTCTCTTCTGTTTTTATTTCGCTGTGATAAAATCTTCTCTTTATAAAATATAATAATGATAATTTGATTCAAGAAGACTATTCCTTCCTCCTCTCTTGAAAATATTTAGCTCCCCCAACTATCAAGTAATGTCAGAGCGAGGTTCACCTTTAAGGGTGAAAACTTTGGTGAAAAAATCCAATCAGGACTGAATATTACTTCTTTTTTTGAAAATCTTCTGAATCACACTTTATACAAAACTATTATGCCAAAACTTTCTTTTATGTGCACTCTCTATTTGTACTATGAAACTCTATGTAGTTATATATATGTTTTTCTTCCTAACGTGAATCTATTCTATGTTAAAGATGTATGTTTGGATCTTGAAACATGAAGAGGAATAAATGAAACAAGGGGAGTGAACTCTGTAGTTGGAACTACTTGTCATGTATCTAATCAATCTCATATGACATTGTTCTCAATAAAGAGGGGAAGATTGTTAGGAAAATCTATTGGATTTGATAGTACAAAATCACACATGATTGATGATGTGGACTACTTAGATATACAAGTAGTCCCCACCTCTAAAGAAGCTAGAGGGAGCAACCCTGAAGCAAAGAGAAGAAGGTCGAAGAAGGCTATCTAGGAGAAGAAGTCAAAAAGGCTACCGAGAAGTACTCAGAGATCTGATCGCCAATGGGGACTCGTTTGGAGACCAAGTACCCGGTTGTCGATCATAAGTAGAACGTCTCTCTGATGCAGCGGTCAACGATCAATCAAAAATCGTTGCTCGTCGATCGCCGACATGTCGTTTTTGAGGATAAACCGAATTTTTTTTCTAAAAAAAATTAATTATGCCATTTGTAAAATATAGGCTGATATATTCAATTTTTTCTGATATATCGACTAGTGTGACTTTTGAACATATCATCACTTATTCTATTTTAGTTTATGTTAACTTGGTAATCTAGCAGTATATGTTTAATCATAAATATATATATATATGACATGATTAAATCAATTAAACTTATTGTTTCATTTTTTTAATATGTTATTCTTAAAATCAATTTTCTATAATTACTTCACACTATATTTTTCATTTTATATTACAAAAAAGGTGAAAAAGTTCAACACATTTATTAGTTGTTATTTATATAATTTTAACATAAACTTCTTAAGCATAGAAAAACTTATACTCAATTAAGGATATATAACTTTTAAATCTTTTTTATTTGTTATAAGCTTAGTACTAACAAAATAAAATTCTTATAGAATATTAAATATATTTTACAATGTACTGATTTGTACTTGTTAAAATATTTTCCTTTCTATATTTTCGAATTTATTTTGGGATATACACAACTCATTGTTTATTTATTTGTTATGTCAATTTTGTTTTCATTTAGAACATATAATTATACTCAAAATACATAAAAATATATATTTTCTATTTATAAAATATGAAAATTCAATATTTTAAAATATCTCTGACATGTCTCCGACTTCCGACATCTGACATTTAAAAACTCAATTCGACATGTCGCCGACATCCGATATTTACAACCTTGATCCGCACTCATTAAAGAAAACTCTGAACTAGCAATTCTCCGACCAACGCTCAACATTCGTCAATTGAAGCTGATCAGATTGACGTTTTTGTCTGTAAGCAGAATAGAGTCGTTGCCGAAGTCAAAAGAGGGAACCGATTTCTGCACACCTTCCTATCTCATTGGGACTGGAGCAGAAATTAAAGAGGAGATGAAATGGTTGCATATACTCCCGAGGAAGATGGAGATAGAAAAATAAAGAGGCTTAAATGTGGAACACACTCCCATTTTGAAATAGAAGAAAAAGGAACATTTAGCTTCTAGGGTGTAACTCTCTCCTCTCCTCTTTTCCTCTCTTCCTCCTCTAGATGTAAGATATGTATCTCCAATCTTGAGATAGTTATCTCCCTTCTCACCTCCTATATATCTTCTCTACACCCTCTCTAAAGGCTACGTGATCTCCTTAAAAGATCTGCGAAGGTTTGCAAGCTTTCTGGCGCTGAGATTTTAGAAAAAATCTCAGCAACCTCGATTGGCAGCAATTCCCACCGTTGTGGAAGAGAGGACTACCCGAATATTTGTTATTCCAGGGAACCTCTATAAACCTTTGTGTCGCGCTCGCGTGTGATGAATGCACTTTTCTTTTGTTTCATTGTGTTAAAATCATATTTTTATAAAATATAATAATAATAAGTGTAATTCAAGGAAACTACTCCCTCCTCTCTCGAAATATTCAGCTCCCCGACTTTCAGTCATATTGTCTCCTGCCATAATTGCACCTTGCGACTGTGTATGTGACATCGCCCTCCTTCAGATTGAGCTTGTCTTCAAGCTCCCAATTGTGGGGGTACCGTCTTAAGATCATCCTTCTTCACCCGTCAAGGCAAGGAGAGAGATCTCTGGTTGGCCCTCTGTCGATGGCCTGACATCCTATCATCTGCCATCTCCGGCCAAAACAGCTTCTTACATCGATGTCTGGAGGTGTGGTTTCATAGCAATTGAAGTAGAGCCCCTTTTCACGATGTTCCTTCATCTTCGTCGAAGTCACCTGTTGGACAAAAGGGGGTGGGCCCATAGCTAGCCCTCTTTCGGGGAGAGGTTCTCGTTAGTATAGGGGTCGGGGTTGGGTTCGGTGTGGCAGTCATCGTATGTCATAGGCTCAGTCCAGCTGAAGGTGTTGGTAACATATTCGAGCTAGGTTCATGGAAGTGATAAGATCTAGTGGGCCTTCAAACTCCACATCTAGGCGTAAGTGCTCCTGAACCCGACATTGAAGATGGAGACCTGGTGCTCGGGCCAAATGTCTGGCACATGCGTCAATAGTGTTTGGAATTTCTCCAGGTGGCCATTGATGTTGTAGTACTCTTGAGTGAGATCAAATGCCCTGATGGATGTTTCATATCGGCGGACCAAAATACATGTGGCAATACTGTTTGAAGTTGTCTCGCATCATGTGAGATTTCTTCAGGTCAACGTAAAAACCACATGTGGGATGCGCTGATCAAGAGATATGTGGCCAATGAAATTCACTCCATGATCAAAATCCCCTACCTAGTTGGCAAAAAACAGCTTGCATCGGGTTAACCATCCGAGTGAGTCGTACTTGCCATCATACATTGGAAATTTTAGTTTAAAGCATCATGTCAGGGCGTTATTCTCATAAACAGACAGTGCATCGTTCTAATAATGCCCTCCATGGAAAAAAACATCGTGGCCACGGGAAGGAAAATCTTGTTTCCTATTTGGATAGATCTCTAAGACGAAGGGTACGAACTGTACTGGTGAACTAGGAGACCCACCATGAAAACTGTTGCAGGACCTACCGTGACGTAAGTTTTTGTTACCTCGTTGTGGTGGGACGAGGCTCTCTAAACGGGCCGAGAGGTTGGCCAATGCGGTTTGTTGCCGACTTTCAAATGCGACGAGTTGATTCATCATCAACCTCTGGATTCTTTGAACATCGCTTCCACTGAGTCACTTGATCCCGTCATGGTCGTCATTGATACCAAGTTGTCACAAGTCCATGCTAGGACCCGGTCATCGGACAAAATGCGATAAATAAGGGTAAGGAGAGAAAACTAAAAACCAACAAAACTGGCCTGACCGACCGAACCACGCTGATTTTGGAACCTGGCTGATCGGTCTGGTGTCGGATCGATTAAGGAGATGTGAAAAACGAACCTCTATCGGTTCAGGTCAGTTTCCAAGGTCTAGAAAGTAACAAACCTGGATGGAGTCTGTGAGAAATCGACCAGGTTTGGTTTGGGTCGGATTGAACCTACCGAAAACCAAAGGTTGTCGGTTTAGTTTCAGTTTGGGTCGAAACCAAACCGATTGCACCCTTAGTAACGAAAAAAGGAGGCGAAGAGGGAAGGGCGTGATGTTTTTCCCGAGATTCTCAGCGTCGACTTATGATGGGATCGAGGGTTTGCAACCTTTCCACAGCAACCAAGGCAAGGGCGTCAGCGACTGAGGCGAGGTTGGAGCGCACCTGAGGCGAAGAGATCCCCGAGAAGGAGCGTGTAATTGCGCCTAGGAGAGGCGCAGCTGGTGCACCTATAGGGCACACGTCTAGAGCTGTCACGGTTCCGGTTCGATTCCAGTTCTACTAAAACCATGAACCGAACCACTAAGGTAACAGTTCTTCAAATTAGAACCAAAACCTTATTTAGTTTGACCGGTTCCGGTTCCAGCTTAATTTTTGGAACCGTCGTGTCAACGGTTCCAGTTACAGTTCAACAAGAACCAAAACCAAACCGGTCACAAACGGTTCGGTCCGGTTCCATGCAGTTCGGTCCGGTTCCAATGGTTCCAACTAAAACTAAAATAAAACTTGGCGGAATGAAATAAAAAGAGGTTGCAAATAGTAAAACTTAAAACAACATCGAAATAGAAATAATTATGTTGCGCACTTCTCGACGGTCTTTTCCACAATCGATGTGATAGTATTCATCGCCTTCCTACGCGTGTAGACTTGTCACGACGTCTAGTTGGCTTGCGCACGTCTCGTCGACATGCTCAACCGTAACAATCGGCTATAATTAGTTGCCTTTCATGATTACTAATAAATAGTAGTTGTATATCTTCTATATTTTTTAAATAAAATATTTCAAAAATAATATGTAAGTAAAATTGAAAATACATTATATAACTACATAAAAATCAAAAGTGCACTGCAAGAATTGACTCTAAACCGCACCAATATCAAACCATATCACACGGTTTTTATGTGGTGAAGTTTTATTCGATCCAAAATCGACCCCTTTAGTGTGATTACGGTTTGGGTTCAAACTGCACCCGCTTCACTCGTGATAGTAAGTATAAATATTATAGATAAATTATAAAATAATAACAATATAATAATAATAAACGGGTTATGGTTCGGTTCTACTTCGATCCGGTTCGGATCGGGTCTAAAAATCTTGAAACCACTTGAGACTTGTATGTTGCGGTTCCGGTTGCGGTTCTGGTCCAGATAATAAAATGTAAGAATCACACCCGGACCAATGTTATTCACGGTTCCAAAATTCAAACCGGAACCCGAATAATTTGCGAACGGTTCAGTCTGGTTCTTTGCGGTTCCGGTTCGATTTGCGGTTTTCGGTTTTAAGTGACAACTCTACACACGTCGCTAGGTTGGCCGCATGGTGAAAGAGAAAAGGGAAAGGGGTTTGGCATCATAAAGAGGGAGCCCTAATCCTTAAGCAAAAACAAATTAACTTGATTGAATGCTTAGTTCCCTAGCCACAAGTCGGTCCGGGTATAAATACAGAAATCTAAAACAATAAGCATGCTCAGTCTGGAAAACCTTGAGACCCGAAATAAATGCGACATAATTAAAATAACAAAAATGCGCAAAATACAATAAATACAAAATAAAAGATAAATTGTGGCATCCGGTGAATAATTGCACCGTGTGACTGCGCTCGTGATGAACTCCCAAAAGGACAGTTCTTCCTACCCCGATGAAATTGATACGTTGATTGTTTGATCGAGATGAACATGATTGTCATTGCATGATCAATTATCATATTCAATTTGATTAATAACTGATGCATCGAAAATAGTCAAGTCTTTTAAAATCCTTTTGGAGTTTGTTAATTGTAGCCGATGCATATTTTTTATCTTAGAAATTTCTTTATAGTTATCCTTACGAACCATTTGTTCTGTCAAACAGTAGCATGGAGCTGATTCCCTCCCTCCCTTCCTCAGGAGATATATAGATGTAAATCAAATGAAAGCTTTTGAAACATAAACACCAAAATTCGAATCATAGTTTGAGTGGTATGCTTAAGTATTATACAAAACTAGTGTTTTCTTACCATAGAATTTGCAATTGTTGAGTTCACGACCACTGCACATGCTAATATGTTGTCTGAGAAAACAGCATAATGGTAAAGGTCTGATGTCTGATACTTGTGGCTGTTTGGCAGCATTCTCTTTTCAGGTGACAGAGCGAAGTACTCTGTGGTTAATTGCATCGACAAGCAGTGAAGACCTTTAGGGAATGTTCTAGAAGCAAGTTGAGTAAGATAAGAAACTTGATTAATTTGTGCTTTTAGTTGTTCCTCGGTATTGTATGACATAGCACGTAATTTTGATGCCATTGCCGAGCAGTCTGGATAAGCCTTTTTCGCTTTATACAAAGTATCTTCCATTGCCTTCATTTTCTGCAAAGCACTGAAAAAATTTTCACCACGGTTAATGGCGACCAAAAAATTCTCAATGATGTGAATAAATGACCTTTAAACTATATAATGCCTAACAACAACACTCAAGCCTTTATCACACTATAGTGGGGTCGGCTATATGGATCCTTTCTCACTATTGTGCCCTATCTTTAGTCATAATCTCACTAATGTCTAAGTACATGATGTCATTCCTTATAGTTTCACTCCAAGTCGTTATTGGTCTACCCCTCCTCTATTTAACATGCCTAATGACTAAACTCTCACAATGCCTAACATGTGCCTCTAATGGTCTCCTTTGTACGTGTCCAAACCATCATAGTCGAGTTTCTCGCACCTTTTTTGCAATTGTTGTCACTCTTGTCTTATCCATGATACATTCATTCCCAATTTTATCCAGTCTCGTGTGTCCACACATCCACCTAAGCATTCTAATATCCGCAACTCTCATTTTTGCTCATGTACACAATTCACTGCCCAACACTCAGAACCACAGAGAATCGTTAGTCTAATTGTAGTACGGTAAAACTTGCCTTTAATTTTAAATGGTACTTTACGATAACATAAGATCCCCGACGCACCTCTCCAATTCAACACCTCCAGCTTTTTGAACTATCCATACAAGATATTTAAAGCACTTAACTACGGGAAATATCTTGATCACCCAACTTAATAACGGCGTCATTCGTGATTCGTCCTTCTTGCATTGTTAAATTTAAGTTTCATATACTTCGTCTTTGCCCTGCTCATTCTAAAACCCTTTTTTCTAAAAATGTAATGCCTACACTGTAAAAAAATTCAAATATCATATCACCCGGGAATGAACATAATCCCAAAAATATTTAAAATTCTAAGAGAAGAGAGAGAGAATGAAGGTCACCTCCTGCGCAAATCAGAATCTTTACTAGCTTGACTAAGTACCCTTTCTATTTCTTTTATCCTCAGCTTCAGCTCCCTCATAAGTTGGGAATTGCTGCTTGATTGTGTGAAATGCAAGAAAGCCCTCGCTGTGATTACTTGATCCTCCATACACCTGATCTTTTCATCAATCACCGGCCTTGTATTTGAACTATGCTTCATGAACCAAAAAAATTCACAATATGAAAATTGTTTTCTGGCAAGCCTTAAGCCAATAAGAATTATATGCACAAAGAAAATTTCCTAATGTTTCTGTTAAGCAACATTTTGAATATGAATTGAAATCTCCAAAAAGGCAGTATTAATGTCTTAGGTCCATCAAAAGGCCATAGGTTAGCTCAAGGTAACTTTTCAAGTTAATTTAGAAGAATAATAAAGACTTAAATAGATTATTCAAGCCAGGGAGAAATAAGACATTTTAAATGAACTTTAATTTTTCTATTGATGTAGATTTATTGAAGTCAGTTCAACCTGCTGTGCTGCAGGAAAAAAAATTCATTTACTATGGTGCAATATTCTTCCAGTGAATATTCCCCAAAAATATTCAAAATAGTTATAATGATACTAAAGAGATTGCTTGCAATAAACAAGGAATTTGGGAAATTTACACCCCCCCCCCAAAAAAAAAATTTACTTAGAATGTGGCGTTATGAGACATAATTAGTTAAAACCACATATTAGAAGTTTGAAAACATTAAACTAGAAATTAAAAAAAAACTTATGTTCATTAGTTCTTAACGGGCAGAGTTCAGCAGCTGAATTCAGGAAGTAATAATGTGTATCAAGGGGTGTTTGTTGAGGGTCTGTTCAATTGAACGGTGTTGGGGTCTTGGAATTAAATATGGAGGTTAAATACCAATTATGTTGTTCGATTGTGTGCTTGAAGGGCCCACTTGGAACTCAAAAAGAATTTCATGGAATTCATTTTGAACGAAATCTTATTCATTCCAATCATGGAGAATTTTGTCTATGGTCCGCATGCATGAACATATGTAAGATGTTTTTCTCATTAATAAATGTGATACACAAGATAGGTTGTGAGAGTGGAGTGTAACAATGCAACATTGGTGCGGTGCTGGGGAAACCAAAGCCTAATTAACCTAGGATGATGTAAGCAATACATGGACGATATCGGGAATTAAACCGCACAAATTATCATAAGGCAAATAACAAATTTAATTTAAGAGTAAACATGTATTGTTTTCTTTTTGGACTTCACTATCTGTCGCCGATTAGGTTACGCATATTTTATTACGAGTCTTCAAGTATATTATTTCAAGTTGTATGCGTCGAGTCATTGTATCGAGTCGAGTCATCATGAGTCAATATGCCTCGAGTCTTGTTGATTCACTTGTAATATTACATATATACCCCATTGGGTCATGAGTTGAGCTTATCTCTCCTTGTATCTCCGCCACCACCGATGACGTTACAGGCTAGGCGCGTAACAAGTTTTCTTCCGTGCAAGCACTTTCACTTCTGTTAGAAGAAAGAAATGTAAAGGCTCAATGCAAGGCCCATCTTGGGCCCTCTTCCTCCTTAAGTTTTAGTCCCACATCTTAGATTGAGATTGTTTCTCCTTTCGCACCTTACAAATACATGTATGTAATGCACAATTTGAGAATTTAATAAGTCATATTATATTAATTGTTTAGGAAGACATGTTTTTTGTTGGTCTGGGCGGTCTGGGCGGTCTGTCTCTGTCTAACTGCAGCACCTTGCAGTCAATTTTTTTAACCACACTTTTGGGGCCTTCTGGTGCCTTCCTTGCGGTCAGCCCTTGCTCCAACTGCTCCTTTGGTTCTTTTGCCTTCTTCTTTCCTCCCCACCCTCCGCCTCCCCTTTTATAGTTTTTTTCTCTCTGCCACTGTGGGTCCCACTGGCTTTTCTCCTCGACAATCTTGTATACCTTACCGCCTGATTGCTTCTTCCCCGCCGGTGCTTTCTGTCCGTTGGAGCCTACCCGATGTTTCCTCCTCTGTCTAGCCGCAGGTGGGTTCTTGGTTGTCGGTTGTTCTTTTGCTTGCTCACCAGACCGCACCAGCTCAACCATCAGAGTTTGCCGCAAAACCTGCTCCTTGTCGCAGCTTCTTGCCGCAAGATCTCTGCAGCTTCTTGTCGTCAACTCTCTGTCTAGCCGCTTGTTCGCATCTCCTTGTCACCGCTTCTTACTGCAAGACCTTCGTGGCTTCTTGACCTTAGATCGCCACTTGTTCGCAGCCTCTTGCCGCAAGACCTTCGCAGCTTCTTGACCTTAGATCGCCACTTGTTCGCAGCCTCTTGCCGCAAGATCTTCGCAGCTTCTTGCCGCTAGCTCTCTGTCTGTTTACTGGTTCGCAGCTTCTTGTCACTAGTTCATTGTGTGTTCGTAGCATTCTTTTCGCGCAACCTTGCCTCAATCTCTTCCACTATTTGTTCGCCTAGCCGCCTGTGTAAGGTCCATGGAGTCAACCGATGCTTAGTCCCTTCCTAGTTCCTGCTCGTGCTGCGAGCCTACAACACATTTTCCTGAAGTTCGTGATGAGCTTCGGATCACCACCATTTCTCTTATTGGAGAGAAGAATTTCATTGAGTGGGTGCACTCCGTCCGTCAGGTCCTTCAGTCGAAGGGACTTTTGCATCATCTCACTAAAGACACTCCTTCTACGCCCACTGGCGACTGACTTCGTGATGATGGTTGTGTCCAAACATGGATCCTCAGCTCCATGAATGATGAACCTTATTGTATGACCATGTATCATGAGACGACCAAGGCAATGTGGGATGAAATACATTCCCTCTATTCCGGCAAGGGGATTGTCTTCAATATCTGTATGACATCATCACGGACCTTCAATCTCTCGACTCAGGAGGTGATGGCAACTTAACCTCTTTTGTTTTGCGGTCCAAAACATTACTTGAGGCCTAGATTCGGCATCAACCTCCAAATACAAATCTTGATGCGCAACGTGCTCAAAAAGAGGTAGTTGGTATTGTCATGATGATGACTCGTGTTCCGCCTCACTTCCGCAGTGTTCGGGCTCAGATACTCTCCTCCTCCACCATTCTCTCTCTCTCTTCGATGTTTGCTCCATATTGTTGAAGGTCACACCACCCCCAAATGCTCCCGGACCTCCATCTTTGGCCCTCCTCCAGCACTCATCTCTATCCCCCCCCCCTCCATCAGTCAGTGGAGGTCGCACCAGCTCCAGGGGAAGAAGTCGCAGCAAACGACTCAAGTGTATTCACTATGGCAAAGATGGACATCTTGAGGCAACTTGTTTTCGTACGCATGGTATGCCTCCTCAGGCCCATGTCTCTGCTACTGCTGACACATCTTTTGTCACTCATGCCAACATTGATGTCATGCGGCTCCAGCTCCAGCATCTCCAGGGGTTACTCACTCGTCCATTTGGCTTTGTTGTTTTTATCTCAAGTGAAGGTATCTCCTGTCTCTCCCAGAGTCCATAGTAGATTGTGGACTCCGGTATCACATACCATATCACTTCAGTACTTGGGTTCTGTGCATCCCAAGTTTATCATTGTAGCCAATGGTGACACCGCTCCTATTTTCGGCTCTGCGAATATGACTCTGAGCCCCTCTATCTCTCTTCGCTCAGTCCTTCATGTCACGGGCTCTCTTTTCAATCTTCTTTCTTTTAGTCGCCTTACACAAGATCTTGACTGCTATGTAACCTTTACATCTTCCTCTTTTGTAATACAAAATCGATGGACGCAGAATATCGTTGGTAGAGGACGACTGTACAACGAGCTCTACCTTCTAGACATTTCATCCACCATTCTCTCATCAGTCACCTTGGTGGATTGGCATCGGCGTCTTGGGCATACTCCTCTTCCCATTCTCAAGAAGGCTCTACCTGATCTACCTCTTACTGACTTTACATGCAAGTAATGTATCTTTGGCAAACAACATCGTTCTTCTTTTTCTTCTCATTGTACTTGAAGTGATGCTCCTTTTGATTTAGTACATTCTGATGTTTGGGGATCATATAAAATTGCTAGTATTTCTGGTTAACATTATTTCATTATTTTTATTGATGATAATTCTCGCATGTCATGGCTATACTTTACTTCATGATCGGTCGAATCTAACTCGTGTCCTTCGCGCCTTTATAAATGATACTCGTACTCAATTTTTTCGGACAATTAAAACTATTCAAATAGGCAATGCTCGTTAATATACCAGTCATGTGATTGACAGTCTCTATATTAAGTTTGGGATCATCCATCATACCTCATGTGCTTATACCCCCCCCCCCCCAACAGAATGGTGTGGCTGAGCATAAGAATCGTCATCTTCTTGATGTTGTTCGTTTTCTTATGTTTCAAATGTAGGTTTTCAAGTCTTATTGGCATTTTGCAATATCTATGACATGTTATCTCATCAATCATCTGCCCTCCATTCTCAACTGTCACTCTGTTTAGTCTTCTATTTCCCTTTATGCTGCCTTTTTTCATCACACCTCGGGTATTTGATTGTACATGTTATGTCCATAATCTTGATCTTTTCACGGACAAGCTTGTCACTCGGGCTAGCAAATGTATGTTTGTTGGTTATTCTCGTACTCAAAAAGGGTATGTGTGTTACTCTCCCATTGACCGCAAGTTTGTCGTGTCTGCTGATGTCACTTTTATCGAAGATCAACATTTTTACTCTCCTCATCCATCTCCTCTTCCCAATGTTACTACTACGACCTATCGTCCTTATTATATCTCCTCACCCACCACTCCTTCCAACCCCGGTTCCGTACCAAACAAACCACCTCTTCTTCGTGTATAAACTCGTCGTCCTTCTCATTCTGATGCCCGACACTAGTCTCCCTCTACCTGTGGTACCTCGTGGCCTGAAGATCCGACTCCTTTATCTAAGGCCCATCCCAGGCGAATTATGTATCCTTGCATCACCTCTCCCTGACACTTCTCAAATTTGCAACTTTTTTATCCTCCTTTTTTATACTTAACTCCGTGCAAGAGGCCCTCAAACATTCGGGGCTGCGTGCGGCTATGGATGAGGAAATGACTACCCTCTGGGCTAATCAAACCTGGGAACTCGTCTCCCTTCCTCCAGGATAAACTTGTGTTGGATGCAAATAGGTCTTTGTGATAAAACATGCCTCTGATGGGACAGGTGATCGTCTGAAGGCTCGTCTTGTGGCTCGCGGGTTTACTCAGCAACATGGTCTCGATTATGATGAGATTTTCTCTATTGTCGTCATGTTGAACGTCGTTTGTGTCCTAATCTCCTTGGTTGTTCATCGTCAGTGACCCTTACATCAATTAAATATCAAGAATGTTTTTCTCAATGACGATCTTCAAGAAACTGTCTATATGCGCCAGCCTACCGGGTTTGAGGCCACAGGGAGTCTCTTGTTTGTCACCTCAAGAAATCTATTTATGGTCTCAAACAGTTTCTTTGCGCATGGTTTAACAAGTTTAGTAGGGTTGTCTGTGATGTTGGATTCACTCGAAGCTCGGTGGACTTCTCCCTTTTTACTCATCATCGATCATCAGATACAGTAATTCTCTTAGTTTATGTTGATGACACTCCAATTACTAGAGATTTCAAAGGAATACAAATGATCAAGCAACATTTGAATTCAGTTTTTCAAAATAAAGATTTAGGAAATTTTTGGTACTTTCTTGGCCTTAAGATTGCAAGACGTCATGATAGTCTCGTCCTATCTCGACGGAAGAATTGTAGTGATCTTTTTCATGACACTGGCTATTTTGGAAGCAAGCCTACTGATTCTCTTATGGATGTCAACCACAACCTTTGTGCTCATGCCTCAGACACCGATCTACTTCTTCCAAACCCAGAGTATTATCGTCGTCTTGTAGGGAAATTGATTTATCTTATAGTTACAAGACCGGATATCTCATTTGTTGTAGAGGTTGTCAGACGATTCATGCATTCTTCATGGATGTCTCACGTCCAGGTTGTCGAGCACATCCTCAAATATTTGAAGACTGCTCCTGAACAAGGGTTTATATATAAACCCTCTTCCTCTTCTCTTATATCTTTGACTGCTAATTTTGATGCTGATTATGTCGGCTCCTTGGATGATCGACGTTCCATAAGTGAATTTTGCACTTCGGAGGACACCTTATTACCTGACGCAACAAGAAACAATTTATGGTTGCTCGCTCTTCGGCTGAAGCAGGGTAACGTTCAATTGTTGTTGTTGTATCTGAGCTTACATGGTTAAAAAGTCTCCTAGATGATTTGGGAATCAAGCTTTCCTCACCAACCACCTTATTTTGCAACAGTCAAGTAGTTGTACACATTGCTAAAATCTTGTATTCCATGAACGGACCAAACACATTGAAGTTGACTGTCACTTCATTTAAATGAAGAAGCTGAAGTTAAAATGAAGAAAGTTCAAATGAAGAAGCTGAAGTTAAAACATGCTCCTGCTGCTTATCAAGTAGCTGATATTTTCACCAAGGAATTACCCCGCCAGTTATATTATCAGTTCTTTTCCAAGTTGGGTGCTTACGATTTGTATGCTCCAGCTTGCAGGGGGTGTTAGAAGAAAGAAATGTAAAGTCCTAACGCAAGGCCCATCTTCGGACATCTTCCTCCTTGAGTTTGTCTCACATCTTATATTGGGATTGTTTCTCCTTTCTCTCATCATATATTAATGTACAAACACATGTATGTAATACATAATTTGAGAATTTAATAAATTGGCAACTTTGACACACTTCGGAGTCCCGCCTCTCGTAACGTCGCTGCCCTTATAGCCGACGTATGCTGCCACCACTTCTGCCTCAGTTGGGTCTCCGCCGAGACCCTCGATTGCACCAGTGATCTCTCCACCGGTCTCGCCGCCAATACTGTCGAAGCCTCTTCTCCCATCGCGCTTCCTCCGACGACCATTCTGTCGCCCGCTATCTCGGCCCCTGAATGATCGGCTCCAGCTATGTCACCTTTGACCACCTCGATGCATCGTCTGTCAGGCCTGGATCCGCTAGTCCCTATTCTGCTGGTCACTTCGGCCGTATTGCCATTGAGGGCCCTCACCGCACCGTGGTCCCCGCCGGACCCCTTCCTTCCACTGTTCGTTGTCCCCCCGGCCTTCCTGTCACTCTTGCCTTCCGTCACTCCACCGGATCGGTCGACCCCATTCCTTCAACAGCTCGTCCTTTCGATGGCGCCACTGCTACTCATCACCATCAACGCCGCCGCAACGCGCTACCAGGCGATGTTTTGTCACGAGATCAAGGAACCAAAGGAGTTTATCATCCTACTTGATCTAGAGCCTAAGGGCAAACTCAATTTCTAGGACAAGTGGAGTGTTATAGACCCACACTGTTGGTTATCTAGTATTAAGAGTCTTATTATGTCAAGTCGTATTGTGTCAAATCTTTATCGTATGAGTCGAATCACATTGAATCATGTGAGTATTTTTTTTAATATTTCCATGTGTTTTAATGTTATGCATTTCAATGTATTTACTGGTTTTCCCCTAGGTCTTTTATATAAACCCAAAAAATTATGTAACTGAAATCAATCAATGAAATATCAAATTTTATTTATCTCTCTAAAATTCCTCTCCCTCTCTCTCAAGCCCTCTCCTCCTCTAGGGTTTTCTCTTTCCCAAGCTTCTTCTAACTTCTTCCTTCCTCTACCTCCATTCTCGGGCTTGCCCTTGTATCCCCTCCTCCATCGATCTCCGGCTAAAGAAGCCCATGACATCTTGATATCAGAGCTCTACTTCCTCGGTTCGATTCTTGCGCCACTTTACTCTTCTGTTATCATCAAGCCACGACTCCAATCTCTCTCTGATATCATATATGTTATGTGCTTCTTTGGCCAGCGATTGATATAAGCGGGGGGATACAAGGGCAAGCCCTAGAATGAAGGTAGAGGTGAGAAGAAGAAGCTTAGGGAAGGGAAAAAGAGGAAACCCTAGAGGGATGAGGGTTTGTGGGAGAGGGAGAGCGAGAGGAATTAGAGAGAAATAGAAACTTTCATTAATTAATGTTTGCTTTTCCTACATGTTAAGGGGTTCAAATATATTGGACCACGGATGACATAATTGTGAATACATCACTAGACACCAAAATATTAAAACACTTAACGACTTGACTCCATACAATTTGACTCAATACAATGTGTCGATTCAAAATATATAATACTATTATAATAATAACATAATAAGATAACTGACTGCTAGACCGATAACACCTAACACCGACCCCCCTTTTACGCGGTTGCCACCCAAAACCCCTCCAAGCTACCACTTCTCCCACCCCCGCCTTCATTACTCATGGCCACACCCCCCTACTGCCAAGTCTCACTCCAACCTGCCACCTCTCAACCTCTCCCTACAGTCTCCCAAAGCCCAATACCCCTTCCAGCCCCCTCTCCTCCCATCCTCCTCACTGTCCAGCCGTCAGTTATCTTATTATATTATTATTATAGTATTATATATTTTGAATCGAGTCATTGTATTAAGTCAAGTTGAATGGATTCATTGGAGTCGGGTCATTACATGTCTTAATATTTTTGCGCCTAGTGTTGCATTTACAATTGTCATCTGGGGTCCTATATATTTCAACTCCTTGTCATGTAGGAAAAGCAAGCAATGAATTAATGAAAGATTCTATTTCTCTCTAGTTCCTCTCCCTCAAGCCCTCCTCCCTCTATGATTTCCTCTTTCTCCCTTCCCCAAGCTTCTTTTTCTCTTCTCTACCTCCGTTCTAGGGTTTGCCCTTGTATTTCTGCCTCCATCGATCGTTGGCCAAAGAAGCACATAACAGTCGTCTAGTGGAGTTTAGGGCAAGGGGAAGGACAGACAGCGGCGAGACAACAAAGAAACAAAGGTAAATCCCAAGGGGCAATCACCATAGAGTACTGTGGAATCGGCACCACGGAAGATCGTCGGATTCTGGGGGGGAGGGGTGAATCCTCCAAAATTAGCAATGAAATCTGAAACCAACCCTCTTCCCTCATATTTAAATATAATTAAAACATCTCCGGGCACCCATCATGGACAACTATTGTGGGTCGTACATGATACGTGGTGACTTCACAAAACAATACATAATAATAAAAACACGTAAAAATGTCCAAACGGCGCTCCAGATGCAACCAAGGACTTGGCCATCCAAACAACGATTTGATCAATGCCTCCTGCGAGAATAAACACGTGTGATCCCCATTGGGCAACATTTCACACGTTCTGAGTGATCCCATTTTCTCCATTTAAATCTTATGTACGTTTCTTGAGGCCATAATTAACATTCTTATAATTTGTTGAGTTCGATTCGTTTGCCAAAAAGTTGACTAAAGACGTCGATGGGAGCGGCTGCCTGTTGAAAAAAATGAAAATTGTCAGGTCGTCCTCATAATTTCACGGAAGCTTCTTCTTATCGTCCCGAGATTGCTAGTGGTGACAGTTCGTTGATCCGATCTCCAAAACTCCAGAGTCGTCAAATCGTTGTCGCTGGAAAATATGAACGTTATTTGAACATCCTCAAAATTTCAGGGAAGCTTCTTCTCATCATTCCAAGACCATTGGTGGTGACGGTTCATCCATCTCAGCAATGGAACTTCGGTGATCTCCATCGAACCATCGTTGTCAGAAAAAGAAAGTAATTACTTTATCATCAATTTTTTTAGGGAAGCTTCTTATTATCATTCTCAGATCGATCTGATTGTCAAATCTCCTGCAACCTTCGTTGGCCCGTCATCACCAGAAACTGAAAGTTGTCAAATTGTCCCCAACTTTTTGGGGAAGCATCTTTTCATCACCTTGCAACTGCTCATAGTGACAGTTCATCGACCTAATCATTTGATTTCCAGCAATTATTGTCATAATAGCATAATTGACCAATTCAAATTCTACATGTTCAACTCCATCGTCTAGCTGAACAACATTATTGGAATTCTGGCTAATTCCAATTCATGTAGGAATTGGGATTGATCTCAATATCTGAATCCAATTCCAATTCCGCCCTAACGAACAAACTCTGAGAATTTTCATGGCATGAATATTTGCAAAACTATGGTAGTTTTGGTACATTTTAAAATGATTAGTTTATCATTATCATCATTAATTGTATCCCTACTTTAGGAATCACCATTATGAATCCTCCATTTTATTTGTGGTAGGTAAACGTTAGGGTCCAACATTGTCAAATATCTATTAGCGCTTCTTTCATGCACACTTCTATTATGAGTCTTTATGTATCGAGTTCGAGTTGTGTGAGTTGAACCTGAATCAAGTCAATATTAGTCTAAGGCTCTGTTTGGCGCGGCGTTTTTGAAGCAGCACCCCGCTGATTTTGCCACCGCCGCGCCAAACAAATTTAGGGGGGGTACGGTGGCATCAGTCACCGCTCAAAAGAGCGGTGGCCGGTGTTTTATGAGTCGCGGAATCCCTTCCGCGACTCAGAAAACGCAGCAGCGCTGCAGCCTTTTGGCTGCAGCGCTGCTGCCTTTTTTTTTAATATTAAATTATTATTATTATATATATTAAGTTATATATATTATTATATATTATTATATTATATATATTAAATATTAAGTATAATGCATATAAACAGCACTGCAAACGTTGCTCTTCCAAACAGATTCACAGATTTTGTCACCACTCTGCAAAACAGCTGATTATTCCACCACTGTTTCTCACCACTGCTTCTCCAGTCGCTACAGTCGCGCCAAACAGAGCCTAAATGTATTATTAATTGTCATATTAATGTCAACATTTTTAAGAGTTGATATTTAGGGTTTTATGATGTTTTGTGTCTTTCATTTCATGCAGGTATTTTGATAATTATTGAAGGTATATAACCTCTATTTAAGAGACCCCTTGGGTCATTAATTCATTCTAAAATGAATTAATCCAAGTTATTTTTTATCTCAAAGCTCATCTATCTCTCTAGTTCCCTTTCCCCACATCCTATTTCTAGGGTTCGGGCCGAGCAAGGCTCCCCTTCTTCCTCTCCCCTCACATTCTCCATGGGTTGAGTTTGGTTCCCCTATTATATCTGCCTCCACCGCCACCTCCGACAATGTTACGGGCTAGACACATTGATCCTCAACACGTTCGGTTGCAGAGCTTTACGATTCCATCTTTCTCCAATGTATGGATCGACGGCAACGCGTCTTTTCTATGGTTTGAAGACGACGGCAAGCCTAGCTCCCCATCATCCTTGTCAACCTGCTCATCGCACGATAAAACCAACATCAATCTCCGTCGAATGCTCCGAGTTGACGCAACATCACCATCATCGTTGTCTGGCATCGTTCCACGGCGTTGAATCTCACAACACCTTCATCGACCTTCTGCGCCATCTCCCGAGTCAATACATCTCGTCACGATCATCTCCATCCTCAGAATCACTCATAGTTTTTGTCGCAGTGCTCGAACCACCAAATAATATTGTCCATAGCATGTGTGCCTCCCAGCAGGCGCTCTTTCATTCAAGCATCATTGTCTGCTTGTCCAGGCGCATCCAAACACACCTCTAGCTTCGATTAGGATGGTTGTCATCTCCTTGAACCGCCGATCTCACATCTGCTTCTGGAGAATAGCAGTCGAAGCACGTAGTTGTCGATCATGTGATTCGGTACGTTGTCTTTTGTGCCCGAAGTTGTTATACTCTGAAGCAAGTATACTTGACCCTCTGCAAGTATACTTGACGTCGTGGATATGGATTTCACTGATATATTATTAGGTAGTCCATGGAAATATGATGTGGACGCCCTCCATGAAGGTCAGAGTAACATGTAGTTATTCAGTTGGCATGGTAAGAAGATTTCTGATGCAACCTGAGTTTGCATCTTTATTTTATTTGCAATATTTTTATTTATGTAGCGCACGTTTTCGCCCATTATTGTTTTCGTCTATGTTGTATCGCACACGTTCGCGCACTTTTGTTTGGATTATTGGTGTGACCGGCCAATAAAACCCTAAATAGAAAGGTCCATCAAATTAGGAGTAGTATTGATTTAGGCAAGCTAGTAAGATTTCATACAAATTAAGATATAAATATATTCATTACTTTCAACATTATTATTTGTCGTTATGAGGAATTTCTGAAGCCATTTAGTTTGGACAACAAGAAAAAGTAGTAACCTCTTTACCTCCATTTATGGTCAATCAATTTGCAATCAGACTATTAGTTCAAAATTGACCCCCCCCCCCCCTCTTAATTCCAACCGGCCTTTGCAGGTTGAAACCCCCAATTTAATTCCAGCCAGCCTTGCCCATTGAAACTTCCCCCTTTAAAACCCATTAATGAGAATATAACCTAAAAACTATTTATAAAACCTTCCCTTTTTCCCGAAACAGACAGCTGTGGAAAAACTAAAAGACAAAATTTCTGTCTTTTCGTAACTCCCAGCCTCCGCCCCCGTCCTCTCCCGATCCACTCGACGCCGCCCTCCTAACAATCGTCAGCCAGTGCCACAGCTGCTGGAGTCTTTCTAAGGTTCCGGCGTCCTGTCCACCATCGATTGTAGCCTGGGGTTACGACTCCGCCGCCATCTCTCCCCGCTCGTATAACACCATCACATGAATCAAGGTACAAAAAATTCCTTTGGTGTGCCAATAACAAGATGAATGGAGTACAAATATCCCATTATAGAAGAGTGGAACCGGCTGGGAATAGTGGAAACCGGGTGGGGGCTTGAGTTGAACCGGCAATAAGCGGTTTACGGATGCGTGTCGACCGCTCTTTAAGCGGTGCCGATCTCCCGATGGTATAAGGCCGACATTTTGCTTCTTCCCTTCAGTTTTTACGCCCGACGGAAGACAAAGTCGACGGAAGCCGCAGGAGTCGCACGCCGCCGATCGATCCCGGGAGCTCAAATCTCCTCCGTTTCGCGTGATTCCTCCTCCGATAGCAAGGTAATCACCTCCTCTACACTCCTTTTGCTTTCGATATGATGTTGGAGTGAGTTTAATTTCTAGGGTTTATGAGTTTTAGCGTTTCCTTTCATTAAACTCATGGGGAAAGTTTCTGTAGCGCTTCCTCATGCCCTAATCCTCCATTTTCAGTGATTTGGAGAAACCCTAAATGACATATTAGAGATTTCGACATTTAGGCATATGTTTGGGGATGAGGAAAGGATTCGTGGCAAGTATGCCTCCTCAACGATTTGAGGGAAATGTCAGTCCCCTAATTGGAGGCTAGATAGGGCTGCCCCTTCACTCAAACGGTTCTAAGAAAATAAATTTCACTTAGGGCAGCAAAGCCCTAATGGGAATATTGTCATAAGTAGAGCAAGTAGAACCTAATCATGTAAGATGTCGTATATATGGATTAATTATGAATAATTTCATCTAGGTTATGGCATCCCGAAATGCTGGAAATCGTGGTGACAAGGACAAAGACATGGAGAAAGGCAAGGGAAAAGCCCAGTGAGTTCTTACTTTTCACGTCTTTTCATTATTTCGTTGTTATGCGGCTAACCTGATGTGAACGAAAATGTTGAATAGTTAACGGCGATTAAGATAAGTATTATGATAAGTTATGGGCTCATAAGAAGAGTAATATTAACGTGCGAGTCAAGGGCACGGACATGTGCGAGTCAAGGGCACGGACATGTGAACGTGCGAGACAAGGGCACGAGAAACACATTACCGTTAGGTGTGAGGCAAGGACACCTAGTTACACTTCATATAGCCCATAAAATAGGTGTGAGACAAGGACACCTAAACTTAAGACTAGTCATACGTAAGATTTAGTATAAGGGAAGTGTAAGATCATAAAACAAAGACATCATACACTCATAAATATTTCAGGAAAGGTAACAATTCACTTAGTCCTTTGACTAATTAAATGAAACTAAAACTAAACAGGTCAAGGAAGAGGCGGTTCCAGCCACCAGTAGTCAGCGTCCACCATGCACTCCGCGGCAAGAGAAGAAGTATCGCCTTTGGGTAGAGGTCTACTCAGCAGTCCTTGGAGTACTAGCGGAGCACAGAGAGAGGTGCCGAGATCCAGAGTGTCCTCATGAGGACTTTCAGTTTTATTTTATGTAGTTTTGTCTGAGTCAGTCTGTATGGTGTACATGTCGGTAAGCCCTTTTTTGTGTAGATATAGGGCTACCGTTTTGTCTGTGTAGTGATGGTAAGCCTTAGTAGAGTTGTTTAAGGCTACCTTTTGATCATATTGTACATTATTATCCGTTATATAATGAAATGGATGGTTATAGTTTGTCATAACTTTTACTTATTGTACTCTTTCACATATATACGGTACTCTGATGGTTCTTACCTTGCTTAAATGAAATGATATGCACTTTGTCGCGGTAGCCGTAAGGGGGCCGTTACAAAGAATTGGTATCAGAGCCAGGTTCTGAACATTGGGGCAATATGAGTACATTAAATTGAGATGATGACAACACATACCACCCGTGATCTTATCAGACTGTTTCCGATTTCCTGACTTGCCTTTTTGTTATTTCAGGAAGTTCCCCGAACGTATATAAGTAGACGACAGAGGGAAGAGGAGCCTGAAATGACATCAGAGAGTGGTAGCTCTGGAAGGTCAAACCCTCCTTTGGTAGAAGTTATGCAAGCTTTAGCGGAGGCCATTCGAGCAGGTAATGTTGCACCCTTACCTGCTCAGGAAACGACTGATGTACAGTTGAAGCAGTTCTTGGAAATGAGGCCACCAATCTTTCGTGGTGGTGTCACACCAATGGAGACGGAAGACTGGCTCAAGAGAATCGAGCTGATTTTCAAAGCAATGCGGTGTCCAGAGAATCGAAAAGTTGAGTTGGTT
The DNA here is from genome assembly GCA_039513925.1 of Platanthera zijinensis. NCBI lineage: Eukaryota > Viridiplantae > Streptophyta > Magnoliopsida > Asparagales > Orchidaceae > Platanthera > Platanthera zijinensis. The sequence goes on along the minus strand of CM077081.1, from coordinate 13,211,846 downwards.
ACGTTTCTTTTTGAAGGCGAGGCGAATAGATGGTGGGATAGTCTCACTCAAGGGAAATTCTACGGGCGTACGGATATTCGGTGGAATGATTTTCTGCATGAATTCCTTGATTGGTTCGTGCCGCCATCGGAGAAACGAATCCTACAAGAAAGATTCCTTCGTTTAACCCAAGGGAATCGATCAGTGATGCAGTTTGAAGCAGAATTCACTCAGCTCGCGTATTATGCGAGTGATATGGTCCCTAACGAAAGAGAACGTTGTTTCCGCTTTCAGTTAGGATTGCGAGAAGATGTTCGAGTACATTTGATCTCTCAGAGGATCCAACGCTATAATGAATTGGTGGAGACGGCAAAACTGATTGAAAAAGATGTGGATGTATCTCAACGGAAGAATGAAGTCCAACAAAAGAGGCCGCCCGAAGAGCAAAGCAAGACCTTCTCGGGGAAAAGTGGAGGGTCTAAATGGAAGAAGTTTAAAAAGGGTGCGCCAATGCCAGCCCCTGCAACAGGTAGTACTACTAGCCATCCCATCTGTGGGAAATGCGGAAAAGCTCATCCAGGGGAATGCTTAAAAGGAACAGGGGTTTGTTTTAAATGTTTTCGCCCCGGGCATATGAAACATGAATGTCCCCTGTGGAAAACAGAAGCTGGAAAGAAACCTACGGGAGGCCTAGGTCCAACATCGACGATACACAATTTGGACAAAGGAAAAGCGATTGAATCAGTGGCATCTGGTCCATTTATACAATCTAGGGAGGAAAGACAGGTGATGCCCCAAGTCTTCAACCTTAATCAGCAGGAAGCAAAAGCTCATGATGCAGTAATAACAGGTATGATTTCTGTCCACAATCATATTATGAAGGTCTTGTTCGACACTGGAGCTAGCCATTCCTTCATAGCTGCAGCGGCAGTAAAAGAATTAAGTATGGAACCTTATCGGTCCCATGAAGAGATAACAGTTAAAATGCCCAACAATACAGAAATGAATACAAAGCTTAGATGTTTGGTGTGGCTGACAATTGAGAATACACTAGTCGAAGCAGATGTTGCAATCCTACCTTTGTCTGAATTCGATATTATTTTGGGAATGGATTGGTTGTCGCGTCATGAAGCCGTCATCAATTGCAAGAAGAAAGAAATTATATTTAGGTTACATGATCGGACACAATGTACGTTTAAAGGAATGAGTGAAGTTTCAAAAGTTCTAATATCGTCTCTCAAGGCGTTGAAGAAAGTGCGCAAAGGGTGTGAAGCGACATTAGTCGTATTAAAGAAAAGTGATACTGCTATGAAAGATGAACCGACCGTAGTTTCCGTGGTTCGTGATTTTCTGGATGTATTTCCGGAAGACTTACCAGGGGTACCCCCCGCCAAGAGAAGTGGAATTTACCATTAACTTGGTGCCTGGAGCGGTACCTGTCGCAAAAGCACCGTATCGAATGGCTCCTAAGGAATTGGCGGAATTGAAAAGCCAAATCCAAGAATTAGTGGATAAAAATTTTATACGCCCAAGTACATCACCGTGGGGAGCCCCAGTCCTGTTTGTAAAGAAGAAAGACGGTTCGCTGCGACTGTGTATTGATTACCGCGAACTTAATAAGTTGACCATCCGAAATCAATATCCATTACCTCGCATTGACGATTTGTTCGATCAATTAGTCCATGCAAAAGTATTCTCGAAAATTGATTTGAGGTCCGGATATCACCAACTGCGAATCAAGGAAAACGATATATATAAAACAGCTTTTAGTACGCGATATGGACATTTTGAATTCATCGTGATGCCATTTGGATTAACAAACGCACCAGCAGTCTTTATGGATTTAATGAACCGTGTGTTCAACGAATTCTTAGATAAATTCGTCATTGTCTTTATTGATGATATTTTGATATATTCTAAAGACCGGGAGGAACACACGGAGCACTTAAAACTTGTGTTACAAACACTAAGGAATCATGCGTTATACGCGAAGTTTTCAAAATGTGAATTTTGGCTGAATGAAGTCTCTTTCTTGGGTCATGTGGTGACAGAACATGGATTATCTGTCGACCCAACAAAGATCGAAGCGATTATGACCTGGTCAAGACCAACGACTGTCAAGGAAATTCGGAGTTTCCTAGGGTTGGCAGGTTACTACAGAAAATTTGTAAAGAACTTCTCAGCAATCGCTTTACCGCTAACCAAATTAACGCGAAAAAATATTCCATTCATTTGGACTGATGACTGTCAGAAGCATTTGAAGAGTTAAAGAGAAAGTTAACAACAGCACCGATATTGGTCATGCCATGTGGCAGTGAAGGTTTCCAAATCTATAGTGACGCGTCTGTAAAAGGGTTGGGATGCGTATTAATGCAGAATGGGAAAGTTATCGCTTATGCTTCGCGACAATTGAAAGATGCAGAGCATAATTATCCGACTCATGATTTGGAACTGGCAGCAGTTGTGTTTGCGTTGAAAATTTGGCGCCACTACCTTTATGGTATGTCCTGTGAAATTTTTACAGATCACAAGAGCTTGAAATATATTTTCTCCCAGAAGGAGATCAATATGCGACAAAGACGTTGGTTGGAACTGATTAAAGATTATGATGTTGATATAAAATATCATCCCGGCAAAGCAAATGTTGTAGCTGATGCACTCAGTAGGAAGAATGTAACATCTCTGATTGTGCCAATAACAGAACAGAAAGAGTTATTGCAAGATCTGCAGAAGTTACAACTGCTTACGTGTATCACTACCTCCCGGACACAAAATGTACTCTTTCAGTTGACGAATGAACAACCATTAAAGGAAAGAGTACGGAAAGTGATGCATCAAGATCCTATCTTCGTAAAATTTCTTGAAAAAATTAAAAGTGGCCAAGCAACTGTTTTGCGAGAAGACGATGGGCTGCTATTTCTCAATGGACGGTTAGGTATTCCTGATGTCAATATGCTGCGATCAGAAATACTTTATGAGGCGCACAATACAACATATTCAATACATCCTGGAAGAACCAAAATGTATCAGGATTTGAAGCAAGATTTTTGGTGGCCAGGTATGAAGACTGATATTGTCAAATATATTACTAAATGTCATACATGTCAGCTTGTTAAGGCAGAACATCAGAAACCCGGTGGATACCTACAATCCTTACCCATCCCTGAATGGAAATGGGAAGATATCACCATGGATTTTGTCATGGGATTGCCACAAAGTAAAGCTGGCAATAACGGCATATGGGTGGTTGTTGATCGACTTACAAAGGTTGCACACTTTATCCCTATGAAGAATGACAGTCCAGTGCAAAAGTTGGTCGACCAATACATAGATGGTATTGTGAAATACCATGGAATTCCCCGATCTATTGTGTCCGACAGAGATGGAAGGTTCACATCAGATACCTGGAAATTAGTGCAAAAACGGTTGGGAACCAAATTACGTTACAGTACTGCATTTCACCCGCAAACTGATGATCAATCTGAACGGACCATCCAGCTATTAGAAGATCTCCTACGTATGATTGTTCTTAATTTACGAGGATCATGGGAAAAATACCTATCCTTGGTAGAATTTTCGTATAATAATAGCTACCAATCAAGCATTCAGATGGCACCATTTGAAGCCTTATATGGACGGAGATGTCGCACCCCGTTAAACTGGGCAGAGGATGGTCAGAAGAAACTTTTCAGAAAAGAACAGGTAGACAAGATAAACGAAAAGCTTGGACTCATACGGGAAAGGTTGAAAGTAGCGCAAGACAGGCAGCAGAAATATTTTAACGCTAAACATCGAAAGGTAGAATTTAAAGTAGGTGATCTGGTATGCCTGAAGATCAAGCCTTTCAAAGGAGTTTCACGAATTCGACGACTTGGCAAGCTGAGTCCCCGATATGTAGGCCCGTTTCCAATCACTGAAAGGATTGGCGAAGTAGCCTACCGTTTAGCATTATCAGATTCGCTACAAAATCTTCATGATGTATTTCATGTATCTTCTTTGCGGAAGTATATAGCAGATCCAAAAACGATAGTCCCTTCGGAACAGATTCACATCGAAGCTGATTTATCAAGTCCAACTGAGCCATATAAGATTATAGATCGGCAGAACAAACAACTTCGAAATCGAGAGGTTCGATTCGTGAAAGTCTGGTGGAAAGGACAGAGTATACATGAGGCTACTTGGGAAAAAGAAGAAGTAATGCGAAATCTTTTTCCCTTTTTATTTGATGAAGATACAGAATGAAGGTTTCCGAGGACGAAAATCCATTAAGGAGGGAGAATTGTAACACCATCACATGAATCAAGGTACAAAAAATTCCTTTGGTGTGCCAATAACAAGATGAATGGAGTACAAATATCCCATTATAGAAGAGTGGAACCGGCTGGGAATAGTGGAAACCGGGTGGGGGCTTGAGTTGAACCGGCAATAAGCGGTTTACGGATGCGTGTCGACCGCTCTTTAAGCGGTGCCAATCTCCCGATGGTATAAGGCCGACATTTTGCTTCTTCCCTTCAGTTTTTTACGCCCGACGGAAGACAAAGTCGACGGAAGCCGCAGGAGTCGCACGCCGCCGATCGATCCCGGGAGCTCAAATCTCCTCCGTTTCGCGTGATTCCTCCTCCGATAGCAAGGTAATCACCTCCTCTACACTCCTTTTGCTTTCGATATGATGTTGGAGTGAGTTTAATTTCTAGGGTTTATGAGTTTTAGCGTTTCCTTTCATTAAACTCATGGGGAAAGTTTCTGTAGCGCTTCCTCATGCCCTAATCCTCCATTTTCAGTGATTTGGAGAAACCCTAAATGACGTATTAGAGATTTCGACATTTAGGCATATGTTTGGGGATGAGGAAAGGATTCGTGGCAAGTATGCCTCCTCAACGATTTGAGGGAAATGTCAGTCCCCTAATTGGAGGCTAGATAGGGCTGCCCCTTCACTCAAACGGTTCTAAGAAAATAAATTTCACTTAGGGCAGCAAAGCCCTAATGGGAATATTGTCATAAGTAGAGCAAGTAGAACCTAATCATGTAAGATGTCGTATATATGGATTAATTATGAATAATTTCATCTAGGTTATGGCATCCCGAAATGCTGGAAATCGTGGTGACAAGGACAAAGACATGGAGAAAGGCAAGGGAAAAGCCCCAGTGAGTTCTTACTTTTCACGTCTTTTCATTATTTCGTTGTTATGCGGCTAACCTGATGTGAACGAAAATGTTGAATAGTTAACGGCGATTAAGATAAGTATTATGATAAGTTATGGGCTCATAAGAAGAGTAATATTAACGTGCGAGTCAAGGGCACGGACATGTGCGAGTCAAGGGCACGGACATGTGAACGTGCGAGACAAGGGCACGAGAAACACATTACCGTTAGGTGTGAGGCAAGGACACCTAGTTACACTTCATATAGCCCATAAAATAGGTGTGAGACAAGGACACCTAAACTTAAGACTAGTCATACGTAAGATTTAGTATAAGGGAAGTGTAAGATCATAAAACAAAGACATCATACACTCATAAATATTTCAGGAAAGGTAACAATTCACTTAGTCCTTTGACTAATTAAATGAAACTAAAACTAAACAGGTCAAGGAAGGGGCGGTTCCAGCCACCAGTAGTCAGCGTCCACCATGCACTCCGCGGCAAGAGAAGAAGTATCGCCTTTGGGTAGAGGTCTACTCAGCAGTCCTTGGAGTACTAGCGGAGCACAGAGAGAGGTGCCGAGATCCAGAGTGTCCTCATGAGGACTTTCAGTTTTATTTTATGTAGTTTTGTCTGAGTCAGTCTGTATGGTGTACATGTCGGTAAGCCCTTTTTTGTGTAGATATAGGGCTACCGTTTTGTCTGTGTAGTGATGGTAAGCCTTAGTAGAGTTGTTTAAGGCTACCTTTTGATCATATTGTACATTATTATCCGTTATATAATGAAATGGATGGTTATAGTTTGTCATAACTTTTACTTATTGTACTCTTTCACATATATACGGTACTCTGATGGTTCTTACCTTGCTTAAATGAAATGATATGCACTTTGTCGCGGTAGCCGTAAGGGGGCCGTTACAGCTCGGTCCGACGACGCCGCTCTTTTCGGGCGTTGTCGGCTTGATCATCTTCGAAGGAGCTTCTTGGAGGCTCGTCTGCCTCCAACAAACATGGCTGTGTCGTGCTTCCAGTTTCTGTGCGTCAAGCCCGCAAGCCTCCTGTGCAGTTCCCATCAGCCCCAGAGCTGATTCCTCCAGCTTATGCCTACCAATACCTAGGGTTGTTTCTTGCAAAATACTAAAGGTATATCATTTCTCCCCATCTCTTGCTCCTGCATGCTACTATAATATTATGCTTAGTTGTATTCGGTCATTAAAAAAATCAGAGCTTGCTTGCCAAGATCAATACTTTCCTGTTTGTCGTTAATTTCCAACTCTTTGTTTTATTTCCTCTTTGTGACGCTTGTGGAAGAATTGAACAAAAGGTCGAATACGTACAAACGTTAACTCTCTTGCGCGTATATGAACCCTAGGCCGGTTACCAATTGAGTATACTCGTGGCCAACTGCCGGCTCCGCCTTATTTTGATAGTCGATCTGCAAATTTATTTATTTTAAAAACCAATTTCAAGTTTGAAAATGTATCAGTTTGGTATCAGAGGTCGGTTCGATTCACTCCTATTGTGAATCGAACGATCCTGTTTTAAATTTTATTTAGTTGTTTTTCAAAAAAAAACAAAAGAAATTTAAAAAAAAACTGTCAAAAATTTTGAGTCCTCTTTTTCAAAAAAAACGTTATTATTAAGTTTTATTTTTCTTTAAAAAAAATGGAGGGTTGCCTAGATCATATAGATGCCACCATGGGTGACCTAGCTAACCGAATGGGTGAACTGATGAAGACGATAGAAGCACTCACCGTCAACGTGAGAGACACGAACCACATAGTAAACAACTTGAGAACCACCGTCAATAACCTAGAAGCTGAACGTCACCTGGGACTAAACCAGCCTCCTCACCAAAATCCTAGGCAAGAGGAACAACATCCGAGACCCGCAGATCCTGCACAGCCTGACCTTGGACTCCGTCGCCAACCCCGTTGGGACGATGGAGTTAAGCTTGATGTACACAATTTTGAGGGCCATGTAGAGCCCGAGAAATGCCTCGATTGGTGTGAGCGTGTGGAAAGGTTCATGGCGTGGAAACAAATGCCTGTGAATCGACAAGTTGAATATGTTGTCCTTAGGCTCAAAGGACCCGCACTAGTTTGGTGGGTTCAACTAGAGCGCACCTGATACACCTTGGGCCTAGCACCTATCACCACGTGGGTAGAGTTAAAGTTGCAACTGCGGAAACGATGTCCCCTCGGACTATCTGCAAACTCTTTATCGAAGGTTTCACAACCTTTGACAGGACAAGCTTTCCGCGGATGAGTACACCCACGAGTTTTTAGTGTTGCAGTCTAGATTATACTTGCGCGAGGAGGACGATATGACAGTGTCCCGTTATCTGAACGGGCTCCGTTACGCTATTAGGGATGAGCTAGAGTTGCACGACTTTAGAGATTTGGGTGAAGTGTCTAGTCGAGCACGTAGAGTGGAGGCCTCACTTGAAGGAGGACATCTGGGCATAGGTCTACTGATAGGCCTTCCTCGAGCACCACCACCACTGCACCCACCCCTAAGAATTCTGATTCCCCTCATGTCACTACTGGGACCCCAGCTCCTCCCACTGGCCTCACCCGAGGTAAGGAGCTCATGAGACCCAAGCCCAACACGGGAGTATTCTGATGCTTCAAGTGTATGGAGCCTGGGCACAAATCTTCTGAGTGCCCACGACGCCACTTCGTCGCAATTACTAATTCCTCTGATGGGCGTGAGAACAAGAATATGGAGTCTTCCTTAATGACTCCAAGCCTGAGCTCGAGCCCGAGTCTGATAGCGTTCTTGAGATCGAGGGAGAACAAACTGAACACTTAGTTTGTGTCCTTCGATATAGCTTGATTTCCCCTAGTGAGTCCACTGAGCGTGATTGTCAGAGACACGATATATTTCGCACTACTGCACGCATTCAGGAACATTTTTGTTCCATCATCATTGACAGCGGTAGCATGGAAAATTTCATTTCCAAACGTATGGTTGAGAAGTTAGAACTCGAGACGCTCCCCTTGGAGCGACCCTACCACTTATCTGGGGTTAATAGTCACATGACTATGCCCGTAACTCATCGTTGTCTCGTAGAGTTCTCTATCGGAAATGCGTATCAGGATTCTGTTCTATGTGATGTCGCCCTCATCGATGTCTGTCATATCTTGTTAGGTAGAGCATGGCAGTACTTCATGTTTTGTTTCTCACCTCGTTCGTTCATTCCACCATCTTCCCCACGTTATGATGCTCTCCTATTTGTTGCTCTGATTTTTACTGGTCATTTACATTTTTTGCATAAAATTATGGCTAACGCTTTGCAAGCAGCTTTGGAAAATTACAACTTCATGGCTGATTACATCACCGGGAGTTGTCTTTTTCCATTGGAGATTGGTTTCCTGTGTCTTTCAGGAAAGAGGATATATCTTCAGTTGATGAGCAGCAACGACAAGACCTGCATTTGTTCCACTTTCTACGGCATTATGGCAATAGCCACGTTCTCTCACAGTTTGACGCCTGGATGTTTCAGTGACGGGTTTTGTCATATTCTCGACGGGGTCGAGCTCTCTCAACCCCGAGGGAATTGATGCAACCCAAGTTTGCATCTTTATTTTATTTGGAATATTTTTATTTATGTAGCGCACGTTTTCGCGCATTATTGTTTTCGTCTATGTTGTATCGCGCACGTTCGCGCACTTTTGTTTGGATTATTGGTGTGACCGTCCAATAAGACCCTAAATAAAAAGGTCCGTCAAATTAGTAGTATTGATTTAGGCAAGCTCGTAAGATTTCATACAAATTATGATATTAATATATTCATTACTTTCAACATTATATTTGTCATTACGAGGAATTTCTGAAGCCATTTAGTTTGGACTCCAAGAGAAAGTAGTAACCTCTTTATCTCTATTAGTTCATGGCGTGGAAACAAATGCCTGTGAATCGACAAGTTGAATATGTTGTCCTTAGGCTCAAAGGACCCGCACTAGTTTGGTGGGTTCAACTAGAGCGCACCTGATACACCTTGGGCCTAGCACCTATCACCACGTGGGTAGAGTTAAAGTTGCAACTGCGGAAACGATGTCCCCTCGGACTATCTGCAAACTCTTTATCGAAGGTTCCACAACCTTCGACAGGACAAGCTTTCCGCGGATGAGTACACCCACGAGTTTTTAGTGTTGCAGTCTAGATTAGACTTGCGCGAGGAGGACGATATGACAGTGTCCCGTTATCTGAACGGGCTCCGTTACGCTATTAGGGATGAGCTAGAGTTGCACGACTTTAGAGATTTGGGTGAAGTGTCTAGTCGAGCACGTAGAGTGGAGGCCTCACTTGAAGGAGGACATCTGGCATAGGTCTACTGATAGGCCTTCCTCGAGCACCACCACCACTGCACCCACCCCTAAGAATTCTGATTCCCCTCATGTCACTACTGGGACCCCAGCTCCTCCCACTGGCCTCACCCGAGGTAAGGAGCTCATGAGACCCAAGCCCAACACGAGAGTATTCTGATGCTTCAAGTGTATGGAGCCTGGGCACAAATCTTCTGAGTGCCCACGACGCCACTTCGTCGCAATTACTGATTCCTCTGATGGGCGTGAGAACAAGAATATGGAGTCTTCCTTAATGACTCCAAGCCTGAGCTCGAGCCCGAGTCTGATAGCGTTCTTGAGATCGAGGGAGAACAAACTGAACACTTAGTTTGTGTCCTTCGATATAGCTTGATTTCCCCTAGTGAGTCCACTGAGCGTGATTGTCAGAGACACGATATATTTCGCACTACTGCACGCATTCAGGAACATTTTTGTTCCATCATCATTGACAGCGGTAGCATGGAAAATTTCATTTCCAAACGTATGGTTGAGAAGTTAGAACTCGAGACGCTCCCCTTGGAGCGACCCTACCACTTATCTGGGTTAATGTTAATAGTCACATGACTATGCCCGTAACTCATCGTTGTCTCGTAGAGTTCTCTATCGGAAATGCGTATCAGGATTCTGTTCTATGTGATGTCGCCCTCATCGATGTCTGTCATATCTTGTTAGGTAGAGCATGGCAGTACTTCATGTTTTGTTTCTCACCTCGTTCGTTCATTCCACCATCTTCCCCACGTTATGATGCTCTCCTATTTGTTGCTCTGATTTTTACTGGTCATTTACATTTTTTGCATAAAATTATGGCTAACGCTTTGCAAGCAGCTTTGGAAAACTACAACTTCATGGCTGATTACATCACCGGGAGTTGTCTTTTTCCATTGGAGATTGGTTTCCTGTGTCTTTCAGGAAAGAGGATATATCTTCAGTTGATGAGCAGCAACGACAAGACCTTCATTTGTTCCACTTTCTACGGCATTATGGCAACAGCCACGTTCTCTCACAGTTTGACGCCTGGATGTTTCAGTGACGGGTTTTGTCATATTCTCGACGGGGTCGAGCTCTCTCAACCACGAGGGAATTGATGCAACCCAAGTTTGCATCTTTATTTTATTTGGAATATTTTTATTTATGTAGCGCACGTTTTCGCGCATTATTGTTTTCGTCTATGTTGTATCGCGCACGTTCGCGCACTTTTGTTTGGATTATTGGTGTGACCGTCCAATAAGACCCTAAATAAAAAGGTCCGTCAAATTAGTAGTATTGATTTAGGCAAGCTCGTAAGATTTCATACAAATTATGATATTAATATATTCATTACTTTCAACATTATATTTGTCATTACGAGGAATTTCTGAAGCCATTTAGTTTGGACTCCAAGAGAAAGTAGTAACCTCTTTATCTCCATTTATGGTCAATCAATTTGCAATCACACTATTAGTTGAAAATTGACCCCCCCCCCCCCCCCGCTTAATTCCAACCGGCCTTTGCAAGTTGAAACCCCCAATTTAATTCCAGCCAGCCTTGCCCATTGAAACTTCCCCCTTTAAAACCCATTAATGAGAATATAACCTAAAAACTATTTATAAAACCTTCCCTTTTTCCCGAAACAGACAGCTGTCGAAAAACGAAAAGACAAAATTTCTGTCTTTTCGTAACTCCTAGCCTCCGCCCCCGTCCTATCCTGATCCGCTCAACGCCGCCCTCCCGACACTTGCCAGCCAGTGACACAGCCGCTGGAGTCTTTCTAAGGTTTCGGCGTCCTGTTCGTCATCGATTGTAGCCCGGGGTTACGACTCCGCCGCCATCTCTCCCCGCCCGGTCCGACGACGACGCTCTTTTCGGGCACTGCCGGCTCGATCATCTTCGAAGGAGCTTCTTGGAGGCTCGTCTGCCTCCAACAAACCTTCCTCCGACAAAACCTGACTGTGTTGCGCTTCCAATTTCTGTGCGTCAAGCCTGCAAGCCTCCTGTGCAGTTCCCGTCAGCCCCAGAGCTGATTCCTCCAGCTTATGCCTACCAATACCTAGGGTTGTTTCTTGCAAAATACTAAAGTATATCTTTTCTCCCCATCTCTTACTCATGCGTGCTACTATAATATTATGTTTAGTTGTATTTGGTCATTACAAAATCAGAGCTTGCTTGCCTAGATCAATACTTTCCTATTTGCCGTTAATTTCCAACTCTTTGTTTTATTTCTTCTTTGTGACGCTTGTGAAAGAATTGAACAAAAGGTCGAATACGTACAAACGTTAACTCTCTTGCGCGCATATGAACCCTAGGCCGGTTACCAATTGAGTATACTCGTGGCCAACTGCCGGCTCCGCCTTATTTTGATAGTCGATCTGCAAATTTATTTATTTTAAAAACCAATTTCAAGTTTGGGAATGCATCAATTTCTCTATTGCCTAGCATGAGCCAAGACAACCACGCACCGGCTCCTCCAAAGGTTGTGAAGCCTGTTTTGCTGGTTATAGGCCCTGAATTCTGTGCAACAATCGCGGCTCCTCCAAAGGTTGTGAAGCCTGTTTTGTTGGTTACAGGCCCTGAATTCTGTGCAACAATCAATGAAAACTCAGCTGATGACTTCTTTGTGCTACTCGTCAAGGGGTCGTGCCAACAGCCCCATCCCAAGTGTTCTCTTGGCAACAGCAGTCATTATTAGCTGAGTTTATAGCAAAATTATGCCCAAGGAATTGCAGAATACACTTCCGCCTATGAGCAATACTCAACACAGAATAGATTTGGTGTCAGGAGCTAGCCTTCCCGACCTGCTACATTATCGTATGGGTCCTCATGAGCGTGTGACGCTATTGGAGATTGTGGAGGACTTGCACAAGAAGGGATTAACTCGTGAAAGCTTAAGTTCTTGTGCAGTTCCAGCACTTCTGTCTCCAAAAAAAATGGGAGTTGGCAAATGTGTGTAGACAGACGGACTATTAATAAAATTACAATGAAGTTTAGATTCCCAATCCCACGACTCGACGATAAGTTGGACCAGCTCAGTGGTGCGCATGTTTTTACCAAACAAGTTCGTGTTCGGGCCGGGGATGAATGGAAAGCGGGGTTCAAGACAACTTTTGGATTGTACGAATGGTTGGTCATGTCGTTCGGCATGTTGAACGCTCCAAGTACGTTCATGCGGGTGATGATCCATATGTTGAAGCCCTTCAATGGACACTTTGGCAAAGTGTACTTTGATGATACACTCATCTACAACAAAGAAGTTTCCTCCCACATGGATCATCAACAGTGGGTATTTGATGTCCATTGAGAGAACCAACCAAATGTTAACCTTATAAAATGACATTTCATGGAGCCTCGATTGGTGTTTCTCGACTGTCATTTTTGTTAAAGGAATCAAAGTCGACGATGTTAAAGACAATGCACATGGTAGATATAGCTTAGACTCACCTCAGGTGTTGTGATCACTCTCTCATGTATATATATATATGTGTGTGTACCCTATTGTTGAGATATTGCATTGAATCACTGTTCTATCATGGTTATCAGAGGCCTAGGGTTTTCTACGAGTTGGTCCGCTTCCGCCTCTCACTAACTGATCCGCTTCCGCCTCTCGCTAACTGATTCGCTTCCCATCTCTAATTCGTGAATCCCGATTGCTCGCCGATCCGTCGCTGCTTCCCGTCATCGTTGTTTCTCGCCGATTTGTCGCTGACTTCTCCCGATCGTTGTTTCTTCCCTCTAGGATCTCGACGATCACATGGGGCTACGATCCCGTCGACATTGAAGATCCTCTTGCCTGGGCTACTGCATCCGCTAGAGTTTCTCAAGCAATCCCACCAATCTCGATCACTGTTTCTTCCCTCCTCGGAGTCGACAATAACAATCAGCTTTTCTTCCCTCTACGATCCCGTGATGTTGCGATCCGTCGACATTGACAACTTTCGTCAGAGTCCTAACCGCCGGCCTTGTTCTCCTCCTCCGACTGATTCCGCAATCCCGGCCTCCTCGGCCGATCTTCCTATGATGTCGCAGCCCCAACCTCCTCGGCTGGTCTTCTTCTCGGGCGACCTCTGTCCTCCATTAGTTCGATGGCATCATCTCACATCTCATATGCCTTCCTTCAGAAGGCCGATGTCATCCTCGACGGGCGGAACTACAAGGCATGGTCCGCCGCCGTTGGAGTGATCCTTTGTGGCCTCGATCTATGGGGACACATTGACGACACTGAGCCTGCTCCACCCCCACCATTGCCAGTCCTGCAAACTTCTCTTCGTCCACTGTCAACATGACCACTTCCTCCCAGCGCTCCTGCACTCTGACTGGGCGAGGTGGCACTCGAACGACTCTCGTGCGATAGTCTCCATATGTCAGTCCTGCAAAATCAACATTCGCATGACCATCTACGACCTACCTACGACCAAGGCGATGTGGGATCACTTGCGTTGTCTCTACCTACCATCTAGCCAGGCTCTGCGCTACTCTCTAATCCAGACCCTCAGTGTCTACTACCAGCAAGATCGGTCTATACAATCTTTCATTGCTGAGCTCCAAAATCTCTTGCGTCAGTGCGATGAGATGGCTCCTCTCCCCTGCGCTACTTGCACTCAGTGTGTTACTACATCTCAGGATCGCGACTTCCAGTTTATGTATGAGTTTCTTATGCGCCTACGCCCCGAGTTAGAGCCAGTTCGGTCCCAACTTCTGCATCGGGATCCTCCGACGCCTCTCAACGATACCTTAGCCCATTTGATCAGTGAGGAGACTCGTCTCCACTCCTTCGACACTGCTACTCCTGGTGTGATGCCTCATGTTGTTCTGTTTGCTCTCCAGCTTCCACCGCAGTCTTCTCTTGTGAGTGTTCCATTGTCGTCTTCGCCTGGTTATAGTGCTTCGGTCCGCCCTGTTCTTCATCCTCCTCTGACACCATCTGCAGCTCAGTCAGGTGCTCCTCATCGCTCGCTTATCCGTTGTCACTATTGTTAGTGTCTTAGTCATGTCAGATCTGAGTTTCGCAAGCTTCAAAGAGTTCAACGGTCTGGTTAACAGTGTGCTCTTGATGCACCTTCTACTCATTTTTCTGCTCTAGCGCAATCTCTCTCTATATCTGAGCTTGCCCAACAGCTCTCTCAGGGTTCACTGCCTCGCTCCTCTGGCTCTGTCCTTCCGTCGGATGCTTTCTCCGCCCTACAGGTATTTCTCCCTCTAACTGGTTGCTTGACAATGGAGTTTCCTTTCACATGACCTATGATGTCACGCACCTCTTTTCCTATCAGTCTATCTCTTCTGACCTCAGTATAATGATAGCAGATGACACCATTCTCCTCATCACCAGTTGTGGTCTCCTTCATACCAACCATTTTCATTTTCCCGAAGTTGCCTACATACCCAAGTTATCCATGAACCATATATTCACCAGTCAACTCACATCTCACGGTTGTCATATTATTTTTGATGAGTTTGCATGTCGTGTGCAAGATCGTATGACAAGGACACTCCTTAGAGCTGGTCGTCGTCGTAGCGGGATGTACGTACTTGATCGTTTCCATCTTTCATCCACTTCATCGTCACGGGCGGCTTCTACCTTTTGTCTTCCTTCGGCGGGCTTCCCTTAGTGGAATCACTGTCTTGGTCATCCCAGTGGGCCTTCCGTCTCTCAACCGTTATGATTTCCTTGGTCGTGTTTCTGTTGATCGGACCCACTCTTGTCCGGGTTGTAAGTTTGGTAAACAGCTATAACTCACCTACCAGTCTAGTGAGTCTAATTTTCAGCATCCTTTTGATTTAGATCAGTATGGAGTCCCGCATCTTTTATATCAAAAGACTGACATTGGTACTATGTTCTCTTTGTTGATAACTATTCTCGATATTGTTGGGTCTACTTTATGCATTCTCGTTCTGAATTCATTCAGATTTATGTTTCTTTTCTGCTATGACGCGCACTCAGTTTTCTGCTTCCATACGTAATTTTTGCTCCGACTCAAGAGGGGAGTATATCTCTCATGCCTTTCGCGATTTGCTACCTACCCATGACACTCTCCTTATGCTCGCCTGCCCCAATGCTCACGCTCAGAATAACACCGCCGAAAGGAAGCATCGTCATATTATTGAGACAGTGTGTACCCTTCTCATCTCCTCCTATGCTCCTCATTTTTGGGTTGAGGTTGTTTTCCCTGTTGTCGACCTTATTAACCTCCAACCTTCCCCTTTTCTTCAGGGTGAGAGTCCTGGTGCATTTTTGTACTCTCGACCCCCCCCCCCCGGTACACTCATCTTCGTGTTTTTGATTGCGGGTGATATGTTTTACTCCCTCCACGTGAGCGTGTCAAGCTCTCTGCTCAATCTATTCCATGTGTCTTTCTTGGATACAGTCCTGAGCAAAAGATTTATCGTTGTTACAACCTTATTGCACGTCGACTTACAATCTCACATAACGTCACCTTTGAGCAGTCTCACCCATTATTTGTGTGGTATGCCCCCTCAACCTCGCACTCATCTGTTATTCTCTATGATGAGCACTTTCTCACAATTCTCATCTCCCCGCCACACGTATCCTCTCCTCTGGTATGCCCACCTCGTATTTACATGTCGCAGTCTACTCTGTCACCTCCTTTTCCCTTGTCGCAATCTACTTCGTCACCACCCCTTCCCTTGTCGTGGTCTACTTCGTCACCTCCTCACTCCTCTCGTTCGACACCTATTTCTCCCACTAACGAGCTCGTTGTTCTCCTTCCACATCACTACACTCAGCGTCCCCCTTCTGTTCCCTCGCCTCCAGTGCCCCCAGACTCAGTGCATGTCTCCTCCAGTGAGTGTCTAATGGATGATCCTCCTACGCGGAGCTACCCATTTCGTGAGATACATCCTCCTGACGCTTTAGCCTTGCTACACTACCGTTGGACTTGTCTGTCCTTCCTGCTACTGCTTGTGGTACCCCAGACTAAGTGCATGTCTCCTCCAGCGAGTGTCCTGTGGATGATCCGCCTGCGCGCAACTGCCCATTTCGTAATTCAACATCCTCCCGACCGCCTTAGCCTTGCTACACTACCGCTGGACTTGTCTGTCCTTCTGTTCCCTCGCTTCCAGTGCCCCCAGACTCAGTGCATGTCTCCTCCAGTGAGTGGCAGTCATGTCTGCTGAGTTGGAGGCACTCGAGCACAATCATACCTGGAAGTTTGCCCCTTTTCCCCTCAGTGTTGTGCATATTACTTGCCAATGGGTCTTCAAAGTCAAGACACGATCAGATGGTTCTGTGGAGAGCAAGGGAGGATCTACAAAGGGTCGAGTGTGGGCAGCCACCCACACTGAATTTTAAAAATAATATTTTTTACTAGTAGAAAATATTTTTTAGATTACCACAAGGTAGTTGAAATTGCCTAGCTCAGCTGGTAGAAGGTAAACATGTTTTTCTCATGGTCATGAGATTGAGTCCTAACAATGACAATTTTTTACTACTTTTGTATGGTCCTTTGTGCTTTCATCCTTTTTTCTCTTCATATTTCAAGGCTTCATTAAATGGAGATGTTGACAAATATGATTGTCAATCTATTCTTTACATCGTCTTCATTTAAAATTAAGTATGCTAAACTGTTATTGACTATTTATTAATAAAATAAATAATTACTTTCGAGCATTACATTAAACCCACGGCTATATAGATCGTGAAAAAAATTAACTTTTTATAGCAAAAAATAATAGATTTTGACCCAACTCGAAATTGATTCGAACTCGCTCGAAATCGAGTCAAGTTAGCTTGATTCGAAGTTGATTTTGATTTCGAGTCGACTCCGAGTCGAAAATTTCTATTTTGAGTCAAGCTTGACTCAATCGAAATCAACTCGATATCACCCCTAGTGTGGACAATAATTGGTTAAAGTATTATGACTAATAAAAAATTATGTATATAAAAAAAAATATTATTTTAAAAATGTCTTATGTGATATTAGTATAATAGACTTATTTTTGCTATATTTGTCAATTTATTGTCAGATTTATTTTCTCGCATGGTCTGTTGGCTCACCCATGACAGCTCCTCACAGCCACAATTAATTCAGAACGAAAATGCATAAAGTAGACCCAACAATATCTCTCACGTCTTTCGTGATCTGCTAGTTACTCATGACACTCTCCTTATGCTTGTCTGCCCCGGTACTCACGCTCAGAATAACACCGTCGAAAGGAAGCATCGTCATATTATTGAGACAGTGTGTACCCTTCTCATCTCCTCCTACGCTCGTCATTTTTGGTTTGAGGTTGTTTTCCTCATTGTCAACCTTATTAACCTCCAACCTTCCACTTTCCTTCAGGGTCAGAGTCCTGGTGCATTTTTGTACTCTCGCCCTCCCCCCCCCTCCGGTACACTCATCTTTGTGTTTTTGATTGCGGGTGATATGTTTTACTCCCTTCACGTGAGCGTGTCAAGCTCTCTGCTCAATCTGTTCCATGTGTCTTTCTTGGATGCAGTCCTGAGCATAAGGTTTATCGTTGTTATGACTCTATTGCACGTTGACTTAGCATCTCACGTAACGTCACCTTTGACGAGTCTCATCCATTATTTGTGTGGTCTGTCCCCTCAA
Source organism: Platanthera zijinensis (assembly GCA_039513925.1). Classification (NCBI taxonomy): domain Eukaryota; kingdom Viridiplantae; phylum Streptophyta; class Magnoliopsida; order Asparagales; family Orchidaceae; genus Platanthera; species Platanthera zijinensis. The sequence goes on along the minus strand of CM077081.1, from coordinate 13,193,834 downwards.
CCTCGCACTCATCTGTTATTCTCTATGATGAGCAATTTCTCACCATTCCCATCTCCCCGCCACACGTATCATATCCTCTGGTATGCCCACCTCCTATTTACATGCCGCAGTCTACTCTGTCACCTCCTTTTCTGATGGAATTAACTCCTAAATTTAGTCGAAGTCGACAACGTAGCAAACTAACTAAGGCACACTCACGAACGAAATCCTAACACACGGAGTAAAACGAACGGCGAGGCATGATTGGGACAAGCGCATAAGCCATTGGGTTGAACGGTGAAAATACTTTGCTGAAATTAATCCAATAAAAAAATGCAATTAACTTTCAGGAGGAGTGGGAAAGAATAGATCTCACCAAGGGACTTGCCCGTTTTCGATGCTTCCGATGTCGTAGCGGATGGGCGCCGAACCTCCCAATGGAGCTGTGGAGGACGAGTTAGGGCTGGCGGGCTTGCGGTGGAGCTGGGGAAGAGGGAATAGGGTTGGCTTGCGATGGAGTTGGGGAAGAGGGGGTAGGGCTGGCTTGCGGTGGAGCTGGGAAGACGGAATAGGGTAGGCGGGCTTGCGGGTGGATCGGCGGAGGAGTTAGGGCACGGGAGGAGGCTGGGGCGGTGGACCGAGGAATAGGTGGGTCGAGTGTTGCCGGGATGGAGCTGGAGAGGATGACCGGAGGCGCTGGCCAGGCCGTCGATCGGGAGCGGAGGGAGGCGCGGCGCTGCTGCGGAAATCGCGGACCGTCTGCTGCTGCGGTGCGGCGGAAAGAGTCGAACCGGGAGATTGAAGAAATCAATCCCAGTTTTAATCTCTTTTTTCCTCCCCTCAATTAGGGCAACAAGCCAACTATATATAGCCCTTTCCCCCACTCCTCTTTGTTTTTTTGTTTTCTTTAATTAATTAGATTAAATTCAGCAACATCTTGAACCCAATGACACGTGCCGACTCGACCCGATCACACCAAACCGGACCAATCCATTCAGGGTCACGCGAGGTGGTCGATCTCACGCGCCGTTATATGACATTAAAAGCATTAAAATGTTCATGACATAAAAATACACGATAATTAAAACGGTAAAATTATAGAACCGAAGCGGTTCTAGCGAGCCGTAGGCAGGATCACATCATTTTCCCTTGCCGCAATCTACTTCGTCACCACCCCATCCCCTGTCGTGGTCTACTTCGTCACCTCCTCACTCCTCTCGTTCGCCACCTATTCTCCCACTAACGAGCTCGTTGTTCTCCTTCCATATCACTACACACATTGTCCCCCTTCTGTTCCCTCGCCTCCAGTGCCCCCAGACTTAGTGCATGTCTCCTCCAGTGAGTGTCTAGTGGATGATCCTCCTACGCGCAGCTACCCATTTCTTGAGATACATCCTCCCGACCACTTTAGCCTTGCTACACTGTCACTGGATCTGTCTGTCCTTCCTGCTACTGCTTGTGGTACCCCAGATTCAGTGCATGTCATCCTCCCGACCGTTTTAGCAGAGGAACGATACTTTTGTCCCCAACTGAAGCGGGATATAAATAAACTTGTTCCAAAGTATGTCCTCTATCAGGTCGCTAAGGGGCACGCACAAAACGTAAGCCAATATATGCCCTTACCCATTCTCATTGCCATTTGGGAAATTTTGTCCATGGACTTTGTGTTGGGCCTTCCCCGTACTCAGAGAGATGTGGATTATGCGTCTGTGGTGGTTGACAAATACTCCAAAATGGTGCAGTTTATCCCATGTCGTAAGACTTTGGGTGTTTCCCGTGTCGCAAAGTTATTCCTCCAGGAAATTGTACGTTTACATGGTATCCCAAATCAACATCTGACTCGGACACAAAATTCTTCTCTTACTTCTGGAAGACATTGTGGTTGATGTTTGACACGTCCTTAAATTATAGCAGTATTAATCCTCAATCGGATGGTCAAACAAAAATAGTGAATAGGTCTTTGGGAAACCTGATTAGGAGAATTTGTGGTGATAAACCAAAACAATGGGATAATTCCTTGGCCTAGGCTTAATTTGCATTCAACGGCGTTGTTAATCACTCTGCGGATTAGGCTCCCTTCGCGGTTGTGTATGCAAATCAATCCAGGCAGGACCTCGATTAGCTTCGGCTCCCTCCAGGACCGGACACCAATGCTTCAGCTGAGCAGATGGTGATACAGGTGCCTGAAACACAACTGATTTTAAAGCGCAAGCTAGTATAGTCTAAAACAACGTATAAGGCGGCGGATCAACATCGACGGTATAAGACTTTTGTTGAAGGTGACATGGTGCCATTTTTCTTGCAAAAGGAGTGTTTCCTTGCCGTGCGTTCAACAAGTAAACACCAATGAAGTATGGAATGTTGTTTCTTGAAGAAGATCAACGATAATGCTTATGTGGTGGACCAGTCTGCTAGTATAAAAATTTTGAGCATGTTCAACGTGGCTGATATGACTGAATACCACTCACTAGATGAACATCTCGCAGACGAATTTATTTGAAGTTGAGGGGGCTGTAGACTGAATACTTACACCGATTGGATCGGTAGAAGACCAGTCGGTCAAGCCGACAACACTAAACTTGCAATGCGGCACCCACGCCGGGCCAATTCAGTTTCCTGCTAACATAATTTTTTTTATTTTTCTGCTTATGCTTTATTTGTAGCCCAAGCCCTATAAATGGGCTTTGTTCATGTAAGGATTTTTTTCACGCTTGATTTAGTTTACTTCAAGGCGTCTTAGCCTCTCCCATTCCTCTCCTGGTGGATTCCAACAAATCGTGAACTTAGACGAAGATTAGGTCTCTTCTCTTCGCCGTTTCGGCTGCGTCACTTCAGCTCCCTACTAGGTCTCGAGTGCTCTCTCCCCCTTCTCGCACTTTGCATGTTATGTGGTAGGTTTGAGTGAGAAATATGTCTAAGGAGGGAGGATCTTATGGCCACACGGATAGAAGCACGGGGAATTCTTGGGCCCATGAGACAAGTATGATCCCTAACAGATACCTGTTTTGATAGGTAAGAAAGGAGGTATATGAATACAACAACACTCAAGCCTTTCTCTCACTATAGTGGGTCAGCTATATGGATCCTTTGTCGCCATTGTGCCCTATCTTTTGTCATAATCTCACTAATGTCTAAGTACATCATGTCTTTCCTTATAGTTTCATTCCAATTCTATATGAATAACTTGATTAAATTAATCACAGTTTTTTAAGGCTTTTATAAAAGCATTAGCTTTATTGCACAACTAAAATAGGACCCTCAAATGACGAAGCTAATTGAAAGGTACAAATTTTGCAAAAACCACTTTATTTCTCAACTTGATGACAAGAAAACTAATTTTGCTTCCTGTACATGCCAATTAAAGGACAAAGCTTGTGGCCCAACTCCTTCTTTTATAGAGAAAATGTGTCTTTATCTTTTAAGTATCATTCTTCATTTAGTTCAGTTTTACAGAATTCCACAATCAACAAGATAGAAAACATGTGATTTACATATGAGACCATATAATGCTAGTATTTAATAGCAGGATGGTACTTCAAGTTTTGTAAGGAAAGTACCATTACACCAGCAGCAGGAGTTGCATTGTATTCCTGAACACCCATTTCACCACCTGATAACCAGAGAGCTCAACTTCAGTTGACTCACAAAAGTACCACAAACAAATACTTCATTAACATATGTAACAAGAAGATTCAAACAAACCGCTCCTTCTTGAAAGGCTGGTGAAAGATACATTTGCTAAAACAGATGCCCTGAAATTTTCAGAAGACGAATTCCTCTCATCTTTATCAAAAGACTTGTCTTCATCTTGGTAAACGACTTCCTTTGGTTCTCTAATCTCAACATTAACTTTCTGGCATTCACCAGCATAAGATACAAAATAATCGTAATAAGGATAACATCAGTGCTCTAACAATACTCAAAATGAACATGTGAACGCAGCCAAAACCTGTTCTATTGATTTGAGATGATCAGAAGATTGCCACTGCATCCATAGCAGGATCAATTGATCAGTTTCTTAAGAATAATCAAAATGAATTCAAGGCTTTAAACAATGCAAGCAAACAAAAAGTAAACCATACATGGGAAATATTCTGGAGAATGCTCGAAGCCCCGCCAATAAATTCCTTTTGATCTGCAATAACGCATGATAGCTTGTCAGAAACCCGAAAAAACACCCACTAAATAATCGAGTGTCCCGTTTGAATCCAGCGGGAAGATATGAAGCATGAATAGAATAGTTCGGCTACCTAGGGAGGGAGAAAATTGCCAGGAGAATGATATAAGGAAGATTGGAGCGGTGGCGCATAGGCAGAGAAGAGCGAGGAAAAGGATCGAGATCGTCGATCTTCTCAGCGACGGCCTCATCAAGGACGGGGGTCTCCTCTACACCGCATTGGCTACTATAGAATTAGGGTTACGGTAGACACAGAGGTAGAGAGAGAGAGATATTGGAACGGCTGGAGCCTGGAGGTGGAGGAGAAAACTTGCTGAATGTTGGCGGCCGGCGGCTGGAGGAGTCGAGGACGACGAGGAGAAAGCCCTCGAGAGAAATCCTTAGCAATGTCTGCGCCTCTGCTGTCTGCCGGTCGACGCGTCGAGAAATGTTTATTTAAGAATGGGGTGTAATTAGTCTATTCAGGTGTGCTTATAGGATATTTCAAAAAATAAGGGAATTGTTGGCGCAACATTTTGCTATATGCACGGCAATATTAGAAAATATAAGGCCTTTTTTGGTTTCATCCTTTCTTTGCGCGCATAGCGGGCGTGAGAGATAGGCGGTCTGTGTGAATGGCGTCCTTCTCTTAAGTCGTTGCCTCCTCCGCCGACCAGGACGCCGCCGCCAACCAAAGCAGCGTTTGGCGCGGCTTATCGCAGCTTATTTGCTCCGATGAGATCGGACAAAAATATCATTGTAATAGAATGTATGTTTGGTATCACAAATGATACAAAAAAAGAAACTAGTTTGAGACATAAGATTTTGGTATGATAATGACATTTTTGTCCAAACTCACAGAAGCAAGTAAGTCGCAATAAGCCGCGCTAAACGCAGCCCAAGACGTCGCCGCCAACCAAGACGTCGCTGCCTCTATGGTCGTTTCTGGCACCGCGAGAAGCCGCCTACCTTGTTTTTGCTCTCCATCGCCAACACCGCAAGACAATTTCTAGATTGCAGAGTGGCTCCAGCACCAATTGAAAAGTTGATGGCATTATCCGATTTGGATCTTATAATCACATCTTACTACAATGTGGTTGTGTTATAGCTCTCAAATGGCCAATGATTTACACTTCTTCCACTCCCTACTATGCCACCAACAGTGCCAAAATTATTTTCACTTGAATTCATAGACAGAAATCTATAGTTCTTAGAGAAAATTGTATGTTGCCACAAATTTTTTCACCATGGAGCAGATTTTACGAGCATATTGCAGACGCATGTGTACAACCTCGTATCCGACCGAGTGGGATCCTCCCCAGATAGCGGGCTCGGGGAGTGCTATGAGCGGCGTTTTGCTGCAGCCCCGTTCAAGCAAATGCGATCACTCATGCATGCGTGCAGAGATTTTATGTGTAAAGGCTTTTTACAAATATATGTTAATATAATAATATATATTTGTTATATTATATATAGAGAGAGAGGTTAAAAAAGAAAGGCAGAGAGGGGGGGAGAGGGGGGAGGGCAAGCAAAGGAGGGAGCAGAGAGATCGGGATTTATTTCTCTCCGGTAGGGCTCGGCCGCCGAGAGTGAAGTTCGGCAACTTGGAGTCGGATCACCGGCCGGGATCTCCTTCCCCGTCGCCGCCCGGAGCAAGGCCGGCCGGGATCTCCTTCCCCGTCGCCGCCCGGAGCAAGGCCGGTCGGGATCTCCTTCCCCGTCGCCGCCCGGAGCAAGGCCGGCCGGGATCTCCTTCCCCGACGCCGGCCGGAGCAAGGCCGGTCGGGATCTCCTTGCCCGTCGCCGCCCGGAGCAAGGCCGGCCGGGATCTCCTTGCCCGTCGCCGCCCGGAGCAAGGCCGACCGGGATCTCCTTCCCGTCGCCGCCCGGAGCAAGGCCGGCCGGGATCTCCTTCCCCGTCGACTCCCAGAGCAAGGCCGGCCGGGATCTCCTTCCGTCGCCGCCCGGAGCAAGGCCGGCCGGGATCTCCTTCCCCGTCGCCGCCCGGAGAAAGGCCGGCCGGGATCTCCTTCCCCGTCGCCGCCCGGAGCAAGGCCGGTCGGGATCTCCTTCCCCGTCGCCGCCCGGAGCAAGGCCGGTCGGGATCTCCTTCCCCGTCGCCGCCCGGAGCAAGGCCGGCCGGGATCTCCTTCCCCGTCGCCGCCCGGAGCAAGGCCGGCCGGGATCTCCTTCCCCGTCGCCGCCCGGAGCAAGGCCGGACGGGATCTCCTTCCCCGTCGCCGCCCGGAGCAAGGCCGGACGGGATCTCCTTCCCCGTCGCCGCCCGGAGCAAGGCCGGCCGGGATCTCCTTCCCCGTCGCCGCCCGGAGCAAGGCCGGCCGGGATCTCCTTCCCCGTCGCCGCCCGGAGCAAGGCCGGCCGGGATCTCCTTCCCCGTCGCCGCCCGGAGCAAGGCCGGCCGGGATCTCCTTCCCCGTCGCCGCCCGGAGCAAGGCCGGCCGGGATCTCCTTCCCCGTCGCCGCCCGGAGTGTAACACACATATCCGTCGCATAGCATATAACAGTAGGTCCGGCCGTGTGCCTACACTCGACGATCTTTGAGCGCCACAATATCGACCACGCGACCCGTGGTCGAACACGCCCGTGACACGCCCGTGTCATGCCCGTGACACTCCCGTGTCATCTGCTCCAAGTCCCAGACTCGGCTTAAGACGTCACCCGTTCCTCTTTTGAGTTTCGAGGCGTTACAACTCTCTCCCCCTTAAAAGAATTTTGCCCACGAAATTTACTAAAGGAAAACAATAGGAACTGAAAGCTTTTAACGGTACCTGGGCGGAATAGCTCCGGGTACTCCTCCAACATAGTTTGCTCTAGTTCCCAAGAGAGCTCTCCCGACCGCAAATATCCCACCGGACCTTAACCATCCGGATCTCCTTGTTACGGAGTCTCTTGACCTCGAAGTCTTCGATACGAATGGGCTTGACCCTTGTCATAAACCCTTCGTCCACCGACACTTGATCAACTGCGATCACTAGCGAAGGCTCCTGCACCGCCTTCCGCAACACGGAAATGTGGAACACATCGTGTAGTCCACTTAACTCCTCCGATAGCCTCAATCGGTATGCCGCTTCGCCGACCCGCTCCAGAACCTCAAAGGGTCCAAGGTATCTTGGGCTCAGCTTTTTCAAGCGTCTTACCCACGAAACACCCTTGAACGGCTTCACTTTCAAGTATACCCAATCGACTACCGCGAACTCCACGTTCCGGTGCTTGGCATTGTAATACTTCGCCTGCCTGTCCTGAGCGATCAACAAGCGCTCCTGAATGATCTGCACCAACGAGGTAGCACTCTCCACCTCCTGTTTCTTGTACAACCTTGTCTCACCCGTTTCTAACCATGACAACGGCGTGCGACACTTCCTACCATATAGGGCCTCAAAGGGCGCCATTTGGATACTCGCTTGGTAGCTGTTGTTGTACGCGAACTCCACCAAATACAGGTGGTCCTCCCAATGCTTTTCGAAGTCCAGAACACACATGCGTAGCATGTCCTCCATCGTTCTATTAACTCTCTCGGTCTGTCCATCCGTCTGCGGATGGAAGGTTGTGCTGAACTTCAACTTTGTCCTCAGCATCTGCTGCACCAACCTCCAATCATTGGACGTGAAACGCCTATCGCGATCACTCACAATGCTATGGGGCACACCGTGCAGTCTAACTATATTATCCACATATATGCTTCGCCCAACTTCTCCACCGTGTCATCTTCCTATGCGGAAAAAGTGCGACACTTTGGTTAACCCCCCCGTCTTACGATCACCCAGTTGCCGTCGTTCCCCTTCTGCGACCTTGACAACCATGCACAAAGTCCATCGATATGTCGTCGAACTTCCACTCCGGTATAGGCAAGGACTTCAAGAATCCTCCCGGCTTTTGGCACTCCGCCTTCACTAAGGCGCACGTTTGACACTTAGCCACAAACAATGCTACGTCTTTCTTGAGTCCCGGCCACCAAAACAGCTTCTTGAGGTCACGGTACATCTTTGTGCTCCCTGGGTGGATTGAGTACTTGGTATGATGAGCCTCGTACATCAACTCCGCCCGTAGGTTACCCCCGCTTGGGACGCACAACCGATGATCCTTCCTTAACAACTCATCTTCCACTGAGAATTGGGAATTTGACTCATCCAATACTGCCTCCATAAGCTCCTTCATGGAGTCATCTAACTCCAACGCATGCCGAACACGGTCAGCTAGGTAACACTGAACTTCTGTCCAGTTCAACATTGCTTTGGCGCTCGTCTGCTTGTCAATGCAACAGATCTCCAACTCCTCCAACTCCCGTACAAGTCGTTCATCATGAACCAACAACCAGTTGGCTTGGGCGGGAGCCCTGCGACTAAACGCATCCGCAACTACATTGCCCTTCCCGGGTACATAATGAATCTTGAAGGTGTAGTCCCCCAAGAACTCCATCTATTCTGCCTCATGTTAAGATCCTTCTGATCCAACAGGTACTTCAGGCTCTTGTGATCGGTATATATATCGACCCTTACGCCGTATAGGTAGTGCCTCCACAGCTTAAGTGCAAATATCACGGCCGCCAACTCCAAGTCGTGGACCGGATAGTTCCTTTCATGCACTTTTAGCTGACGCGATCCATAAGCTATCATGCTCCCATGCTGCAACAGCACGCAGCCCAAACCACTACCCGAGGCACCACTATAAACCTCGAAGCCCTCGGTCCCAATCGGCGAACTAAGCACTGGCGTCGTGGTCAACCGTCTCTTCAGCTCCTCAAAAGCTTGTACGCACTCATGCGTCCACAAGAATCTCTGATCTTTCCTTGTCAACTTCGTGAGAGGTAGCGTTATTCGCGAGAAGTTCTTTACGAAGCGTCTGTAATATCCGGCAAGCCTGAGAAATCTACGGACTTCCGCGACAGAAGGCAACGCAGGCCACTCCCGTATCGCAACGATCTTTGCTGGATCCACCGCTATACCTTCCCCACTAACAATGTGACCAAGAAACGCTACTGATGGTAGCCAGAACTCGCACTTGGAGAATTTCGCATACAGTTCATTCCTCCTCAAAGTCTCCAACACCAGATGCAAGTGCTTGAAGTGATCTTCCTCGCACTGCGAGTACACTAGTATGTCGTCAATAAAGACGATCACAAAGCGGTCCAGGTAATCTCTGAACGTCCTGTTCATCAGATCCATAAACACCGATGACGCATTCGTCAGTCCAAACGGCATGACCGTGAACTCGAAATGCTCATACCTCGTGTTGAACGCCTTCTTCGGGATATCACATTCCCTGATCCTCAACTGATAGTACCCTGACTTCAAGTACAACTTAGAATATACCGACGATCCGACTAACTGATCGAAGAGATCATCAATCCTCGGGATCGGGTACTTGTTCTTCTCCGTCAGCTTGTTCAACTCTCTGTAGTCGATACACAGCCGCATACTCCCGTCCTTCTTCTTAACGAAGAGGACCGGTGCGCTCCAAGGCGACGAGCTTGGATGCACATAACCTTGCTCCATCAGCTCCTCTAGCTGAACTTTCAACTCTGTCATTTCCTTCGGCGCCAACCTATAAGGAGCACGTGACACAGGTTTGGCACCCGACACGAGCTCGATGGTGAAATCAATCTCTCGCTGCGGTGGGGCTCCGGGAAGACTATCTGGGAACACATCTGGGTACTCGCATACCACGGGGATACTACCCAACGTGGACTTTGGCTCTGCAGCCTCCACTAATGTGAAGAACAGCTCTGCACCAGCACGAACTGCCTTTACCACCTGAAGAGCAGACATCAGCGTCTTGCTCGACCCCTTGAGTCCCTCAAATGTTGTCTCCCGCCCAACACCCAGCTTGACCTCCTTCCGGTCGCAATCAATCCAAGCTTTTGCTCTGAAGCCAATCCATCCCAAAGATAACGTCGAACTCTACTAGCGGCAGCAATGACGCTAGCAAGTCGAACTCTTGGCGCCCCATGTGAACCTTTACGGCGCACACTCTGTCCGCACGCATCCAGCACCCATTCGGTAGCAGCACATCCAACTTGTAGTTCTCCATCGAAGAAGGGACTCCGATGCGCGATATAAAATTTTCGGACAAGAAGGAGTGTGAAGCTCTCGTATCAAACAGTGCCTGTGCCGGACTATCGCTAATCAAAACAAAGCCTATGCAAACAATATTAGGCTAGCAAGCAATAGATAACAGTATTTAAAGTTAACTTGCTATAAATTAACTCGTACCTGTCACCACATCAGCTTGTTTAATGGTCTCCTGTTGGCCCAAGTTGTACACTCTAGGTTGAGTCGGAGCATAATAGGACGCGATTGACTCCACCGCCTTGCCCTTCTCTTCGTAGGTAGCTCCTTATTTTCTCTCGGACTTTGGGCGTCCGCTCCAACAATCGCGGGCAAAGTGCCCCGTCTTTCCACACGTGAAACAAGCGCCCGGGGTTCGATTGGTAGTTGCCCCCGAGGCACCTGCAGAAGGAGCTGGACCCGACGTCCTAGCCTTCTTGTAGAATCTATGGTAGGCCGACTTCGACGTAGTCGGTGCCTTGAACTCCGATTTCTTCCTACCGGATTCCTTCTTAGCTTGTACATTCCTCATGTCCTTCTCCAAGGACCGGGCCGAGTTGACCAGGGTCATGAAACCCTGCGCCATGGGCCCCGACAGTAGCAACCTCAGCTCATCTCTTAACCCTTCAAAGAAGCGATTAGTATTTCGCTCCTCGTCGGCAAAGGTAGCGCTAGCATATCTCCCCAATCGAGTAAACTCGTGGAGGTACTCGTCTACGGTGCTATCTCCTTGCACCAACTTTTGGAACTCGTTCTCTAGTGCGATCCTCTGCGCCGAGGGGAGGTATCGAGTCATGAACAGTCTCGAAAACTCCTCCATAGGTACTTCGGCCAACAGCCTTCCCCTCAATTGGTGTAGCTCTATACCTTTCCACCATAACCTTGCGTCCCCATCCAATAGGAACGTCGCTATTGTGGTCTTCTGCCACTCTTCCGTTTCTGTTGCTGTCATCACCCTATTGACTCTTGAGAGCCAATCTTCAGCCTGGGTCGGGGTTCCCGTTCCCGAGAACACCGGTGGATGGAAGCCCATCACATGCCTCAGTTGTCTTTCAGTTGCTCTTCGAGGCAACTCTGGCTCTACCACCACTTGTTCCACCCTTCTCGACTCCGCCGCTTAGAGCGGCACTTGCTCATCAGCAGGAGGAGGCTACTGCACCTGCCTTGCAGGTTGCGCATTGATCATTGTCATGACAGCTTTTGCCACCAACCTAATGGTTTTGGCTGACAGAGGTGTTGCAGGCGCATCACTAGGTGCGCTGCTTGCCTCGGAACCTGGTCGTTCCGACGATCCAGCACCACTTCTGGTCACCTATAATTGTGCAAAACACTGATAAGCGACCAAACAATATTGCAAACATCAATTATAGAAACACGCAGGTTCCTCAAACACGTGTATTTTCATTCCTAAGTGGACATTCATGGGTTTTTTTCATGTTATAACGATGACGCACACACATGTGCTCACCACCCCTTAAAGTGAATTCGCCCACGAATTCATTTAAGTTTGACCGAAACCAATAGTCTGATGCCAACTTGTAACACCTCTATCCGTCGCATAACATATAACAGTAGGTCCGGCTGGGGCCCGACGCCATATACTACGGACAGACCGGTTGGTTACGTATTGAAACAATTCAACCAATCACAAACGTCCTACACAGAGTCATTCTAGCGGAAGCAATTATTAAGTTGCACAAATTAAGAACCCTACCAAGCACGAATGTCCACTACTCAAATAAAATAGGAATGTTTAATACAAAAGTACCGGCCTTATGGCCTTACAATAGTTTCCTCAAACAGAAGTGCCTTTCATACTTCGGCTCGCAGGCCGGCCACAGATGAATACAATAAAACACTCAAAATAAAGCCTTCGAGGGCCGGCTCAGCAACTTGGGCTTTAGCCCGCTATTTTTCGCCCGGCTCCGCAGCACCTGCAAGCAACAATCCACCGCCCGGTGGCAAATAAAGGCAACGGTGAGCTATGCTAACCAAATTATAACTATCTCGCCCCCAAAATCAGGGCGACGATTCTCTTTCCCTGCACTTTATTAGTATATGTCATAATATAGTGTAACCACACTTCAACACAGGCGTAGGCTCGCACGGCCACACACCCCGTGCGCTCAAGGCACATTCACGGCGAGCCGGCCAACGTCACGTCAATTCAAGCCATAGACGTTCCCGTTCCACCACCGCCCCTTGGACGGCCAATCATATGAGCATTTTGTCTTCCTGGCCTTGGTCACGACAATTTAAGTCATAGACCGCCGAAGACCCTCATCCATGCCAACGGTTCCACCGAACGACATAGATCGGGTACGGTTCCGCCTGACCTGTGCTCATACTGCAACGACAATTTAAGCCATATGCGCAGGTCAAGACTCACCGAGTCCCATTTCCACCACAACAATCACATAACCCGGTTATGTTCACGTTGGCTCCCCGGCCATCGTGTTGGCAAAACCCGCTTTTGCCCAGTTTTCTGGGTGCACCTTGGAGTTAATCTCTAAGGCTCCCTGCCGCAATCTACCACGTAGAAAACCCGAAAAATGCCCAAACACCCGAAGTCTTCCCCGGTTCATATGCAATGCAACATCACCGATCCGGACCAACTTGTCCGGATAGGCTTCACACATAATGTCTATGCCCGTTTTCGCATACGGACTCTATATAAGGGGGACTTTACATATCTACCCCAAGGAACGCTCCAACTCTTCGCTCACTCGCGAGAGAGGGCTTCCTATGCAAAGGAAAAGAGGGCTCCACATGCCCAATGATGAGAAATCGTTACCCTTGCGTTCTTCCTCGGCGCCATGAAAAATCTATGTGGTTCGATAGCACCGCAACGACGTCACCTTCGCGGATCAGGACTCGGATCGCGATTCGGAGCTCCGACGCTCCGCCGGCGACCGGATCTTGGTCTCCTCCTTCCTCCTTGCTCTCCCCTCTCTCTAGACTTTAGAAAGAGAACAAGGGAAATGAAATGAGGGATTGAAAACCCTATTTCCGGGTTTAAACCGCCAGCATCCACCCCCAGCCGTCGGATCCCAAGCCAAGGAAACGAACGGCCACGATTAGGCCTGAAATTACTAAATCTGGGCCGAACACGGGTTGACACACGGCCGTGTGCATGGTCGTGTTCCTCCATTCGTCGTCGTTCCGAAATCCCGACCAGTACACGGCCTGTGACATGGCCTCCGACACGCCCGTGTCATATGTGACACACCCGTGTCAAGACCCGTGTCACGCCCGTGCACAACACCCCAGAATAATCCGAGAAAGACACGGCCTGTGACACGGCCTATGACACGCTCGTGTCCCAAGAGACACGGCCGTGTCCCGGCCCGTGTCATGGCCCGTGTGCAAAACCCCAAATCTCCCCGAGAAGTACACGGCCCCCGACACGGCCTCGAACATGGTCGTGTCCAATTGACACGCCCCGTGTCAGTGCCCGTGCAGAAACACAGAACCAACCCGAGCGGGACACGGCCTGGGACACGCCCATTTCCCTGGCCGTGTTCAATGCTCGACGATAGTCGACTCTACGCTTGTCGACTTCTCGGCCAGCTCGTCGAACTGGGATCGACACGCCCTGGGACACTCCCATGTCCCAGGCCGTGTGCCCCCTACCAAAAGCCTGTTTTTGCCAAAAACGTCTCCCATTGCTCCTACAACTTTTTGGGGCGTTACACACACTCTCTCCCAAATCAGCTCGTCGGTACTCACGTCTCGAAATTCTGAAGATGTCGGGGGTGCTTCTGCTCGAGTAGTTTTATCTGCTGGCACAATCTCTTGCGACAGTGGGACACTACGGTGCTCCATTTCCTGTGAATGGTTATTAAAATAATCGTTAGTCACAGAGCTAAGTAGAAACAAATCTCCTCTCCGGATCCTTATCCCGGGGACAAAGCAAAGGAGAGTTAGAACAACACTTCATATATGTAGGCTAGGAGCAATTATAAAGAAACGCAACATATTATAACTGGAAAAAACAGCAGCAATGCATATCAATTATTAGTTAAAGCTCTACTAGCACAACAGTATATCAGGTATTCTCAACCTGTACCATATCACAGGCATTCACAGCCGCGCACACAATCCTATATCGACCTAGTATGGACTGTTTCTGTTCCAGCAGGGTAGCGAGCCCCGCGGGCCTCACCTATATGGTCGTCAATGATAGTGGTCAGTCCTACCACTTCTGGGGGGTGATCGTACCGCACAGCCCCAGGCTCCAACGTACAACCCCGTGTACTCTTAGATGTGAGTGACATCCGACGATTCATTTCGGTCGACCAGTGGAGGAAAACCCAACGGGGAAAACATAACGGCCGGTCACCCGTGGTACTCATCTCTCTGTCGCCTTGAGTCGTCGACCTTCCCGCACAGGTACGAATGGTCTGCGGAAGGGACTGACTCGCCACTATTTCATTGCAAGCAATTCATAAGCAATCAAACAAATAATCATGCTAATATGCACCGGGTCTGCGGTGGCATGCTCTACTACACATTAACTTTCAGGTAGCGACGCTCAGCTCAACTTTCGACAAGGAACGTGAGAGTGCTTTATTTGAGGCTAAACTCGGAAGAACACCTCAATTCTGGTTAACCTCAACTAAGACTCGGCCTTAAAAGACAACTGCTCGTGAGCAGGACCCGGGTTTATAATAGAGAAATCAAAAATGAAGTGCAGTAAATAAAACTGCTAAACAAAAGCTGCATAATTTAAGCACTGAAATGAAACGTGACCAGTACGAAACTAGAGTGGTACTGAAACGAAAGTACTTAATTGAACTGAACTTGATCAGTACGAGACTGGAGTAGTACTGAATTGAAAGTACCGAACTGAAATGAACTTGATCAGTACTGTTGAAACCAAAAACTTGGTCTCTGTGGAGTCCGACCCTTGGGGAAGGGGTGACCTCACACCTACTACACTTGGAAGAATGTCACGGGCCGAAGACTTGGGAAACTAGGAACAGACCCTCGGCTCTAGCGCGGAGGTCCCACCACACACCCGGAAGGTCACAAGAACACTTCCCCTCCCTTACCAATGAGAGCTGGGTACCTTGGAGAGTTCTCTCAACTCTACCAAGAGGAAAGCTAGGGAGGAGGAAGCCAAAAGCCAATGCCTCTCCAAAGGTACCCAAGGGGGTCTATTTATAGTTTTTCCAAGTCCTGGGGATAAAATGACTGAAATGCCCCTACGACCAATTGGCCTTGAGCTCGGCGGACTGGGGAGCTCGGCGGCTTGGGGAGCTCGGCGGCCTGGGGAGCTCGGCGGACTGGGGAGCTCGGCGGACTGGGGAGCTCGGCGGCCTGGGGAGCTCGGTGGACTGGGGAGCTCGGCGGCCTGGGGAGCTCGGCGGACTGGGGAGCTCGGCGGCCTGGGGAGCTCGGCGGCCTGGGGAGCTCGGCGGCCTGGGGAGCTCGGCGGCCTGGGGAGCTCGGCGGCCTGGGGAGCTCGGCGGACTGGGGAGCTCAGCGGCCTGGGGAGCTCGGCGGCCTGGTGAGCTCGGCGGACTGGTGAGCTCGGCGGCCTGGTGAGCTCGGCGGCCTGGTGAGCTCTACGGACTGGTGAGCTCGGCGGCCTGGTGACCCCCCGAGGGGGCCGGGGGAGAGAAAAATATTTCATCCCCCTACTAGTATATTTCCAAGTCCAAGCCAAAATTGGCCACCAAGAGTCCAAAATCTCTAAAAAGCTTAAAAACTTAAAACTGGCTCTGGGCCTGCCGAAAGGACCCTACTCTGCGAATACGGGGTTGTACATAATCCCCGCTCTTTTCGAGGTTGGCACAAGCTCGGAAAGAAACATCCAACCCGACGTATTCGCTGAGTCAGCCTGTCATGCCAGCTAATAGGAGCCTGGGCGACGAGACAGCCTCGGGGTGAAAACACTTAGCCTCCCGAGGGGTCAACCTGTCATGCCAGCTAATAGGAGCCTGGGCGACGAGACAGCCTCGGGGTGAAAACACTTAGCCTCCCGAGGGGTCAACCTGTCATGCCAGCTAATAGGAGCCTGGGCGACGAGACAGCCTCGGGGTGAAAACACTTAGCCTCCCGAGGGGTCAACCTGTCATGCCAGCTAATGGGAGCCTGGGCGACGAGACAGCCTCGGGGTGAAAACACTTAGCCTCCCGAGGGGTCAACCTGTCATGCCAGCTAATGGGAGCCTGGGTGACGAGACAGCCTCGGGGTGAAAACACTTAGCCTCCCGAGGGGTCAACCTGTCATGCCAGCTAATGGGAGCCTGGGTGACGAGACAGCCTCGGGGTGAAAACACTTAGCCTCCCGAGGGGTCAACCTGTCATGCCAGCTAATGGGAGCCTGGGTGACGAGACAGCCTTGGGGTGAAAACACTTAGCCTCCCGAGGGGTCAACCTGTCATGCCAGCTAATGGGAGTCTGGGTGACGAGACAGCCTCGGGGTGAAAACATTTAGCCTCCCGAGGGGTCAACCTGTCATGCCAGCTAATGGGAGCCTAGGTCTGGGTGACGAGACAGCCTCGGGGTGAAAACATTTAGCCTCCCGAGGGGTCAACCTATCATGCCAGCTAATGGGAGCCTGGGTGACGAGACAGCCTCGGGGTGAAAACACTTAGCCTCCCGAGGGGTCAACCTGTCATGCCAGCTAATAGGAGCCTGGGTGACGAGACAGCCTCGGGGTAAAAACACTTAGCTTTCACGAGAGATCAACCGGCTTTGTCAGCTGGTGAGAGCCTGACAGCGGAATCATCATCGGAGCAAAGGACTTGGGCTTCCACGAGAGATCAACCGGCCTTGTCAGCTAGTGAGAGCCTGACAGCGGAATCATCATCGGAGCAAAGGACTTGGGCTTCCACGAGAGATCAACCGGCCTTGTCAGCTAGTGAGAGCCTGACAGCGAAATCATCATCGGAGCAAAGGACTTGGGCTTCCACGAGAGATCAACCGGCCTTGTCAGCTAGTGAGAGCCTGACAGCGGAATCATCATCGGAGCAAAGGACTTGGGCTTCCACGAGAGATCAACCGGCCTTGTCAGCTAGTGAGAGCCTGACAGCGAAATCATCATCGGAGCAAAGGACTTGGGCTTCCACGAGAGATCAACCGGCCTTATCAGCTAGTGAGAGCCCAACAGCGGAATCATCATCGGAGCAAAGGACTTGGGCTTCCACGAGAGATCAACCGGACTTGTCAGCTAGTGAGAGCCCGACAGCGGAATCATCATCGGAGCAAAGGACTTGGGCTTCCACGAGAGATCAACCGGACTTGTCAGCTAGTGAGAGCCTGACAGCGGAATCATCATCGGAGCAAAGGGGAAAATGAGCCATCCCCCGAGGCACTCTCGACCCTGCCAGCTAGTGTGAGTCTGGTATGAGGAGATCCTCTCGGGGGTTGGGAGCTGGACATGTCACCTAAGCTTTTGCAATTCCAACATCCTCTAATGGGGGAAAAAGACGGGATACATGCCCCCCCCCCCCGACTCTACTGGTCGAGGGCTGGACTCATTACAACATAAGAAAAAGATACAAGACCCTGCCGAGACGAGGCTTCTTCAGGGGGCCTGGGCCTGATGGCCGTCGTCCGATTCCTTCCCCTCGGACACTTCCATCCTGCTCAGGCTCTCCATGATCTTCTCCATCTCCTCCGCCTTGGTTAACCAGGAGATGGTGTTGACGGCCGTGACGTAGCACTGCCTCGCCATCCTGGAGTCTCCTTTGATCCTGACCTGAGTCCCCTCGGAGTTGAACTTAAGACACTGGTGGAAGGATGAAGGCACACATCGAAAAGCACTAATGAGGGGCCTTCCGAAAATGGCGTTATAGCTGCTTGGAGCGTCAACAATGATGAACCTGCAGTTTCTTGAGATTCCCCCTAACTTCACCTGGAGTCCGACTCCACCTTCCACTTCCTTCCTCTCCCCTGAAAATCCAAACAGGGGTCCGTCCGAGGCTAGCACCCTCCTTGGCTCTACCTTCATCCCGTCAAAGGCCTTCTTAAAAACGACGTTGACAGAGCTTTCGTTTGCAACCAAGATCCGGGAGACGGTAAAGCCTTCGATGGCTGCCTGGAATACTAGGGCGTCGCAGAATGGATCCTCATGCTCGGGCATGTCTTTCGACGAGAAGGTGATCTTTTCTTCCAGGGGAGGGGTCTGGGACGTCGAGGCGATGCTCCGGCTGTACATGACATGGAGGCTCGCCTTCCGAGTGGCCTCGATACCAACCCCACCGTGGATCACCGCTATTCCTCCTCGGTGTCCTACATCAACCCGATCCTCGCATATCTCATCACCCACTCCTTGGGGTAGAACTCCTTCAACCTGTGCTGGCGGCTGAGGCTGGGCAGGGCCTCTCTCCCCCCTTACCTCTAGGAACTCGGGGCAGGTAGCCGTGGCATGACCCTCCAACTGGTGGAAGTCACAGTACAGTGGTGCCCTTTCTCCCCTCTTTCAGCGGGCTGGGCGATCTCTCTTGTTACCTCTTCCTCCTTCGCCTATTGCCAAGGCTTGCTGGGGTGGGGGCAGGAGCTGCCTAGGGGCTTGCCTCTGGAAGTTGAACCTCCCTTGGCCCCCGTGGAAGTTCCCCCCATCTTGGATGAGAGCCCTTCCTGGACCATGGGCAGGTCCTCCCTGCTCCCTCTGCCTTCCTTCCTGGTGCCTTGAGCCACCTTGCTCTTTTGACTCCACCTCCGTCAACTTTGCCAACTTCTTCACAAAGGCCGGGTTGGCTGCCTCCATGGCTATCTCCTCTGCCGCCCTTTCCATCAGCTCCTCGAAGAAAAGGGGGGTCTTCCGGGTCAAGCTCATCTTAAAGAACCCTTCGCGCAACCCCACCGTAAACGCCATCTGGAGGGCATACCCTGGCACCTCTTGGATGTCAAGGACCTCCTCCTGGAACCTGTCAACGTAGTGGGCCAGCGACTCCTCAGCCCTTTGCTTTATCAGGAAGAGGGACTCAGGACCTTTCTTCCTCTTCTTGGAGGTGGAGAAGCGAAGTTGAAAGCTCCGGCTCAAGTCTTCGAACCCGAAGATGGACCTTGGAGGGAGTTGATGGAACCAGTCCCTCGCCTTCTCTTTCAAGGTGATCGCAAATAGACGGCACTTGAAGGCGTCCGTCATTGGCCTGATAGAGACGGCATCCTCGAACCATTTCAGGTGCTGGACGGGGTCATCCTTCCCGGTATAGTAAGCCATGTCTGGCTCTCTGAACCCCTCGGGAACGGGAGCTGAGATGATCAACTCACTAAAGGGTGACCCCCTAAGGGGAGCTCTCGCCACCTCCACTCGCGCGACCTGCTCGCCTGGGGGGCGAGCACTCGACGGGCTGGGGAACAACTCCCGGCCGGGGAGGTCTCGCTCGACCCGCTCTCCCATCCTCTCCTTCCCAGGTCGCCTCCCTGGGGCACTTCCTTCTCCCCCTGTTGGGGTGATCTCGCTTAGATCTCTGGGGGGCAGCTCACTGAGATCCCCGGGAGCCGATCCCTGGGGGGTGGGAGCTGAGCTGCCAGCCCGAGGAGCAATGCTTCGCAACATCTCCATGATGCCAGAGATGGAAGTCATGAACTCTTCCCTTCCTACGAAGGGTCCTGGGTTGGGGAGACCGTCGAGGTCATCACTACCTCCCTGATCTCCAGCCATGACACTCTCCCGAGATCTTCTGTGCTGGTCACTCTCCACGCTCACCGCACCAAAATGTTGAAACCAAAAACTTGGTCTCTGTGGAGTCCGACCCTTGGGGAAGGGGTGACCTCATACCTACTACACTTGGAAGAATGTCACGGGCTGAAGACTTGGGAAACTAGGAACAGACCCTCGGCTCTAGCGCGGAGGTCCCACCACACACCCGGAAGGTCACAAGAACACTTCCCCTCCCTTACCAATGAGAGCTGGGTACCTTGGAGAGTTCTCTCAACTCTACCAAGAGGAAAACTAGGGAGGAGGAAGCCAAAAGCCAATGCCTCTCCAAAGGTACCCAAGGGGGTCTATTTCTAGTTTTTCCAAGTCCTGGGGATAAAATGACTGAAATGCCCCTACGACCAATTGGCCTTGAGCTCGGCGGCTTGGGGAGCTCGGCGGCTTGGGGAGCTCGGCGGCCTGGGGAGCTCGGCGGCCTGGGGAGCTCGGCGGACTGGGGAGCTCGGCGGCCTGAGGAGCTCGGCGGACTGGGGAGCTCGGCGGCCTGGGGAGCTCGGCGGCCTGGGGAGCTCGACGGCCTGGGGAGCTCGGCGGCCTGGGGAGCTCGGCGGCCTGGGGAGCTCGGTAGCCTGGGGAGCTCGGCGGCCTGGGGAGCTCGGCGGCCTGGGGAGCTCGGCGGACTGGGGAGCTCGGCGGCCTGGGGAGCTCGGCGGACTGGTGAGCTCGGCGGCCTGGTGAGCTCGGCGGACTGGTGAGCTCGGCGGGCCGGGGAGCTCGGCGGGCCGGGGAGCTCGGCGACCTGGGGAGCTCGGCAGACTAGGGAGCTCGGCGGCCTGGGGAGCTCGGCGGCCTGGGGAGCTCGGCGGACTGGTGAGCTCGGCGGCCTGGTGAGCTCGGCGGCCTGGTGAGCTCTGCGGACTGGTGAGCTCGGCGGCCTGGTGACCCCCCGAGGGGGCCGGGGGAGAGAAAAATATTTCATCCCCCTACTAGTATATTTCCAAGTCCAAGCCAAAATTGGCCACCAAGAGTCCAAAATCTCTAAAAAGCTTAAAAACTTAAAACTGGCTCTGGGCCTGCCGAAAGGACCCTACTCTGCGAATACGGGGTTGTACAAGTACGAGACTAGAGTAGTACTGAATTGAAAGTACTGAACTGAAATGAACTTGACCAGTACGAGACTGGAGTAGTACTGAATTGAAAGTACGTACTGAACTAAAATGAACTTGACTAGTACGAGACTAGAGTAGTACTGAATTGAAAGTACTAAACTGAAATGAGCTTGACCAATACGGGACTGAAGTAGTATTGAATTGAAAGTACTACACTGAAATGAACTTGACCAGTACGAGACTGGAGTAGTACTGAATTGAAAGTACTGAATTGAAATGAACTTGACTAGTAGAGACTGGAGTAGTACTGAATTGAAAATACTAAACGAATAAATGAGCTGGACCAGTGCAAGACTAGAATAATCACAAGGAATATGGTTAGCAGTCCAATCACTCCACACAGGAGGTTTCAGTTCCATCTCCATTCTCAGGAGACACATTCAGTTCCATCTCCGTTCACAGGAGGCGCATTCAGTTCTATTTCAGTTTTTAATAACGTTTCTTTGGGTTACACCAATTATTAAGATCTGATTATGATTTGGTTGCGCCTTATTAATTAATCACGGTTTAATCGGATCTTGTCTTATCAGGAGTTCCACCCTCATTATTTATCAAGAATAATTTACAATTCACTACTCGTACTCTCACTTTCTGAGCATGCTCAGGTGACCCGAGAGTCGAGGTGCTCGACAGTTTCACGAAGTCTCAGAACACACGGAACTTGGTCACTTATCTCGGCCACTCTCGTCGACATGACAATTTGAATTTATTATTCAAATTGGAGAGGATAGTCGCGCGCTCCAATTTTCATTTTCGAAGAAAATGAGGGTAATAATTTCCGAGCGCGACCTTAGGCCCCAATAATTTTGTGAAATTTCAATTTTAATCACCAAGCTCCAAATTTTGATACAACCTAAAATGGAGTCTAAACTGAGTCTGGAAAAAATTTCATAATTTTTCGAAGAGTTTTGGGCCTTTAAATTGGTCAAATAATTTTTATTTGGGCTTTTAAAAATATCAAATCAACTCCATAAATTTTCAAAAATTTTGTAGAGAAAGAGCTTAGTTAGGGGAATATTTTTTATGTTCAACATTTTTTCCATAGAAACATATTTTAGACTCTAAAAAAAAATCAACGCATTATTAATTATAATATTATAATATTCATAAATATTATCATAATATAATTTATTTAAAAAGTTATTACTGTTTATCTTCCCCCCACACCCGCTGTACCGAAACCCGCCGCCCTTACGAGCCTTCCCAGCCGTCGGCCGGCCGTGACTCCGCCCCCGGCCGACTGCCCGGGGGTGGGCGCTCCCTCCGGCAGTGGTCCGGCGGCCTGCCGCCGCCGGCCATCGCAGGAGCCTTTTTTTTGAACGGAGGGGAGGGGGTGATGGCGGCGGCGCTCCGATCGCCAGAGCTTGCATGCAATACGTCAAAAAGATAGGGAGGGAGAAGAGGAGAAGGTTTCTACCTGAGGTTGGAGAGTTTGGCGGGCTCCGGCGAGTTCCGCCATTAATGGCGGTGGAAGGTGGTGGAGCTCGGGATTTGCCTTTTTCCGGCGACCTGAGCTCCGGCAGAGCTTGGGGTGGGGTGGGGGAGTTGCTCACTGAGCTGGTGAGGGGAATATCAGGAGAGGGGGGCCTTTATATTGGCTTGGAGGGGAGGGGATCTCCTCCCCTACCCAATGTGAGATTAATCCCTCCTTATGGAGGGATTAATCTCCACCCTCCAACTATCCAAGGGCAGTTGGAGGCTCAAGGTAATTCCGCCATGTGGGAAATGAGGTTGGGCCCTTATAGGTTTGGGCTTTTACAAGTGGGAGATGGAAGAAAAAGAGAGAGGAGTGGGGGAATGTGTTGGTGGGCCACTACTTGGGCCCACTCCCTTCCATCTTATTAATTTGTGGCCCTTATGGGTAAAGGGCAATGCACTATTTACCCATGATGGGGAGGTGGCCTGCTCCTTAGGGAAATTTTTCAAAAATGGGGAAAAAGGGAGGGTTTGACCAAAGTCAACCCTGGTGGGTCAACCCATGAGGGTCAAAGTCAAAATAGGCCCAAGTCATCGGGGTTGGGTCAAGATTGAGGTGTCATGTTATAATTTGTATGTGCACCCTTTTCGGTGCACGAGTATGCTTGATTTGACCATAGGTTAACTACTCGTATCGGAATTTGACCAAGGCAAACTCGGTTGACTTCGTATTAACCATACGAGTCCAATGCCACTGACCGGGGTCAAATCGGAGTTCGTTTGCTAAATATTCAAAATCTGTGTGTCGCGGCGCACTAAATCGGTCAAAATGTCTATATTCATCGTTAGACCTCGGATTGGAATGCAATGAGTTCCGTGCTCGTATTGTCTATACGAGGCCGTAAGAGCTGACAGATCTCAAATCGGAGTTCTCTAGATCGATATTCAAAATCTTGTCTTCGCGGCATTTTACGAGGAATGATCATAGCCATCATATGACTTCAGGGTCCAACGGAATAAGTTCCAACGCGCTCGTATCGACTATACGAGGCCACAGGAACTGACGGGACTCAAATCAGAGTTCTCTAGCTCTATTTCCTGCCTATGGTTACCTTCTACCAGGTCACGGGTAAGGGTTCGGGTCACTTTTATTTGGCCCACTAAGGTTCTGATGGCCCAATAAAAGTTGGGATGATACACTGTGTCCCCATTTGTTGCAGTTGAAATACTTGTCCTTAAACTTTTTAATCTTTTTACTTGGACCTGCAACCCGTGAGCTATTTTGGGGAAGTTTGGCCTTTTTGGATTATGTGCGTGTTTAGAGCTAGAAGTCAATAGCAAAAGAGAGACGACTTTTTGACGTGGAAAACCCGGAAACGGCGAAAAACCATGTGGTCGGATTTGTGTCGAGCCAAAATCTACTATTTCGCCTAATATTAAAAGAGTTGAGACAATTTCCCGGATATGAAAACAATGGAGAAAAAACTAAGTCATCGGAGCCTCGATGGAAGTGCTCCGGTGGTGAAAATCTCTAAGTTCTCGGAGTCTCGATGAAAGTACTTTTGTCGAGCCGGAGCCTTGATGATAACACTCTTTTGGAGAAGGATGAGACTGTGTTCTTGGAGTCTCGAGAAGTCTTCTTGCTAAAGAGAGAGCAAAGCGAATTCCGAGCATAAGAACAATCTAAATCTCACGTTCTCGCCGGAAAATCTCAAAGTTCTTTCTAGGCTCTCGAGTTGCTTCTCTTCAAATGAAGGCTTGGAGACATTTTATTGTTTTATGAAGGAATGTGCTAGTAATTGTGTCAGGGCGGAATTTGTGCTGGCGAATGTCGTCGCTCCATTTCGGTCACCTGGATCACCAATTTTAGTGAAATGATGAGAGTGCCCCCCGGGCGGTCCAGGTGGCCCTGACAGGGTGCCCGGCGGGGGTGGTGGTCGGAGGAGGCGGAGAAGGCCGGAGGCGGCACCAGCGGTCGGAGGCAATGGTGGTCGCCGACGCGTGTGGCATGCGCGGTGCACGTGCGCTGGCCGTGCGTGCGGGCTGGCCATGCGTGTGTGCGGGGGCCGGCCGCGTGCGTATGCACGGGCTGGCAGTGAGCGTGCGGGTGCGCTGCCTGCACACGTGTGCCACATGCGCGAGGGCGTGCTTGGCTCTGCCCTTTTCTCGGGTGCTTTTGAGCCTTTGGGGGAGTGTGACTTTTTGTGCGCGACTTGCTCGGTCGGGTTGGATTTGCACGCTCATTCTTGCGCGACCATTTGGTCATCCATGGCATGACTTGGAATTTTTCAAGGAGACCCCCCAGTAAATGCCCCCAAATTTTCGCGAAACATGACCCGTGAAGTGGTTCAGTGCGGAAATTTTTGCCCTTAGCTCAGGACGTTTTAGAACCTTGCGATCATCAGGCTTAGCTGTGAATAATCGGTTGTCGGAAATTTCAAGGAGAATGGTGAAAAACTTCCTGTCATGTTGCAGAAATAATCCTTGTTTTGCTATCTCTTTTGAGACAGAAAAAATTTTTAGTAAGAGATATTTTGTTATCCCAAACTCCTTCCATTATGAGTTCTACTAGGTCTATAAAATGGAAGATGTTGTAATATGTGTTGAATGGTTTGATGATGCCACTCGGCTACTCTTATTAATAGTAGAGATGCATACAACAAGCAACACTCAACCATATATCATATCACAGCGGGATCGGCAATACGGATCATTTGTCAGTCATGGTGCCCTATCTGTAGTCAAAGATCAATTTTACCGTTCTACCCCAAAAATGAAGACGTTAGTCACAAACGAATTTTACCGTTCTATACATATTTGTTAACTAAACCATGATTTCTTAAAAAAATTAGGGGATTGTTAAGTGCATTACATTTTTGACTACGTGCACCGTAATTTTTAAAAATATTAGGATTTTTTTAGGTTTCCTCCTTCTCCTGAGTGCACAGCAGGCCAAAGTTTGTTGGCTAGGTGCGTCCGCCTCTGAGTCGCTGCCTCCTCCGCCGACCAAGCCGCCGCCGCAGTTTGTCTGGTCCGCCAACCACAACCTACTTGTCGGACTCAATGCCACCATCCTCTTCTCCGCCAACGGAGATCTCATCCTCCTCCACGCTAATGGAATCGCAGTCTGGTCCACCAACGCCTCCGGCCATGGTGCCAATACCCTAACCCTAACGGATTCCGGAAATCTCTTGATCCTTGACCCTGATGGAAGAAACATTTGGGCATCCTTCGATCACCCCACTGATTCGTTGTTTCTAGGGCAGAGCTTGAAGGAAGGGCATAGGCTGACCGCCAATTCCTCTGCGACGAACACCACCTCCGATCAGTTGTATACCTCCGTCCTTGATGGCGGATTGGCAGCCTTTGTCGATTCCTCTCCTCCCCAGCTTTATTTCTCTAATGGATTTACAAATCCCCCAAACAGATCTGCTGTTTTTGTAACATTCAATAACGACAGCCTCGACTTTTTTGCGCTATTTACCCAACCAGGATTTCCCAAGATGTTCTTGATGTTTTTCCTGATGATTGTGCTTACCCAACTGTATGTGGCCAGTATGGGATTTGCTTGAATGGGCAAGCTCTAGCCCTCAAGCTGCTAATGGGGATTCCAGTTTCTTCAAGCCTAATCCATTACAAATCAACTTAGGATGTAGAGTTTCGACTCCGATTTCTTCAAGCCAGTTTAGTTGAGGGAAGAAACTTGTAATTGGACTTTTGCTCGGGATTATTTTCCTGTTGCGATTGCTGTAAGGACCACGAGATTTGAGCGGCGTAGAGCTCCGCAAGAGTTGTCCCGTGCTATTAACAAAAGTGCAGTGCCCCTAATAATTATGTGTGCACATATTGTAGTGCGGGGCTCTTAACAAAACAGTGCACGTAGCTAAAATTGTAGTGCACTTAACAATCCCCACCCAAAAAAAAAATATTTGCAAACTCATTTTCATTTCCTTCAACAATCCATTTCATGGTTGCTTGTAACTTGTAAGAACTCAAGGGGCGTCTTCCTCAGTTAAAATACTACAGAAGGTTTCAATACTTATGGTACATGTGCGGCAGTAGCGGCCGCGAACGTGGTAGCTATGAACTGTCTTTCGTGATTGACCCATCTCTCTTAAAGAACTCGTCAACACATTTTATGATGGTAACATTTTCGTTCAACTTCACCGTACCAAAAACACCATACCAAACAGTCTTATCTGCAAGAGTCGTTGAAGATACCAGATAGAATTTTATCTGTGAGGTGCCGATAGGATCCGGATCCCCTGGAGTTCCTATTTGAACTCCAGGGGGTGGAGTTTCAATTTTGCGAATAAATGGGGCGGAATCAGAAAAATTAGTTAACATGAAAGTTGTAGATATCCCCGAGACGAATAACTTTCATGTTGAACACTTTTTAATTTGAAGTCGTTTAGACCCCTGATTTGGGCCCCGAAAAAATTCTGTCCGAAAATTATTAATTTAATTATTTTCGGACAGAATTTTTTCGGGGCTCAAATCGGGGGTCTAAACGACTTCAAATCAAAAAGTGTTCAGCATGAAAGTTATTCGTCTCGGGGATATCTACAACTTTCATGTTAACCAATTTTTCTGATTCCGTCTCATTTATTCGCAAAATCGGAACTCCACCCCCTGAAGTTCAAATAGGAACTCCAGGGGATCCGGATCCGTGCCGATAGCCATAAGAAACTCAGGTTTGCAGCACTGCCAGCACCCAATTTTTTTTAAATAAATATTTAATATATTGGGCCGAGGTCGTTAATTTGAACCTATAAATGTAGAGCCCAGTGGTCCAGCGGACGCAGGTTCGGAATTTTGAAAAGCTTCCCGTGGCCGCAACAAGTTTTCGCGCGATTCTGTTCTGCCGCCAGTCCAAAATGATCGACGTGAAGACGGTGAAGTGAGACGAGCACTCATTCCTCTCCTTACCTTCTCTCCCATCGCATCTTCTCTCTCCCTTTGGATTCCTGTGGGAAGATAACGAGTTCGTCTCTCCGTCTAATGGCGCCCAGGTTCGAAGATCATGGCCAGCTCCAGCTCCTCGACAGAGATGACGCAGAGGAGGAAGAAGATTGCTTCGAGGCCATCGATAAATGTGAAATTCCTTCAAACCTCGTCTACGTTGCAGACTTAGCAATTTTCGAAGTTGTATTCATAGTAGTTTTCATCGGTATTCTAGATTTCTTATCGGGATGAGATGATCGCATTAGTAAATCATGGATCATCTCATTCCGATGCCTGCGATCCTCCTAATTAGCACAGATTTCTGTATATTCCTGCCCGATTTTTTTATAAGAAGTGTTTCATTCTATTTCCCTCAACAAACGATGGATCATTGGAAGCAGAGAGACTCTATCGATAGTGCACCTCTTCACCCTGCGTACCCTAAGCAGTCTAAAATCCAGATGAATGTCTTGCGCGTCAATTTGTAATCGCCGATCGGGTTTACGAATGCATACCATATTGCTTCGGACAGGAATTTTAAGCATGTTTAATTGCTTATAGTTTCGGTTGATTTGGATCTATAATCTCTATATTGACATTTCAATGAATTTCAACTGATCATACATGCTATATTACAGTGATTTCACAAGGAATTAATGCGGGGGATATTAAAAAGCTTCAGGACGCTGGGATCTACACTTGCAATGGCCTAATGATGCACACAAAGAAGGTCTTGATACTCTCCTTTTCATACTCGAGGCATTTGTTTTCATCTCCCTTCATTTTTTTTTTCGTTGGCCGATTCGTTGCAGAATCTAACCGGGATCAAAGGATTATCCGAAACCAAGGTAGATAAGATCTGCGAAGCCGCAGAAAAGATAGTAGTAAGATCTCCGATCCTTATCCTTTCATACTCATCTCATCTTCCTCAGAAGTCTTCGACTCATGACCGAATTGTTCATAATTTCCCGGTTTTCATTTCTCATCTATTTTTTCTGCAGCACGTCGGCTACATGACTGGCAGCGATTTAATGATCAGAGTAAGGAATTCTGACAATCGAACTCACCAATTTTCCTACCTTCATCCAATTTCAGCAGATCTTTATACGCTCTCTATATAATTACTTTTACAGAGGAAATCTGTGATCCGAATCACAACAGGAAGCCAAGCCCTGGACGAACTCCTAGGAGGTGAGTCTATTTTTCTTCCAGCACTGCCGAAAAACATCAAAATCATGATAGAATTCAAGCTGTCTTACCCATTTCCCCTCGATCTGAAGGCGGGATCGAGACCCTCGCCATCACGGAGGCATTTGGAGAGTTCCGGTCAGAAACAATCCATTACTGAATCTTGTGAAAGCTCATTTATGCTTTTATATAACGAATCTTCTCATGAACATCTACGCATTAATTCTCAGATCTGGAAAAACCCAGCTAGCTCACACGCTCTGCGTATCTACCCAGGTCGTCCCCGTCCCTCAGCTCCAATCGAAAAAAGCACAATCATTAATTAACATCAAAAATCTAATATCTACAGTTTTGATTCTGTTGAAATTGCAGCTTCCGATCAGTTTGCATGGCGGCAATGGAAAAGTCGCTTACATCGACACCGAGGGCACATTGTATCCATTTTCCCCCCTTTCAATTACTTTTAGCTATTCTCCACGACGAACTGCGCATCTCCTTAACAGCCTTGCAGCCGGCCGGACCGGATCGTGCCTATTGCGGAGCGGTTTGGGATGGACCCAAACGCGGTTCTGGACAACGTAACGCTCATGCTCGAGCCCTTTAATTTAATTTTAATACACATTAATTAATAGGGTCATATTGAATTATTGATTGATGTCTGATGGACGTGAGCAGATCATTTATGCGCGGGCATACACGTATGAGCACCAGTTCAACTTGCTTCTAGGCCTTGCGGCTAAAATGTCCGAAGAACCCTTCAGACTTCTGGTCTGTATTTAGCGTTTCAGAATTTTAAGGCTTCGTTTGATTCGGTGTTTGGAGCCGTGGGCGGGAGGAGACGGGCAAATTTTGGAAACGGAGGGGGGAGGCCGCAGCTCGAAATGGAGCGGTTTGCTCCATTTCTCAGGGCACGGTGGGAGGAGACGTGACAAACGCAGCCTCCTGGCGTTTAGTTACCCTCCTTGTGACGGCTTTTATGGCAAACACGGCCCCCAAACACCGCACCAAATGAATGCTTAATTTTATCAAGCGCTTGATATATAGGCCTGGTGTAGTTTACTAATTGTGTCTCTTCCTTCTCTTACATTCTCAGATTGTGGATTCAGTGATAGCGTTGTTTCGAGTTGATTTCTCTGGCCGCGGAGAACTTGCTGAACGCCAGGTAACATGAGGATTTCGACAAGATTTTATACTTTTTTTCGAGTAATAAATGTAGAAGTATCATTACAATGATAATATTAAAGATCAATGATTGCATCATTAAATAATCAATCAATCAAACGACATATTATTAAATAAGTAGACATATTATTAAATAAGTAGACAAAATTTACACGAGAATCTAACCCATGACCTCAGCTTACCCAACTGGACAAGTTTTTGAACCTTCAAATGGTTCGATCGTCTTCTTAATTTGCACGGTATTTGGTGTCTACAGCAAAAGCTGGCGCAGATGCTCTCCAGATTGACAAAAATCTCCGAGGAATTCAACGTTGCGGTCTACATGACCAACCAAGGTTTGTAAGGAATAGAAATACAGCAGAGAATCGCAACCATGCATCTAACAATATTTAGAATTCTTGCAATCCAAAATGGATGGAGTTTGTTTCAAGTGTTTATTTGCACAACTTTGTTATTGGCCCGGTGCAGTGATAGCGGATCCTGGTGGGGGAATGTTCATATCGGATCCTAAGAAGCCCGCGGGAGGTCACGTTCTGGCGCATGCGGCGACCATCAGGCTGATGCTGCGCAAAGGCAAGGGGGAACAGCGCGTTTGCAAGATCTTCGACGCCCCAAACCTCCCCGAGGGCGAAGCTATATCCTTTAATGAATGATTAATTGCCCTGCTTTGCCTGCATCGATATATTGATTATTAAAAATTAGAGCTATTCGCAGGCAGTTGATGAAATTGAGTGTCCTTGACTTTATGAAGGGCACGTTTTCCAGATAACGCCGGGTGGTGTTGCGGATGCCAAGGATTGAGGACTTCATATATTAGCATGATGTTTTATACTTGGTCATTTAGGATTGGCGCATTAATATGTTGCCGTTTACAGATTCTCGTTTCTTCCTAAAGCCATCCTTTTGTTAGGAGGGAGTATTAACTGTTGCTATTACTTTATATAAAAAAAAGGGTCTGACATTTTGTTTAGGAGGAATATTATTCATTGAAAAATATATGCATCAGCAGATCAGAATTATTACATGCTTTTTGATAGTTGATCGTCCAATTGGCGAATCCTCGGTGGAGTTTATTGATGCCTGGGTGAATGCGATCAGTTAATGAAGCACTCTAAGTTATTCACTTGCTTTTACTTACCATAAACTCATATTACAAGATGATGTTTACTTGTATGTTGAAGGCTTGGGAGGGTATTCTATGAGAGTTTTTTTTAATGTTATTTTGATTCCATGGTTGCGATTTATTTGGTGCGTCTTACCATCTTATCATTACACCGCTGAGAAGATAACAAGGCGGGTTTTCATGTGGGCAAAATCCGCCCGAGAGCACCAAGCATGAGCTAACCCGTGTGAAGATGCCTTTGTGTGTGTATACATCTCATAAAATTTCAATAAAATTGATGGGGTTCCCCCTGAAATTTTCAAGTCAAATCGGGAAAGGGTTTCGGCCAAAGACACGAGGGCAAGCAAACCCGGTCAGACGAGTTGCACGCAAAAAGCTGCGCTCACCCAAAAGGCCCCAAAACACCTGAGAAGGGACAAAACCGGGCACACCCCTGCCAGAGCGCCGAGACAGCGCGCGCGGAGAAGCACCCTGCGGCCTGCACTCGCGCGGTTTGCGCGTGCACGGCTACACAAGGTCGTGCGACCGCACAAGGCCGTGCGACCGCGCAAGGCCGCGCGACCGCACAGGGCTGTGCACTACGCGGGGGAACGGCGCGAGGTCGCGCACCGCGCGGCCGTGCCCAACAAGGCCGTGTGGCCGTGCAAGGTTGCAAGGCCACACAGTCGCGCAAGGCCACACGGCCGTGCAGGGCCGCACACCGCGTGGCCGCACTGCGTGAGGCCGCGCACCACACGGCCACGCACGACCACACACTGCGCGCCCTACAACTTTTATTTTGATCAATTTTTGATTTAAAGCCGTTTAGGCCCCGAAAAAAGTCACGCCCGCAACGAGTCGATCGTGCAGATTTCAGCGTGACTTTTTTCGGGCTCAAATCAGAGACATAAACGGCTTTAAATTTAAACGTGATCAACATGAAAGTTGTAGATCTCAATGAGATCAACAACTTTCATGTTGATCACTTTTTCAAAGGAGATACATTTGAGCCTCAAAATTCCAAAATACACGATTCGCGCTATAATATTTCATTTTAGCTTGAACTAATTTCCTTTCTCTCTCCCTCTCTCAATGAGTAAAGAGCTTAAGGCCGATACATGTCCAAAAAGTAAAGTGCACATTCTCTCACTCTACACATCTATACGAAAGCTAAGTATTAACTCTCATCAACCCGTCGTCAGGTAGTAGTAGTAGTGCGCTGCATCTTCTCCTCAAGTCCTGCCACCCCTGGGATGTTGGACCTCTTGGATGTGATGATTCGGCTTCGGCTCCATGTACTTATAAAATGATATAGTCCACCGATTGTTAGTTAAAAGGCTAAGTCATTTTGTCATCGCCTTCCCCGCAACTCCTAGACATTGCGCGGGAGGAAAAAGAGGAGAATAACAAAGCTGTATAGAAAAAACATGTGACATAGTACTAAGCTAATGAGTATTTATATGTAAATAGTGTAAAAACTAAGCTAGCAGTACACAAAATAAGGTAGAGTCGGTAAGCAGAGTAAAGTAGAGTAGTAAAAGAAGGTACGACGCAAGTAAAGTAAGTAAAGTAAATCAACTACACAACCATCACAGAATCGTACCTTAACTTATATGAATGCTCATGCAAACCTATAAATTGAGATTTCTGATAATTTAACTCATCATATAAAAGAGTCCATACTAATTTATATTAAAAGCTTCTGCAATTATGATTGACCCATAGTATGTATGTATGCAATGATATGTTATGCATTATGACATGTTTCATACAAGTGAAACTCACCCACACGACTCGACTCTGTGCGCACAGACCTTTGTTTCCTGTATTTTTGGAGATAGCTAGTCTCTTAGGTACTACCGTCGTGGCTACGGAAGCAGTGGAGTTGGTACCTACAATCCTATGCACGTATGCACATTATCAGATCTAGACCTTACGTACGCCTCTGTACATGTCCTAGGTGCACCTCTTGAGATCTTGCGTACTCTTGTTGGAGTCCACAAGTCTTTGTGATCGGGTGTGTATTTTCGGGGATTGTCCTCCAGATCGCGGTATTAACAACCTACTGACTCCTCAAACCTTCACACCTCACTAGAGTCAACGTACTTACGTTGGTGTGTCGATTGGACCAGTACCGAAAACCCTCCACTATTATGCACAAGCAATGTATCACCTCATCCATCTGAGCCTCCAACTCGCATGACTAACATGTTTGGTATTACCACCACACCGAGCCTCAAGCTCGTGGGACTAACAAGCCCTTGTACTACAACATCCCATAACTCGGGACGAGGTTTACCATTATCTTTGTTCACCTACTTAGATTACTCTTGTTTATCGTTTAGTTATTCGTAGAGATTTAAGGTGAATCCTAAACTTCCTGAGGTCTATCCGGTGAAAGACTCAGAACGGTACTAGGAAATACAATCGACTGAAGCCCAAAACTTTCTTTCTAAAAATATTTACTTTTATTGGTGACTACCCTTCTCAAACTCCTATCTCTCTCTCTGTTATTTTTGTTA
This sequence comes from Platanthera zijinensis, assembly GCA_039513925.1. Lineage (NCBI taxonomy): Eukaryota > Viridiplantae > Streptophyta > Magnoliopsida > Asparagales > Orchidaceae > Platanthera > Platanthera zijinensis. The sequence goes on along the minus strand of CM077081.1, from coordinate 13,160,493 downwards.
TACTAAACAGATTTAGGGTGGATCTTGCACTTCCCGAGATCTACTCGATGAAGGGCTTGCAGTGGTACTAGGAAATACAATGGGTTAAAGCTCAAATCTCTCTTTCCAAGATATTACTTTGTTGCTCTTCTTGGCTTAAGGTAGGTTGTAACTGGTTAACTCACTTAGCATGCGTTTTGTTAAATGTTGTTCACTTCTATCATTATGGATTAAGGCCTACGGACGACTCTTCATCAAAAGCCCTCTAAATGACCTACAATTTCTACCAAGGATGTATTGTAATACAAATGACGTCCTATTAGAAGATATAATTTTTGAAAGTAATTAACATATGAGAATTTCATTAATATGCACATGTAACACTAAATCGTATTTTTACTTAAACTATAAAACATTTTTGCTTCAAAAATTTTAATAATTTTTGGAGCTGATATAAATGTAATCGCACAATCACATGTCAATTTTCATTTATATCCAAGGTGATTATGATGCTCAAATCTCTAAGTAACACTTTTACTATATGCAGATCATATGCACTATTATTAATATCCATGGTATGTGTGAACAGCCACTGGGGGCTACACTCGCCCCAGTTGGGCAAGAATCTCTAGAACAGCAATGGTCATATCTGATCTCGATGAATTACAGGTTATACAATAACTCTAATTAACATAATTCCATAATAGCTATTAATCAACAATTGTACGTGAATTATGCAAAAGATTGCTCTAAAATTTCAAATAAATTTTCAATGACATATATTACTATAAAATGTGACTAGTTATAATTTTGAAAATTTTTAGAATAATGTAGCCATAAATATTCATTAATTCACGTATGATAAAAATCCCCAAAAGTTAAATCAACAGAGTAAATGATGTTCAAAATATTTTAATAAAATTTCAAAAGTGTACTATGTTCTAATAAAATTTCAGAAGTGTATTATGTTCTAATAATACTTATGACAGAGTTGTAGATTTTTCGTAGGTGATTTAGTCACAAGTATTTCACTTATATAAAAATATGACATATAGAGTATAATTAAAATACTTAAGAATTTTAAGTCCAAAAATTTTAATTTCTCCAAGGGTGATGCATACCATCCTAATACATGCCTGGACATAATCTCATGGTCATGCAACAAGCCATTTGTGAGAAATTCACCAAATACACCTTTTATGCTAAATGCACACTATTTTCATATCTACTAACTTCGTCCAAGTGTAATACACTAACATGTAGAGGTCCAAATGGTCCCAATTTTTGACCAGTGTCTTATGATGATTTAATCTACATTCCACCCAAGATTTGGGTCAATTTGAGATCATATATCCATATATTTTACCCCTACAGTAATAATTGAATTATTACATAAATTATAGAAAAATGTTATCCAAAAAATCTGATTTTTGGATGAGATGTCCATCTAGGTACCACTCACGTATGACCAAAATTTCGGATCCATGCAAATAATCTAGGAAAATTTATTCACAAAATAATGTTTAGGTGTCTTTAGGACACCTCCAAGAAAAATTAACTTTCTGGGAGATGTATGGTACTAATCAAGGTGATTCAAAATCCCCTAGAAAGTTAAGACATGGGCTACAATATTCGTATTGAGCAATTTTCCTGAATCTACCCCTAAGGTCCTTATAATTAAGCATGAAGGTAATTATATAAATATGACAGATTGAATAATTCATTAAATAACTATACTATAGTATTATCCATCATCAAGCACACATCCTGAAGCATGATGAGTCGTAGCCCGTCATCTTCAACCTTTAGCTGACTGTGGAGATTGCCCCGACCTGGGCCTCATTCATCCTAGATTCCCTAGCCAACCCTACTTCTCCCCGGCCAACCACCACCACAACCACCTCCATTGAGATGGTGATCGTTGAATTTCAGTGGTTTGGTGGCCAGAAATGGCCTCTCCGGGGAACCCGATCGAGCTTTAAAGCTTAAGAAATTTTCATTGGTCTTTCATGGGATCGAGCTTAATTGAGTCCGATTTCTCTTCTAGTGGATCTTGGATTCTAACACAGAGGGAGAGGAGGATAAACAATCCTCTAATAGGGCTCGACGACGGGTGTTGTGACAGTGAGTCGTGAAAAATCTTGTCTCCAGTGAGCTTGCCAGATTCCTTGATTCTCTAGCAATTCTTTGAATCCAAAGCACCAGGCCGACTCCTTGCAATCCTTTAAAGCTAGTTGAGAGGTTGAATTTGAATCAGGATGGCTTAAACAAGAGATGCCATTATGGAGTGGTCGGCCATGCATACCATGTTTCACTAATGGCTCTAAGTGTCATCCAATCAGTTCAAATTCTGTTAAAAATAATAAGGGAGCTCAGTGAGAGCTTTGGGAAGGAGAAGAGGAGGGTCAAGTGGCTTCCATCCCATCAATTCCTTCTTTGTTTTATTCAAAATTTGGGGAATTACCATTTTTAACCCCATGCATTGCACCCTTTTCAAAATCAGAGGGCAAGGGCTGTAAAGATGTTAGTGGGCTGCAGGATGAGCCTTGAGTGGCCTTAGCCCATTGAATTTGTGTTTGACACTCAATTTCCTTTTTAAGCTTAAGTTTGACCATAGTTGACTTTGAACTCTTGGTTAATTTGATGAGTTTATTGGTCCCATATGTTGGTCATGAGTCACATGACACAACCCAATGCTGGTTGGGCCATGGTAGGGCCTTGATTGGGCTAATTGACTCATATAAGTGTGATTTGACCTAATGTTGACCTAACTTTGACTTTGGTCAAATCCATGAAATTGTTTGAATCCAGTGGGTGACTATTGACCTAACAGTCTCCATTAGTGATTAGAAGGGCATGAGCGAGGTCAATTCGAGGTATTGAAGGTCAATTGAGACTAATGGTGTTAAATAAGACTATGTTGACCTAAGTTTGACTTTGGTCAATTTGACCAATTTGCTTAACCAACTCATGTGGCCTATGGTCTGTTGGGTCTCCCTTAGGGTTAGGGGCATAATGACTAGATCAATATATGCTTGTGAGTTCAATTTGAAGTAAATTGACATAAGTTGACTAGTTTTCCATTGAGTGCACCATGTGAGTTCACCTTAGTTCAAGGAACCCGAGGGTCACCTTCTTGCCCTAACTCATTTGCCATGACACTTGTCATGTCCTAACATTATCAATGGGTCTAGTAGGAATTGAGATGCTACACAACCTCTCAGAGACCTCCTAGATACCTTATCGAGGCGGCTATTTGCAAACCTATACCTCCCCTCCTTAGATTGTCTATGAAAGGACTCCATGGGCACAAAAAAAGACACGTTGGAACCATCCCTAAAACTCTTCACTTCTCAAGTCTATGCCTTTCTTGTGCATGACTCAGCTTTTGGCTTTGGAGGAGAAATTCCTATAGACATTCGGGTATATGACATGACCTCCTCCCCGCAGCACTCGGGTCTTGTTTGTTGACAACCCTAGCTCTCTCTCCCTCCCCCTCTATCTCTCTCTTGCTCTAGTTATCAGATTTGGGGCGTTGGATCATAAGATCAGTAATTTGGGGCTACCGCTTTGGTACAAATTCTTGTGAGCTGATTTCTTGATTTCAACAATGAAATTTGTACATGAGATCAAGAGTATTCCTCGCATCCTATTTACTAATTGCACAACATACTTCTATGAGAAATATATAATTAATTTCTAAATATATAAACGAGTGATAATACACGAGCATATGCAACATTCATTATACACTCACAAACTCACAACCACTGCCTTGTATTACTTCCAGGCTTACACCATAGTTAAAAGAAAAATAACCCGTGCGATGAATGCCTTCAATCTGTCACGGACTTGTTTGCTTGACAATGTCACATGCGGCCTTAGTTTTTTTTTTCTGCGCCCCTTCACAGCTAGCGACGTCTGCCTCCTTCAACAATGATCATGACAAGATGAGTAAGTGAACACTTAAAAAGAGTGAACAAGAAAATAAGAGTGTAAGAAAATTTTATTGCTTGAATTTTTTAGTGGTTTACAAAAAAGGGAGTCTCCCCCTTATAGTCTCTCAAAAAAATTTTCCACTAAAAAAAATGAAGAATGAAGGATTTAAATTTCTCTACCATCATCTTGGATCTACACCTTACAGTCCAGACGTTCTTTAGTAGCGCTGAACATCCAAGGAGGTGAACCTCCAGCAACATCCAGAAATGGAGGATCTCCCTAAAACCCTAATTCCTAGAGTCAAGCTGGGAAGACAAGGCTTAGAGGTATAATCTCTTCTCCCTCTCAGCATCCCCTCCTTCCCAATGTTTTCTGTTCTCATAAAATTCTTCCTCCCGCTTCATATAAAGGTCTCCAAATTAGGTTTTGGTTGCATGGGCCTTTCTGGTATTTACAACTCTCCAGTCGACGACGAAATTGGTATATCCGTAATCCTCCATGCTTTCGAAAGAGGGATCACCTTCTTCGACACTTCCGATTTTTACGGACCCCATACCAATGAGGTTTTAGTGGGAAAGGTTCTACTTTTCTTCCCCATGTTTTCATTTTCCTGAACTGAAAATTGGTTTAAAAGGAGAAATCACAGGCTCGGAACTCATCGCAGGCTTTGAGACGTTTACCTCGAGAAAGTGTTCAGCTGGCCACCAAATTTGGTATCGTAGAAGCCAGCTCCGGCGGAATATCGGTGAATGGCTCACCGGAATATGTGAGGGCTAGTTGCAGAGCAAGTCTTAAGCGGCTTGGTGTGGATTATATTGACCTTTATTATCAGCATCGGGTGGACAAGTCTTTGCCAATTGAGGACACCGTAAGAATGAGCTAGGGAGTTTTCTAGTACAATTAATTCCGTTCTTCTATCTGATGCAATTTTTGTTCAAAGTTATGTTGGCCAGTATAGTGTTATCTCAAATGGCCAATGGCGACCACACTTTTTGGTTTTCATGGTCTTTTGTTTTAGACATCAGAGTGCTTGAGATTGTAGGTTGACATGTATGTCATCAAAATACCATTTGAGTGCCCCTTTTATGAACTGCTATTGAAACTTTGACATATGATAGCAATATAACATTGCATAGCTTGTGTATATGAAACTAACTATCCCTGAATTTTGTGAAATTCTTTGATGGTTTTTTCCTAATCCTTTTTTTTTGAAAAATTATGGTGAAGTAGATTGGGGAGCTGAAGAAGTTGGTGGATGAAGGAATGGTGAAGTATATTGGGTTGTCTGAGGCAAGTGCTGATACTATCAGGCGTGCTCATGCTGTGCATCCCATCAGTGCAGTGCAAATAGAGTGGTCACTCTGGTCTCGTGATATTGAGGAAGAAATAGTTCCCCTATGCAGGTCAGATTGATTTCTTGCTTTGTGGAAATTTTTTGTGGATATTTATTTTCGTGGGATGTGGATGTGTTTCTGAGTCACTATTTGACTATGCTTGCACTCAAGCAAGTAAAAAACAATGCTAAATGTAATTGTAACTTGTTGTCAGCAATGTTCCTCTTTAGATACATTTTATTGGAACTCTTAATCATGAAAATTACATTGTAGAAAATGTAGCTCAAAAGCAAACTAATTGATACTGCTAAGTAAAATTCGCAACAAATACGTTCCTGTTGTGATTTGGATAGAAGTAATCTCATTGTACCACACTCAAACACTTATTTATTGTCTCCATTTAACTTTGTTTTCTCTCCATATTGTAGAGCTCTTATGATTTCATCATGAATTTTCTCAGGGTAGAAAAATGGTAAATTACGAATAATTGAGATTTAGGTATTGTTCAATTCAACATAATTTAGCCATTAGTGGGCACTGTATCACCATTGATGATAAAAACTCATGGAATAATATTTTTTTTAGAATATAATAGTCAATATTCAACAAGAACCAATGGTGAGCGGGGTGAAGAGAACCGCAAAAAATTGACACAAGTTTAATGATGATGATATTGATGTAACTTTTGATAAACTAATTGACAAAATGTCCTCTATATATTAGTGATTAGAGTAGGATTGTTAATTAGCTTGGCTAATTGTCTAAACAATCAAAATGTAATAAGATGTTGTGATAAACGGTGGGCAAAAAATGCGAAACTTTGAGTGTAGATTTTGATATTTAATATATTAGGAAGAGAATTAGCGCTGTAATGGTTCGGTTTTTAAGCAAAACCGAAAACCGACCACCCCTATGTGGTTCCAAAAACTGAGCCGCTCAAACATTGAAACCGAACCGAATCAAACCGAATGGCTCGGTCGGTTCGGTTCGGTTTTGGTGGTTTAAATAATGTGATACAAACACTTTTTTAACTACAAATCGAACCCATGCATCTGATCTGAAATTAGTAATTCAAAGACTCGTAACCACTTCCACTACCTCCACAAAAACTTCTCCAATTAGCATTTTATACAACGAATTACTTCTCAATATTTTTATCACACGTATACATTTAGTGATACAGAAACATTTCAATTTGGTACGTATAATAAAGTTGCTACAATCATACAAAATAAATCAACCAATAAATATTTAAGACTTCAAGAAATTGCATTTTATAGAGCTCCTAAAACATTACTCGGTGCAACAAACGGGCATGTTGAAAAACATAAAAGAAAAAATGGATCAATGATTCAATGTTCAAGCTTCCTCAATTATACAGTATGCTTAAGAACATATTCAAGCTTTTTTGTCTAAATCAATGAGTATACACTAGCTTTACCTGAATGAGTATCAAGGTTTTGGTTGTGTCCATTGGTTTACTTATGCCCTTACACGTTGGTGATTAATAATACTAAAATACAAGTAAACACATAACTAATGGACTTGGGCCTTGCCAAGTCTCAGTCAACCATCGTAATTAAGAATACTAAAATACAAGTAAACACTACGGTTTGGTTCGGTTCGACTCAGTTCGGTTTGCCACGCAAAACTATGAACCGAACCGTATGTTTTTTTTAAAATCAAAACCGCGACCAAACTGCGGCCTACTGAAACCGAACCAAACCTTGTGGTTTGGTTTGGTTTGGTTAAGTTTGGTTGGTTTTTGCTTACAGGCCTAGAGAGAATAGTCCAACAGAGAATAGTCCAACGTTGATAGGATCATGGAAACAAAGAGAGCAAGATGTTCGGGGAGATTGGAAGTATGAATGACTTAAAGGGAGTTAAATGGTAGGGAGAAAGAAAGCATGATGAGACCCATGAAAAGGGATGGCTGAGGGAGTCAATAAATTACAAAGCCAAGTATTGTTTTTTGAAATATACTTATTTGAAAATGACTACTATAATGGGCGAAATATAAAATTTCCAAATTAGTTAATTTGAGATCAAATTGTGGGTGAATTAGATATAGTGCTGTTGTTCATGTGTCTAATCAACAGATAAATGCAACCAATTTTGTTGATTCATAAATCGTACCTTGAGTGTTGTTGTCTTGTTGTATAAATCGTACCTTGAGATTGAAGAAGAGGTCATCAAGAATTTATTGCGAAGATTGATCACCAATTCAACATCTAAGGAGCAAAATCTATGCACAAGATATATACACCGTCAACCACCAGATTATGGAAGCTATTTGAACATTCCAGAAGATAAATTCAATCAATATTGTTGATTCATAAATCATACCTTGAGATTGAAGAAGAGGTCATCAAGAGTTTGTTGCTAAGTTAGATCACCAATTCGACATCCAATGAGCAAGATCTATGCACAAGATACATACACCTTCCACTCTTCACACCACTCACACCCTCTTAGCCCAAAGGAACTCACGAACTCTACCACTCCAACATACCATCTATCCAACTTGTGTCTATCATCACCAAATCATCATTGTACCCTCCTCTGGCTACTGCCACATTCAATCTCGCAACCTCCCCTCTAACCCAAATGACAACCTCCACTGCATTTTCATAGTTTACACATCTCCACTTCATCCTGTTTTGAACCCACCGACATGCCATGATATTGCTACACATTGGCCTCTTACCATTCCTCCCCCTCCAGCCACCATTTACCCAACTGATGACATTCAGTCAGCTCACATCAACAGTTTCGACAATACTGTTCTCTGCATACTTCCTTGGGGACGGGACATACCTTTTAATAGCAGTCAATGTTATGCATGAACTCACCACCTTACGAGTCAACGCGGGCCTAACACAAAGACGCATGTAGTTTGGTTGGAAGGCTAGGAGACCATGTTGCGACAATGAGTCATTTATGTATAGCAATATTTATACTATTATTGAACTATAAGAAGTTATAAATATGGATTTAAAATTTTTAATTTAATTAAGGAAGGGAGTTTTCTTAATTAGTGTGTTAAAACTCTTTATAAGGAGTCATGTTAGAGTTTGGACAACTTTTCGAGCCTTGGAGTCTTTTGATATTTTCTCTTGGGAGGAAATTGGCCTAGATTTGTGCAGGAGTTAGCTCTCGATTGTATCATGTTTATCATTATTAGTGATCTCTGAGTACATAGTCCTCTCCTTCAGGTTAGAGTTTTTATTTCATAAACATATACAACACTCATGGTTGGTTCGCTGGATGCAGTTTGGTCAGCGTGGACATGCAATTTTCCTATGTAACAGCTATTGTGTTGCATTGCTTCTTGTTTGATTGTTTGGTCTTTCTAATATTACAAACTTTTAAAGGTTCATGATGAGGATCACTCATCGTATGTGAGCTCATGCATATCAGGACTGATATAAGCTCAAATTTAGGGTTTTGAAAAATAATTAATTTTGATTAAAAAAAATATCTTTTAATGAAAATAGAAATTTAGGGTTTTGATTTCATGAAAAAAACACGAGGGCCGAGCGGTCAAATCAAATTTTCGCGTGCGTAATTTCAACGTCGTTGCTCTGAGCTTTGAGAAGCTTGTTAACTTCGCTTGAGTGGTTCTCTCATGCGTTCTTTGGTTCGACCCTCCTCGAAAACTACACAGCCACAAACGCCATTTAGAGCAATAATTAATGGATAGACGGTATTAATGTTAAGTGCGAACGCAAAGGCAAGCCCAAGTTTAATTAAATGAAATGCATAAAACAAAATACACCAACAAGGCAATGAGGGAGTACCTATCAACTCATGGGATAGTGCACCAGACCACTTGTGCCTACACACCAACACAGAACAGAGTGGCGGAGAGGAAGAACAAACACCTTCTGGAGATAGCAAGGAGCATGATGCTAAACATGAAGGTGCCGCAGAGTCTGTGGGGTTATGTTGTGTTAACAGCGACACAGCTGATCAACAAAATGCCATCACATGTACTAGGGTGGAGGTCCCCGTGCCAGCAGCTACAGGGACACAATGGGGGGATACTTCCCTTGAAGGTATTCGGGTGTGTATGCTTCGTGAAGGACAACAGACCGGGTGTTGGGAAGCTCGTTGCAAGGGCAATCAAGTGTATGTTTGTGGGTTACTTTCGTACTCAAAAGGGTTACATGTGTTGGAGCCCAATGGAGAAAAGATGCTTCGTGAGTATGAATGTGGTCTTTAGAGAGCTGGAATAGTACTACCAGAAAGAGGGAGTCCTCCCTACATTAGACTCATCAAATAAAGAAAGTACAATGCTAGAAAGAGATATGTTGGTAACAGATCTGAGAGTATGGCAGGGAGGATCTGCAGAGGAGGAGAAGCAGGAGAGTGATGATGAGCGGGAGGAGGAGATTGAGGAGCAGAGGAAGGGTGTGAGACCCACGACTCAGGGGGAACTGCTGACATACAGTAGAAGGAAAAAGCACCCAGCAGTACCAGATCCTGGATCAGTGCCCAGCCAAGCTCCTAGTCCCATGCCTGCATCGCCCCCCTTTTCTGGAACACCTACACCTCCACAAGCCTCAGGTGATATCCTTTCCCCTCTCCCTACTTCTTCTCTTATGTTACGGAAGACTACTCGCAGCAATGCGAGAAATCCTCCTAACAAATACGGTTGGGACCTTGCATCCTTTGTCTCGTATGATCATATCTCCCCTACACACGGAGTATTCATTGCATCTTTGGATAGTGTTATTGTACCTAACAATTGACAGGTCGCCAAAGCCGATTCGAAGTGGGAGGAAGCAATGAAGGAAGAGATGAGGGCCCTTGAGAAGAACAAGACCTGGGAGCTGGCATGGCTGCCAAAGGACAAGAAGGCCGTTGGGTTCAAGTGGGTGTTCACCGTAAAGCAAAACCTAGATGGACAGGTTGAGCGTTACAAAGCTCGATTGGTGGTCAAGGGATACAGCCAGACCTACGACATCGACTACGACGAGACATTTGCACCAGTGGCGATGCTGAGCACTGTTAGGACCCTCATCAGTCTGGCAGTGAATGGAGGATGTCTGCTACACCAACTAGATGTGAAGAATGCATTCCTTCGTGGGGATCTAGCAGAGGAGGTGTACATGGAGATACCACCGAGATTCGGTACAACCAAGACAGAAGGCAGGGTTTGCAGACTGAAAAAATCCCTCTATGGGCTGAAGCAGTCACCCCGTGCATGGTTTGACTGATTCAGGAGAGCAATGATTGGCATGGGGTATCACCAGATCAACGCAGACCACACGGTGTTCTTCAGGCAGAATGGAGGTCATACCACCATGCTTGCAGTGTATGTTGATGACATTATCATTACAGGGGACGATGAGTGGGAGATTAGCCGTTTCAAGGGGGCCCTAGGTAAGGAGTTCGAGGTGAAAGGCCTGGGTCTTCTTCGATATTTCCTTGGGATCAAGATTGCGTATGAGGCCGAGGGGATAATTCTCTCCCAAAGGAAGTATGTGTTGGACCTCCTCACTGAAACCGGGATGTTGGGGTGCAAGCCTGCTGCGACGCCAATTGATTAAAGGTGCAAACTGAGTGTAGAGGCCGGAGAACCAGTAGATCGGGAAATGTACCAAAGGCTAGTCGGGAAGTTGATCTACTTGAGCCATACACGCCCGGACATCTCATTCTCTGTAAGCGTGGTGAGCCGCTACATGCATTATCCAAGGAAGTGTCATATAGATGCAGTGTACCGGATTCTGCGATACTTGAAGAGTGCCCCTGTGAAGGGGCTGGCCTACAGGAGGAATGAACACGTGAGAATCGAAGGCTATTGCGACTCTGACTGGGCTAGCTGTGCGGATGATAGGAGATCCACTTCAGGCTATTGCATATTTGTGGGTGGTAACCTAGTCTCATGGAGGAGCAAGAAGCAGTCGGTAGTGGCCAGATCGACAACATAGGCAGAGTACAGAGCCATGGCAGCAGCGGTTGCAGAACTCATGTGGATGAAAGGAATGCTCAAGGAGTTGAGGCTGGACCAAAAGGGCGGGATGAAAATGTGGTGCGACAGCCAGTCAGCCATCAGTATTGCAAACAATCCGGTTCAACACGATCGTACCAAACATATAGAGATTGATAGATTTTTTATCAAAGAAAAGCCTGATAACGGGCTACTGGAGTTGAGCCACGTTTCGACAAAGGAGCAGGTGGCAGACTGCTTGACGAAGGGACTTAGTTCAGAAGAGATGATTAGGGGTTTTAACAAGATGGGCTTAGTGAATATCTTTCGCCAATCTTGAGGAGTGTTGTAATATGTAATACGTGTTGTAATATGTAATGTGCGTGTGTAACCTATATATAGCCAAGTTGTGGCCCTAATAACATAAGAGATTTTATTTCAACTAAGCTCCTGCTGCATTGCACAAGTTGGTGCTTGCAATTATTTTATTCCAAGTGGCATTACTGGTAAACACGAACATTTTACAAATATTGTATATAGTTTCTTTACCATAGTTGTTTTTTGACTAGTTTGACTGTATTTTTTTATTTGAACCTGGTTTGTCTCGATATGAACTTTTAGTTTGATAAATTATCTTGTTCAGGCCATAATAGTTGTTTAACAAGCAGGGAACTTGGCATTGGGATTGTTCCTTACAGTCCACTTGGCCGTGGATTTTTTGGAGGGAGAGCTAGTGTGGAAAGCCTTCCTGTGAACAGTTTTTTGGTACATAATTTGATTTGATAGATTTTATGATTTATTTTTTCATGAGATCCATAACGTAATTTTATTTTCATTCATTCTGCCGTTTATTGATAGCTTTTTCATCCGAGGTTCCATGGAGACAATTTGGAGAAAAACAAGGTTTTATATGCAAGGCTAGTGAAGATAGCGGCGAAACATCAATGTAAACCTTCTCAGCTTGCTCTTGCCTGGATTTTTTGTCAAGGCAATGATGTAGCTCCTATTCCAGGTCAATATTCATATAAACTTTGGATTGAATAAGCGTCTTGCTTGCATATTTAAGAATAGACGATTATTTGGACTGCTAACGTTTAAGAAAGACTTTGCTATCATCCAAACATGGTAAACCAGTTCTCGAGAGAGAAGTCTGAAACCATGAAAATTTTACCAATGTTGTGATTTTTGTTTTTAAAATGGGGTTTGGGTCTCATATAGTTATAGTGACGTAGGACGAATCTATAGGTGATGAATGTAAGATGCCCTAACCCTACATGCAATGAAAAGTCCGACAAGTAAATAAAAAATCAGCAGTAAATAATTTAACGCACGCACATGACTTTAACAATAACAAAATAATTAAATAGGGCAAAACAAACTTAAGCTTTTGATGCGGGGTGGCGACTTACCATATATGGCGTGCCTGGATCTATGATCCAACTCCGCTGATGCATCCAGATTCACGTTACGAATCAATTTCACATATAATTTTGTATTTTTCGGTTATTATTTTATGTAGTTTTGGCCCCAAAATCAACGGCCAATCACAGCTGTTGATTTCAGGTGCCCTAATTTTCATTTATTATAAATAGGTTGTTTAGGGCTGTCGTCTTTTTCATTGTTGAAATTTGGAGTGTTTTCTTCCTCATTTCCAATGATCTCTCCGCGGTCTTTATTTTATGTGAATTATGTTATAAAGATACCCTGGAAATTGATGGAATCTCGTAAATTCGTGAGATCATTTTCGTGGAGTGATATGTTTGAGCATGTAGTTTTGACTGTATTTTGTTAGGGTTTCTTGCAAGTACTTTTAGGGGCTATCATAAAGCTACCTTTTGTTAGAGCTATCATTTTGTTCAATAAAATGAGGGCTTCCATTGTCAAGGGTTGCAGTGGTTTGCATGCAAGTAGTCATTTTACTCGTAGAATTGTTTTAACGCATCTATACGTGTGATGAATTGGAGTTGGATGTGTGTTGTAATACTTTTTTTTTCTGCTGTGGATATGTTGGATCACATTCAGTGGCGGTGGTTGTTGTGTTCATGGGAAGGTTTCTAGGAGTCGTGTCATCAGTGTTCTCCCAGGAACTATCTTTTAGTTGGAGGTGCTCCCAATGGATGAAGTGCTACTTTTGCAGCTTTCCGTGGATCTAGTTTATTCGTTCATCTAAAATAGCTAGTTTGATGTTGGTATTACTAGCCTACTTTAAGGGTTTCGTCAGAGGTGGCGGTGGAGGCGAAGATATAGGAGGGAGCTGAGCTCTACCCGCGGAGAATGCGATGGAGAAGGAAGAAGGGGAGCCGAGCTCAACCCTAATCCTAGAAGTTGAGTAGAAGAGAGAGATCAAGAGAGGGGAATAGAGAACTTGATTAATTTGATATATAATCCTTTCATGGCCCAAGGGGGTCTACATATAACTTTACATAACGGTAAAATCAAAATAAATCAGAACACTTGAATTTATATAAAATAACTCTAAACTTTGATAATTAAAAGACACGACATGCATCAACACGAACATAAATTAAAATTGGATAACGGGTCGTGTGGGACCGTCATCATGCTCACAAATGACCCGAGAGACGGCGAGGATCTGGCGTGACAGAGGTGCTTGTGCAAAGAAGATCGATATACATAAGCATTGGAGTTGGGGAGAGTGTGTCCGATGAATGTTGACAATCGAGGGCAATGGAGAGTCGAGTTGAATATGAGTTGAGGCGATCATAAGTGACGACGCATCCTGGGGGGCGGTTGTCGGAAGTAGTGCATATAGAAGGGCCAACAGAGCAGGTGGCCAGATCGGTGGCTGCGACATGGAGACCGCGGCAATTGACGGCGGCGACACAATTTGTGGCGGTACCACCGCGGGGCGTGGATGCCACGATGCCGACTGTATGAACCGTGGGGAGTGAACAACTAGAGGCGATAATGGAGCGACTAGAATTGCAGAGAGCGGCGGAGCATCCGCGGTCGTTGATGGGAGCGGCGACCACTCTAATGGAATCAGCAGGGAGGTGGAAGCTGCGTTCGGGGGCGGCCTGCAAAGTTCAACTGTGGCATGGGTTGCAACGAAGTAATCGACGGCCTTGGTGGAGTCGCGGACATCGACCCATTGGTGAAGTTGACGATTAGTTGCGACATGACAACCTGATATGAAGCCATCATCGAAACATTATGTTTTTTTTAAAATCAAACAAAAGAGTTGGTTAATAAATATCACATAGCACGATACCAATCAATCAGGTGCGGCTGCAGGGCTCAAAATAAAAAAAGGGTGCATAGCTCAAAACGAGCGTGGGATGAGCTAATTTTGCGTGTTGGAAACAGAAGGCAATAGTGGGCAGCCCCTTGCGTGCGTTCAGTAGAATGATACGGGATTTGGTAGGGACGGAAGGGAGGAACAACAAGGGTCATGGAGCGTCGAAGTGCTTAAGACAAAATAGAGGTTGCCAGATTTCTAGACACCAGCGTCTTGAAGGTTGTCAGAGCATTGTGATCGCCTGCTGGAGCGGCCTGCTCGTCGTTGGAACGAGTCCGCTGGAGGTGTCGATTGCGTGAAGCGACGTCGGTCGTCAGTGCAGAGACGTGCAATGATGGGTCCCGATCGCTGAAAGCCGCAAACATGGATTTAGGGCTCGACGAAGACCGCACTGGGCTTGTCGGGTTGGATTGCAGCGTCGTGATCGACGGCTAGAGCGACATGTTCGTCGATGGACGGGAACGAGCCCACTGGGTGTGTCGATCCCATGAAGCGGCATTGGCCATTAGTGCAGAGATGAGCAATGACATGCCCTGATCGTTGAAAGTCGTAGACATTGATTTAGGGCTCGGAGAATTCGACGCTAGGCTCAGCACTGGAACCGAAAGAAGAAGGGAGGGTCGAAATGGCATCGTCTTCAAAATGGATTTAGGGTTTGCAAGTTGTTGACAATAGCTGTGGCGGAAGAAGATTATTGAGTAGCTCTGATACAAGTTATTACGAGCCTACTTCGAGGGCTTCATTGGAGGTGGCGATGGAGGCAGAGATACAGGAGGGAGCCGAGCTCTCCTCGCGGAGAATGCGATGGTGAAGGATGAAGGGGATCCAAGATCAACCCTAAACTTAGAACTTGAGGAGAAAAGAGAGAGAGAGAGCAAGAGAGGGGAATAGAGAACTTGGTTAATTTGATTGATAATCCTTTCATGGCCCAAGGGAGTCTACATATAATCTTACATAATGCCAAAATCGTGATAAATTCTAACCCTTGGATTTATATAAAAATAACTCTAAACCGTGATAATTAAAAGACACGACACACGCCATCGTCGATGCGAACATAAATTAAGCATACATAGATTAAAAATGGATAATGGATCGTGTGGGGCCCTAACATCCCACCTCTAAATTTTGATTATTACAAGACGTGATATGCGTCGACATGAACCTAAATTAAAAATGGATAACGGGTCGTATGGAACCCCAACAGTTGGATGAGGTGATATTTTTTTCTTTCCTAGTAATTAATAAATTGTTTGAGTGCCATTATTTTTGTAAGGCTCAGTAGGAACGCATGAAAACTAGTTGAATTTTTGAAAGAAATTGGTAGTTGCAGCTTATATTCTCTTGACTTATTTTTGCCAGAAAATAATATCTTGATTGCTCGCCATAGTCTCGGGGAGACCGTGTAGTTCACCAATTACTTCCTAATGACATACACAATTTCCTACAAGTTCTTTGATGTCTAAGGGAAGGATTTTAGATATTATAATGTTTTTTTGGACTCAATCATGGCCACCTCTTATATAGTTAGAGTTTTGAAGGTGATCTAGTTAGAGTAGATAAGATTTTGGCGACCGATGAGAATTGCAGTTCTAGAAGTTAGTAGATGAAAGTTTACTTTGAAAAATATAATTTGGAATGACATAAATAATGGGTATTAGATTGAATAAAAATGAAGTTAAATTAGCTTTGAAGTAAATGCTTTAAGTTAAGGCTTTAGGTTCCACTGAGACACCTATTGATATTTTGAGTCATGAGGGGTATTACAATTGTTTCGTTGACAAGTATTTTTAATGAAAATTTGAAGATTAAGAATGCCAAATGACTAAAGATGAAGTATTTCAGTGTTAATATTTAAGAGCAGAAAAACAATTTAAGATTGTATCAATCGTTGTGGACTCAAATTAATGAGTCAGACCGTGAAGCAATGAGAAAAAGTTATGGAGCATAGACTTTAAAAACTTATGTCAATTATAAGGAACCAATTTGATTTCATTAGGAAAATTAATTATGAAAGCGAATTTTGTATTAAAAAAATGGTGAAGCATGCATAGTACATAAAGATATTCATGTGATTTTTATTGATCTTAAAAGGCCATATGATTGAGTTTTCACGAGATTTGATTTAGTCTCTATCAAACAAGAACTTTGTGTATTAAAGGTATCTTGAAGTTATAAAAGATTTGTATTTTTGAGCACTAATTAGCATTAGTTGTAGTTATTAAAGAATTTTCAATAGTTGCGAGTTTACATAAATATCAAAATTAAGTTCATATCTTCTGATAATATTTATGGAGATGCTTACCAAAAATATCCAAAGCGAGGTTCAAGGTGTATACTTTTTGGACATTATATAATTTTAATTAATGTGACATCTACTTATTTAAGTGAGAAATTAGAATAATAAAGATATTGTTTGGAAGAAAGTCAAGTTGTACAGTTTTAAAGGGGTGACATCTACTTATCTTCAACTTTTAGAAGTAGGAGATGAAGTCGCGTAAATATTCATGTTTTTCTTGCTTTAAGTCTTAAAGATAGTTTGGGCTCCTCTGTTACGATTGAGATCTCGTGTTAGGGCGAACGAGGGAGAAGTCTCAGAGAGGGTTGGAGTTTCCTTTCCGAGAATCCGGAGGAGCTATATTGCCACCAACAAAAAGTGGGGAAGATATTGAGCCTTAGGGGGGAAGTTGGCCAATTGCTCCTGCGTGAAGGGCGAGGTGGTTTGGGAATTCCGTGAGGTAGTGCGTCAATAAAATCGGGGTTATGGGGAGAGAGATAGAGTGGGAGAGAGAGAGCAAAAAGAGGCAAATGATTAATTTCATTTGATGATTCCGGACGCGACAGCTCTCTCTCTCTCAAGTAGGGAGTGGTCTTAAAATATTCATTGTCCAAAATTCCCCTCACCTGGGCCATACTATAAGTGTTACGTTGCGTAAAAGTAAGATATGCACAAAAAACAAAGATAAAAGGGTGATCACTCCTTGGTGGGTTGCGCATGTCGTTGATAGATCTGACCCTCAACATGGATCCATAATATCTCCCTCTCTGTTGAGATCCTGCTTGGCCTCAAGCTGCGGTGGTAAGGCTACCAAGGGCTCAGGTGGGGGTTGGGTCCCAACGAATAGCATCAGTTGCAACATATGGAAACCATTGTAGATCGGGCTTCGAGGATAAGACACTCCCCCGATCTGCTGGGTTATATAAAATGGGATGTAGCACTTGAGATCCAATTTGTTGGAGATTTTAGAGGCCTACTTCCGGCTGTAGGGACGACATTTCAACCAAACTCAATCATTGATGGAGAGGAGAGCTCACGATGGCCTTGTTTGTAAGTGACCTCCCTATGGGTTTGAGCCTTGAGGAGGCGCACCCAGGCGGATGATAGAACCTGATTATGGTCAAGGTGGACTCGGTCCACAACCTCGACAAGGGGGGTGTCGCCGCCGTATGATAACAAACGGGGAGGGCCCCTCCATATATGTGTCAGAAAGGTGTAATCTCCAGGGTGGCGTGGTATGCGATGTTGTAGCAGTACTCCACCCACGGAACCCAACAAGCCCAATCCTGGGGCGGTCCCCCGTGATGTAGCGTAGCTATATCTCCACTGTGCAGTTGACTATGTCGATCTGCCCATTCGTCTGCAGGTGATAGGTTGTAGAGAAGGCCAGTTTAGTGCCATTGAGAGTGAAGAGTTCTTTCCTGAACCGGCTGGTGAAAACCTTGAGCCCATGGAGGCGGAGCACCCCCTCAAAGACCCGAACGACGCCTTCTGCGGTAAGGTGGCGGGCCGGGGGAATGGTGTGCGCTTCATTGGAGGTAGGCAGCCCCTCCATAAAATTGTGTCGGCCCAGATTTAGAGTCGGGATCGACAATGATTGCATAACGCTTGCAGGAAGAGTCATCGTCAGAGTGGGGGTGTTCGGATCGCCCCTTGGTAGAACCGAGGGGTGTTGACGTGGCGGAGTCACTACTTTCGTGGGAAGGATCTTCTCGTCATCCCACCCTTTGGCCAGTCCATAAGCAGTCATTTCTCGTAAACATGTGCAAGACTCATTGTAGTAATGAGATCTGCTGGCATCTGGAATTCTACGTCAAGATGCAAGCGCTCATGAAGACCCGCTGCGATGATAAAAACTTGTTGATCAGGACTCACAGAGGTAGCACAAGCTAATAGAACCTGGAACCATTTCAAATACTCGTTGATGGGGCCTGTTTGCTTGAGAGAGATAAGGTCCCCAAGAGGATTAGTGATAATAAAATATTATCAAATATTTATAACATTTTTAGAGCATATTCTTTCTGATATTCTATTCAATTTACCTAATACATCATGCTTATTCTCTTTATATCCCATGTTTACCAAACTCTCATGAAATTGTAACTTGAGAAATGAATTCAGGAGCATTCGTACAAGGAAACAACCATTTTTGTGAAGATTAGTTCTACACGGCTTTCTACACGTGTCCTGGCACGACAGTGTGTCCATTACTTTCAAATGGAGTCAATTCCCGAGTGTGACGCTGTCTGCCTATTTAATTCACACGGATGTGTTCGATGCCATGTCAATGACACAAGTATTAACACAGATGGGTACATAGGCGTGTGCAACCACCTTTCAGATGGAGTCAATTACCGAGCACGACATGGGTTACTTATTTAATTAACACAGGTGTGTGATACCGTGTGTGAAGACACGGGTACCAATACAATTGGGTACAATTGCCGTATGCACACCTAGAATACTGGGCGGTTGAAGATCCCATGGTGGAACACGGTTCGGAACCAAGGCTTGTCCAAGAGCACGACTGTTGAACCAATAGAACACTTCACATAACCGTTTTTGCGTTGATACACACGGCTTGGTACACGGTTGTGTGCCAAGCCGTCTACCACTATTTTTTTGCTTATTTTGTTCTTAGTATAAAAAGGGAATTGATGGTCTGAAAAAGGAGAGTTTTGGATAAAGGATGATTTCAAAAATTCTGAATAAAGAGAACATCTTTGGAGAAGGAAGACTGAAGATCAATTTGTAATGTGTTCATTCGATTCTATCTTCTTTCTCTTTGTTATTTCTCTGGATTAAAATTAATTCTCTTTTAAAGTTTGGATGTACGAATCTTAGAATGATGAATTGTGCTATTTGATTTCACTTTTACTTTCATCTTTCGATTCTCTCTACGATTTATATATGCATGCTAAAATTGCTAAAATTGCTAAAATTGCTAAAATTATTAAATCCCATTTGTATCTCTTGTTTGGTTTCAAACTCTTGTGATTGAGAAATCCTAGAGTTAAATGGATCTAGTATAGATAAAGGAAGTTGCATGCTAATCTATAGATAGTTAAACATAAATTCTTTGTGCTTGTGTCAAAACCTAGAGAGAAATTTATTTTTCGATAAAACAAGTTTTAGGGTTTTTTATTTAGGAGAAATCCAAATTGATAAATATAAGCTTAGTATTGTGTCACGTACCCTAGATTGTGACCGCGTGCACAGAGGATGGAGAGGGAAATCCTGGAGCAGGGAGGCGAATCCCTTCTTGGAACTTTTAGGTGCAATGATGAGGAGAGGAGAAGAGCTCCGGTTGATTGGCAGTGGGATGTCGCGCGACTGGGTGTGCGCAATCGGTAGCGGCAACTTCAATTCGGGCGTACAAGAGAGGTAGAGAGAGAGAAAGATATAATTCCTTCTTGCCTTTTTCCTTGGCCAAGCCTCCAACAAAAAGTTCTAAAACATAGCCAAAAGATATAATTGCCCCCTCACAATGCTTAACAAAAGCGAGGTTAGAAATACCAAAAGCATGCGTGAAAATATTAATAGGAGATAAAAAGGTTTAGGCGCGCGCCACTCGCGACTCGCGGCGTTTGTAGGTGATCCCCCAACGAGGATTAGTAACATCTCCACCTTGGTCGACATCAAGCTTGTCCTTAAGCTTGTCTTGTGGCTGCGGCGGCAGTGGAACCGAGGGCGCTGCTGGAGGGTCGCTGACGAAGGGTTTCAGCTGGGACACATGAAAGGCGTCGTGAATCTGAGCGACTGAGCATCATCAGAGAGGCGGAGACCATAAGTCACGTCCCCGATGTGGTGCAGAATCTTGAAGGGACCGAAGAACTTGGGCCTCAGCTTCTGGTAGGCCCCCTTAGAGATGCTAGATTGACAGTAGGGGCGGCGTTTCAGCCATACCCAATCCCCGGGAGCGAAGAACAACTCATGGTGTCTTTTGTTGTGGGCAGTCTCTATCCGTGCCTGGGCCTGGATGAGGCGGTCGCGTGCAAGGCGCAGAATCTCGTCTCACGTGCGGAGCTCGGTGTCGACAACGGCGAAGTGGGCGGAGGGAGGTGTCGCTGTGCTCGTGAAGAAGGGCCGAGAGATCTGGATGTACGGAAGAGTTAGGATGAAGAGAGAAAACGCGGCCAACGTCTGTCGTCGGATGGCCGTGCCACACCGTCAAGTGGGGTCCTTGGCCGTAGGACATTGTCAAGCCATCCAAATCCCACAAAAATAGGGCCGAGGGTACGCAACCAACATGTCTCTATGACGGTCTCGAACCCCTGTAAGGCGATGACGAAGAAGTCCACTTAAGAATGATAGTCCTCCACAATGATCGGGACGTCCCGGCAAACCCCGACGCAGGCCATGACAGCTAGGGATGTAACCGTTTTGTTTGGTTCGGTTTTTTATCAAAACCGCTAACCGAACCACCCGCGTGTGGTTTCAAAAATCTAAAACCGAACCGAATCGCGAACACCAGTGGAACTGATCCTTTCGGTTTGGTTTGAATGGTTTAATACTTAAAAGAAAAGAAATTTACTCATTAATATACCTATCACTAGACTGACAATGCTAGTCTTTTTATGTGCACTCTTTGGCTTACAGGTATGATATGGAAATGACAGATCAATTATTATTATACTTATGAAGGAAAATCGAACAAGGTGCTTGTCTTTCAATTGAAAGGGGTCAATTTAAAACAACATAAATTGAAGAGTTATTGGGTTCTTAAATAACTTGAAAAGTTGATTTGTAGAACTGAAATAACAAAGTCAAAGATTAAATTTGTCATAACTAACATTCACAAATAGCACGATAAGAAACAAGGAGGAAGTAGAATATGTGCCTTTATTTATGATCTCAAGAGCAGGTTTTCTGCGTCAAGGCTATAATCTCTTTTGAAAAAATAACAATTGCTTTGTAGGAGCTTCCTGTGGACTGATCGGTGCCCCTTCTTTTATAATAGAATAAAGTAATTCCTTAGCTCTCCCAAAACCGCAGTCCTGCTGAGTCATAAGTAATAACATTTAGTCTTAATAATTAATATATTGTTTTTTTAATAGCATAGGCTTAGCTGAACTTATGAAATAAATTATCCCAAATAGAATATAATATTATTAAAGCTAATATGGTTCGGTTCGGTTTGACAATCCGAACTGTGAACCGAATCGAATCACACAGTTTTTCAAGAAATAGGACTGACCGAACCGTGTGCTACTAAAACCGAACCGAACTGTGCAGTTTGGTTTGGTGGTTCGGTTGGTTCCGACTTACACTCCTAATGACGGAGACATTTGGCACGCCCACATTTGGTTGATGAAGCTGGGCGTACTTCCCGTATCCATGAGGGCGAGTAGATGGTGGCCCGCCACATTTATTGGCATCTGCACCGTGTACCTATAGTGTGGGCCCGACATGACATGCAAAAAGATCGCGGGGTCCCCTGGCTCGTCATCCCCAGCTTCCCCATTCAAAGGATCGTCGACCTCAAGCCAAAAGAGACGCTTACACCGGTGGCCACGAGTGTATGTCTCATCACAGTTAAGCAAAGACCCTTCATCTGACGTACGACCATCTCTTGATTCAACAAACACCGGATGTGAGTGGGGCGCTCCCCGTCCTTGGTCCTAGCTGAGCCACTGTTGGGGGGAGGCTGGGACTGACTATAGTGCCTGAAGGAGCTATCAGTACTGCGACGCCCCATGTGGGGGCGGTCCATCAAGATGAGCTTCTCATAGAGGCGCGCCAGACTCATGGCAGTAGTAAGATCTGGAGGGTTTTGGAACTCAACGTCCATGAGAAGTCGCTCATGTAAGCCCGCAGTGAAGAAGGCCACCGGGTGATCCGCCGGTACCGACGGATCGCGGGCCAGGAGCACTTGAAACTGCTCTAAGTAGTCATCAATAGAGCCCGACTGCTTCAAGGAGATCAAGTCGCCGATGGGGTTGCTGCAGAGCAGTGGGTCAAAACGCAGGTTACATTGGACCTTGAAGTCGTCCCAGGTAAGGTGGGACTTCTTCCGCTGAAGTTGAGAGAACTACAGTTGTGCCGAACCCATGAGTTGAAAAGAGGCTACACTTAGCCAATCCTCCCACGAAGTGCGTTGGACGGCGAAAAATTGCTCACAACGAGTCAATCACGTCAGGGGATCTTTGCGGCCTTCGAAGATCGGAAAATCCAATTTCACGAAACGCGACACGGTGGAATAATACGAACGCGCTGGATGATCGGTCGACTGGGAGGGATGTTGCGGCTCGGGGACTGATGGAGAGAAGGCGGAAACTGTGCTTGGTGATGGCTGATTGTTGTCCGACCGGAGTGCAATGAGGAGGGTTTTGTGGTTGTCCGCCATCATGGTTTTGAATGATTTCAAAATCTAGACCAAGGTTGGGCCTCCCAAGGTTTTGTCAGCCATTAGGTGAGAAGCCTGGAGGGGAGGAAAGTCCGGCGGAGGAAGCAGTCTGGTGGAGGTGGCGAGCACGGAGCTCCCGACGAGAGAAGAGCCAAGGAGAATGGCCTGCTGGGCCATTCACGTAAATGATTCCGCCTGGAGTGGTCACGGATGGGACGGATCGGAGCAACGAGGGCCTTGACGGGCCAGGGTGTCGTCGCGGTCGGCCATGGGAGGGATCAACAGTGCTGAAATGGGATGGTTGGCGGATGGAAGGACCGGTAGCTCTGATATCAAGTTGTTGCGTGCCCTAGATTTTGACCGCGTGCACGGAGGATGGAGAGGGAAATTCTGGAGGTGGGAGGTGGATCCCTTCTTGGAACCCTTAGGCGCATTGGCGAGGAGAAGGGGAGAAGAGCTCCGATTGGTTGGTGGCGGGATGTTGCGCAGCTGGGTGTGCGAAATCGGGAGCGGCGGCTTCAATTAGGGCGTACGAGAGAGGTAGAGAGAGAGAGGAAAATAGAGAGAGGGATGATTTAATTCCTTGTTGTCTTTTTCCTCGGCCAAACTTCCAACATAAAATTCTAAAACATAACCAAAAGACATAATTGCCCCCTCACAAGGCTTAATAAAGGTGAGGTTAGAAATACCAAAAGCATGCATAAAAATATTAATATGAGATAAACAAGTTCAGGCGCGCGCTACTCACGACTCGCGACGGTTGTAGGTGATCCCCTAACGAGGATCCGAAACATATTGACTTACTCGAGAGAGAAGTTGATATAATCGTGAAATCTCCGCGATCTAGAAGGAATTTAGAGAAAAAAAGATAGGAATAAAAAAATACATAGATTTTAAGTATTTTCTACATCCAAACGTTACTTTTAAATTATTGCTCTTTCTTCACAACTTTCATTATTAAAAACTAATATTCAATTTTCTAGTATAATTTAATATAAAATAGGAGATATCACCTCCAATTTCATTGATAAGATAACATAAGAGTGAGTATGAGTAATCAAAAAGACCCATAAGAATACACACGAGATAGATTCATCTCATATGCTATGAATGATAGGTTCGCTTGCCTTAATTCACCTATAAAAAAGAGTTTCATCTAATTCAACGAACGTAGGATTTTCATCTATAAATTACCGCGAAGTGATGGTTTGTAACAGAGATTGCAAGTGGCCTTAAACTCATCCCACGTCTGATGGAGATGTTCCCACTGTAGTTGTGTGAATTAGAGCTAGGTGGGACCCATAAGTGAATGGAAACACCGATTCATTTCTCCCATGAAGTCCGTTGATTTGCGAAGAAGAGCTCGCAATGTCTAAGTCATGTGAGGGGGTCTTCGTATCCATCAAAAATGGGAAAGTCCATTTTGACGTGGCGAGGTATGCCATTTCTTTCTGGCCGGTGGTCAAAAGCTTTGTACCGAGGGTGGTCGGGCGGCCCATCGCGGGAGGAGCCCAAAGCAGCTCACTGTGGGGACTGCATATTGTCTAGACGGCAGAGACCGCATCCATCTTCACGTTGTTGGTGGCCATCATCGACGAAAACATCTCCATAACTTAGGCTAGGGTTAGAATGCCATCTTCTATTAGAGTGGTCTGCGTTTGGAAGGCATGGGGAAGCAGTAAAATGCCTGGACTATGCAGCGGAGGAAGCACACATGAATTGGACTATGCAGCAGAGGAAGCACATATGAATCGTGCGTGGAACTGTGCCGACGTTGTATTCATACAGTGTGCGAGTCACTGGAGCGGGTGACGGACTGACGGTTTGATCGGTGATGGAGATATAGGCGTGCGTTAGGAAGGGTGCAGCGGCTGCGTAGGGAGTGAACGTTGCCAACGTTTGGCTCTGATACCAAGTTATTGTGTGTTCCCGATTGAGATCTCATGTTAGAGCGAATAAAGGAGACATCCCAGAGAGGGTAGGAGTTCCCCTTCTGAGAACCCGGAGGAGCTATGGTGACAATAGCAGCAGGAAGAGGCGATGATATAGAGCCTTCGTAGGGAAGTCGGCTGACTACTCTTGCGCTAATGGGGATGCGATTTGGGAATTCGTGAGGTAGAGCATCGGGAGGTAGAGCCGACCTTTAATGCCTTCTTGAGAGAGTTATTGTATTGAGTGAGGATTCAGATGGCTCGATATGGTTGATGGGATCTCTGTTGTCATTGAACATTGGCAATTTCATTTGTCTGAATTCAGCTGGGAAATAGTTGAGCAAAATCTCAGCCTGAATGCCACTATCTTTTCTTCATCATCATTTTTAGTGTCCGTGTCTCCTTCAAATTTTGCATGACAATCTAGTCTTTGGGATGGATGATGAACTTCTATTGTAATCACTGCTGTAGACGTCGTCTGGGCCTTGGCTTGATGCATATACTCTTGGTGTTTCTAGAGTGGGCAGTGTAACATAATCGAACATGTCTATGGGGTGTGAAGGGATGGATGAATGATGAATCAATGGAGCTAGGAGAGTTGGAAGAGTTGTAGGAATGACGGATGTTTCGCGAGTGGTGGGAGCGGCTGGAGTAGTAGAGATGGGTGATACCTAGGCTTGCCTCATAGTCCCGGTTAGATTTTGCACAAGGTTCGTGAGAGTTTGGTGGATTGTAACTAGATTGTCAAGATCGTTTGTAGTCAAGGGTCCAGAATCAGCGAGATTGTCAGCCATCTCCACAATTTTAGATTTCTGCTTGAGTTCATCTTCACTGTACCTTATAGGGTGTTGTAATGGAATTGTTCATAGAGTGTTGGTCTAAACCATCTGTGTGAAAATGATAACAACACATGTTGAAACACTCTCCCTCCAAAATATTGACCTAACTTTGTTTTCTTGAAAAAAGATTGCCTCTCTCTTGTTGTTCTCCCCTTTCCTCTATTGCAATATATAGTATGAATATAGGAGTAGTGGGAGGAGACACGTGGTGACATGCATGGAAAATTGAATCAACTTGTCACCCACATTCTAGTTGTATTTAAAGCATCTTGGAGTTATTGTTGGGATTAGAAAAATTGTCTTTTATTGCTGTTAGAGGTTGTGCTCTAGGCGATGCTGCTCAAAGAGTTATTCGAGATTGGTCACATGAGATGTATCTTTACTTGGGATTGAAAAGATTGGCTTATATTGTAGTCAGGGTGTGCTCCCGGCGGCATTGCTTGGAATCAGAGTTTTGTTGTTTTGTATAACTACCCGAGAGGTAGTGACCACAAAAAGTCTACCTACTATGGGAGGGAAATGATAGTTAAGGTAGTAGCAAAGTGGCTACCTAGTCTGGAGGAAAGTAAGAGAGATTGATGGGATCGACGCTGGACTATGAGTCACCATTCGGCGGGGCCCACATTCATGTATTCGCGCAGAAGGCGCTGATCGGATCGACGATCCGAGACTGCGAGCGCATCCAGATCGTCGTTTTACTATTTAGTGTTTTAGGGCACCGTGTGTTATGATAAATCATAGCCGTTCACATCGGGTGCCCAACCACCCCTCTTGTTATAAATAGAGGCAGAGGATTTCATTTCCATTCATTGTTTGTTTGTGAGAGATTCCAGACCGGCAATCATTTGCGGTGTGACGCCGCAAGACCCCGGAGTGCGACGCCCCAATTTGTGTTCCTGAAATTTTTGGTTTATTTTCTTGTTTTCCTTCTTCCGTGAATTAATCCTTCCTCCCACGATTTCTCTGAATCGCAATCTTACCCCCACGATTTCCCCACTTCCATCTTGTTTCTTCCAGTGCCGCTCGCTTGTCTCGTCAAAACCGCAAACCCGTCTCCCTTGCCATCCCCTTCCCGGCTGTCGTTCCTCCTCCGCAAGCCACCTGTACGCCCCACCCTAGCCTGGCTCCGCCTCCTCCAGACGCAAGTCGGCTCACCCTTGTTGGGTCCTGGCCAACCACCCTCGCCCCTTCCCCCCCACATACACAAAAAATACGCAGTAGTTACGGCATTTCTGACCATGTCCAATCCATCGCTTTCTTCCTTTACCTTCACCCGTGTTGTCTGCCATTCCTTGGTATCCTGATACTAGCCCAGACCTTCATTTGCTTCATCCCTTAACTCCAGTCCTGCTCTACCTCTGCCACAAGCTTCGCAGTCAAAACTCCCCTTCCATTCCCGGACCTTGCCGCAAATCCAGGCCTTCAAATATCATGCAACAAACCTCCAGTAATCCTACATCTATCCACCCAATACCTGCCATGCTCCACACACCCGTTCATCTCCAGAATTAGGACATTTCTTCCTTGGATCTCTTTTCACCACCACTATTCAGATCTCCATTGCTATATGAGTAATCATATTGTGTTTATTTCTGTCTGTATTGAATATTGTGACTTGTGAGAACATTTCATATTTGCTTGAGGATTAATCTTATTGTGCTACTGTCGCGTTTTCTCTAATTTTATAAGTTCCCATTTGCAAAAATATAGTTAAAAGCATTTCTAACGAAAGCGGGCGTAACCTTGCTTCTGCATCGAAAAATTGAAGTTCGCATTATGGTGATTTTGTTTAAACTATATAATTTTATTTGCTAAAATTTTATTCTGGAATTAACTAAAATATACATGCATCATTTACATTGAATTCATTCACATCCATTTCACACAGTCACATAGGATTATATTAGCATCGACACATCCACATCACACAACCTACCCTACGTCAAAATTTGTATCAGAGGGAGGTTAGGGCCACTTGGATGTTACGTAGTGGTAGGCCTTATCGTCAGTCCATGTCCAAACCAAACCATACCGACGAGAAAACCACCGATTCCAATTCTGAAATACATCAGCAGAGTTCCAACGAGCAATGATAGATCAATTCAATCAATTGATTGCTCTATATGGTGATCTTCACACCCGCATCGGCGTCCTTGAGGATCAGCGAGAGGCGAGAGCATACTACTTTCCAAAGTTGGGAAGTCTTGTCTACTCCACCTGATGTTCCCTCTGAGGAAATACAAGCTGCTCTCCCACCGCAAGATGTACAAGCTAGAAATCATCTACCATGAGAGACCACCCCACTACGAGAACTTGCCCCACACCAGAGGTGACCCCTCGATCACGTTTGAGATAGTCAGCCAGGACCTGCCCCAGATAGGCCTCTCCACCCTTCGAAAATCTATCCACCATGACATCCACCCCCTCATGATTGAGCCCAGGACTGTTATGACTACAAGCAGGATGATTGCTTCAACAAATATCCTGAGCAACGTCGAGTACCACACGCAAAGGACTGTAATGTCCATCGCATACACATTAATGCTCCCACCTTCGATGGTCAGCTGGACCCGAAAACCTTTAGCGATTGACTTCAGGAGATTGACCACTATTTCGAGTGGTATGATATGATCGATGAACGTTACGTTAGATTTGCGAAGATGAAGTTGATCGGTCCAGCCAAGATTTTCTTAGTCAACCTAGAGAGGTCTTTACATCGAGATGGATACTGTTCTATTATCTGTTGGGAGAACAAACACCCCGGTTGAATGATAAGTACCTTTCCGCCTCCTTATCGGGATCAGTTGTTGTATCAGCTTTTTGTGTTGCGCTAGAACATACTATCCACATCAGAGTACATGTCTCGATTTGATGAGCTAGCTGTGAGGAGTGATTTACCAGAGGAGACTTGTGTCACCGCTTCCCGATTTTGTTCTGGATTGTGATCGGAGTTACGTAGGGAACTTATTCCCCACCGGATGGAGACGATAGAGCAAATCTATCAGATCGACCTCGAATATGAGCAGTACTAGCGACTTGCATGGAATGCATGAATTAATTCGAAAAAAATTACTAACAGTATTGAATTATATAAAACACATGCAGATGAACAAAGGTGTGAACATCATTTTTGGGTAGTCGAGCAAGTCATGATCCGACTTCGCATGGAGAGACTCCCAAAAGGAATCGCTAAGAAGCTACAACCAAAACGAATGGACCCTTATAAGATTATAAAGAAAATTAGAATAAATGTCTATAAAGTCAACCTCTTAGCATGTATGAGTATTCATCCCGTATTTAATACAAAAGATTTAACACCTTACCAAGTCTCTCGAGCATAAATATCCATACGTTGAGCCACTTCCTACACCCCCCGTTACAGCCCGGCCCTTCTCCTGACCACCTTGGACAAGCACCCGCAGACTTGCCCGCACCTCTCATGATTCCACTGGTTCTTCTGGATTCACCAACATGAGAGGTGAGAGCTTTGCACATTGCTGATATTGTGGCGCACGAGTGCACCACCATCACAGATGGTCCTTCTTGTTGTTACTTGGTGCACTGGAGTGGACCCCCATATTTGATGATACTTGATATCCGCGACAGAACTTAATAGACTTGCCCCCGATCTTCGACGTCTGTACGATCATCTCCTGAATGTTTTCAGCCGGGGGATTTGATGGGGATCAACGCTGGACTACGGGTCACCATTCGGTGGGGCCCACATTCGTGAATTCATGTAGGAGGCATTGATCGGATCGGCGATCCGAGACCGGGAGCGCGTTCAGATTATCGTTTTACTATTTATATGTATTTTGGTTTTTTATTTGGGATGATATTTAGTGTTTTAGGAAATCGGGCGTAACGACCAATTATAGTTGTTCACGCCGGGTGCCCAACTGCCCCTCTCGTTATAAATAGGGGCGGAGGCTTTCATTTTCATTCATTGTTTGTTTGTGAAAGATTCCTGACTGGCAATCATTCGCGGTGCGACACTGGGAGACCCAAGGTACGATGTCTCGGTTTGTGTTCCTGAAAGTTTCGGTTTATTCTTTTGTTTTCCTTCTCCTATGAATTAATCATGCCTCCCACGATTTCTTCTAACCACAATCTTACCCCCACGATTTCCCCACCTCCTCGTTTCCAGCAGAGCCGCAGAGCAGCCTCCTGTCTTGTTAAAACTGCAAACCTGCCTCCCCAGCCATCCCCTCCGCGACTGTTGTTCCTCCTCCGGAGTCCGCAAGCCATCGTAGCCCCCACCCAAGGCCGACTCCGCTTCCTCTAGACACATGTCAGCTCACCCTTATAGGGTCTTGGCCAACCACCGTCGCCCCCTCATACACACATAATTCACAACAACCACGTCGTTTTCGACCACGTCCAGTCCATCACCTTCTTCCTTTACCTTCGCTTGTGTTGTCTGCCATTCCTCTGCATTCTGATACCAGTCCAGACCTTCATTTGCTTCACCCCTTAACTCCAGTCCTCCTTCACCTCTGCCGCAAGCTTCCAAGTAAAACTCCCCTTCCGTTTCTGCATCCTGCCGCAAATCCAGGCCTTAAGATATCCTACAACAAACCTCCAGCAATCGTAAATCCTTCCGCCCAATACTTGCCATACTCCACTCACCCGGTCATCTCCAAAATCAGGAACAGTTGCGACCTTCTTCTTGGATCTCTTTTCACCACCTCTCTCGGATCTCCATTGAGTAATCATATTGTGTTTATTTTTATCTGTATTGAATATTGCGAGAACATTTAATATTTGCTCAAGGATTAATCTTATTGTGCTATTGTTGCATTTTACCTAATTTTATAAGTCCCCAATTGCAAAATTATAGTTGAAAGCATTTCTAACTAAAGCTGGCTTGACCTTGCTTATGCACCGGAAAATTGAAGTTCGCATTGTGGTGTTTTTGCTTAAATTTTATAATTTTACTTGCTAAAATTTTATTCCGGAATTAAGTAAAACATACATGGATCATTTAGATTGAGTTTATTCGCATCCATTACGCACACTCACGTAGAATTGCATTATCATTGACACATCCATGTCACACAACCTACCCTACGTTAGTGACTCTCTTAGAGGAGCCTCCATGGATCCGCAAGAGAATCTATGGGCTCTCACCACTAAATTAGGTATATTTTGGCTAAATCATGAGCTCCCAAGCGTTGGAAAGAAAATATGATCTTTGACCACATGCTTGTTGAAGAATGTGTTGGTGATTCATAGGCAGTGTTTTATGGGAATCCATTGTCACTTATTAAGGATCCGCACCTAAATGATCTTTCTATAACCAAGATGAAGCTTGGGCGAACCAATGGACTGCTGTTGAAGAGGCAAATATGAGTTGTGGTTAGGTCTGTTGCTCGGTTTGACTTTTAGGTCCCTGGTTTGAAACTGAACCTATTTGAACTAATTGGCTGCACTGCTGCAGTACTCCACACTGAATCTGTTTAGTATTCTATTGTTCTAATTACACGTGTCACTTCCGTGGTTTAAAAGTTTTCAGTGTAAAAGATTTGAATTGAAATGGAACAATCTTCTAACAATTCTTCCTTCAAAACGCTTCATACTAAAATTGAAATGATCTGATCAGTTCCTTGTGGTCTTTTGGTTGACAGGAACAACAAACATTAAGCACCTTGATGACAACATTCATGCCCTAATGGTCAAGCTCACAGAGGAAGACATAAAAGAAATTTTGAGTGCAGTGCCCATTGAAGAGGTGGCGGGGGATCGGGTCTATTCACATCTATTGCCAAATTCATGGAAATTTGCGGATACTCCGGCAAAGGAAAGCAATGTGTCTACTTGATGATTTGGTTTATGTTTTCAATTAAGATTTCATTTACCCTACTGTATGTCCAAGGATTTATGTGGAGTCTTACTTTCACTTTAAATGAACACTATCATATATATGGCAAGTTCAGTATAGCTTTCAGACAATCATTTTTGGGATTTGATTTTTGTTTGCTTGGGCTGGTGAGATTCATTATTATTATTATTTATCAAATTTATATTCCACTAGTAAAGGTGTCGCCATGTGACCTTGAGGTCACGTGTACGAGTCCTGGAAGCAGCCTCTTGCAAAAATGCAGTGTAAGGTTTGCCTACATTTCACCCTTATGGCGGGCCCTTTCCTGGACCCTCGCTATGCGGGGATGCTTTGTGCGCCGGGCTGCCCCCCCTTTTAATCAAATTTATATTCCAAATCATTGTCCTATTTATTTGATATTATTTAATAAAATTCAAAAGCTAAAATATGACCTCATATGCAGCACTCAGTTTGAGAGTTCATTTGTCCGTCCTCGTGGATCTGGGTCCACAATTGGGCAAGTAATTGTTTGGAGGAGGGGTCGAGCGACGTGCCTGGCCATTCCGGCGGGAACTGGATGGATGGGGAACAGAGCGCCAAACTGAACTTGAAGAATAATTTTCTCACCAAATGGAAGGTGGATTAAAAAAAACCAGAGCTGTTGGTTTTAGCCAAGTAGATATTTGAAAGACATTTTTAGAAGTTGAGATGTCAGGTCTTCTTGACTTCTCCAATCTGAAGGGTGAATCTTTGAATTGAGGAAGAACACATGGGTAGATTGATTTTGGCTGATTTATGTTTAAAAAAACAATTTTATTCATTCCGAAGGATCTCTAGATAGATTAAACGCAAAATCATGCACTTTATTACGGTTTGATCTTGATTTGTAGTAGCCTTTGCTTTCAGTATTTTTTTTTTATAAAAAAATTACTGCTAATGTTAGCTTGTCACATGACCTGCAGCTTTTCAGTAAATCTCTGAAAGTTGTTTTCCCCCTCTCTTATTGCTGTTTTCTTCGCCAGTTTAAATTTTAGTAACTGCAAAAACCTCCCCTTTGCATAATATACTCTATTCTTTACATGCATAACGGTTTTCTTTCTCATCTCCCATTGTCTTCAACTTTTTATCTGCATGTGTAATTGCTTGGGTGGTGGGGTTTAATGTTCATGCACGCTTGAACTTTTAACTCTGGATAATCTTTTTTTACAGATCTGAAGATAGCTGGATATCCTGCCTTCCACACATTTAAAGCTAAAGGGTCTAGAATTTCATTTACTGCGCTTGTATCGACCGGGCACAAGGGGCCTCACGATCAGAAGTGATTTATTTTTATTAAGGGCATTATGTCAATTTTATTCATTTTATAGATACATAAAAAGTCACTCTGAGGATGTAATCTGTTTATAGATATATTTGTGTGAGATTATTCTTAGTTGTAGTCTTTGGAATGCAGAATCCCATTTTTCATCTAGCTATCAGATTAGGTGTAAAACTTTTAACTGTGAAGACTAAGTCATTTGTTTGATTTTTGTGGGCTGAATGATCGCATTTTCGATAGTAATTGTTCTGTCAAGTTCTTTTTCTCCAAAAAAAAATGATCATTTTGAAAATTATTTGTTTTTTTTAATGAGGATTCATATTTCATTTACTATCGAGAATACTATCCTTCAGCTAACAAAATTAAGCTCTGGACCACTCAACCAGACTGTTACGGTGGGCCGCTCCCCCTATTATACTGGGAGTATCTCCAGCGGGGGTCCCACTCGCTCTACAGGGCCGCGACCCGTACACCCCAACCGATGGCCCCACCTACTCACAGCGGGGCTGGTTGTTGCCAAGGGTCTTCGAACCCCCGACCTTGATAAGAAGGCTTTAACGATGCCCCTCATCACCAACTGAGCTGCACTTTTATGTTACGGTGGGCCGCTCCCCCTATTATACTGGGAGTATCTCCAGCGGGGGTCCCACTCGCTCTACAGGGCCGCGACCCGTACACCCCAACCGATGGCCCCACCTACTCACAACGGGGCTGGTTGTTGCCAAGGGGCTTCGAACCCCCGACCTTGATAAGAAGGCTTTAACGATGACCCTCATCACCAACTGAGCCGCTGTGAGTAGGTGGGGCCATCGGTTGGGGTGTACGGGTCGCGGCCCTGTAGAGCGAGTGGGACCCCCGCTGGAGATACTCCTAGTATAATAGGGGGAGCGGCCCACCGTAACACAGACGTTGAGGGTCTAGTCACTAGGAATGTTAGATGAGGGAGGGGTAGAGTGGGTAGACCAAAAAAGACTTGGAACGAAACTATAAGGAAAGACATGATGTATTTAGGCATTAATGAGATTATGTCTAAAGATTGGGCACAATGGTGACAAAGGATCCATATAGCCGACACCACTATAGTGAGATAAAAGCTTGTGTGTTGTTTGTTGTAGAGATCTAACAAATGAGTTGACTCTTGCAGGACTGTTCAATAATATGATGTTGGGATTTGTGAGAAAGGAAGAGATTCAGAGTTGGGAATCCCAATGGAGAGGACTGCATTGCAGGCCTTGCCTGATTCTGAAAGGAAAAAAGGAATAAAGAAGAAAGGAAAAGGCAAGTCAGTCCCCCTCCCTCCATTCTCTTTTACCAGACAAATTGCATGTATTGTACTCTTAACCCCTCCAACTCTCCTCTGCTTCACCAAAGCCAGAGCACCCTCTCATCCCTTTAGGTCCTGTGAAAAAATATTGTTTTTTTATGATAATATTGGAGCCAGAATAAAGTCTAAAAGTTTAATATGCGGATGAAGATATTCTTTTTGTTTTTGACATTATTCAGTATGAATCATTACGCAGGTTTGAATACCTAAACGTTTTGAAGGGTTTTGTTTTTACTGAAGAATGCTGCCCTCTGTACTAGTATAAATCTAGAGTTTCCTGTATTATTATTGTTGCGGACTAACTCGAGGTCCCGGTCGGACCGGATAATCTCGGACCGCCTTAGCTCGCGGAGCGGTTGAGCGCGCACACAGTCAATTGAAAATGGGGAATGAACACAAGGAGTTTTAGCGTGGAAAACCCTTCAACCGGGTGAAAAACCACGTGACCGGGTCGGTGCCGGTCAAAATCCACTAGATTGCTGGAGGTTACAATTTGATGGGGGAATCAGGGCGACAGGCCGCTCCCGTTACAATCTTGAAGGGAGAGAGAGTGTATGCAACCGTTGGTGGGCAACAGACTGCCTCGCCAACGGGACTTGGACGGTGGAATGCGCGGGATGCTTTAGGCGCGTACGCTCAGAAGCGGCGCGTATTCAAGGGTTGTCGCTACCTCCCTTGCTCGTCTTTCTCTGTCCTTGGAGTGCTCCTTTCTAACTGAGCGCTGGTGGGGTGCCAATAGCCGATGGCAGGCGCTGGTGGCCTTCGACGAGTGCTGATAGTCCTTGGTGGGTGTCGATAGCCGTTGATGGCCGCTGGAAGTTGTGGGCGGCTGCTGGTGGTTGGCGGCGAGAGATGGTCGCCGGCGGAGAAAACGGGAGAGCTCCCACCTGAGGAAGAAGAAGAAGGGGGAAGCGTAGGAGAAGAAGATGATCAAATGAGGAGCCCCTGGGGTCCTTTTATAGGCTCCAGGGGGAAGTTATGGCGGCCCCACCACTAACATAGTGGGTTAGTGGGTGGTTTTGCCCCGATCGGACGGCCGGCGGGGCCTCCCCCTTGATCGGACGGCCGGGGGGGGGGGGGGCTTCCCACGATGGCGGGCCGTCATGACGGCGGCGGCAGCCGGGCGGCCGGCGGGGGAGGCCGGCGGCGGCCAAGGTCACGGCCGGCTATGGCCGGGGCGGCCATGGCCTCGGTCGGCCATGGCCGGGGCGGCCATGGCCACGGCCGGCCATGGCCGGGCGGCCATGGCCACGGCCGGCCATGGCCGGGCGGCCATGGCTCCGGCCGGCCATGGCCGGGCGGCCATGGCCGGGGCGGCCATGGCCCCGGTCGGCCATGGCCCCGGTCGGCCATGGCCGAGGCCGGCCACGGTCGTGGTGGCCGTGGGAGGGCCGGCCGCCGGTGGTGGCTCGGCCTCTTGCCGGCGGCGGTTCCTATGGCGGCGGTTTCCCCATGAGGGGAGGGAGTGGGGGTCCGCCCCCATCATCTCCATGAGAGATCATGGGGGGGTGGGGCCCACCCATGAATTTCCATAAAAAAGGGGGAACCCATCAAATGCCCCCCAAATCTCTACTTGGTCGGGAACGAAGCGAGCGTGAGGAGAGATTTCTGGAATTCCTTGTTGTCATGGTGGGTGCCGGCGAGAGATCCGAGGCGGCAGCGATGGATTGCGGTATTATGTCGCGTGGAGGCTTGGCGAACGGGCGCCTGGATGCCTGCGGACGGGGGCCGGTGCGGTACACGAGTGTTAAAACAGCGCACGCGAGGATTGGCCGAAGGGGCAGGTGTTGGCCGCGCGCGCAGGCAGCGCGTGGGCTGGTCGCGCGCGTAGGACTTTCGTGCGCGTAGGCAGGCCGCATGTGCAGGCCTTGCGTGCGCGCAAACCGCTTGTGTGTGCGCAGGCCGCGCGCGCGCAGGCCATGCGCGCAGGTAGGCCGCGCGCGCAGGCCGGTCGCATGCGCTGGCCGCGCGGGCAGGCCGCGCGCGCGGGAAGGCTGTGCGTGCGCGGGCCGGTCGCATGCTCTGGCCGCGCGGGCAGGCCGCGCGCGCGCGGGCAGACCGTGCACGTACGGGCCGGTCGCATGCGCTGGCCGCGCGGGCAGGTCGCGCGCGCAGGCAGGCCGCGGGCACGCAGGCCGCGCGCGTTCGTGCTGGCCGCACGCGCAAGCTTTGCGCGCAGCTTGTGCGCGTTATGCGCAAGGTGTGCGGCGTGTTCACGAGGTACGATGCGCATTGCATGTGTACGATGGATAGTGAGTGACGCGTGCGTGATGCATGCTGCATACGCGATGCGCGAAAGGTGTAACATGCCTGGCGAACTAAGCACCCAAGGGATGAGATTAATGAGGCGGAGTTTCACTTGCCCCCCGAGTATACCATCGAGTACTTCTTATACAAGGTTGGACGGGGAAACTTGCTCCGACGAGGTTCCCGGATGTGAAGATGGTGCTTTTAGAATGGAACCTCAGTTGGCAAAGTTCATGTTGTTTCGCGTGAGTTTGACGCGTAACGTTGCTTTGCGCGAGACCGATTTGCGACTATTGCTTGCACGTGCTTGGCTCGTGATTTTTGCTTGCACAAGACTTGCTTGTGAATTTGCCTTGTGCGGTTTGGGACCGCGTCTTATTTTGCACGAGGCTGGCTCGCGGCTTCGCTTGTACGGGGCTGGCTTCCGACTTTATTTGCGCGGTTTGAGACCGCGGATTAGTTTGCGTGAGAATTGTACGCGGCTTAGATTGTGTGAGGGTTGTAAAGAGCGCGCTGCACGGAGGCAGTTGTTGTAAGGAGCGCGCTGCACGGAGGCAGTTGCTGCAAGGAGCGCGCTGCACGGAGGCAGTTGCTGTAAGGAGCGCGCTGCACGGAGGCAGTTGCTGTAAGGAGCGCGCTGCACGGAGGCAGTTGCTGTAAGGAGCGCGCTGCACGGAGGCAGTTGCTGTAAGGAGCGCGCTGCACGGAGGCAGTTGCTGTAAGGAGCGCGCTGCACGGAGGCAGTTGCTGTAAGGAGCGCGCTGCACGGAGGCAGTTGCTGTAAGGAGCGCGCTGCACGGAGGCAGTTGCTGTAAGGAGCGCGCTGCACGGAGGCAGTTGCTGTAAGGAGCGCGCTGCACGGAGGCAGTTGCTGTAAGGAGCGCGCTGCACGGAGGCAGTTGCTGTAAGGAGCGCGCTGCACGGAGGCAGTTGCTGTTAGGAGCGCGCTGCACGGAGGCAGTTGCTGTAAGGAGCGCGCTGCACGGAGGCAGTTGCTGTAAGGAGCACGCTGCACGGAGGCAGTTGCTGTAAGGAGCGCGCTGCACGGAGGCAGTTGTTGTAAGGAGCAGCTGCTGTGAGGAGCGCGCTGCACGGAGGCAGTTGCTGTGAGGAGCGCGCTCCACGGAGGCAGTTGCTGTGAGGAGCGCGCTGCACGGAGGCAGTTGCTGTGAGGAGCGCGCTGCACGGAGGCAGTTGCTGTGAGGAGCGCGCTGCACGGAGGCAGTTGCTGTGAGGAGCACGCTGCACGGAGGCAGTTGCTGTGAGGAGCGCGCTGCACGGAGGCAGTTGCTGTAAGGGGCGCGCTGCACGGAGGCAGTTGCTGTGAGGAGCGCGCTGCACGGAGGCAGTT
Source organism: Platanthera zijinensis (assembly GCA_039513925.1). Classification (NCBI taxonomy): domain Eukaryota; kingdom Viridiplantae; phylum Streptophyta; class Magnoliopsida; order Asparagales; family Orchidaceae; genus Platanthera; species Platanthera zijinensis. The sequence continues at coordinate 13,122,592 of CM077081.1, read as the reverse complement.
GCTGTGAGGAGCGCGCTGCACGGAGGCAGTTGCTGTGAGGAGCGCGCTGCACGGAGGCAGTTGCTGTGAGGAGCGCGCTGCACGGAGGCAGTTGCTGTGAGGAGCGCGCTGCACGGAGGCAGTTGCTGTGATGAGCGCGCTGCACGGAGGCAGTTGCTGTGAGGAGCGCGCTGCACGGAGGCAGTTGCTGTGAGGAGCGCGCTGCACGGAGGCAGTTGCTGTGATGAGCGCGCTGCACGGAGGCAGTTGCTGTGAGGAGCGCGCTGCACGGAGGCAGTTGCTGTGAGGAGCGCGCTGCACGGAGGCAGTTGCTGTGAGGAGCGCGCTGCACGGAGGCAGTTGCTGTGAGGAGCGCGCTGCACGGAGGCAGTTGCTGTGGGGAGCGCGCTGCACGGAGGCAGTTGCTGTGGGGAGCGCGCTGCACGGAGGCAGTTGCTGTGGGGAGCGCGCTGCACGGAGGCAGTTGCTGTGGGGAGCGCGCTGCACGGAGGCAGTTGCTGTGGGGAGCGCGCTGCACGGAGGCAGTTGCTGTCAGGGTAAATGGACGTCTTTGCGCATGGGCGAGGTGAGTACGCATTTCAAACTGCATGGATGTCGCTCGCCACCAACATGCCTATAATGAGAAAATGTTAACTTTTCTAGAGTTTTAGTCGTGAGACTGTTCTTGCTTCGTCGGCTGTGATCTGCGCCTCTATGCGGTACACGAGGTCGGGGTAGCTAGCGACGGTTTCCCTCATTAATGCTGAATAGAAACCACCAGGACGGAGACCCCCAAGGAACACTCCTCTTAACAGTTCTTGGTCGACCCCTGGGATTTGGCGGGCTTCTGTGGAGAACCTGCGGAAGAAGTCCTTCAAAGACTCCCCTTCATTCTGGCGGATTCCTGATAAGTGGGAAGGGTCGCGGACGATCCTTCGATTTGCTATGAACTGATCGACAAACTGCCTTGTTAGCTCGGCAAAGCTAGCGATGGTGCTAGCTCTTAGCGAATGGAACCATGTTCGAGCTTGTCCTTTAAGAGTAGCTGGGAACACCTGACAGAGGAGTTGGTCTGGAGCATTGTAAATTCTCATGATGGTAGTGAAATGGTTGACATGCTCCAGCGGATCATCGGTTCCATCAAATGTTTCGATGCTTGGGAGTTTAAATCCGTTTGGAATCGGATGTTCCAGAATCTGCGGTATCAGAGGGGAACCTTGACATAACGGTCGGAGGGCACGAACATCTTTTGCTCCAGCCTGACGGTATTCTTCGGCGATAACTTCTCGAATTTCTTCTCGAGTAAACCTTTCTGGCGGGGGTAGGCGTACTTCATTTGCGGGCTCATGCTGATGATCAGCCCTTGCCCTCCTTGGAATGGGATGAGCAGAACTTGCAGCCTCGGAATATTCCTCGGACATTTCATGTCTTGGAGGAACCTCGCGGGCTCCGCCCTGATTTGGTTGTGGTAATGGATCCACACGAGCTGGTTGCAGCGGGGGAGCTGGAGGCGCTCCAAGGTTCCGCAGCAGGGTAAGCATTTCAGTTTGTTGTTCTTCCATTTGGCGAACGCGTTCCTCCATGGCGGCGACAGGGGCAAATACGGCTTCAGCGGTCAGTGGTACGTCCACCAGAGAGTGTGAACGTGCGGGCTCGGGGTGTCCGCCAAGGGCGGAACCTTCAGCGGTACGAGTGCTCCTCTTTGTCATTAAGGCAGTACTTGGAGGGGCGATGCTGGTGATCTTATGCTTCAATGGATGTTGGGAAATCGATTCCCACAGACGGCGCCAAACTGTTGCGGACTAACTCGAGGCCCCGGTCGGACTGGATAATCTCGGACCGCCTTAGCTCGCGGAGCGGTTGAGCGCGCACACAGTCAATTGAAAAGGGGGAATGAACACAAGGAGTTTTAGCGTGGAAAACCCTTCAACCGGGTGAAAAACCACGTGACCGGGTCGGTGCCGGTCAAAATCCACTAGATTGCTGGAGGTTACAATTTGATGGGGGAATCAGGGCGACAGGCCGCTCCCGTTACAATCTTGAAGGGAGAGAGAGTGTATGCAACCGTTGGTGGGCAACAGACTGCCTCGCCAACGGGACTTGGACGGTGGAATGCGCGGGATGCTTTAGGCGCGTACGCTCAGAGGCGGCGCGTATTCAAGGGTTGTCGCTACCTCCCTTGCTCGTCTTTCTCTGTCCTTGGAGTGCTCCTTTCTAACTGAGCGCTGGTGGGGTGCCAATAGCTGATGGCAGGCGCTGGTGGCCTTCGACGAGTGCTGATAGTCCTTGGTGGGTGTCGATAGCCGTTGATGGCCGCTGGAAGTTGTGGGCGGCTGCTGGTGGTTGGCGGCGAGAGATGGTCGCCGGCGGAGAAAACGGGAGAGCTCCCACCTGAGGAAGAAGAAGAAGGGGGAAGCGTAGGAGAAGAAGATGATCAAATGAGGAGCCCCTGGGGTCCTTTTATAGGCTCCAGGGGGAAGTTATGGCGGGCCCCACCACTAACATAGTGGGTTAGTGGGTGGTTTTGCCCCGATCGGACGGCCGGCGGGGCCTCCCCCTTGATCGGACGGCCGGGGGGGGGGGGGGGTTCCCACGATGGCGGGCCGTCATGACGGCGGCGGCAACCGGGCGGCCGGCGGGGGAGGCCGTCGGCGGCCAAGGTCACGGCCGGCCATGGCCACGGCCGGCCATGGCCACGGCCGGCCATGGCCGGGGCGGCCATGGCCACGGCCGGCCATGGCCGGGCGGCCATGGCCGGGGCGGCCATGGCCGGGGCGGCCATGGCCGGGGCGGCCATGGCCACGCCCGGCCGGCCATGGCCGGGGCGGCCATGGCTCCGGCCGGCCATGGCCGGGGCGGCCATGGCCCTGGTCGGCCTTGGCCGGGGCGGCCATGACCCCGATCGGCCATGGCCGGGGCGGCCATGGCCGGGGCGGCCATGGCCGGGGCGGCCATGGCCCCGGTCGGCCATGGCCGGGGTGGCCATGGCCGAGGCCGGCCACGGTCGTGGTGGCCGTGGGAGGGCCGGCCGCCGGTGGTGGCTCGGCCTCTTGCCGGCGGCGGTTCCTATGGCGGCGGTTTCCCCATGAGGGGAGGGAGTGGGGGTCCGCCCCCATCATCTCCATGAGAGATCATGGGGGGGGGGGGGGTGGGGCCCACCCATGACTTTCCATAAAAAAAGGGAAACCCATCAATTATTGTTGGGGATCTGGACGAATTCCTCTAGGAAAACTGGATAGAAAAAGAAACACAGGCTTTGCAATATTTTATTAATACAATAAAAATATAGTACACAAATCAGGAGAACACAATCCGATAAAAACACTACTGAATGACTTGGACACCTCCAATTCTCAGGAGAATGGAGACACGGACTGCAATCCATAAATAAGAACGTGCACGGTTTGTGCCATAACAAGCATTCATCGTCCTCGGATGACCAACCCACCGGATTTGTCCTTGCCATGGGTACGCACCCACCAACATCCACACCCTTGCACAACTCGCCACCACTCGTGCAGCTAGCCGGCTGCACACTGTCAGTCTGTTAGGATTAATTAAAGGAAGCTTTTGTTAGAATTAAATAAAAAAGAGTTATGTTAATCTAGAAGGTTCATCCCTTTGTCATTGTACTTAATGTAGAAATTCTAGAGGAGTCTTTTTTGTTGTATAAATACATGTATTGGGACAACTTTTGAATGTGAAGAAATACAATACAATTCTTCTCTTCTTTTCTACATTCTGATATCAGAGCTAGGTTCACCATCAATAGATCTGTGTAGCATCTGAAGTCATTGTGATAAAGAGCAAGATCTCATCACATGGTGGCGGCAACATCATCCAGTCAGGCAATCCTATACACTCAAACCGATATTCCCATTTTCGAAGGCAAAGTGATGGGAGTCCATCGGATCGTGCACATGATGGAGCGGGACCCACGTTCATTTATTCCCGCCGGAAGGCGTGATCGGATCGCCGATCCGACGCCGCGGTTGCGTCCGGCACGTCGCCGCGAATCTAAATTATATATTTATATATTTTTTTTGGACATGTGTTTGGTTTATTTAAGGGCGAACCCACCGGCCAATCATAGCCGTTCGATGGGATGCCCTAATGCTTGTTTCTTATAAATAGGATTAGGAGGCTGATTTTAGGTTTCCTCATTGCTGAAGTTGGAGAGTTCATCTTCCCTACTTCCGGTGGTCTTCCCGCGGTGCCGACGCCGTGGACCCTAGGTGCCGACGCCTTGGGGTAAGTCTTCTTCCTCCTCTCCCTCTCTTCCTCCACCCTACTACAACCTGCCAGCCTCTCCCGTTTTCCGCCCAGGTTCGGCCGACCGAACCCCCTCCTTCTCCTCCCTGTCCAACCCGCCAGCCCCCACCTGCTCTTCGCCTGAAACCAGCCAGCCGCCGGCCCGTTCCCGCCCAGATCTGGGCGGTCGACTCACCTCCCGCCTCCGCCTCACTCCGGCCAGCCACCAAGCCCCCTTTCCGCCTCCTACCAGCCCGCCAAACCCCTTCCCCTATCCTAAATCCGTGGATCCACCGCCCGTTAACCCCCTCTACCACTAATCCCTATGATCCGGGTTCTAGTGACCCCGATCTACCCTCCCGTCACCCGATTTACTCTCCCTAACCCGGATCCGGCCATCTATTACCGGATCCGCCCACCCGAGTCCGGATCCGCGTGTATTCATCCGGATCCACCCGTTTTCCTTCCCGATCCCTTCACCCACCACCAAAACAGCCCCAACCGCTATCTCCACCTCCGGTTCCACCACCCGGCACCCGATCTACGCCACCTGAACCTTCCACTTCCATTGCCCGAAATCAGCCCCTAGTCTCGAGTTATTTTGTGATTGGGTTGTACTATTTTCTTGATATTAATATTGGATAATCTCGTATTTGCTTGGAGCTTGTTTGGGGTATTTTGGTATCGATTGATTATTAACCTGCAAGTGGATCTCTTCGCCGCGCGCTTCGCTTTTGGCCCTCCGAGCGGAGGAAAGCCCACTAAGAAATTCGCCCAATATTAAAATTAATTCTTGTTGCAGTTATTTGCTTGTGACGTTATTAATCTCCATTGCCCTAATAATTTGTCGCGTGAACCGATTGTTGTGTTGCATATAGAGTCTAGGTGGTGCACTCCATAGCCTACCCTACATCACAAAGCATATGATTTTGGAGTAAGCAAATGAAAGCCTACTTCATATCTCAAGGACTGTGGGATTTCGTCCAAAATGGACACCCATAGCCCCTGATAAATCTAGAAATAAGGATGCGGCACAATTAAAAACCCTACAAGACAATAAAAAAAGATGCAAAAGCCATCCCGACCATTCAACAAAGAGTAGGGAAATATATTCTTCCATTAATTATCGATGCTCAGACCTCCAAAGAAGCTTGAGAAATCTTAAAAACTGAATTCAGATGTGATGAAAGAGTGATTTTCATGAAACTAACTATTCTATGGAAGGAACTCGACACCATCAATATAAAAGGAGAAACAATCCATAGTTTCTTCACAAGGGTCACCTCCATTGCAAGCCAACTTAAAACATATGGAGAAGACCTTCCAGAAAAAGAATTGTATTAAAACTCATCAGTAGCCTAACTCCAAGATTCGAGCATGTGGTGGCTGCTATACAAGAGGCAAGAGACATCTCCAAACTCACTGTGGCCGATCTAATGGGATCACTTCAAGGTCATGAAGAAAGAATGAAGAAGAAAGAGACTCAACTGAAGCAAATTTTTCAAAACAAGCTTCACTTCAGCACAGAGAACAAGAAAGTTTGGAAGGGGGAAAAGAATCTGGCTGAAATTGGGGGAGAGAAAAAAAACTGAAAATAAAGGCAGCAATCTATTCTACAAACTCTGCAACAAGAAAACTCACAACACAAGATTATTACTCCAAATGCATAAAATGCAAAATTCAAAACCATTTAAAAAAGGACTGTTGGTTCAAAAATTCAAAGAACAAAGAAGAAACAAATATCAGTGAACATGATCAGGAGTCTTTGTTTTTCTCCAACTCTCAAACAAATAAGGATGAAGAAAGTGTTTGGTTATTGGATAGTGGTTGCTCAAACCACATGAACAATAACGAACATTCCTTCTCCTATTTGAATGGGAATGAGAAATCTATAGTAATCATGGGCAATGAAGATGCCTCTGTCATAAAAGGGTATGGCTCTCTAGTTGTACAACTAAACACTAGGGAAACAAAGCTCATTCATGATGTCCAGTAAGTGCTGGGACTCACCCAAAACCTGCTAAGCTTTGGACAGTTAGCAAAGGTTACAAAATTATCTTTGTTGAAGAAAAATGCAGAATCTTTAAAAACAACCAGCTGATAGCAACATCCAAAAAGGCAAAAAACAAAATCTTCCCTCTGCATTTCAAGCAAAGCAGTAATTCTGAATGTCTCAGCAATCAAGCTCAGACTATAAAAGGTGTAATGTGGCATGAGTATGGGCACATCAACTTCAAAAACTTATCATGGGTTTAATTGAGGGGATACCAAAATTACAACAACATAATACTTTTTGTAAAACTTGTGCTTAGAACAAGGCACACAAAGAGAGATTCCCTCACCAAACCCAATGGAGAGCAACAAAATTACTAAAATTTATCCATGCCGACATCTGGGGATCATCTACTATCCCCACCTGGATGGCAAAAAGATATTACCTACTTTTCATAGATGATAAAAGTAGGATGACCTGGATCTACTTTCTCCATAAAAAATCTAAAGTCTTCCAAAATTTTCTACAATTCAAAGCCTATATAGAAAACTAAACAGGCCTGAAAATCAAAGGCCTGAGAACTAATAGAGGGGGTGAGTTCACCAGCTCTGAATTTACAACCTACTGTCAATCTCAAGGCATAAAAAGACAATTAACAGTCCCTAAATATCCCCAACAGAATGGTATTGTCAAAAAAATAATTGAACTCTAGTAGAGATGGGGAGAAGTATGCTACAATATAAGAAGTTACCAAAGGAGTTCTGGGGAGAGGCAATGAACACATCTGTATTTATCTTAAATAGAAGCCCCACAAAAGTTCTCCAGAACTCCACCACTTATGAGGTTTGGTATCAAAAGAAACCAACTAAGAAACATATGAGAGTCTTAAGAAGCATTGCATACACTCCGCTGCCAAAAGAAAACAAAGACAAGCTTGATCAAAAAGGAGAAAAACTTATTATGGTGGGATACAAGAAAGAATCAAAAGGCTATAGGCTTTTCAATCCAATCACCAAAAAGATTGTCATCAACTGAGACATTGTATTTAATGAAGAAGGAACCTTGTGTTAGGATATACCCACGGATTAGAGTCCACTACAAGGAGAACCCTTGGAGCTTGAGGTTGAAGCCCTATCTACAAATGAGGCCACACCACCTTCCAGTCCCAAGGGTGCTTCACATTCAGATCTTCCTTCAAAAATTGGTCCAGACTCATCGTCTTCAAAGAAGTATCATTCAATCTTAGATATTTAAAATTCTCATAATATAGCCATTCTGATGCAGGACGACGCATAGGGTTTGCGCGTCTGTCGGTCTTTTCTAGGAAACCCTAAATGTGTGCAATGAAATGTGGATTTTTTGAATAAATAATTTAAGCAAGAGTTGCGCAGACCTTTGAAATTAAACAATGTTTGTTTTTTGTAAAACACACAAAAAAATTATTTTGTTAAAAAATGGATTTTCTTAAAATAAAGGTTCAATTCTGAATCCGGGGAAGTAAGTTCACAACTTTTGTCTGTTCCCCTTGCCGTAGCTAAACGAAAATCATGAACTCCAAATACGTTTCCATTTGAAGTTTTTGACGTAGCGTTTGCTGATAAAATTCGGGCGAAAATCCAACAAGAATCTATTTATCCTATTGAGAAAATTTACACACACACAAAGGTAGAAGAGAGAAACAATTACCCAAGGAAAGAGACGTCTTTCCGTATCCGAAGTTAATGGCGATCATGCGAGGATCTCCTCGTCACCTTCGATCTTCCTGTCCAAGATCGGCCGCTATCGCACACGGGCATCAAGGGACTATTTGCTCACTCTCACACGAAAGTGGTTCCACGAAATCTCAAACACTCAATGAGTTTTGAGAAGCCGGAAACTAAACAACCTAAATTCACTCTCTACCTCTCACGATGGTGGATCCAACAAAATCTCAATAACTCAACAAGATACTACACTATTGCAAAGCCTAAACCTAACAACAATATCCGATCGACTGTTTACCGACAACAATTAACCACACTCCAAGCATAATAGCAACAGGAATCAAAATAAATTCACAGTAACTTTGATGTTACAGTTCATCTTCTCGGGCAAGGAACTGGCAGCAACTAAACCTAAAAAAACACTCATCAACACATCACCACAGCAACAAGATCATTCAACCTCAATTCTCATGGGAAACAGTAGCCAAATCAGGATTTACATTAACATTCAACTAGCAATGTTCTCAAACGGGATTCAACAAGCAGCAGTTTGGGAAACAAAAACAAACAAATCATTCATCAATTTCTTCTCTACAACTTACAGAACTTCCTCTCTTTTATAGTGTTTTAACACACCAATCAAAAACGAAATCGAAATGCAAATCCAACCGTCGGCATCATGGAAGAAGTCGACAAGACTGAAGCTTCGGCGGGGAGGTAATGGCAGAGTATGCAGCGGTTGTGCATGAATGTGGCGGTTGCGCAGGAATGTGGTGGTTGCGCAGGAATGTGGTGGTTGCGCGGGAGTATGCTGCGGTTGCACAGGAGCGTTGCGACGCCAATGTCGGGAGAGGTTGCGACTAGGAAGCCCTAGCCCATCCATCCAGCGAACCGGGAGAAGAGGGGACACATTTCCAAACTAGCCCTTTATTAAACCAAAAGTATAGGAATAACCCCCTTTCAATAAAGGTTCCCAAATTAGCCCCTTTCTGCAAATCCAACTGCACTCACAGTGCTTTGTCGGTTGGTTTAGGATAAAAATATATTTAAGGGTATTAAAAAGAACAATTCAGGAACAAAATTCAGGCTTAGATATTCCAGATATTTTCGAACTAGTTTAGAGTTTAACAATTCAAATGATCATTTAGAGTTAAATGATCATTTACAATCAAATTAAAACAAAATGAATACATGTTAAAACAAAACGTCTGGAAAAAAAGTTCTCCAAAATGTCTTAAAAGACTAGGCGATTCATTCCTTGTTACAGTCAGTGCATTACTCCAAAACGGTTGAAAAAAATTAAAATAAAACATTATTATAAATATTAAGTAGATGATTATACACAATAAAATAAATTTTTATAAACAAATATATTCTAACCTTCTATTTTCTTGATTTGTTGGACATGTTGCTTGATTGTGTCTCAATTCTTTATAAATACCACATCTTTTATTACTGTAATCATTTTACTCATCCATTATATTATAATGTCGATGAGTTTGAGCGTGTCCAATCATTTTTATTAAAGTAGGTGGTTGAAGCTCAATAATACCGTGTGTTTTGTCTAATGATTGCCACCTGGTAATATCATGAAAACTTTTACTGTATGTATTTTGTAACTAGATATTGTAAATGTAACAAAATCTGATGCATTACCCGCCCAATATATTTTATCGCACAACATATCAATTTCATTCAAACCAAAATTTCTAATAGTCTTTGGAATTGTACATTTAATCTTCTAAACCGGTCAAATTATATATTTAATGTTAATCCAAAACCATGAAAACTACCAAATTATATAGTTTTTTATCCTAAACCAGCCGACAAGCATTGCACGTGCATCTGGATTTGTAGAAGGGGGCTAGTTTGGGAACCTTTGTTGAAAACGGGCTATTCCTATACTTTTGGAAATTTGTCCGAGAAGAGGCCCGTGACATTTCCGAAGGGAGAAGCTGCGGCTTGGATCGGGAGGGATGAACATCGCCATTGCCCTCTTGAACCGGGATCTTTTAACCTAATGTTAAGAAATCCATACTTATATATAGGCTTTTTGGCAGACTGCACCCCCCCAATATGCCCGTTTTGGCGAATTGCATCCCAAATATTCTAATATTGCATCTAGCACCCCCAATATCCATTTTCAGAGTGTTTTGCACCCTAGGTCATATTATAAGGGGTATTTTCGTCCGATTCAGCAAAATCCGTGCTATATTATTTTTTGGTAGCCCAGATTTTTGGCGGAAATTCATCAAAACCAAAATTCATATTAGCCGGATTTTTGGCCGGATTTCATTTTTGTCCGATGAAACATGTTTGCAATCAAAGATATATCGAAATTTAGCAAAATATGTTTTGATCCGATTTCTTTTTTGGCCGGATTTCATTTTTGACCGAATTTCTAATCTGTTCTGGCCGGATTATCAGAACCATCAATATTTAGCAAAAAAATTTTGATCGGATTTTCAATGGAGATTTTTTTTCCTAATTCGACGAACAGATTACAAAATTTAGTAAACTCGTTAAAATACATCTTAATACATTACAAAATACATTAAAGTCATCAAAATTTATGTAACATGAAATTGTATGTCAAAATACATCATAACACATGAAGAATACTAACAGATTACCAAACTAACATCATTGCACAAAAATTAACCCCATAGCAAAGTACATCATAACACAGAAGTTTCTCTCATTGCAAAATACATCATAACACATGCATCTAACCTCAGCAACCATCAAAACACAAAATTTGCCTTCAAAATTCCAATCTAGCTTTGGACCTGTAAATTAACATTAAGATTTTAGAATGAAACATGTTGACTAAATATAATTTTTTATAATTTATAACATTGAATACCTGCAGGAAATAAGATATAATCACCCACATATGTTTCATTCTTCAATCTGTCCTACGCACCTACATATAAAGATAAATTTTGAGTGAAAAAAAGTTAAATGAAATATAACCCAATTATATAAATGTTTTTTACATACCGGATTTTTTAGTTTTTTAGCCGATGATGCAGTCGAGAATATAGAAATTACTCCACAATTCCTTTTGTTATGTCCTCTCATCCCACAGTGTGAACAAAAGTATTTCAAGTCATGCCTCTTTATGCCATATTTTTGAGTTTCCAGCTCATCTTCCTCCTTTCATCTTGCATGTTGTGGCGGCATTCCGGCCTTCCTCCGAACAGTAGGTCACAGAACAATAGGATTTAGGTTGGCTAATGACCATTCCATTTGAGAATTAATGAGATTTAGTAGGTGCTCATAAGCACGCAAAAACACCTCCTTCTTGTACCAATGTATCACATAGTCTTTCACTTATTCCTTTCGATAGAAAGTACATGCAGTGCATGTACACACAGAATACCAGTGAGATCCCATCGTCTGCAACTACAACTGTTGGAACTTAAGTTAACTGTCCATTTATCTCGCACTATGAGTGCAAGTTGAGTTGAGCCGGCTCGAGAGCTCAACGAGTTGGCTCGAAAAAAACTCGACTCGAGCTTGCTTTTGAGCCAAGCTCGAGCTCAATAAACCTTGTTCATGGGCTCGCGAGCTTTATATATATATATATATAATATTATATATATATTAATATTAATAAATATATTTAAATATAACTGATTACTTTCCCGTCTGGCCGTTGGCGTGTCCTGGACCTGACGTCTGAGTTGTCTACAGGCTGTAAGTATATAATATAATATATTAATATAAGTATATTAAATTATTAATATACTGGATTACTGTCCCGAGGTTTGAGTACTGACTCCTGACAACCTCTCCTGATATATGATATAATATAAGTTTAATATATTAATATAAGTATATAATATATTGTTCATCTCCTCTTTCACTTCACGCCATCGATCATGGATGTTAGGGTTTCTCAGGGGAAGTGCGGCGAGCCGGCGGACAAAGGAGGGCGGAGGGCGAAGGGGGAAGATATTAGCATGTGGTGCTCTGTCGAGGTCGTGGAGCTCTGTCGAGCTTGACTAGCTCGACGAGCTCGAGCCCATTAAACACGGGCTCGTCGAGCTCGAGCTCAAAAAAAAAGCTTGAGCTCGAGTAGGCTATTTTTGCCGAGCTCGACTCGTTTGCAGTCATTCTCGCACATGCCCTTGTACTTCAAATTTATTTTGCCCGTTCCACTCCAAAATATAGTCATGCACATTTTTCTTATTGTTTTCTATTATTTTTTAGATGGAAGGACATATTTCTCCACTGCTTTTGAGTACCTTGTTCCTTTGAGTGTGTAGCCGCTTCATTAGGAATATCCTAATTGTTTCCAACATGTTTATTATAGGCTTATTCCTAGCCCTTAAAATGATATTGTTAAATGCCTCACAGTAATTATTAAGCAACATATCACATTTAGGTCAAGTGTTGAAATGAGACCTTGTCCATTGCTTCTCATGTCTTTTCTTTACCCATTCATAGGCTTTTTTTATCACAAGTCTTCAATTTCTCTATTTCAATGTTGAAATCAACAACCCTTGTTGCGGATGCAGCTTTCCATAATAAATCTTTGAGTTGTATGCCTCTAAATTTCTGCTTGAAATTATTGTACATATGCCTTAAGCAAAACCTGTGCTCGGTATTAGGCAATAACCCCACAATGACTTTTATTAAACTTTTTTGCTTATCCAAAATGATAGTCCAGAAATGATTATTTTCAATACACAAATCTTCAATAAGAATATTAACAAACTATCTCCAAGTTTTAGTATTTTTAGTTAAAACATAAGCATAAGCAATATGATACATATTGTTATTATCATCGATGCAAACTGCACATAACAACACTCCACATATACATGTCATCAAGTGTGTACCATCCAAACCTATTATAGGTCTACGGACAACCACTCATAAACCTTTTCTTCAATGCACCCGAACATATGCAGAGTCTCTTAAAAATGCAAGTTTGAGATGCAACATCATGCTTACATTTAATTTTATCCGTGGTTTCCTGATTGATCTTGTAAATTTCCTCACAATAATCCCACAGGCTTGCATATTGCTAATGTCTTGTGCCACTAATAACTTTATTTGCATATTCTTTTGCTCTATTCATTTTCCAAATGCTAATAGTAGTTTTGTTATCTATTTGCATTATCTTCTGCATAGAATTTATTGGCAATCTGGATTGCTCCTAATATGTTGCTCATATCTAGTTGCAATGCTCATATCTAGTTGCAATGCTCATATCTAGTTGCAAGGAATTTAACACTACAATGTTTGGAACTTGGAACCCCGCAACTTGTATGATCTCCTTTAATTGTCTTCACTTGAAATGTTTTTTCATTCTTCGAAATAAAGGGGACAAACAAAACCCAAACACAATCGCAACTAACTTGAATTTTGTCACTGCAATTTTTGGTAAATTTAATTGGCTTCCCTTATACTGTAGCGTACATTCTCATTGCATCTCTAAATTCAGAAGAACTATTGAAACACATCCCAATATTAAACTGAAAATTGTGTTTGTTTGCATTGCCTTGATAAACTTGAATACTTTTCTCTCTCAAAGAAATCGAGGAAGAGCGGTCACCAAACTCTCTAATATGTATGCCAACATTTGTGCTACAATATATTTTGGCCGCCTCTGTTCCACCAACCAAGTCAATTTCAGAGTCGATACTTTGATCAAACATTACATCATCCCATTCAAAATCGCTATCTACCAAATCATCAGAAAAATCACTGCCATCAGATTCTTCTACGGGACTCACTGAATCACTGCTACTATTTAAGATCTCTTGTAAACTATTTTCTTCAACCATAACATTTTTCCAATCTAGATCTAAAATAATAACACTGCTCACCATTACTAAATTTGACTGTAGCAAATTTAAAATCAACTATAACTGAAATTAAAAAATGGATGAAATGTATAACTGCCATAGCCTGAAGAAATAGGTCAAAAGAGAGCCGTATATTGAAATTTGGAACTGGAATCGGTAAACCGATGCACCTAAAAAAGGAATGGAGCTTATCAATCCTAATGAAAAATCACTGTCATCTGGACAAAACCATTGACCTAACTAAAACTACAAAAAAATTTAACATAACTGGAATCGGTAAATGTTGTCTGGAGCTAGATCAACGCCTGGAAAATATGAAAAAAAAGAATGGTAAATTGTTAAGAGAGAAGAAATGGTAAATGGTAAAGGGAGAAGAAATGGAACTAGAAAAAATGAACTGAAAAAATCGGGCTTTTACCGAGGGTTGTCGGGCGATGAAACTGCAGGCTCCGAGACTCCCTTCAGTTGGTCAAAGAATAATCCATGGACAATGTCGGGCGATGAAGAATGCTTTGCATCGACAATGAGGGCGTCGACGGTGAGGGTGTTAATTAGGAGAGTGTCAGCGGAAGCAAACAGGGAGAGACCCCGGTCTCGGTGAAAATAGAAAATGGAAAGAGGCGAAAGACCTAATAGGGGTTAAGTAATTTTTGAATAAAGACAACATTACCCCTGCAAAATAAGCCCTGGGGTGCAAATCGCTAAGGAAAAGCATATTGGGGGGGGGGGTGCAACGTGCAATATTAGAATAATTAGGGTGCAGATTGCCAAAACGTGGAGATTGGGAGGGTGCATTCTGCAAAAAAAAACACTTATATATAACCGTGCATATATATATATACTTAAATTAAAACTTATATATATATTTGTAAATAAATATATATATATAGAAATAATTACCCAAACCTCTCCTGTAAACTAGCATAATTAGTGAGAGCACCCATCTTATTTTCGAAATTACAAAAAACTCCCCTTAAGTTTTCATTTCATTACCAAAGCCTCCCCTGGTCTTTTCATTTCATTGCATCCATGAAGAAAAATACCCTCCTGGACACTGTTCACCGAGGGGGGTGTTTTTGTGCATGGATGTTATGAAATTAAAACTTTAGGGGAGGTTTTTGTAATGAAATGAAAACTATATGAGAAGTTTTTGTAATTTCGAAAAATAAGAGGGGTGTTGTCAGTAATTTAGCAAAGTTAGAGGGAAGATCCCGGTAAATGGCCCTATATATATATATATATATATTCCACAAAACACACAAAAACAATTGCGACAAATTATAAAATAACACAACGCGATATTCAAGACTTAAGGCCAATAAAGGTCCGGTCGGGTGCGACATCGGGTACTTTTGCGACGACCTGATCTGGGCTGATCTCCACCAACTCTCCCCCTCTCGAAATCACTCATCTCTAGTGAGTGCTCTGATCGGTAGTGCTCTAGAAGATCAGCATCCATGCGCTCCAACTCTTCGGCCAAGATCCAGCTGGTCTCGGTCTCTGGTCTGTCATGCCAACAAACCAAGTATCTCTGAAAACTACCATCAGTAGTGGTCACTGTCTCGTCATCCAGTATTTGCTCGAGAATTAAGATCTGTCGCGGAAGTCGATCATCAGCTTGGGGAACTGGTATAGTAGACTCATCTGGTATCTCATGCTCAACCTGTAAGCTGTAAGTGAAAATGAGAGGAACTGTAGTGGAAGTGTCAGTAACGGAATGAATGTTGGTATGTCCTGAATGTGGCTCCTCACTCTCACTCACCAACCCAAAAGAATCAAATGAAGGAGAAAGCAATGGAAATTCTAAACACACATGTGGGTAATCGTGAAATAAAGTCAGATCGACTACATTAAAAACAGGATTTGCTCCCTAAACGGAAGGCATCTCAAGTTCGTACGCATTTTGTCCAATCCGCTTCACCACTCTAAAGGGTTTAGTTCTACGGCCAACTAGCTTCTTTACGGTGCCCGAAGGTAACCGTTCTGGATTTAGTCGAATCATAACCAAGTCATCAACTTTAAAACTAGTAGCTCTTTTGTGCTTATTAGCTTGAGTTGCATAAAGATCATAAGTACTATGCAATTTCCGCTCAATTTATTTATGCAAATCATGCAAATGCAATGCATACTCATATGCAAACTGGCTAGTCCTGAAAGTGGGTGGTAGAGGTGCTAAGTCTAGTGGCACTCGGGCAATGTGACCATGAACAACCTCATTAGGTGATAAACCCGTGAAACTATTCTTCGAATTATTATACGCTAACGTGCGGAAGAATCAGATCTCAATTTTCCTGATGATCTCCTACCAAACATCGCAATAAGTTTTCTAAACTTCTATTCATAATTTCAGTTTGACCATCGGTTTGTGGATGATAAGCGGTCAAAAATAGAAGTTTAGTACCTAAAAGTCTCCAGAGTGACTTCCAAAAATAACTGGTAAACTTAACGTCTCGATCGGTAACGATAGTCTTTGGTATTCCTCGATGTGAAACAACCTCTTTATAATAAATATGGGCTATATGAGAGGCGTCATCAGTTTTGTTGCAGGAGATGAAATACGCCATTTTAGGGAACCGATTAACCACTACAAGTATGGAATCGTGTTTTCTAAAAGTGTGCGGCAATCCAAGTACAAAATCTATGCTAACATCATCCCAAGGAATACTAGGCACCGGTAGAGGTGTGTATAATTTAGCGGGTTGTTTGTTGTCTTTTGCTACCTGACAAGTGCGGCAGCTACTGGCAATCTGAGCGATAACCCGCTTCATTCCAGGCCAATAAAATCGCTCTTCTACTAAGGCTATCGTCTTATCACGTCCAAAATTTTCCACCCAAGCCTCCGCCATATAATTCTTATACAATGAAATTTCGCAATGAGGTGCGGTGAATACACAGACGGGTCTCACGAAACAAATATCCGTCTCTAATGAGATAATTGGTCTCATCGTGAAAGGGATCCGAACGTATCTCATCATAGATACCGCTAAAATCAGGACAACTGGAATAGTCATCCTTCAACGCTCAAATCCTATTACCTGAGTATGCAACTGTGATAGTACGAGGGTAACTTGACTCAAGGCGTCGACAACCCTATTCTCAGTTCCCTTACAGTGCTTGAGAACGAATGTGTATTCTTGTAAATATGATAACCACTTAGCCTGCTAAGGGTTTAATTTCTGTTGCAAATTGATATAACGCAACGTCTGATAATCAGAGTGGAGGACTGTAACACCCCAAAGCTTGGAAGAGGGATCGACGGCGTCGTTTTGGCCAAGTTTGGGTTTTGGGGGTAGGCACACGGCCTGTGACACGGCCGTGTCACAAGCCGTGTTGCGCCTGGGTCGTCGAGCCGTGTTGAGCCTGGGTCGCCGAGCTGTGTTGGTCGACGATCGGCGAGAAGGCACGCGGCCTTGGACACAGGTGTGTCCCTGGCTGTGTCCTTCTCGGGCTGTTCGCAGAATTTATTCTGCTAGGCGTGACACGGGTCACGACACGGCCGTGTCGGGGCTGACACGGGCGTGTCGAGGGCCGTGTCTTTGGCCGTGTCTTGGGCCGTGTCCTTCTCTGGCTGGGAATGTTGGTCGGTAGGGGGGAGTGACACGGGCCTCGACACGGGCGTGTCAACGGCGACACGGCCGTGTCGGAAGCCGTGTCAAAGGCCGTGTCAAAGGCCGTGTGCTGGTTTTCGAATCGGTCGAGATGGCGAATGGCTAACACGGCCATGCACACGGCCGTGTTGCAACCCGTGTTCGGCGCAGATTTTCTAATTTGGGTTCCAATCGTGGCCGTTCGTTCTTTTCCTTGGAAGATCCAACGATGGGGGGCCTCCCTGGGCGGTTTAAGGCCGGGAATAGGGTTCCAAACCCTCATTCCCCACTTGCTTTTATCTCTCTAAGTTCTAGAGAGAAGGGAGAGCAAGGAGGCCAAGATCCGGCCGCCGGCGAAACTTCGGAGGTCCGTTTCGCGAGTGGAGTTCAGATCCGCGAAGGTGGGAGCGTTGCGGTGGTTTTCAACCGAGCAAATCTTCTCCATGGCTAGGAAGAGGGGACGGAAGGTAACGACACTTCTCCTCTCGGTTTTTAGGATTTAGGATGCATGAATAGCATCCCCTTCCTTTCGTATTTTGAGCACCGAATCTCTCAAATGAGAGGGATTCGTGTAGCCTAGGTTCAAGAGGAACCTACGGGTTGAGTATGTTCATCCCGGCATGCTTTGCATTAGAGATCCGCTCCGTTAGTGAATTAGGCATTGTGGGTGAAGCCGTGGTCGTGACCGTTAGTCCGACCCGGTGATGTTGCATAGCGAGATGTGAGGTTTCGGTAGAAATCCGTTGCGGCGTTACGCCGTTGTGTATGCGTTTTCCCTCTTATATTTGAGTGAGTACTCGTGGTCGGAACCGGACAAGGTTAGCTCCGTGTTGTGCGGTAGATGATTTCCTTGGAGCACGAGAAAGACACGGTGCGAATGGTGATTGGGGGGGGGGAACCTTCGTTTGTGTTGTGCAAAGGCGCGGCTATGTCTCCGTGGTCGACTGGCTATCCCGTGACGCGCAAGTCATGTGGGGGAAGTGTCCCGGCGAGACTAGCCCCTTGTGTGGACTGACGAGAATGTCGAGCGGAGGGCAAGCCCGGGCAATGTGGCCATGAGCGGGTGGGGTCCAGCAAGACTTCTTAGAATCGGTCGGTGTGAGACGGAACCCTGACGTGCGAAGTCAGAATGTGCGGGCAAGCCCCGGGGCATATGACCCATGTGCGGGTGGGGCCTTTGCAAGGTTCCGTGTGACGGCGTGTGTGCCGTTAGGGACATGGTGGTTCCCTTGTGTTTGCGGCTTTAAGCCAATGGGGAAACAGAAGTACCCAGTGTTTGATGTTGTGCTAGATGCATACGAACTAGGGTGCCTTGGGTGAAACCCGGGCTGCATTCATGCTGCACAGTAGGCCCTTTCACTTTGTACAAAACATAGAGAACATGTGTGCTGTATGAGACATCCAAGCCTGTTTTACCGCTTTATTATATATACTCTTTTGGTATACGAAGTGCTAACTTGCAGGTGGAGTGGTACCCCGGGGTCCGTTAGGGACGGCCGGGAGGAGATGTGTTTGTTACACAGTAGAGGTCAGCCTTTGCTGACCCACGTTACTTCAAATCCTTACAGGGCAAGGATCGCATGCAGGAGCTAGCGCGCTAGGCAAAAAGCCCTAAGCCTCATGAAGTGTTGCTGTGCTTGGTTTCTCTTTGTGTGTTTGCTACTTTTGTTATGTTTTTGTCCGGCTTGCATGCCGAGGTAGCCTAGGAGTGCTTGACACATTTTTATTTTGTTTGGACTATTATTGTGTAAGGCCTTAAGGCCATTTGATACTCTATCGTTAGTGGATAACTTTTGTCGGTTTGTTCTGTTTCCGCTGTGTTTGTCTGGAGTTTTGAGATTGGGTAGTTTTCATATCATCTTTTAATACTAAAGCTGTGGCGTCCGTATGTTGTGGGGCCCCGACCGGACCCATATTATATGGTCTTTACAGGGGAGGTGTTACAATTTGGTATCAGAGGGAGGTTCGTGTTCCAATGAGAAGTTTCGCGGTCGAAAGTATAAGTCGAGTCGCGTATAAGAAGTTATCCACATAGGAGTATCGCGGGACCATGAGTGTCCTTGTGTTCGAGTCTTGCAATTAGAGACTTATTTGCATTTTCTTGCTTGTGTTTAGAGTGCAAGCAACGAGGCTGGGACCTCGAGGCCAAGAGAAGAGCTCTCGGCAAGTAGTGCGACTGCGCAAGGTCCGCTAGGGATGGGGGTCACACCGGCCGACTTCTGCCGCATGCTTGTAGAAGCGATGGTGGCAGCCCAAGCTGCAGCGACAGCACAGGTAGCAGCTCCCGTTGCTCAGGTAGCAACTCCTGCTACCCCGGTCACGGCAGCGACCGTGCAGGTTGAGGAGGCCAGGCGGGCGGAGCCGCAGGCCGAGAGAGTGGTTGTCGGGCATGGGGACCGGCAAATGAAGTACTTTCTGAGTTTCCACCCTCCAACCTTCAAGGGAATCGGCATGCCCACAGATGTAGAGGATTGGTGGGCTAGGATTCAGGAGCTTCTGAGGGCGGCAGAGGCGCCAGATGAGAAAAAGGCAGAGTTCGCAGCCTTTATGTTGGAGGGAGATGCCAAGTTATGGTGGGTGAGCCACAGTGGCCGGCAATTTCTAGGACGCACACCGTCCATCGAGGAAATTTGGGAATGCCTTCCTGAAGAAGTACATTCCCGCCTCAACGAGGTTAGCCCTCCAGAGGCAGTTCCTACATCTGGTGCAGCGAGACAAGTCAGTGGATGAGTATGTTCAGGAATTTACTCGCTTGGGTCGTTATGCGGGAACGACCATGGCAGACGATGAAGAGAGGGACAATCTCTTCT
Source organism: Platanthera zijinensis (assembly GCA_039513925.1). NCBI lineage: Eukaryota > Viridiplantae > Streptophyta > Magnoliopsida > Asparagales > Orchidaceae > Platanthera > Platanthera zijinensis. Next base: position 13,102,447 of record CM077081.1, on the reverse strand, counting down.
ATCATGGATTGAGGGAGAATCTAAGACAATCCCTCATATCGATGAAACGTGCGGGTTTCAACGAATTGGTGGAGGCGGCCCGAATTTTGGAGAGTGACATGAAGCGATCCTAGCGTCGCAAGGGTTTCACGCCCAAGCAGGGGGAGGAGAAGAAGCCTGCTCAGTCCCATGGAAAGACGGAAGGGAGCCGATGGAAGAAGAAGCCTTCCCCATATAAGTCGGGCGAGAAAAGTAATTGGACGTCCGGATGGTCGCGCTCTAAGGGACCGCAGACGTGTTACAGTTGTGGCAAGCCAGGCCACATAGCAAGATTTTGTACCCAAGGGGGCGCTGAGCAAGAGCCAAGGCAGGAGCAAACCATACGCTCCAGACCCAGTGCAGCAGAGAAGGGGAAAATGGCGGAGTCGAGTGCTTCTCGGTTTCAACCAGTGCAGCCAAGGGCCTACAACCTTGGGCAACAAGAAGCAATCCGTCAGCCTGATGTGGTGACAGGTACGAGAGTTCAACCTGCACCTTAGATTCCTGTCTTTCAAACCTTTATGTTTGTTGCATGTGTGTAGGCTTTGTAGTGGTATCTGGGTACCCCGCTAGAGTACTTTTTGATACGGGAGCATCGCACTCCTTCCTTGCGGAAAGTTTCACCCGGAGGATTGGAGTTGAGTCCTTTGCAACGGACTCAGAGTTGAAAGTGCGCATGCCCAATGAGTCGTCTATGACAACCAGGACTAAAGGGCGGATTTGTTGGAGTCTTGAGGGAGTCGACTTCATTTTAGTAGCGACGATCTTGCCGTTATCCGAGTTCGATGTGATTCTGGGGATGGATTGGCTAGCGGAGCAGCGGGCCAGTATCGACTGTTTGTCCAAGGTGGTAACCCTGAGGAGCGTGGGGCAAGCAGAAGTCAAGTTTGAGGGCCTGCATGGAGTGGCCTGTTCCCTAGTTTCGGCACTTCATCTAGTGCGAGCTATTAACCAGGGGGTGTAGCTCTAGTAGCGTTGTTGGAGGTTAACCTTTCCAGGCTGTCTCTTGGAGAAGTGCCCGTGGTGGCAGAGTTTGGAGATGTTTTCCCTGAGGAGCTACCGGGAGCACCTCCCCGGCGGGAGATTGATTTCTCCATCGAGTTAGTGCCCGAGGCTAGGCCGGTGTCACGACCACCCTTTAGGATGGCACCGAAGGAGTTGGCCGAGCTCAAAGTTCAGTTGCAGGAGCTTTTGGAGCAAGGGTATATCAGGCCCAGCTCTTCACCGTGGAGTGCGCCGGTGTTATTTGTAAAGAAGAAGGACGGTAGTATGCGTCTGTGCATAGATTACCGAGAGTTGAACAAATTGACTATCAAGAATAAGTATCTGATTCCTCAGATAGACGATCTCTTCGACCAGTTGGTGGGATTGGTCGTGTACTCCAAGTTGGACTTGAAGTCCGGGTATTATCAGTTGCGGATTCGTGACGAAGACATACCCAAGACCGCATTTGGTACGAGGTATGGTCATTTTGAGTTCTCGGTGATGCCGTTCGGGCTGACGAACGCGCCGTCCGTGTTCATGGACTTGATGAACCGAGTGTTTCGCGAATATTTGGACTGGTTCGTAGTCGTCTTTATCGATGACATTTTGGTGTATTCCAAGTCGGAAGCGGAGCATGAGTCGCACTTGCGGACAGTGTTGCAAGTATTGAGAGAGAACCAGCTTTATGCGAAGTTCTCCAAGTGCGAGTTTTGGTTGGAGAAAGTGGCATTTTTGGGCCATGTAATCAGTGGGGACGGGGTGGCAGTGGATCCAACGAAAGTAGAAGCCATCAGAGAGTGGCCAGTTTTGAGGACCGTGGCGGAAGTCCGGAGTTTTCTTGGACTGGCCGGGTACTACCGAAGGTTTGTGGAAAACTTTTCGCGGATAGCTCTACCCCTCACTTCACTAACTCGCAAGGATCAGAAGTTTGTATGGACTCAAGAGTGCAATCAGGCATTTGAAACCCTGAAGGAGAGGCTAATGACGGCGCCGATCCTAAGTCTACCAAAGGGGACCGAAGGATTCCAGATCTTCAGCGACGCATCTGGATGCGGTTTAGGGTGCGTATTGGTGCAGCATGGTAGTGTGATAGCTTTTGGGTCGAGGCAGCTGAAGCCTCACGAGAGAAATTACCCCGTCCATGATTTGGAGTTGGCGGCGGTAATTTTTGCTTTGAAGTTGTGGAGGCACTACGTTTATGGTGCAAAGGTGGAGATCTTCACGGACCACAAGAGTCTAAAGTATCTCCTAGACCAGAAGGACCTAAATATGCGGCAACGCAGGTGGGTCGAGTTCCTTGGGGACTACGAGGTGGCGATTCAGTACACGCCAGGGAAAGCCAATGTGGTGACAGATGCTTTGAGTAGGAAGTACTCGGGGCAAGGAAATTGGATTGAAGCTCACGATGAGCGGTTAAGGCAGGACTGGGAGTCCCTTGGTTTGGAATGTGTGGCAAGAGGCGAGTCTAGCGTGGCTCGACTAAATTGGATTGAGATGCAGAATGACTTATGCGATCGTATTCGGGAAGCGACCCGTATAGATGCAGAGTTCCAACCTTTCGTGGAGGAAGCTCTAAAGGGCGAGGGTAGCGCCTGGGAGATGGTTGATGGGATTCTGAGGAAGGGCGGAAGGATTTGTGTACCGCAGTTCGGCAAGCTCCGCGAGGAGTTGATGTTTGAGGCCCACTTCACTAAGTACTCCATTCACCCGGGTAGTACAAAGATGTACTTGGACTTGAAGAAGTCCTATTGGTGGCCTGGGATGAAGCGGGACGTAGCTTTGTGTGTGAGTCGGTGCCAAACTTGTGCCTTGGTAAATGCCGAGTTTCAGAAGCCGGGCGGGTTCTTGAAGCCTCTTCCAATCCCCGAATGGAAATTTGATGACATCTCCATGGACTTTGTGCATGGGTTGCCTAGATCGCAGCAGGGTAATGATGCCATTTGGGTGATCGTGGACTGCCTGACCAAAGTGGCACATTTCATCCCAAATCGGAAGGGGGACGGTGTAGAAAAGTTGGTGGAGTTGTACGTCCGCAATATTGTACGACTTCATGGGATTCCAAAGAGTATAATCAGCGACCGGGATGGACGTTTCACGTCTAAGGATTGGCGGTTGGTACAGAAGAGCTTGGGCACAAAACTCAAGTTCAGTACGGCCTTTCATCCTCAAACCGATGGGCAAACTGAGAGAACAAACCGTACTTTGGAAGATATGCTAAGGATGTATACTCTCGACTTCGATAAGAAGTGGGAGGATCACCTCTTCATGGTGGAGTTTGCGTATAACAATAGCTACCAAGCTAGTATCAAGATGGCGCCATATGAAGCTCTTTATGGGAGGCGGTGTCGAACACCGATGTCTTGGACAGAGGCGGGAGACACAAAGCTTTTGGGGAAAGAAGTGGTAGCCGACGCTAGTGAGCTAGTGCGGACCATCCAAGAGCGCATGAAGGTAGCTCAAGATCGGCAGTCGAAGTATTTCAATGCTCGCCACAGACATGTGGAATTCGCTGTGGGCGACTGGGTGTACCTTAAGATCAAGTCGTTCAAAGGCGTTTCACGAATTCGCCGGCTCAAGAAGCTGAGTCCGAGATTTTTGGGACCATTCAAGGTGATCGAGCGAGTGGGAGAGGCAGCGTACCGGTTGGCGTTGTCCACAGAGCTAAGTGGATTGCATGACGTTTTTCACGTCTCCGTCCTGAGGAAAGCTTTGTTAGAAGCCAGCGTGGTGATTGAGCCGACGGCGGTGCCGGTAGAGGAAGACTTGAGGACGCGAGTTCGTCCAATCGGGATAGAAGATTCAGAGGTTCGGCAATTGCGGAACAAGGAAGTCAGACTCGTAAAGGTCCGTTGGGACAACTGTGGCTGCGAGGAGCTCTCATGGGAGCGAGAGCAGGCCATGCTGGAGGAGTACCCCGAGCTTTTCTCCTCAGGTACCGTTTAGAATTTGTGTGCTTTCCATGTTTTAAATTTCGGGGCGAAATTCTTTAAAGGGGGGGGGGGGGGAGAATTGTAACACCCCAAAGCTTGGAAGAGGGATCGACGACGTCGTTTTGGCCAAGTTTGGGTTTTGGGGGTAGGCACACGGCCTGTGACACAAGCCGTGTTGCGCCTGGGTCGTCGAGCCGTGTTGAGCCTGGGTCGCCGAGCCATGTTGGTCGACGATCGGCGAGAAGGCACACGGCCTTGGACACGGGCGTGTCCCTGGCCGTGTCCTTCTCGGGCTGTTCGCAGAATTTATTCTGCTAGGCGTGACACGGGTCACGACACGGGCGTGTCGGGGCTGACACGGGCGTGTCGAGGGCCGTGTCTTTGGCCGTGTCTTGGGCCGTGTCCTTCTCTAGCTGGGAATGTTGGTCGGTAGGGGGGAGTGACACGGGCCTCGACACGGGCCTCAACACGGGCGTGTCAACGGCAGCACGGCCGTGTCGGAAGCCGTGTCAAAGGCCGTGTGCTGGTTTTCGAATCGGTCGAGACGGCGAATGGCTAACACGGCCATGCACACGGCCGTGTTGCAACCCGTGTTCGGCCCAGATTTTCTAATTTGGTTTCCGATCGTGGCCGTTCGTTCTTTTCCTTGGAAGATCCAACGGTGGGGGGCCTCCCTGGGCGGTTTAAGGCCGGGAATAGGGTTCCAAACCCTCATTCCCCACTTGCTTTTATCTCTCTAAGTTCTAGAGAGAAGGGAGAGCAAGGAGGCCAAGATCCGGCCGCCGGCAAAACTTCGGAGGTCCGTTTCGCGAGCGGAGTTCAGATCCGCGAAGGTGGGAGCGTTGCGGTGGTTTTCAACCGAGCAAATCTTCTCCATGGCTAGGAAGAGGGGACGGAAGGTAACGACACTTCTCCTCTCGGTTTTTAGGATTTAGGATGCATGAATAACATCCCCTTCTTTTCGTATTTTGAGCACCGAATCTCTCAAATGAGAGGGATTCGTGTAGCCTAGGTTCAAGAGGAACCTCCGGGTTGAGTATGTTCATCCCGGCATGCTTTGTATTAGAGATCCGCTCCGTTAGCGGATTAGGCATTGTGGGTGAAGCCGTGGTCGCGACCGTTAGTCCGACCCGGTGATGTTGCATAGCGAGATGTGAGGTTTCGGTAGAAATCCGTTGCTGCGTTACGCCGTTGTGTATGCATTTTCCCTCTTATATTTGAGTGAGTACTCGTGGTCGGAACCGGATAAGGTTAGCTCCGTGTTGTGCGGTAGATGATTTCCTTGGAGCACGGGAAAGACACGGTGCGAATGGTGATTGGGGGGGGGGGAACCTTCGTTTGTGTTGTGCAAAGGCGCGGCTATGTCTCCGTGGTCGGCTGGCTATCCCGTGACGTGCAAGTCATGTGGGGGAAGTGTCCCGGCGAGACTAGCCCCTTGTGTGGACTGACGAGAATGTCGAGCGGAGGGCAAGCCCGGGCAATGTGGCCATGAGCGGGTGGGGTCCAGCAAGACTTCTTAGAATCGGTCGGTGTGAGACGGAACCCTGACGTGCGAAGTCAGAATGTGCGGGCAAGCCCCGGGGCATATGACCCTTGTACGGGTGGGGCCTTTGCAAGGTTCCGTGTGACGGCGTGTGTGCCGTTAGGGACATGGTGGTTCCCTTGTGTTTGCGGCTTTAAGCCAATGGGGAAACGGAAGTACCCAGTGTTTGATGTTGTGCTAGATGCATACGAACTAGGGTGCCTTGGGTGAAACCCGGGCTGCATTCATGCTGCATAGTAGGCCCTTTCACTTTGTACAAAACATAGAGAACATGTGTGTTGTATGAGACATCCAAGCCTGTTTTACTGCTTTATTATATATACTCTTTTGGTATACGAAGTGCTAACTTGCAGGTGGAGTGGTACCCCGGGGTCCGTTAGGGACGGCCGGGAGGAGATGTGTTTGTTACACAGTAGAGGTCAGCCTTTGCTGACCCACGTTACTTCAAATCCTTACAGGGCAAGGATCGCATGCAGGAGCTAGCGCGCTAGGCGAAAAGCCCTAAGCCTCATGAAGTGTTGCTGTGCTTGGTTTCTCTTTGTGTGTTTGCTACTTTTGTTATGTTTTTGTCCGGCTTGCATGCCGAGGTAGCCTAGGAGTGCTTGGCACATTTATATTTTGTTTGAACTATTATTGTGTAAGACCTTAAGGCCATTTGATACTCTATCGTTAGTGGATAACTTCTGTCGGTTTGTTCTGTTTCCGCTGTGTTTGTCTGGAGTTTTGAGATTGGGTAGTTTTCATATCATCTTTTAATACTAAAGCTATGGCGTCCGTATGTTGTGGGGCCCCGGCCGGACCCATATTATATGGTGTTTACAGGGGAGGTGTTACAAGGACAAACTCCTTAGGCAACAGATAATGCCTCCAGTGACGTAACAACTGTACAATCGCATAGAACTCACGCTCTTAGTTGGAATAATTCAGCTTCGGGCCTAAGAGGATTTCACTGAAGAATCTTACAGGGAGACCCTCTTGACTAAGTACACCTTCTATTCTAACTCCTGAGGCATCACAGGATACCTCAAACACTTGACTGAAATCAAGGAGTCTCAAAATAGGTGCAGGGAACATTTTATCCTTGATAATCTCAAAGGCTCTGGCTGCCGATGATTCCATTGAAAACTTTCTTCTTCGTACACTCAGTGACAGGTGTCATAATCGTACTGAAGTTCTTAATGAATCGACGATAAAATGTGGCTAGTCCATGAAAACTACAGACATCATGAATGTTCTGAGGGATAGACCACTCACGAATCGCTCGAACTTTCTCAGGTTCCATAGTGATGCCAGCAGAGCTCACTATATATCCAAGAAAGATAACAGACTCAGTCATAAAAACACACTTCTTCAAGTTGATATACAGTCGCTCGGCTCGCAGGAGCTCGAAGATAGTATGTAGGTGAGTCAAATGCTCACTCTCAGTCCGACTATATATCAAAATGTCGTCGAAATAAACCACTACGAACTTCTCAATATAAGGTCTGAAGACTTGGGTCATCATCCGAGTGAAAGTGTCAGGGGCATTGGATAACTCAAAGGGCATCACAAGCCACTCATAAAGGCCATCCTTCGACTTAAAGGCAGTCTTCCACTTGTCTCCTTTGCGTATACGAATCTGATGATAACCACTACGAAGGTCGATCCTAGAAAAGATCGTGGATCCAGTCAACATGTCCAACTTATCATCCAGTCGGGGTATCAGGAATCGGTATTTCACAGTGATCTGGTTGACAACACGACTGTCAACGGACATACACCAAGTACCATCCTTTTTCGGGGCAAGGAGGGCAGGCACCACACATGGACTAAGGCTATGAAAAATAATGCCTCTATCAAGTAACTCTCAAATCTATCTCTGCAGCTCCTCATGGGCGGCATGATTCAATCGGTAATGCGGTAAATGTGGGAGGGAAGCTCCAGGAACAAGATCGATCGTGTGCTAGATACATCTCATGGGAGGTAACTCAGCCGAAAGCTCATCAGAGTGTATATCCGGGAACTCCTCTAAGAGTCTCCTAGCAGGTATAGGAATAGACCCATATCTCTCTAATACGTCAGATGCATGTAAAACCACTAAGGCATAATAAAATCCACCATCGAAGCTCTCTCGATGGAACTTAGCGCCTCGTATAATGCTAAGAGTCTTTGTCCTTTCAGTGGGAGGAAGAGATTCTTTCGCACTACTATTCATGCGGGATGTTGGTGTTATGGGTCGCACCGAGTTCAACACTACTCTCTTTCGGTCCAGTAGAAAGGAGCAAGTGTTGGATCTGCTATGTATGAGGACATCTCGATCATACAACCAAGGTCTCCCTAGTAATACGTGGCACACATCCATAAGCATAACATCACACTAAATCTTATCGGTATACAGACCGATAATGATGATCACTAAACATCTCCTAGTCATTGATATGGTAGTCTTGATGACCCAAGCTACCTGAAATGGGGAAGGGTGCGGCTCAGCAGTGAGTCCCATGTGGGGTAAAGCTGTCTCGACTATCACATTCATACAACTCCCGCTATCTACTACTAAACGACACACTTTCTCCCCAGCCTTGAAATAGGCCTGGAAGATGTTCGTCCGCCAATAATCGGCTGATTCTTTTGGTGTCGATAACATACATCTCACCACTATAACGTTGAGATCTAACTCCTCATCACTAGGTGTACCGTACACTTCATCGTTCAAAATGTGTGAGTCCCTATCGACTCCAGTTCTTCTACAGGTCCATCCTTCTCAGTCACCTCATGAATAACTAGCGTACCTTTCCTCTTGGGACAATCCCTAGATATATGACTCATCTGCTGACACTCATAACATCGAATCTGTGAATGGGTCACAGTTCTCATGGGGGATTTCCCTTTCTGATCTCTCGTATAGGTCATGCCCCCGCCACACCAGGTCATTCAAGGGGGCAGACAAATGGTCGGGGAGGTCGGGACCATCGTCAGCTCTCCTTTCCAACTCCTTCCATCACTCGGTAAGAGAGGGGCTCGGAAGACCCGAAGCCACCGACGAATACCGCCATAAGCTTTGTGGATGAAGACTTGAAGGGCGTGCACTCGCTGCACCAAGATCCTCTCGTCATCAGCGCAGAAATCGACGATCCGTGCTTCAGGGTTAGACGGATACTAATTGACAATTGAAGCTCGTTGGACATCTTTTTCGAATCCACGCTACTCAGCATGAGGATCCCACGAGAATGCCTCGAGCCAACAACTGGGCCGCTATATGGCTTCAACAATGCCCTCGTGCCCGTGCGGGGAACAATCACTCTCCCCATCACTCTAGGGGAGTACCCGAGGCAAGCCACCCAGGGCGTTCAGTTTGTGGCAGTCGACTCCATCTCAGCATACAACTAAATTTTCGGTCCGCCGCTCCAAACGCACTTCGAGGCAATCCCCTCCATTCCGCATATGGCGATGAAGTTCGGCACCCCAAGAGGAATAGGTGTCGTGCGAGGCAATCAGGAGGCCGCATGACTTTGCTACCTTTAGCAAGCGCATCCCGATTAGGGCCTGGGACGGGAGAGTTTAGGTGGAGCTTAAACCAGCACGCCCCTAACTATTTATCACTTTCCTTATTTTCCGAAGAATAAGCCGCAAGAGAAAATTCGCAAGCACATATATCTTCTTTTAAGCAATGCAACGTTTATTTTCCCCTACACCGCGAACGGGTCACCACAAAGGCGAGATTGGCGGAAGCTTTTTCGCACCTCCTAGGTGAGATAGATGAAAGTCTATCTGCACCTCCCAGGCGAGATTGGCGAAAGCCTTTCTGCTCCTCAAGAGAGATCGGCGAAAACCCTTCTGCACCTTAGGCAGACAGACAAAGGTCCGTTTGCACCTCCCATACGAGATGGACAATGGTCCGTCTGCATCTTCACTTGGACAAACCCTGGTTCTCTTGAGGCGCGAACGAACAAACGGTCTTCGCCACCTCCACTAGGACAGACCCCGGTCCTCCTGAGCTACAAACGAACAATGGTTTTTTGCCACCTCCGCTCGGACGAACCCCGGTCCTCTTGAGGCGCAAATGAACAAAGGTTCTTCACACCTCCACTTGGATGAATCTTGGTTCTCCTGAGGCGCGAACGAACAAATTTTCTTTACCACCCCACCTGGACGAACCCCGATTCTCCTGAACTGCGAACGAACAAAGGTTCTTTACCCCCTCCACCCGAACGGACCCCGGTCCTCCTAAGGCACGAACGAACAAAGGTTCTTTGCCACCTTCACCGGGATGAACCTCGGCCTCCTGAGGCGTGAATGAACAAAGGTTCTTCGCCACCTCCACCCAGACGGATCTCGGTTCTTTGGAGGCGCGAACGAATAAAGGTGCTTCGTCACCTCCACCCGGATAAACTCCGAAAGCCTTTCTGCACCTCAGGCGAGATCAACAAAAGCCAGCCTACACCTTAGGCGATACGGGCAAAGGCCTGCCTGGACCTCCCAGACGAGATGGACAAAGTTCCGTCTGCACCTTCACTTGGACAAACCGCGGTTCTCCTGAAACGCGAAAGAATAAAGGTCCTTCGCCACCTCCACCCGGACGGACCCCAATCCTCCTAAGGCGTGAACGAACAAAGGTTATTCGCCACCTACGCCCGGACGGACCCCAGTCCTCCTAAGGCGCGAATGAACAAAGGTTCTTTACACCTCCACCTGGAAAAACCCCAGTTCTCCTGAGGTGCTAATGAATAAATTTTCTTTGCCACCTTACCTGAACGAACCCCAAATCTCCTGATGCACGAACAAACAAAGGTTCTTCGCCACCTCCACCCGGACGGACCCCGGTCCTCCTGAGGCGCGAATGAACAATTGTTCTTCGCCACCTCCACCCAGACGGACTCTAGTTCTCCTAAGGCACGAACGAACACCACCTCCACCTGGACGAACCCCGGTTATCCTAAGGCACGAACAAAAGTTTCTTGCAACCTTCATTCGGACGAACACCAGTTCTCCTATGACACGAACAAGGGCTCCTCGCCACCAACCCATAAGCAAATTCCAGTCCTCTCAAAGCGCATGCAGATGAATATCTCTCACTAGCGACTTGTTCAAAATGTTAACGCTCAAGCTAAGCGCTAGTCTGCCAAAGTATACGCGCACCAAGGCACAACAGGACAATAAAGGCACAACAGGATCATCCCTCAACATCGACGTCAGCATCGTCATCCGAGGAGCCCTCCACGCCCAGATCACCACGCTTCGATAACCTCAGAGCAGCCTGAAACCCCCTGCCAAAACCCAAGTGATACTCAGCATCGTGCTCATCAATCCCAATCGTCATCATCCCAGAGGGGACCTCCTCTGCGATACGAGATCACTCCATCTTAAAGTCGCGAGACCCTTTGTACTCAGCCACTGCGGGCACTCGCATGACCTCGACGTACTTCAGCCTACGGTCAGTCAAGCCTTCCCTTCCTTCAACAGCTCTACCTTCATCTAGACGGACTCAGGTCCTCGAACAGTGATCAAATAAAGGTTCTTCACCACTGCCGCACAAACGGACTCTGGTCCTCCTTAGGCAAAAGTGAGCAATGTCACTTTGCCTCTCAAGGGGCTCACAAACTAAGGTACGTCATCACCAGTCGAAACAAACGGACCTCCAAGCCCATCTGCACCGCCAAGGGAAGGGGGGCAAGCGTAATCCCTCATCACTCCTGAGCAACAAGCTCTCGCCACCAACACCCGGTGACAATCCCAAACAATGACGCATAGTGAATGAGGAACATAAAAGAGCCAGATACTCCCGGGATGGCACGATGCATGTCACGACACTAAATCGCCCCCGCGGGGGCACTGGCAAGCAACAGTTCGGCGACTGCCAAGATTCCCTGCTTAATGATCACGACGGGATCTTCAACATGCAAGGACGACACCCTAGGGAAGTCAAAAGCTCAACACGTCATGCAAGCAACTCGCGTGACCAAGCAAATGAAGTGACAAAGGCAATACGCCAGCCAACAATGTCAAGTGCGCGTACGACACAAATGCATTTGAGTGCTTCCCCGTCACCAACACCATCTTTCAGGGCAACACCTACTCAAGAGACGGAACGCTCCTGCTTCCTTTGCATTATGTGAAACCCCTCGCCAAGCATAGGACAGAGCTTAACAATGTGCACGTCCCGCCACGACGGACCTACCTTCGTAACCGTCATCATAAGACCCGCTTAGCCATCCGACACCACTCCACTCCGAAGCCCCAAGACTCATGTGTTCTGCAAATGCGTAAACTCGCATCATTGTAACATCCCGAGGCATAGTTGCCGTTGATGGCCTACTGATAGTTTAACTTTCAAGGCAGCCTAAACACCTAGAGGGGGGGGGTGAATAGGTTCTGCTTCTCTTTCTAGAACTTCTAGACAGAATTCAATTTATTAACTAATATAAGAACACAGCAATCACAGAAAACAAAACATCACAGATTGCACTATGTTTTATAGTGGTTCCCCAAGGTCTGGGTACATCCACTTTCCCCCTTCACCTATCTAGCTGTATGCTAGATTCGGCCAAACTTCCACTTATCTCAGATCAATAGATCTTACAACTCAGAACCCAACTGGTTCCTACAACTCAGGCACAACTGCCCTACCTCAGCCTTGCCCCAAGGCCTACAACTCAGAGAATATCCTTCTCCTACACTCAGGCAATCAGCCCTACCACTCAGAGTTCAACACTCCTACACTCAGCCTTTATAACATAGGCTTACAACTCAGATCTGTATAAACAGATCCTACAGAAATATAGAAAAGATTGTTTAAATTGTCTTGCCAAGTTGAGAGAGAAAAGGCAATGAAAATTCTTAATCAGCTGATGCAATCAACTATTTCTTAGCCTTCTTCAAAGCTTCTTGAAAATGTACTTAGCTGAGTTGATTCCAAACAGCTTCTTGAGAATCCACTGGTGGATTCCTTCTTCTTCTTCAAATTCTGACTTGATCTCTCTCTATCCAGAACTTTGAATGATTCTTCTGAATTCTGATTAGAACTCTTCTTAGATCTACCCTTAGATAGTCTTCTTAGATCTCTCGGAGAAGATCTTCTTAAGTGCCTAGCACTTTCTTGAAATGAGTAGAATGTAATCCTTCTCCACTTTCTGATCCAATGTATTTCAAAGGGTCAGTTCTATATCTTCTTAATTGTGTGTTTTTTTCTCCTTCTGAATCTGTCTATTTATAGACATTCTTCATGGTAACCGGCTGATCCGGTTTCTAACCGTTTTCTGACAAGTCTGACAACTTCAGTTAACTGGTGATAACTCACAGCTGTCAAGTCTTCAAACAAGTCCTGTGCCTTAGTGTTGAAACAGTCTGTCAGAAAGTGTCGAGACCATCTGTCTATTTGTGTCGACACAATTGACTTTGGTGTCGACACTGCCTTCAGTGATGTCGACTAAATTGCCTTTGTGTCGACACATCTTCTTCTGAAACTAACTTGGTCTTTGACTCTGCAGTGTGTCGACACAAGTCCTGTGTGTCGACACAGTTGTTGTAGAATCATAACTTTAGTAAGTGTTGACTTAGCCTTCAGGTGTCGACACATTCATTTTTTTTTTTTCGCTTTGCTATAATGTGTCGACTTACTCACTATGTGTCGACACATTCTGCTGGTGACGACAAACTTGTGGTCGACTATTTTCTTCTGTGTCGACATATTTAGATGATGTCGACAAACTTGAGATCGACTATACTCTTCAGTGTCGACGCATTCTCCCAATGTTGAGGTCGACGTTTTTCTTCTGTATCGACACAATTTCCCAGTGTTGTGTCGACTTACTTCTTCTGTGTCGACACTTTTTCCCAGTGTTGTTGTAGACTATGTTATGTGTCGACACTTTTTCCCAGAGTAGTGTCGACTTACACCTTCTGTGTCGACACACTTTCCCAGTGTTGTGTCGACAACTTTCTTCTATGTGACGACACATGTTCCTTTGTGTCGACACTTGGACTTAGAATTTTTTCCTGTAAACTTTAACAATTCTTTACCTGCACATGTCAACTCAAAACAACATCAAATACAACATGATGTATATCATTGAGCTAGGTTGGGCTTCTTCAAATCAGGTACACATTTTCCAATGTACCCAACAATCTCCCCCTATTTGGAGAAGTCATAACCCTTATAGCCAATGATATACACCATTTATAAATAGTATAAAATGATGATATATGACAATACACAGGGATACTTAATTATAAACAAAATAATAAGAACATCATGGATAAAACAATCTATCACAGATTTAACAATATTTTGTTTATTACTGGGTAATGTTTGATTACATGGTTTTTCTTTGACTGATCACATTACATCATTACAAAACATTATGAAAGAACTAAAACATTATCAGGATTGATCAGGCTCTCTAATAACAATCCCTTGGCCAGATTTAATTTTAGCTGTCACAGGAGCTTCTGATTCTTCAGCCATCTTTTTTCCTTTAAGATCAGCTTTCTTCTTAGCTTCTTCCTTGAGCCTTTGCCTTTCAAAATAGTGAAAAGGCTTTGGGAAGTATTTGCTTGGCTCCATAGCATCAGATGGAAGTCTTCCCAGCTTAGCTTTCCTTCTGAATTGTACAATGGCTTCTTGTCTTGCCTCATACTTCTGCCATTCCTGCTCATTGTACCACTTGCCCCTTTCATGAACTTGATCTTTGACAGCTTTCCATGCAGTGTGTACAACCCATATTCGACGAGGGTGGGCCCTACCACCGCCAGGTCATCAGAGGTCAAAGTCAACAAAGCAGGGTGGGGATCCAGACCAGCATCCCGGGCCGCGGAAGGTTTGGGCGAGTAGGGCGAGCTCCCCAGGTCAACTCGCCAGGTGGCGACTATGGCCAGATGCTCGCCTCTCCCAGGCGAGTTCCTTAAGGAGGTCGCCAACTCGCCAGGGGGGGTATAAGTAAGACCCCCCCCCCCTCTCTTTGGTTTTGCCTATAAATAGGACCCCAGGGGTACGAAGGACAGACAAGCAATTCTCGGCCTGAACCCTCGCGAGTTCCAGCAACTACCCTTGACTCGCTATCGTTCAGCTCGCCTCCTTCGTACCTAGCTCGGCCAATCTGGTTGAGAAGGGGTTGCTTCTCCTAAGCAACTGGGTACGTGGTGGGACCTTCCTGCCGCAGCGACCTGGGGTCTTGTTCGTACAATTCGTCCTTGTTTCCTAACCAGAGATCGTCTTCCTGACCGGTCGACCAGTAGCTTCAGGTCGCCTAATCCGATTTCTGAGGTTGAGAATTTCTCGGCTTCAACACTTGGTGCGGTGAGCGTGGATAGCGACCGAAGAAGAAAGTCGTGGTTGGAAGATGGCCGATGATGGAGACCGGGGCGAGTTGGGAGGTAACTCGGCGGGAGCTGGAATCCCAGGACAAGGTGGCGAGTATGTGACGGTGGCGGCTTTTGCAGAGTTCGCAAGGAGAATGGAGAAGGCGATACTCGTCGGGTTGTCAAATCCGCCTGAGGTGACGGCGACTTCCCCCCGTCGTCAGACACCCCCGGGCGAGGAGATACCAACTCGGCGAGCAGGGAAGGAGCCCGCTTGGGCGAGTGGAGAGCAGGTGATCCCCCCGCGACATCACCCGGCGAGTAGTCAGGGGATCCGGTTCCGAGAACCAGAACTCTCGGCGAGGCATGGAGATACTCGCCGATGGAGCGAGTATGACTGCTCGAGCGGAGAGGATACTCGCCGCCGCCAGGAAGGGAGGAGCCCCTTCTGCGACGAGATCCTCGCAGCCCTTGTCCCCGACAACTTCAGAGAGCCAGTCCTCTCGTACTACTCCGGCAAGGACGACCCGGTGGGGCATCTTCAGTGGTTTGAGGATGTGGTCTCCATTCGCAACATGTCCGATGCTCTCAAGTGCCGGCTCTTCTCCATTACTGTTGGGTACATTGGAAAATGTGTACCTGATTTGAAGAAGCCCAACCTAGCTCAATGATATACATCATGTTGTATTTGATGTTGTTTTGAGTTGACATGTGCAGGTAAAGAATTGTTAAAGTTTACAGGAAAAAGTTCTAAGTCCAAGTGTCGACACAAAGGAACATGTGTCGTCACATAGAAGAAAGTTGTCGACACAACACTGGGAAAGTGTGTCGACACAGAAGGTGTAAGTCGACACTACTCTGGGAAAAAGTGTCGACACATAACATAGTCTACAACAACACTGGGAAAAAGTGTCGACACAGAAGAAGTCAGTCGACACAACACTGGGAAATTGTGTCGACTCAGAAGAAGTAAGTCGACACAACACTGGGAAATTGTGTCGACTCAGAAGAAGTAAGTCGACACAACACTGGGAAATTGTGTCGACACAGAAGAAAAACGTCGACCTCAACATTGGGAGAATGCGTCGACACTGAAGAGTATAGTCGATCTCAAGTTTGTCGACATCATCTGAATATGTCGACACACAGGACTTGTGTCGACACACTGCAGAGTCAAAGACCAAGTTAGTTTCAGAAGAAGATGTGTCGACACAAAGGCAATTTAGTCGACATCACTGAAGGCAGTGTCGACACCAAAGTCAATTGTGTCGACACAAATAGACAGATGGTCTCGACACTTTCTGACAGACTGTTTCAACACTAAGGCACAGGACTTGTTTGAAGACTTGACAGCTGTGGGTTATCATCAGTTAACTGAAGTTGTCAGACTTGTCAGAAAACGGTTAGAAACCGGATCAGCCGGTTACCATGACGAATGTCTATAAATAGACAGATTCAGAAGGAGAAAATAACACACTGAACTACATATAGAACTGATCCTTTAAAATACATTGGATCAGAAAGTAGAGAGGGATTACATTCTACTCATTTCAAGAAAGTGCTAGGCACTTAAGAAGATCTTCTCCGGGAGATCTAAGAAGACTATCTAAGGATAGATCTAAGAAGAGTTCTAATCAGAATTCAGAAGAATCATTCAAAGTTCTGGATAGAGAGAGATCAAGTCAGAATTTGAAGAAGAAGAAGGAATCCACCAGTGGATTCTCAAGAAGCTGTTTGGAATCAACTCAGCTAAGTACATTTTCAAGAAGCTTTGAAGAAGGCTAAGAAACAGTTGATTGCATCAGCTGATTAAGAATTGTCATTGCCTTTTCTCTCTCAACTTGGCAAGACAATTTAAACAATCTTTTCTATATTTCTGTAGGATCTGTTTATACAGAACTGAGTTGTAAGCCTATGTTATAAAGGCTGAGTGTAGGAGTGTTGAACTCTGAGTGGTAGGGCTGATTGCCTGAGTGTAGGAGAAGGATATTCTCTGAGTTGTAGGCCTTGGGGCAAGGCTGAGGTAGGGCAGTTGTGCCTGAGTTGTAGGAACCTGTTGGGTTCTGAGTTGTAAGATCTATTGATCTGAGATAAGTGGAAGTTTGGCCGAATCTAGCATACAGCTAGATAGGTGAAGGGGGAAAGTGGATGTACCCAGACCTTGGGGAACCACTATAAATCATAGTGCAATCTGTGATGTTTTGTTTTCTGTGATTGCTGTGTTTTCATATTAGTTAATAAATTGAATTCTGTCTAGAAGTTTTAGAAAGAGAAGCAGAACCTATTCACCCCCCCCCCCCTCTAGGTGTTTAGGCTGCCTTGAAAGTTAAACTATCAAGTGGTATCAGAGGGAGGTTCCTCAAAAAGGACTTAACAGTCTGAGGTAGATCTGATAGGCAGATTCAAGAATCAAGAAGATGGGTTCTGGAGAGAATCATAAGGAGCTAGGGTCAATGAAATTACCCATATGCAAGAAGGAAATCTTTGGGATCTGGAAAGAAAGAGTCAGATTGTTTATGGAAGCATCTGACCCAAGGATTTACATCACAGTACAGGAAGGCCCCTTCATACCAATGAAGATATCTGTTCTTGATGCAAATATCCAAACACCAAAGACTTATTCTGAAATGACCAAGGATGAAATCATCTTGGCAACCATGGACAAAAGGGCACAGAACATCATTGTCAGTGCCATAGATGATTCAACATTTCAGAATCTGATTCACTGCAAGACCTCCAAGGAGATGTGGGACACATTGATTGTCTACATGGAGGGATCAGAAGAAGTAAGGCTGGACAGAAAATCTATGCTAAATCAGGAGTATGAAAGTTTTAGACAAGGAAAATCTGATAGCATAACTGAGTGCTATAAGAAATTCTATAGAATTGTGAATGAGCTAATTTCCTATGGAAGAGTCTTCAGTACCTATGAACTGAATGACAAATTCTTAAGATCCTTATCAAAGGATTGGGATACAAAGATCTGTGCCATAAGAGAAGTGGCAAAATTGGCAGAGATATCTCCTCCAACTCTGTTTGGAAAGTTGCTATCCTATGAAATGCAACTTATGGTAAGGAAGGAGGAGGAAAGAAACTCAAGAGGAGAGCATAGAGAAAAGACTGTGGCATTTAATGCTGAAGCCACCAGAAAGAATAGGAGGAAATCACCATCTCCTCCTAAGGAAGTTGAAGAAGGTAGTTCTGAAAATTCAGATAAGGGTTCAGTCAGCAGTGATTCAGATGCAGACTTTGCTGCATTCACTAGGCAATTTCAAAGGTTCTTGAAAAAGAAGCAATGGAAGTCTAGGCCTTCCTCATCACAGCAAGTAGATGACTATTATCAGAAAAGAAGGTCATCTAGGAAAGAGAAAAGCAGGTCAAAGCCCAGCAAAGCCACTACTTCAAAGATTGTTTGCTATTGTTGCAATAGGCCTGGACATGTAGTGGCTGATTGTCCTGACAAAAGGAAGGAATCTTCAGAAAAGAAGAAGACTTATCAGAAAGGCAAGAAGGAGAAATCCTTTGTAGCAAAGAAAGATAAAAGTCTGTCAGACCAGTCAACTTCAGAATCAGGATCTGAAGCTGAAGCATATATTGGATTATATGCTGCATCTGAGGAAGAGGAGTTTATGCAGTTGCTAGACTCCATCAATGAACATCAATGCATGGGTTTGATGACTAGATCAGAAGAGGACCTATGCCAGAATCAGTCTGGTCCTAATGAGGTAAACTGTCCTTCCAGTACATATGTTTGTAGTACAAGTGAAGAATCAGCTACATCTGCATCAAGTGATGAAGATGCATCTGAATCTGAAGGAGATGTCTATCAATTGATAGACAAGTATGGGGACTTGTTGCAGGCCCTTAAGAAAAGCAAGAACCTGGTTAAATCACAGGCTCAGGAAATTGCTGATCTAAGGGTTGCAACAACTGAGTTAGAAAAAGTCCTTGATCAAAAGTTAGCTGAAATTGCCAAGCTGAAGAATATAACTATTATTCAGATGGGCACAATTAACTATACTAATGATCAAGTAAAGAGTCTGGAGGACAGACTTAGAATTGAAAGGGATTTAGTGGCTAGTTACTCTAAGCCAAAATCTGTCTTACCCTTGATAGATGAATTTGTCACTCAGAAGGGTAAGGCTGGATTAGGATTTAAGGGTAACTCCAGGGCTGGCAGATTCAAGAGGAAAGGCAAAGCCCCTATTCAGCCACTAAACCTTTCAGTCCCCATAAGGTTTGGTAAGGAGAAAGTGTCTTCTAACATATATGATCATGAAGACATTCAGGATCATATCAAGACAAATGTTCTGAAGAACAAGGGTGTTAAGGCAAGCAGGCCAACCTATGGTCATAAGCCCTATGGCTTTAAGAAACCAGTAGGAGAAGTTGCAACAGCACCAGCAATGAACAGAAATGCTTCTGACAAGGATGTATCTAGATCTAGATACAATAAGTTTGAATGTTGGTGCTGTGGCAAGAGGGGTCATTTTGCATTGGACTGCTGGTATAACACAAGTGTTATAAAGAATAAGAGTCTACCTGTTAGAAGAGGTTATGATAACTTTATTAAGGCTAACCTGAACCAAGGACCCAAGACTTACTTGGGTTCTAAGGGTAAGTAATTCTGTATTGCAGGTGAATCCAAGTTACCATGCCCCTATATGGTACTTGGATAGTGGTTGTTCCAGGCACATGACTGGAACAAAGGGGCTGCTGAAGGAGTATTCATCTGTCAAAGATGGACATAAAGTGATCTTTGGTGGATCTGAAAAAGGAGTCATCAAAGGATTTGGTAACATCTCTTCAAACCTAATTCACTATCACCCAAGTGGCCTATGTAAAAGGTTTGAAACATAATCTAATAAGCATAAGCCAGCTGAGTGATCTAGGATATGACATTTCATTTGGTAAGGATGGATGTCATATCAAAAGGTCAAGTGATCAAGAGATCATATTGACTGGGTATAGGAAGAGAAATGTGTATTGCCTTAATTTTGAATGTGAGAATAAGGCATCCCCCATTTGTCTTGTAGCTGATGACAATGCTTCTCATTGTGTTAAGTGGCACAAGAGATTGGCTCATCTAAACTACAAGACAATTGGCCAACTCTTTAGTAAAGAACTAGTGAGGAATGGGCCTCAAGTTAAGTGTATAAAGGAAGGGGTATGCTCAGCTTGTCAAAAGGGCAAGCAGACAAAAACCTCATTTCAAAGCCTTGAAAACAAGGATTCTGTGAGGTGCTTATACCTCTTGCATATGGATCTTTTTGGTCCTATGCCAGTTCACAGTCTAGGTAGGAAGGTCTACACACTAGTGGTTGTAGATGACTATTCTAGATTTACATGGGTGTTCTTTCTGAGACAAAAATCTGAAACCCCAAGTGTATTATTTAAGTTTGTAAAGCAAATTCAGAATGAACTGAACAGTACAGTGGTCAAAATCAGAAGTGACCATGGTACTGAGTTTCAATCTGAAAGCATGACAAACTTGTGTATAGACTTTGGGATTTTCCAA
This sequence comes from Platanthera zijinensis, assembly GCA_039513925.1. NCBI lineage: Eukaryota > Viridiplantae > Streptophyta > Magnoliopsida > Asparagales > Orchidaceae > Platanthera > Platanthera zijinensis. The sequence goes on along the minus strand of CM077081.1, from coordinate 13,082,178 downwards.
GAGTTCTCCTCACCTAGAACACCTCAGCAAAATGGAATTGCTGAAAGAAAGAATAGATCATTAATTGAAGCTGGTAGAACTCTATTGAGTGACACCTCTCTCCCAGAATATTTTTGGGCTGAGGCAGTTAACACTGCTTGTCATGTCATCAATAGGGCTTCTATCACCAAAAGCCACAGGAAGACTCCCTATGAGATTGTGAAAGGCAGAAAACCAAATCTATCCTATTTTAGGATCTTTGGCTGCAAGTGCTTTATACTTAACAATGGTAAGTCTTATTTGACTAAGTTTGCTGCCAAATCCCAGGATGGGATATTTGTTGGGTACAGCACAAATAGTAAGGCCTATAGAGTCTTCAACTTAACTACTCAAGTTGTTGAAGAATCTGTGCATATTGTATTTGATGAAACAAGATTAATCAATTGTGAATTGTCTTGTAGATCAAATGACTCAACAGGTATAAGCAAGAAGATGGACAAGCTCTCCATTGCTGAAGCTTCAAAGGAAGAGGGAGCATTGGAAAATGAAGGCTGCTGTCCAGGGGGAGTACAAGAGATAATGGAAGCTGATGAAAACCAAGAGGAACAGCAGAATGAAGAAGCTGGAGATGCTCAACCTGAAGGGAATCTACCTCCAGCTATAAGATATCTAAGAGATCATCCTACTGATCAGATAATTGGTGATCCAAGACAAGGAGTGCAAACTAGAAGCAGAAATCAAAGCACAGTTTTGCATTCTAGTTTCTTGTCTCAAATGGAACCTAAGAAGTTTGAAGAAGCTATCCAAGACCAGCACTGGATTGATGCTATGCAAGAGGAGCTGAATCAGTTCAGAAGGTGCAAGGTCTGGGAGCTTGTTCCTAAACCAAGAGGCCACAACATAATTGGGACTAAGTGGATCTATAGGAACAAGCTAGATGAAAGTGGAATAATAATAAAGAATAAAGCAAGATTGGTTGCAAAAGGATACAGGCAGGAAGAAGGGATTGACTTTGATCAAACCTTTGCTCCAGTAGCAAGGCTGGAGGCAATCAGAATGTTCCTTGCCTATGCAGCCTACCAAGACTTCAAAGTATACCAGATGGATGTAAAGTCAGCATTTCTGAATGGTGATCTTAAAGAAGAAGTATATGTAGAGCAGCCATCAGGTTTTGTAGATCCTCTTAAACCTGATTCTGTGTACAAGCTTAGGAAAGCTTTGTATGGGTTAAAACAAGCTCCAAGGGCTTGGTATGAAACCCTGTCTACCTTCCTCATTGAGAATAAATTCTCAAGAGGAAAGATAGACAAAACTCTATTCCTTAGGGAATCCAAAGGAAAGATCATCTTAGTCCAGATCTATGTTGATGACATAATCTTTGGATCTACTGAAAACAACCTTTGTAAAAAGTTTGCCAAACTTATGCAAGGGAAGTTTGAGATGAGCAGTATGGGAGAACTTAAGTTCTTCTTGGGACTCCAAGTAAGACAGACTGATGATGGATTGTCCATATCCCAGTCTAAGTTCACCAAGGAATTAATTAAAAAATATGGTATGGAGTCATCCTCCTCCATGAGAACTCCTATGGGCACAAGTATGCCAATATGCAAAGATGAGGCAGGTAAACCTGTTGATGAATCATTGTATAGAGGAATAGTTGGGTCACTACTATATCTCACTGCTAGTAGACCTGACATTATGTATGCAACATGTGTCTGTGCTAGGTACCAAGCCTGCCCTAAAGAATCTCATTATACTGCAGTAAAAAGGATTCTGAGATATCTAAAGGGCACTCCTACTCTAGGTCTTTGGTACCCTAGGAATAGAGATTTTCAACTAACAGGCTATTCAGATGCAGATTTTGCAGGATGTAGAGAGGATAGAAAGAGTACTACAGGTACTTGTCAATTCCTGGGAGGAAGACTAATATCTTGGAGTAGTAGAAAACAGACTAGTGTGGCAATTTCCACAGCTGAGTCAGAGTATATTGCTGCAGGAAGCTGCTGTGCACAGCTATTATGGATGCAGCATCAGCTTAAAGATTATGGTATTCAGGTAAGTAGAACACCCCTTTTATGTGATTCTAAGAGTGCTATTTCTATTGCTAATAATCCAGTTTCTCATACTAGAACTAAGCATATAGAAATCAAATATCATTTTCTTAGAGAACATGTAGAAAAAGGTGACATCTCATTGGAATTTGTAAAAACAGATTATCAAATAGCAGATGTATTTACTAAGCCTTTAGATGAAACCAAATTCAATAAATTCAAAATTGAATTAGGTATGTTAACCATTGAATAATGTATTAAATAAAATCATTAACAATGCTATTGAAATGGTTAATAAGTAAGTAAAAGTAGTAACAACAATAATCAAGTGTTAAAAAGGACACATTGAAGTTACAGAAATTGGCTAAGTAAGAATGTGTCGACACATTCAGTAATAATGTGTCGACTCAGAGAAATTATGTCGACAAGTCAGAAATAGTGTGTCGACACAGAGAATATGTGTCGACACTTAAGAGGTTTATTGTCGACTTAACCAGGAATGTAATGTCGACTCAACCAGAATTATGGTGTCGACACTTACAAAATATGTGTCGACACTTGTCCTTAGTGTCGACACAGAATTTCTGTCTTTCTACTATGTATCCAAGGTGTCGACATAACCACATATTGGTGTCGACACATAGTAGGCTGAAGAAATGTCGAGTTAATAGAAGCTTGTGTCGACACATTCCGTCTGTGTCGACACATTTAGACTGTTTTTGGCGCCTTTTGAACTTCTTTCAACAGAAGCTATAAATAGGTCAAAAGCTCTTATTGTCGACACGCTTTCAAGGTTTTCGAGATTCAAACCCTGTGTCGACAATCTTTCTTTCTCTCCTCTCTCAAGCCTTCTCGACGACTCGATGGCGCCAAAGATTGAAGACAATGTTAATGAAGGGTATGAATTGGTGCGCCAGGCGTTTGCAGAGGCGCCGCCTGATGTTCAAGGAGTTATCACCCTTCTCTCTGCATCAGGGTTAGAATTTCTTGTCTCAGAACCATCCAAGATCTGGAAGAAGGAGGTGCATGAGTTCTTTATCTCAGCATCAGTCCATTCTACTGAACTCAAGATCAAGTCCATTGTTCACGGGACTAAGATTAAGATTACTCAAAGAGGTTTGAGAAAGTTTTTGCAATTACATGTGGTTGAAAATGAAGAAGAGGTTCCTAGTTCTAAGACAAGGGAAGCCCTTCTATGGTGTGGTTTGGATTCAAACATGAAGATTGGAGCTGCATTCAATAGGAAGGGTATGAATCAGCAAGGAAAGTTCTTGTCTGAAATAGTTGGGAAAGTAATTCTCTGCAAGACAGGTGGACATGATAGGATTTCTGCCTATATGTTCAACCTTATGACCAGGATTGTCTTTACAATTCCTACTGATTGGTCAGTAATCCTATTTGACAAGATTAAAGAAGGGATCAAGAAGCCTAACATGGCTAGGATCATAAGTCTATATCTCAATGGAGCAATTCCTGAAGTGATGCAGCAACTGCCAGGATCTAAAATCAATCATATGAGAAGGATGGACATGAGACTATTCTCCAGGTGGGAAAGGGTGCTGTCTAAGGATGTGCCTGAAGAGAGCAGGCCAGACACCCCTGTAAGATCCCCTTCTCCAGCTCACGAGACTGAGCAACAACAAGAGGACCCACTTAGGATACAGAGTGAAGAACAACCTGCCTCCACTATAGTTCATCAAGTAGATACATCTGCACAGATGCAGGGGGAGCCAGTTCAATCCCCTACTCAGGTACAAGTGGTACAGGTGTAGGGGGAGCAAATGTATTTTACTATAAAAGACTTTCTAAAAGTTTTTTTTTCTGCACAGGTTCAGGGGGAGCATGTGTCTTCTCCTACTCCAGATATGCAGCTGCCTGAGAATGTGCACAAGGATGCACCTAATGACTTATCTTCAGATGCTCCAGTTCAAAAAGAATACACTCTGGATGAGTTATTTCCTAATGATGACATAGCTACTGATAGAATAGAAGAGGACCAAGATGTTGAGCAGCCTCTTGACATAGAGCTAGAACAAGAAGTGGAGAAAGTTCAAGAAATAGAGGAGGAGCAAAGAATTGAGGGGGAGCCAGTACATGTTGAAACTGAGCAACATGGCACTGAAGCAGATAGAGTTCACATTGAGAGTACTTCTGAATCTGAAACTGAAGAAGCCAGGTTGGCTAAGAAAAGAAAACTGGTTGTATTTAAAAGAAGAAGCAAGACTTATAAACAGGCTTTACAGACATCACCTCCACCACCACCTCCTGAAGTTGATTATAACAAGTTCTTGGTGGATTTACAGGTGAAATTGGATGACCACAGGGTGGCCATTGAGAAATATGTTGATGAAAGCAACAAAAATCTGCAGTTTGACTTAGCCCAAGATATCAAATCTATCCAATTTCAAGTCAACTTGAATAAAACTGAAATGACAGATTGCTTCCACAAGGGTGGCAATGCTGTAGTTTATCTGGCTAAACAACAGCAGGCTATCTCTACAAAGGTGGATGATATTGCTTTGAAGCAAGGTTATGTTCTGGAAAATCAAATAAGAATGAATGACAATTTAACTGAATCTCATAATGAGATCATTCAAGAGGTGAAGAAGATTGTTCCAGGGATGCCTGCAAATAGAGCCAAAGAAATGGAAGAATTTGATAAGAATTTTCAGGCTGCTATTGCATCTGTTAAGACTGCCATCACAACCTCTCAACAGGAAATATCTGAAAAACTTCAAAAGTTAAGACCATTTTTCAAAGAGGGAGTGAATTATTTGGATGGCCAAATTCGATTCCAGAAAGAAGATCTTAGAGATCATATATCAAGAGAAGCCATAAAGGGGGAGAGGATGCTGATTCATGCAGGCTCTGAGCATGCCAAATGGGTGACCAATAGTATAAGAGCCACATTGGGATATCCACCATTGTGTGATGATAACATGGTGGCTGAGTCAGGTCTGCAAACAGGACTACTTGAAGGTGACCAACCTGAGGTTGCCCAAGTCATATACCCCCCTCCAGATTTTGATATATTGGATCAGCAAGTGCAATATATGTATAGTCCTTCAAAGGAGGTTGTAAATGTTATCTTTGGAAAGGTTGATAAGCCTGAGGTAAATTTGCAAGAACAGCAAGATGCTCTACTGTCAAAGAAAAGATTTAGAGAGCAGGCTGAGCTGAAGCCAGATTTTGAGCAGTGGAGTCCTACTTCCAGAAATATAATACTCACTGCATGGAAAGCTGTCAAAGATCAAGTTCATGAAAGGGGCAAGTGGTACAATGAGCAGGAATGGCAGAAGTATGAGGCAAGACAAGAAGCCATTGTACAATTCAGAAGGAAAGCTAAGCTGGGAAGACTTCCACCTGATGCTATGGAGCCAAGCAAATACTTCCCAAAGCCTTTTCACTATTTTGAAAGGCAAAGGCTCAAGGAAGAAGCTAAGAAGAAAGCTGATCTTAAAGGAAAAAAGATGGCTGAAGAATCAGAAGCTCCTGTGACAGCTAAAATTAAATCTGGCCAAGGGATTGTTATTAGAGAACCTAATCAATCCTGATAATGTTTAGTTCTTTTATAATGTTTTGTAATGATGTAATGTGATCAGTCAAAGAAAAACCATGTAATCAAACATTACCCAGTAATAAACAAAATATTGTTAAAATCTGTGATAGATTGTTTTATCCATGATGTTCTTATTATTTTGTTTATAATTAAGTATCCCTGTGTATTGTCATATATCATCATTTTATACTATTTATAAATGGTGTATATCATTGGCTATAAGGGTTATGACTTCTCCAAATAGGGGGAGATTGTTGGGTACATTGGAAAATGTGTACCTGATTTGAAGAAGCCCAACCTAGCTCAATGATATACATCATGTTGTATTTGATGTTGTTTTGAGTTGACATGTGCAGGTAAAGAATTGTTAAAGTTTACAGGAAAAAGTTCTAAGTCCAAGTGTCGACACAAAGGAACATGTGTCGTCACATAGAAGAAAGTTGTCGACACAACACTGGGAAAGTGTGTCGACACAGAAGGTGTAAGTCGACACTACTCTGGGAAAAAGTGTCGACACATAACATAGTCTACAACAACACTGGGAAAAAGTGTCGACACAGAAGAAGTCAGTCGACACAACACTGGGAAATTGTGTCGACTCAGAAGAAGTAAGTCGACACAACACTGGGAAATTGTGTCGACTCAGAAGAAGTAAGTCGACACAACACTGGGAAATTGTGTCGACACAGAAGAAAAACGTCGACCTCAACATTGGGAGAATGCGTCGACACTGAAGAGTATAGTCGATCTCAAGTTTGTCGACATCATCTGAATATGTCGACACACAGGACTTGTGTCGACACACTGCAGAGTCAAAGACCAAGTTAGTTTCAGAAGAAGATGTGTCGACACAAAGGCAATTTAGTCGACATCACTGAAGGCAGTGTCGACACCAAAGTCAATTGTGTCGACACAAATAGACAGATGGTCTCGACACTTTCTGACAGACTGTTTCAACACTAAGGCACAGGACTTGTTTGAAGACTTGACAGCTGTGGGTTATCATCAGTTAACTGAAGTTGTCAGACTTGTCAGAAAACGGTTAGAAACCGGATCAGCCGGTTACCATGACGAATGTCTATAAATAGACAGATTCAGAAGGAGAAAATAACACACTGAACTACATATAGAACTGATCCTTTAAAATACATTGGATCAGAAAGTAGAGAGGGATTACATTCTACTCATTTCAAGAAAGTGCTAGGCACTTAAGAAGATCTTCTCCGGGAGATCTAAGAAGACTATCTAAGGATAGATCTAAGAAGAGTTCTAATCAGAATTCAGAAGAATCATTCAAAGTTCTGGATAGAGAGAGATCAAGTCAGAATTTGAAGAAGAAGAAGGAATCCACCAGTGGATTCTCAAGAAGCTGTTTGGAATCAACTCAGCTAAGTACATTTTCAAGAAGCTTTGAAGAAGGCTAAGAAACAGTTGATTGCATCAGCTGATTAAGAATTGTCATTGCCTTTTCTCTCTCAACTTGGCAAGACAATTTAAACAATCTTTTCTATATTTCTGTAGGATCTGTTTATACAGATCTGAGTTGTAAGCCTATGTTATAAAGGCTGAGTGTAGGAGTGTTGAACTCTGAGTGGTAGGGCTGATTGCCTGAGTGTAGGAGAAGGATATTCTCTGAGTTGTAGGCCTTGGGGCAAGGCTGAGGTAGGGCAGTTGTGCCTGAGTTGTAGGAACCTGTTGGGTTCTGAGTTGTAAGATCTATTGATCTGAGATAAGTGGAAGTTTGGCCGAATCTAGCATACAGCTAGATAGGTGAAGGGGGAAAGTGGATGTACCCAGACCTTGGGGAACCACTATAAATCATAGTGCAATCTGTGATGTTTTGTTTTCTGTGATTGCTGTGTTTTCATATTAGTTAATAAATTGAATTCTGTCTAGAAGTTTTAGAAAGAGAAGCAGAACCTATTCACCCCCCCCCCCTCTAGGTGTTTAGGCTGCCTTGAAAGTTAAACTATCAAGTACCTTCAAAGGTAGCGCGAGAGATTGGTTCCACCAGCTGCCGGCCGGGTCCGTTTACTGCTTCTCGGATCTGCGAAGGGGCCTGCTAGCAAGGTTCGCGACGTCCAAGCGGAGGAAGAAGGAGGCGACCGCTCTCTTCAAGATCGTGCAGGGGCAGCACGAGAGTTTGGGCCGGTACATCGATCGATTCCAGGAGGAGGTGCTGGAGGTGGAAGAGGTAGACGGGTTCACCTTGATGGTGGCCCTCAAGTTCGGGCTGAAGCAGGGTCTGTTCAACATGGAGTTGGGGCACAGGCCACCCAAGTCGTTCGAGGAGATGGTGGAGAGAGCCAATGTGTTCATCCAGGGAGAGGAGAGGAACAAGGAGTTCCTGGCACGGCTCGACGGAGATCGACCGCTTGGGCAAGACAAAGGGAGGCTGCTGGAGAGGGAGAGGGCGCCGGAAGGGCGCAGTGACGGGAAGCAGGAAAGGCCGCGGGAGAAAGAGGAGAAGAAAGAGAGAGGAAGGGAGATCAGAAAGGCGGAGAAGCAGGAGTGGCGGGAGAGGCCTCGAAGGCAGGAGGACAGGAGGCCTGTCGGAGGGCGAGAAGCGAGGAGCGAGGAAAGAAGGTTCCAGTACCCGAGGGATCGCCCTCAGTGGAGGCAGCCCACCCGTCAGGAGGAAAGGAGGGCTTACAACCCTCGGGAGCAGGGAGGAGGAAGAAGGGAGACCATGTCCATCACGCAGCGAGCCGCCAAGCGCCGGCGGAAGGAGAGGCAACAGGAGAGGAGGCAGGAAAGGCAGCAGGAAGCGGCGATTCCCCTCTACTGCGATATCCATCGAGTGGAGGGGCACGGGACCTTGGCTTGCCCAGAGTTCTGGGAAACAAGGAGGAGGATGGAAGCGACGGCGGCCGAGAGGGAGCAGCCGCAGCAGGAGGCCCAGGTTGGGCAGGTGGCTTACCAGGCACCGCAGAGGAGGAGGAACGAAGACAGGATCGATCAGGGAGGAAGGGGAAATGTCATTCCCGGTCCGGGAGGCGGGCACGTTGGAGTGATCAACGGAGGGGCGGGGCTAGGAGCTTCCCGCAAGGGAAGTCTCCACCAAATCTACAAAAGGAGCGTCGCTTCGACGTCTCAGACCCCCCCTCCCTTGAACGAGATCACCTTCTCGGAGGAAGACATGCTCTGGAACGAGAACCCCTTCCATGACGCCCTGGTGATTCAAGCAGCAATCGAGGACTTCACCGTCGACCGAATCCTCGCGGATAACGGGAGCTCGGTGAATGTCATCTTCAAGAGAACCTTCGTCGGCCTTCAGGTGGAAGCGTCCCGGGTTCAGGCAGCGGATGGGCCTCTCTTCGGCTTCTCCGGGGAGAAGAAAGAGGTGGAAGGAGGAGTGGAGTTGCTGGTTACTCTCGGGGGGACTTCGATCCGATGCCGCTTCGTCATCGTCGACGCACCGAGCGGCTACAACGCCATCTTCGGACGGCCCCTCATCAACTACTTCAAGGCCGTCCCTTCATCTTATCACCAATGCCTGAAGTACTGCAGGGATGACGTCCAAGTCAGGATCAGGGGAGATCCCAAGGCCTCCAGGGAATGCTACCTGAATGCGGTCAGCACCATCAGCTGGATGGGCGACGCAGAAAGGTTGGAAAGGATGATGGAGCAAGAAGAGGGCCTGCAAGCTGCCGAGGAGCTGGAGGAAGTGGAGGTGATCTCCCTGAGAGGAAAGCCGGAGCTGCTGAAGATCGGAGGAGCCTTGCCCCCGGAAGGGAAGGTGGAGATAGCGGCCTGCCTACAGGAAAACGCGGACGTCTTCGCATGGAGCGCCGCCGAGATGCCAGGGATCGATGCTGATGTTGCCTGTCATCGCCTCAACCTGGATCCGGCGACGGCCCCCGTCCGTCAAAAGCAAAGGAAGAGCGCCGCCACTCTAGCGGGACCCATCCGGGAGGAAGTAGGGAAGCTGCTAGAAGCAGGTTTTGTTTCGGAGATCCAGTATCCAGGCTGGGTCTCCAATGTTGTAATGGTGAAGAAGTCTGGAGGGGGCTGGAGGTTATGTATCGACTTTTCATTATTGAATAAAGCCTGCCCGAAGGATTGTTATCCCCTGCCTCAGATCGACGCGCTGGTTGATTCCGCCGTCGGATTTCCTGTGATGAGTTTCCTTGATGCCTTTTCAGGATACCATCAGATCCGGATGCATCCCCCCGATTGCCGCGACGTTTCCTTCATCACCAGCGACGGGTGCTATAGCTACAAGATGATGCCCTTTGGGCTCAAGAACGCCGGCGCGACATATCAAAGAATGATGGATCACGTCTTCAGAGAGCAGAAGGGGCGGAATCTGGAAGTCTACGTCGATGACTTGCTCGTTAAGAGTAAGAGCGCCGCAGAGCACGTAGCGGATCTGACGGAGACTTTCGCCACCCTGAGGAGGTACAAGATGCGGCTCAACCCAGCCAAGTGTGTTTTCGGCGCAGGAAGGGGGAAGTTTCTAGGGCACCTCCTTACTCCCCTAGGGGTGGAGCCCAACCCCGACAAGGTGAAAGCCATCGTGGAGATGGCGTCCCCGAGGGACTCCAAGGAAGTTCAAAGGTTGACCGGAAGGCTGGCAGGCCTTAGCCGGTTTCTCTCCAAGGCCGGAGAAAAGTGCTCCCCTTTCTTCAAAGCCCTTCGGGGAAATCAGAAATTCGAGTGGACCCCGGAGTGCGAGGAGGCCTTCATGAAGCTCAAGCAACAGCTGACTCGAGCTCCCCTCCTTCAGGGTCCGCAGGGCGGCGAAGACCTCTTGCTCTACCTAGGGGTAGGGGCCGAAGCAGTCAGCTCGGTGTTGGTCCGAGAGGAGGGAAAGAAGCAGCTTCCGATCTATTACGTAAGCCGGGTGCTAAGGCAAGCCGAGACGCGGTACCCCATCCTGGAGAAGTTGGTCTTTGCCCTGGTAATTTCGGCCAGGCGACTCCGTCCATATTTCCAAGCCCACTCTATCAAAGTAGTCTCAGACCATCCCTTGAGGAGTATCTTGGACGGAGTGGAGCACTCCGGCAGGCTCGCCAAATGGGCTGTGGAGCTGAGCGAGTTCGACATCTCCTATCCCCCAAGGGTCGCGATCAAAGCACAAGCCGTGGCGGATTTCCTGGCCGACTTCTCGGCCGAGGTCGAGGCGGACACGGATGTCTCTCGGCCGGTCCCTTGGAAGATGTTCGTGGATGGCGCGTCAGGGAGACACTCCGAGGGAGCCGGGTGGTGCTGGTTAGTCCTCAGGGGACCAGGATTGAGCAAGCTGTCAAGATCAATTTTCCGGTTACTAACAACCAGGCGGAGTACGAAGCCATGGTGGCTGGCTTGCGACTCGCCAAGGAACTGGCAATCAGAGATATCAGGGCCTTTTCCGATTCCATGGTGGCGGCATCCCAGATTCGGGGAGAGTTCGAAGTCCGAGATTCCATCCTGCAGCAATATCTGGTCAAGGTCAAAGGCCTTATCGGGGGGTTCCGATCCTTTCACGTTGAGCATGTGCCCCGAAAGCGCAACTCCGAGGCAGACAATCTTGCGAAACACGGCCCTCGGGCCGGGGGAACCGCCATCGAGTTATTTCGACCATCCATCGAAGAAGGCGAATTGATGGAGATCGATCAGCGGGCCTCGTGGAGAGATCCGTTCATCACATTCCTGGCGACAGGCCGACCACCATCTGACGGGCAAGACCAAAGAAAGTTTCGGTACAAGGCCGCGTACTACTTGCTGCAGGGCGGCGAATTCTATCGCAAGACCATTTCAGGCCCTCTGGCCGGTGCTTGTCAGAGCTCGAGATTCCCCGGGTCCTCGAAGAGATACACTCAGGAGAGTGCGGCAGTCACTCCGGGACCCGCACCCTGGAGCAAAGGATTCTGAGGCACGGTTACTTCTGGCCGACCATCCGAAAGGACGCAGAGGCCTATTCCAGAAAATGCTCCCAATGTCAACTCTTTGCGCCCCTTGCGCTCCAGCCTGCTCAGCAACTTCGCTCGATTACCGCTCCATGGCCCTTCGCAATTTGGGGGATGGATTTGATCGGCCCATTCCCTCAAGCTAGCGGGCAAAGGAAGTTTGTTCTGGTAATGGTTGACTACTTCACGAAGTGGATCGAGGCTAAGGCTCTGGCCAGGACCACGTCCCAAATCGTCAAGAACTTCATTTGGGGGGAGATCGCATGCAGATTCGGGATCCCTCTGGCCATCATCACCGACAATGGGCCGCAGTTCGCCAGCCAGGAACTGGGAGACTTTTGTACACAATTGGGAACCGACCTTCGGTTCGCCTCGGTACATCATCCTCGTAGCAACGGGCAAGTAGAAGCCGCAAACAAGCTCATCATCAACTTGCTGAAGAAGAAGATCACCAATCTCAAGGGGAATTGGGCCGAACAACTCCCTCTGTCCTGTGGGCTCTCAGGACCACCCCGAACTCGGCTACAGGGGAAACACCCTTCAAGCTATCACACGGGTCCGAGGCGCTCATCCCGGTCGAATTTGAGGTGCATAGTCCGAGGGTCATCGCGGCCGAAGACGGAAGCGAGGAATGGCGGTTAGAGAATGAAGAGGCTCAGAGGCTCTCCCTAGATTATGTGGAGGAGCTTCGGGACTTAGCCTCCATGCGCCAGGAGGAAACCAAGAGGCGCGTGGCGAGACATTTCGACAAAAACGTCCGCTTGAAGAACTTCCTCGCAGGGGACTTGGTCATGAAGAAAGTGGACGCCGCCGGGCGGGGAGCCGCCATAGGCAAGCTCCATCCCAACTGGGAAGGACCTTTCATCATCCAAGAGGCTTTGGCCACAGGAGGCTATTACCTACAAGACCAAGCGGGAGAGCAGCTGTCTGGAACCTGGAGCGGAGATGATTTGAAAAGATTTTACCCATAGCGGTAACCCATGTATCTATTTCTGTAAAACTTTCTTAAATGAACAAAGGATGCGGATTTTCATCCCTTTTGTGTTGAAGGTGCCTCGAGGCTTCTGAGTGTTTCCATGGCCCGCCTCGTAGTCGACTTCGGAAGGCAGTGGTCGGTTTGTTCCTCATACATAGCCCAGTACGGATGATGGGACGATGCTTCGGGATCTTAAGCGCTCTTGTAAGACCGAACCTCTGCATTGTCGGCCGAGATCAGCTCCCCCCTTGCATGTCGGCCTAGGTCTCCCCGAGTGCATCTCTCTTCCGTCTGGAGGAACTACGAGGAACAGATCCGCACCCTGATCCCCCGGACTCGAGGAGAGGCCGGCCTCGTAAAGCACCCAGAAGAAAAAACCTCAAACGAGCAGCAAGGCAGGATAACCTGCTGAAAAGGGCAAGAATGAGCCCAGGGGTGTGTGTTGATTCCGAGTGCGTCCGGAGAGGACCCTCGATGAACACCACCCCCATTCGAATCGTAACTGGAAGCGATCTTCACTATCAAATCGAGATACGTGCCTTCAACCCGTTCTCACTGAATAGCCTAGTTCGGACGATGGGACGAGGCTTCGGGACTTTAAGCGCTCTTGTAAGACCGAACCTCTGCATTGTCGGCCGAGATCAGCTCCCCCCTTGCATGTCGGCCTAGGTCTCCCCGAGTGCATCTCTCTTCCGACTAGAGGAATTCTTAGGAACGGGTCTGGACGCCGACCCCCCGATTTGGCAGGGTCAAGAGCGCCTCTCCGGAGAGAGTTTTTGTCAAAGATGCCTTGGATTTTGACCCAAGACTTCGAGTTGAGCAGCGTCGTAAGACCGGTATCCCCACGAGCTCCTCTCCTCGGGAATCGGCCGATCTCCTCGATTGTAACCCAAGACTTCGAGTTGAGCAGCGTCGTAAGACCGGTATCCCCACGAGCTCCTCTCCTCGGGAATCGGCCGATCTCCTCGATTGTAATCCAAGACTTCGAGTTGAGCAGCGTCGTAAGACCGGTATCCCCACGAGCTCCTCTCCTCGGGATCGGCCGATCTCCTCGGCCGATCTCCTCGATTGTCGGGAATCGGCCGACCCAAGACTTCGAGTTGAGCAGCGTCGTAAGACCGGTATCCCCACGAGCTCCTCTCCTCGGGAATCGGCCGATCTCCTCGATTGTAATCCAAGACTTCGAGTTGAGCAGCGTCGTAAGACCGGTATCCCCACGAGCTCCTCTCCTCGGGAATCGGCCGATCTCCTCGATTGTAATCCAAGACTTCGAGTTGAGCAGCGTCGTAAGACCGGTATCCCCACGAGCTCCTCTCCTCGGGAATCGGCCGATCTCCTCGATTGTAACCCAAGACTTCGAGTTGAGCAGCGTCGTAAGACCGGTATCCCCACGAGCTCCTCTCCTCGGGAATCGGCCGATCTCCTCGATTGTAATCCAAGACTTCGAGTTGAGCAGCGTCGTAAGACCGGTATCCCCACGAGCTCCTCTCCTCGGGAATCGGCCGATCTCCTCGATTGTAACCCAAGACTTCGAGTTGAGCAGCGTCGTAAGACCGGTATCCCCACGAGCTCCTCTCCTCGGGAATCGGCCGATCTCCTCGATTGTAATCCAAGACTTCGAGTTGAGCAGCGTCGTAAGACCGGTATCCCCACGAGCTCCTCTCCTCGGGAATCGGCCGATCTCCTCGATTGTAATCCAAGACTTCGAGTTGAGCAGCGTCGTAAGACCGGTATCCCCACGAGCTCCTCTCCTCGGGAATCGGCCGATCTCCTCGATTGTAATCCAAGACTTCGAGTTGAGCAGCGTCGTAAGACCGGTATCCCCACGAGCTCCTCTCCTCGGGAATCGGCCGATCTCCTCGATTGTAATCCAAGACTTCGAGTTGAGCAGCGTCGTAAGACCGGTATCCCCACGAGCTCCTCTCCTCGGGAATCGGCCGATCTCCTCGATTGTAATCCAAGACTTCGAGTTGAGCAGCGTCGTAAGACCGGTATCCCCACGAGCTCCTCTCCTCGGGAATCGGCCGATCTCCTCGATTGTAATCCAAGACTTCGAGTTGAGCAGCGTCGTAAGACCGGTATCCCCACGAGCTCCTCTCCTCGGGAATCGGCCGATCTCCTCGATTGTAATCCAAGACTTCGAGTTGAGCAGCGTCGTAAGACCGGTATCCCCACGAGCTCCTCTCCTCGGGAATCGGCCGATCTCCTCGATTGTAATCCAAGACTTCGAGTTGAGCAGCGTCGTAAGACCGGTATCCCCACGAGCTCCTCTCCTCGGGAATCGGCCGATCTCCTCGATTGTAATCCAAGACTTCGAGTTGAGCAGCGTCGTAAGACCGGTATCCCCACGAGCTCCTCTCCTCGGGAATCGGCCGATCTCCTCGATTGTAATCCAAGACTTCGAGTTGAGCAGCGTCGTAAGACCGGTATCCCCACGAGCTCCTCTCCTCGGGAATCGGCCGATCTCCTCGATTGTAATCCAAGACTTCGAGTTGAGCAGCGTCGTAAGACCGGTATCCCCACGAGCTCCTCTCCTCGGGAATCGGCCGATCTCCTCGATTGTAATCCAAGACTTCGAGTTGAGCAGCGTCGTAAGACCGGTATCCCCACGAGCTCCTCTCCTCGGGAATCGGCCGATCTCCTCGATTGTAATCCAAGACTTCGAGTTGAGCAGCGTCGTAAGACCGGTATCCCCACGAGCTCCTCTCCTCGGGAATCGGCCGATCTCCTCGATTGTAATCCAAGACTTCGAGTTGAGCAGCGTCGTAAGACCGGTATCCCCACGAGCTCCTCTCCTCGGGAATCGGCCGATCTCCTCGATAACAAGGAGGGGCCCACGGGCTATGTTCGACGACTAAGCCCGGCCCAATTTTCGTCACGCGCAAGCAGGCCTCGCGCGAGTAGGAAAGCAAAACTCACGCGAGCAGGCGAGCTGATCTCGCGCGAGTAGGCGAGCTGATTCCATGCGGGGAAGCGAGCTGAAACCGCGCGAGTAAGCGAGCCCCGGGGGACATGCGAGTACGTCCCACACGCCACCCGCGCGGTTATCACAGCAGGTTCACGAGTATCCGGGCGCAGGGGCGAGTAGGTCCCGGCGAGCGGATGGTCGACGTTGGGGCCATCCCCTGCGACCTAGCGAGCATCCCTCTCCGAGCCTCCCTCTCCGAGCCTATGAGCCTAGCGAGTAACATCCAGTCAGAGGAAAAGACAAAACTTTGTATAAATCACTAAGTCAAAATGTGGTTTACAAAAGGAACAAAAAGAATATCGGCGAGCAACTAGGACTCGTCGTCGCCAGTATCAGGCCGATATTCATCATCCCCAACATCGCCGATATCCGCAAAGTCGTCGCTCTCTGCGGTCTCGCCGCTGCTGCTTCCGCTGCCGCTGCTGCTTCCGCTGCCGCTGCTGTCAGAATCACCGGAGCTGGTCGGCAACGACGCGTCGTACGGCGGGACAGTCCCCTCGGCGAGCAGCTCGGGGATGAGCTCGTCAACAGTGAGCGGCTTCTCCCCCTCGACGAGCTGGCCCCCGAGCCTAAGGCGCGCGAGAATGACATTCCCCGCCGCCCGCGCGATCTCGCGGCGAACGGAGGATATCTCCTCCCAGAGGGCGCGCGATTGCTTCACCACTCGCGCCGGGTCCTCGGGCAGCGAGGTTGAGGAGCTCGGCCGCCCTTCAGCAGCGATCAGCCTGGTCTCCATCACCGCAGCGCGAGTTTGAGCCGCCTCCAACTCGGCCTGGGAGGCGGCGAGCTTCTCCTCGCACTCGGAAAGCTTCTTCGCCGCTTCTATCTCGGCAGCCTGCGAGATGACCAATGTCAGAGCCTGGCAGCGATACAAGTCAAGCAACCTACCCAAGGATAACTCACCTCGAAGTCCCTCCAGCGGGCGGACTGCATGCCAAGGTCAATGGCCTTCTTGGAGACGATTTTGAGGGCGTCGGTCATTTCCAGCATTTTCCTCGCCGAGTAATGCCCCAGCTCGGCAGACCGCGCGAGCGCGCAGGCCGACTGATGGGCAAGCTCCGTCGGGGTCAGCTCCATGACGGATTCCGCGTCGGCCCGACCATAGATGGCATGAAGGACGGCGAACGCCTCCCCCTTATCCTCCCAGTCAGTCGACCAGGACGGGAGGTTGGTGCTCAGCGACACCGAGTTCTCCCCCGCCGACCAGGTCACGAGCGGGCGACCGAAGGCGTCCACCACCCCCTGTCCAAGGCCGTAGTTGGGGTGGAAATGGGGTGACCGCGCGGGCGTCGGCGACCGGCAATCGACGGATCGCGGCGACGAGGTCTTCACCTTCTTCCTCGCGGGACCCTGCGAGCTGGCCCGCGACTTCCCCTTAGCCGTCTTCTTCTCCCCGACGTCGGCAGGAGGGCGAGCATCCGACTGCGTGGCGGCGACTTCCTTCGCCAAGGGAAGCGGCTTCTCCGGAAGCTCGTTGGCGACTGCAAAACACGTGACAAAGTTAGCTTCAGCGGCAAAATGGCGAGCGAGTAACCAGGGCGCATGGCGAGTTCAACATACTTTCGATGGGGAGGACTGGCTCGAGCACGCTGACGTTTAGTCGCCAGAAAATGACGTCAAAACGCCGACCGCGGAAGTAGTCGAAGAGCTGCTCGCGAGCTCCCTCGAGGATGGGGGGAAGGAAGGCGACATCGGCTGGTTGGTGCGGCCTGCCGGGAACGCCGCCGAAGTCGCCATGGACGACAACCAGCTGCTCGCTCCAGCGATGGACCTTGTTCGCCGTCCCGACCAGAGTGCAGACATGGCTGCTAAAGAAGATGACCCCCTCCGAGGTCGCCGCGAAGGCGAAGATGCGGCGGAAGACGGAGAGGTCGAAAGAGATCCTCTCTTCCCGAAGGAAGCATAGGAATCCCATAATGATCGTCACGCCGTTGGGATTGATCTGCGCGGGAACAATCCCAAAGTAGCGTAGAATCTCGCAAAACTCCGGCCAGAAGGGCAGCCGCAGACCCGCGTCGAAGTGACGCAGCGACATTACAAGCGAGCCCTCAATATGGGTATTGAGGCGCTCGCTGCGAGTAGGGAGTCTTGCCGAGTATCCGTCAGGGAGGGAGCGTTCCTTGAAGGTCGCCAGTTCCTTCTCGGTGGTGATGGATTTCTTAAAAGCCGCATCGGCAAAATTAATTGCATGGGCCTGTCGGCGAGCGCTGGCGTCGTCACCGACCATGATGGCGAGACCAGAAAGCAGCGTGAGCGGCGAGTTGACTGTTCAGATACTCGGCAGGAGGAAAGAAGGTCGCTACAACAATACACTTTATGACCCACCTACCCCCCCTATTTATAGGAACGACAAGTCCAAGGAGGGGGAGGGGGGGGGGGTCAGCCACCCCGGCGAGTATCTGACAAACTCGCGCGATGAAAAAAAAAAAAACCTGTGACATTATCAAAGTGAACTAAAGCTCGGTACATCAAAGAATGAAAGCGCGCACACGGAAGCGGGAATATTCGCGCACACGAATTAATCAAATTAAAAATAGATGTCCGGGGATTACAAAGTCGCGCGAGGCGATTACAGGCGATTACATTCGAAGAACAAAAAAAAGATTATGGCGCCCTCGGCCGCTCAGGAGGGTGCGGATGTCGCCCAGCCCAGCCGATCTCGCGCGCACGTCGGTAATGCTCCGTCGCCAGCGCTGTCGCATCATCGCCGAGCCTGAGCTGCTCCTCCATCCTCGCCAGACGTCCAGCAGATCCCATGCTCGCCCGGATGCCGGCCAGCTCGTCGAGCACCAGCTGCAGGCGGTGGTTGTTCAGTTGCAGCTGGCGGTCGTTCTCTTTGACCACGTGAAAGCGAGCTTCATAGCTTTCCAAGGTCGACTGGAGCCCTTCGACCTTGGCCATCCTCGCCTCCAGTGCCGAGATGCGCCGGTGAGAATCACAGATGGCGAGCTGGTCAAACTTGCTCTCCAGCTCCATGTGGGCGCGAATGGCGGCCTGGCGATACTCGCTCCCGGACAGCCCGATAGCGTCGAGGAAAGTCGCCCCAGAGGTCGCCGGGCGATCTGACACGGCAGGAAGACAGATCGTCAGGAGTGAAAAAGCAATAAGCAGAGCGGTAGTCAGTGGAAGGAGGCTCACCACGGCGAGGAGATCGGGATCGGCGCGGCGAAGAAGGTCGCCCGGAGGTATCTCGCCTCCCCGAAGAGCTACTCGGAAGGTCGGCAGGCCTGCCCTGCCCGCGCCCTCCAGACCCTTGGCCGACGTAGTCAGGGTCTCCAACCCGCGGAGGAAAGTAGGGAGGCCGCGGCCTCACCGGCTTCTTCACCGGCGGCGAAGCTTGAGGAGAGCTCGCCGAGTGGTGCGGAGCCCTCGGCGCAGAAGAAGGAGGTCGCGGATGATCCTTCGGCAGGGCGGACAGAGGCGGCGGAGGGGGCAAGCCGGTGCTCGGCGCCTGGCCAGTAGTGACGACCGCGGGCGGCGGCGGCGGCGGCAATGGAGCGCTCACCGAGGGTATTTTCCCGCCGCTCGCGACAACACCAGCCGCCGTACTCGCTGGAGGGACCTCGCGCACCAGCCCAGATGACCCGGCTGGGGTGGCCTTCGCCGGCAGATCCTTGCTCGCGGGAGGGGGGTCCTTCACCAACGCCGCCCCAGACGCCTTCCCCGAGCTGAGGCCTATCCTGACCGAGCGGGCGACCTTGAACGGCCTGTCAGCCGCCAGGGCGAGTAGGGGCGCCGAGTTGAGGGGGACGACATCAAGTGCCGCGTCCGCGGCAATCGGAGAATCTGCATAAGGAAAGAAGTCAGCAAAGTGGCGGCGACAACCCAGCAGAGAAGAGTTCGAGGTAGCGACCTGACAGGGTGACGACGTCGGCCTGGGACACCGCAGGTTCCTTCACGACCGCGGGCTCCTCGGTCGCTCCTGCGTTCTCCGGCGGGCTGCCCCGGGTCGAGTCAGGGAGGTCGTCAAGCCCTAGGTCGTTCAACACCCTCTGGGTGGTGGATGACACTACGGGATTGTCGGTCGCCGCGGCGACCTGGTGCGCCAGTGGAGGCGAGCCGACCACCGTAGTGGCGGGCTGCTTGTCCTTCTTCGTCTTCTTCTTCTTCTTCGACGGGGGCAAGGCAGTGGGATCATCCTCGCGCGGTCTTTTCGACCTAGCTATGCCGAGGAGGCCCGACAGAGCAGCGAGATTGTCCTTCAAAAACTGTTCGGCATCCGACATCTTCGGCGAGCTCCAGGGATTGTCTCAAAAAACGAAGCCCCCCCTATTTATAGACTACTCAACCAGCAGGCGATGATGCGAGCGGTCCAGATACTCGGCAGAGGTCCTCGCCGAATAAGCGTTGGATGAATCTTTCCGGGTTCCTACGTCGCCCAAAAAGAGCGGGGATTGTGTACAACCCATATTCGACGAGGGTGGGCCCTACCACCGCCAGGTCATCAGAGGTCAAAGTCAACAAAGCAGGGTGGGGATCCAGACCAGCATCCCGGGCCGCGGAAGGTTTGGGCGAGTAGGGCGAGCTCCCCAGGTCAACTCGCCAGGTGGCGACTATGGCCAGATGCTCGCCTCTCCCAGGCGAGTTCCTTAAGGAGGTCGCCAACTCGCCAGGGGGGGGTATAAGTAAGACCCCCCCCCCCCTCTCTTTGGTTTTGCCTATAAATAGGACCCCAGGGGTACGAAGGACAGACAAGCAATTCTCGGCCTGAACCCTCGCGAGTTCCAGCAACTACCCTTGACTCGCTATCGTTCAGCTCGCCTCCTTCGTACCTAGCTCGGCCAATCTGGTTGAGAAGGGGTTGCTTCTCCTAAGCAACTGGGTACGTGGTGGGACCTTCCTGCCGCAGCGACCTGGGGTCTTGTTCGTACAATTCGTCCTTGTTTCCTAACCAGAGATCGTCTTCCTGACCGGTCGACCAGTAGCTTCAGGTCGCCTAATCCGATTTCTGAGGTTGAGAATTTCTCGGCTTCAACACAGTGAGTATTATATTTCTGGAAGTAGGACTCCACTGCTCAAAATCTGGCTTCAGCTCAGCCTGCTCTCTAAATCTTTTCTTTGACAGTAGAGCATCTTGCTGTTCTTGCAAATTTACCTCAGGCTTATCAACCTTTCCAAAGATAACATTTACAACCTCCTTTGAAGGACTATACATATATTGCACTTGCTGATCCAATATATCAAAATCTGGAGGGGGGTATATGACTTGGGCAACCTCAGGTTGGTCACCTTCAAGTAGTCCTGTTTGTAGACCTGACTCAGCCACCATGTTATCATCACACAATGGTGGATATCCCAATGTGGCTCTTATACTATTGGTCACCCATTTGGCATGCTCAGAGCCTGCATGAATTAGCATCCTCTCCCCCTTTATGGCTTCTCTTGATACATGATCTCTAAGATCTTCTTTCTGGAATCGAATTTGGCCATCCAAATAATTCACTCCCTCCTTGAAAAATGGTCTTAACTTTTGAAGCTTTTCAGATATTTCCTGTTGAGAGGTTGTGATGGCAGTCTTAACAGATGCAATAGCAGCCTGAAAATTCTTATCAAATTCTTCCATTTCTTTGGCTCTATTTGCAGGCATCCCTGGCACAATCTTCTTCACCTCTTGAATGATCTCATTATGAGATTCAGTTAAATTGTCATTCATTCTTATTTGATTTTCCAGAACATAACCTTGCTTCAAAGCAATATCATCCACCTTTGTAGAGATAGCCTGCTGTTGTTTAGCCAGATAAACTACAGCATTGCCACCCTTGTGGAAGCAATCTGTCATTTCAGTTTTATTCAAGTTGACTTGAAATTGGATAGATTTGATATCTTGGGCTAAGTCAAACTGCAGAGTTTTGTTGCTTTCATCAACATATTTCTCTATGGCCACCCTGTGGTCATCCAATTTCACCTGTAAATCCACCAAGAACTTGTTATAATCAACTTCAGGAGGTGGTGGAGGAGGTGTTGTCTGTAAAGCCTGCTTATAAGTCTTACTTCTTCTTTTAAATACAACCAGTTTTCTTTTCTTAGCCAACCTGGCTTCTTCAGTTTCAGATTCAGAAGTACTCTCAATGTGAACTCTATCTGCTTCAGTGCCATGTTGCTCAGTTTCAACATGTACTGGCTCCCCCTCAATTCTTTGCTCCTCCTCTACTTCTTGTACTTTTTCAATCTCTTGAACTTTCTCCACTCCTTGTTCTAGCTCTATGTCAAGAGGCTGCTCAACATCTTGGTCCTCTTCTATTCTATCAGTAGCTATGTCAGCATTAGGAAATAACTCATCCAGAGTGTATTCTTTTTGAACTGGAGCACCTGAAGATAAGTCATTAGGTGCATCCTTGTGCACATTCTCAGGCAGCTGCATATCTGGAGTAGGAGAAGACACATGCTCCCCCTGAACCTGTGCAGAGAAAAAAAACTTTTAGAAAGTCTTTTATAGTAAAATACATTTGCTCCCCCTACACCTGTACCACTTGTACCTGAGCAGGGGTAGATACATTTTGAGCAGGAGATTGAACTGGCTCCCCCTGCATCTGTGCAGATGTATCTACTTGATGAACTATAGTGGAGGCAGGTTGTTCTTCACTCTGTATCCTAAGTGGGTCCTCTTGTTGTTGCTCAGTCTCGTGAGCTGGAGAAGGGGATTTCACAGGGGTGTCTGGCCTGCTCTCTTCAGGCACATCCTTAGACAGCACCCTTTCCCACCTGGAGAATAGTCTCATGTCCATCCTTCTCATATGATTGATTTTAGATCCTGGCAGTTGCTGCATCACTTCAGGAATTGCTCCATTGAGATATAGACTTATGATCCTAGCCATGTTAGGCTTCTTGATCCCTTCTTTAATCTTGTCAAATAGGATTACTGACCAATCAGTAGGAATTGTAAAGGCAATCCTGGTCATAAGGTTGAACATATAGGCAGAAATCCTATCATGTCCACCTGTCTTGCAGAGAATTACTTTCCCAACTATTTCAGACAAGAACTTTCCTTGCTGATTCATACCCTTCCTATTGAATGCAGCTCCAATCTTCATGTTTGAATCCAAACCACACCATTGAAGGGCTTCCCTTGTCTTAGAACTAGGAACCTCTTCTTCATTTTCAACTACTTGTAATTGCAAAAACTTTCTCAAACCTCTTTGGGTAATCTTAATCTTAGTCCCGTGAACAATGGACTTGATCTTGAGTTCAGTAGAATGGACTGATGCTGAGATAAAGAACTCGTGCACCTCCTTCTTCCAGATCTTGGATGGTTCTGAGACAAGAAATTCTAACCCTGATGCAGAGAGAAGGGTGATAACTCCTTGAACATCAGGCGGCGCCTCTGCAAAGGCCTGGCGCACTAACTCATATCCTTCATTGATGTTATCTTCAATCCTTGGCGCCATCGTTGTGTCGAGAAAACTTGAGAGAAGAGAGAAAGAAAGACTGTCGACACAGGGTTTGAGTCTCGAAAACCTTGAAAGCGTGTCGACACAAAGAGCTTTTGACCTATTTATAGCTTCTGTTGAAAGAAGTTCAAAAGGCGCCAAAAACAGTCTAAATGTGTCGACACAGACGGAATGTGTCGACACAAGCTTCTATTAACTCGACATTTCTTCAGCCTACTATGTGTCGACACCAATTTGTGGTTATGTCGACACCTTGGATACATAGTAGAAAGACAGAAATTCTGTGTCGACACTAAGGACAAGTGTCGACACATATTTTGTAAGTGTCGACACCATAATTCTGGTTGAGTCGACATTACATTTCTGGTTAAGTCGACAATAAAACTCTTAAGTGTCGACACATATTCTCTGTGTCGACACAATATTTCTGACTTGTCGACATAATTTCTCTGAGTCGACACATTATTACTGAATGTGTCGACACATTCTTACTTAGCCAATTTCTGTAACTTCAATGTGTCCTTTTTAACACTTGATTATTGTTGTTACTACTTTTACTTACTTATAAACCATTTCAATAGCATTGTTAATGATTTTGTTTAATACATTAATCAATGGTTAACATACCTAATTCAATTTTGAATTTATTGAATTTGGTTTCATCTAAAGGCTTAGTAAATACATCTGCTATTTGATAATCTGTTTTTACAAATTCCAATGAGATGTCACCTTTTTCTACATGTTCTCTAAGAAAATGATATTTGATTTCTATATGCTTAGTTCTACTATGAGAAACTGGATTATTAGCAATAGAAATAGCACTCTTAGAATCACATAAAAGGGGTGTTCTACTTACCTGAATACCATAATCTTTAAGCTGATGCTGCATCCATAATAGCTGTGCACAGCAGCTTCCTGCAGCAATATACTCTGACTCAGCTGTGGAAATTGCCACACTAGTCTGTTTTTTACTACTCCAAGATATTAGTCTTCCTCCCAAGAATTGACAAGTACCTGTAGTACTCTTTCTATCCTCTCTACATCCTGCAAAATCTGCATCTGAATAGCCTGTTAGTTGAAAATCTCTATTCCTAGGGTACCAAAGACCTAGAGTAGGAGTGCCCTTTAGATATCTCAGAATCCTTTTTACTGCAGTATAATGAGATTCTTTAGGGCAGGCTTGGTACCTAGCACAGACACATGTTGCATACATAATGTCAGGTCTACTAGCAGTGAGATATAGTAGTGACCCAACTATTCCTCTATACAATGATTCATCAACAGGTTTACCTGCCTCATCTTTGCATATTGGCATACTTGTGCCCATAGGAGTTCTCATGGAGGAGGATGACTCCATACCATATTTTTTAATTAATTCCTTGGTGAACTTAGACTGGGATATGGACAATCCATCATCAGTCTGTCTTACTTGGAGTCCCAAGAAGAACTTAAGTTCTCCCATACTGCTCATCTCAAACTTCCCTTGCATAAGTTTGGCAAACTTTTTACAAAGGTTGTTTTCAGTAGATCCAAAGATTATGTCATCAACATAGATCTGGACTAAGATGATCTTTCCTTTGGATTCCCTAAGGAATAGAGTTTTGTCTATCTTTCCTCTTGAGAATTTATTCTCAATGAGGAAGGTAGACAGGGTTTCATACCAAGCCCTTGGAGCTTGTTTTAACCCATACAAAGCTTTCCTAAGCTTGTACACAGAATCAGGTTTAAGAGGATCTACAAAACCTGATGGCTGCTCTACATATACTTCTTCTTTAAGATCACCATTCAGAAATGCTGACTTTACATCCATCTGGTATACTTTGAAGTCTTGGTAGGCTGCATAGGCAAGGAACATTCTGATTGCCTCCAGCCTTGCTACTGGAGCAAAGGTTTGATCAAAGTCAATCCCTTCTTCCTGCCTGTATCCTTTTGCAACCAATCTTGCTTTATTCTTTATTATTATTCCACTTTCATCTAGCTTGTTCCTATAGATCCACTTAGTCCCAATTATGTTGTGGCCTCTTGGTTTAGGAACAAGCTCCCAGACCTTGCACCTTCTGAACTGATTCAGCTCCTCTTGCATAGCATCAATCCAGTGCTGGTCTTGGATAGCTTCTTCAAACTTCTTAGGTTCCATTTGAGACAAGAAACTAGAATGCAAAACTGTGCTTTGATTTCTGCTTCTAGTTTGCACTCCTTGTCTTGGATCACCAATTATCTGATCAGTAGGATGATCTCTTAGATATCTTATAGCTGGAGGTAGATTCCCTTCAGGTTGAGCATCTCCAGCTTCTTCATTCTGCTGTTCCTCTTGGTTTTCATCAGCTTCCATTATCTCTTGTACTCCCCCTGGACAGCAGCCTTCATTTTCCAATGCTCCCTCTTCCTTTGAAGCTTCAGCAATGGAGAGCTTGTCCATCTTCTTGCTTATACCTGTTGAGTCATTTGATCTACAAGACAATTCACAATTGATTAATCTTGTTTCATCAAATACAATATGCACAGATTCTTCAACAACTTGAGTAGTTAAGTTGAAGACTCTATAGGCCTTACTATTTGTGCTGTACCCAACAAATATCCCATCCTGGGATTTGGCAGCAAACTTAGTCAAATAAGACTTACCATTGTTAAGTATATAGCACTTGCAGCCAAAGATCCTAAAATAGGATAGATTTGGTTTTCTGCCTTTCACAATCTCATAGGGAGTCTTCCTGTGGCTTTTGGTGATAGAAGCCCTATTGATGACATGACAAGCAGTGTTAACTGCCTCAGCCCAAAAATATTCTGGGAGAGAGGTGTCACTCAATAGAGTTCTACCAGCTTCAATTAATGATCTATTCTTTCTTTCAGCAATTCCATTTTGCTGAGGTGTTCTAGGTGAGGAGAACTCTTGGAAAATCCCAAAGTCTATACACAAGTTTGTTATGCTTTCAGATTGAAACTCAGTGCCATGGTCACTTCTGATTTTGATCACTGTACTGTTCAGTTCATTCTGAATTTGCTTTACAAACTTAAATAATACACTTGGGGTTTCAGATTTTTGTCTCAGAAAGAACACCCATGTAAATCTAGAATAGTCATCTACAACCACTAGTGTGTAGACCTTCCTACCTAGACTGTGAACTGGCATAGGACCAAAAAGATCCATATGCAAGAGGTATAAGCACCTCACAGAATCCTTGTTTTCAAGGCTTTGAAATGAGGTTTTTGTCTGCTTGCCCTTTTGACAAGCTGAGCATACCCCTTCCTTTATACACTTAACTTGAGGCCCATTCCTCACTAGTTCTTTACTAAAGAGTTGGCCAATTGTCTTGTAGTTTAGATGAGCCAATCTCTTGTGCCACTTAACACAATGAGAAGCATTGTCATCAGCTACAAGACAAATGGGGGATGCCTTATTCTCACATTCAAAATTAAGGCAATACACATTTCTCTTCCTATACCCAGTCAATATGATCTCTTGATCACTTGACCTTTTGATATGTGTTGAAGTGTGACCGGGCGGTCTGTCTTGGCGAGTTGGAGACCGCGCGGTCTGGCGGTCTCCCTCAGCGGTTTGGTTGCTGTGCTGTTGCTGTCTGGTGGTAGCCGTGCGGTTAGCCCTTCTGTCTAACCGCGCGGCCTGTGCGGTCTCCCCTGGCGGTCTCTCTCTCTCTCTGGTGGTAGCCGTGCGGTTAGCCCTTCTGTCTAACCGCGCGGCCTGTGCGGTTTGATCTGTATAGTCCGCTTAGTCCTGTAAATTTTTAGTCCCACATCTCTTATTTGTATTCTCTCTCCTCTCCTCCATTCTATAAAAGGGAGGGCATACCTTTGTAATAGATACCTTTTTCTGATAATAAAGTTTCAGTTATACTACTTCCGGTTTGTTTCTGTTCGTTTCTCACATGGTATCAGAGGACTCGACCTTCTCCTCCTGTTCTCGCGGCTTGCGTCCTGTCCGCACGGCTTGCCCCTTCCTCTCGCGGCCTGTTTCCCGCGGCTTGTTTCTTCCGCCTGTTTGCTTGCGCCCTGTTCGCGTGGCCTGTTTCTGTTGCTTGCTTCTTTCTTGCGACCTGTTCTAGTCGCCGCTTCCTCCCTCTCTTCTCTTCTGTTCGCGCGGTTTGTCTGCTAGCCGCCCGACTTCTCTCCCTCTGTTTGCTTCTGCGACTTGGTCGTGGTTTTTCTGGCCGCTGGTGTCTGACATCGTGACCACTGCAGAACTTCTTCTTCCTATCCGCGCGGATAGTTTCCTAACCGCGTGGCTTCCTGTTGTTTGCACAGCAGATCTCTTTCTTCTTACCGCTGTGTTTTCTCTCTGTTCGCGCAAGTTCTTCCTTGTTTAGGCGGCCTCTTTGCTCTTCTTTCTTTGCCGCTCTCTTGTCCCCGCGACCTCTCTCTAAGTCGCGCGGCTTGTTCTCCTCTGTGCGGCTCTTCCTTTAGCCGCTCCTGCTTGTTAGTCGCTGCGCCCTCCTGCTGAGTCGCGCGGCGTGTGCTTTCCTAACCGCGCGGCTTGTTTAGGCGGCCTAAGGCGAGTTCTTTTGTTCCTCCCTTCATGGCTTCCATATACTCCTCAGAGCCGTTCGCCTCGGTGGTCACGTCTTCTGGTAGTGCCCACGTTGTTACTCAAGGAAAATGGTTGATCGACACCGGTGCTACTAATCATATGACCGGCAATCCCCAGTGTTTTTCTCTCCTTGAAACACATGGTCGGTTTCCCCCTGTTACTATCGCTGACGGCTCTTCATCATCGGTTCATGGGACGGGGATAGTTCATGTCACTCCGTCTCTTCGCTTGGAGGATACTCTCTACGTGCCCAAGTTCCCGTGCAACTTATTATCTGTTACCTCTCTATGCAAGCAATTACAATGTTCTGTTACTTTTACTTCTACTACTTGCTCTTTTCAGGATCCGGACTCCCAACGGACGATTGCTACTGGGACTGAGAGTGGCGGCCTATACTTTCTGGACAACATTTCCGCTTTCTCCACCTTCTCCTCCACCTCCACAGATCTTCTCCAATGGCATCTCCGCCTTGGTCATGCTCCTCCTCATCTTCTTCGTCAACTTCTGCCCCACCTTCCTCCACAAAGTCCACCGCTCAACTGTGAAGCTTGTCAGCTTGGCAAGCATCACCGCTCCTCCTTCCCTCCAAAGCACATTCGTGGATCCACCCGTCCGTTCGATCTCATCCACTCCGATATTTGGGGTCCTTCTCCTACCCTTACCGTTGGTCGGGGTAGTTCATATTTTGTCACATTCATTGATGATTTCTCTCGTTGTACGTGGGTGTATCTGTTAAAAGATCGCTCCGAATTATTCTCTGTATGGACGTCATTCTATCTCATGATCAAAACTCAGTTTGATGTTTCCATTAAAGTTCTTCGCTCTGATAATGCCAAAGAATATATCAGTCATGACCTTTCTGCCTTCTGCATGCAAAATGGGATTATTCATCAAACGAGTTGTGTCTATACTTCACAACAAAATGGTGTGGCAGAACGCAAAAACCGTCACCTTCTTGATGTCGCTCGCTCCTTGATGACTCAGATGCATGTTCCTCGCTCCTATTGGGGCTATGCTGTTCTCCTTGCCTGTTACCTCATCAATCGCATTCCCTCCACCGTTCTCCACGGAAAAACCCCTTTCTCCATTTTGTATCCGGGCAAAGAGCCGTTTCATCTCCCTCTCCAAATATTTGGATGCACTGCCTTTGTGCATGCCCCTTCTGCCACTCGTGATAAGCTATCTCCTCGCTCCACCAAATGTATCTTTCTGGGGTACTCCACTACTCAGAAAGGTTATTGTTGCTTTGATCCCATCCTTCGTAAGCAGTTCGTTTCTGCTGACGTCACCTTCTTCGAGAATACCTCCTACTTCTCGGATGACTCCCCTCCTCTTCTCCCAGCCTCTGATTCTCCTGCTGTTCCCTTTATTTCCTCGACTCCCACTACGATATTCACCCCTACTCCGCCCTCGTCCACTCCTCTTGTTCCACCTCTCTCTCCCTCTTCTCCACCTCCATCTCTCGCATCTCCGCCGCCGTCGCTCTCTACTCCCGGGCCAGCTCTCTCTGCCACGGATGCTCCGGATGCCGAGGAACCTGCTGACCTGGATCTTCCTATAGCTCTTCGCAAAGGGGTGCGGACGTGTACCCAACACCCTCTTACTGCTGTTGTTTCATATGATCATCTTACCCCTTCTCGCAGGGCCTTTGCTCTAGCTATCTCCGCCACTGCCACGCCCCGCTCCTACCAGGAGGCCCTTGCTATTCCTCACTGGAAGATGGCCATGGATGAGGAAATGGCCACCCTAACAGAGCGGGGTACCTGGACTCTTGTTCCTCCTCCCTTCAGCACTGATGTTGTTGGCTGTCGCTGGGTCTTTGTGGTGAAATTTGCCCCGGATGGCACGGTGGACCGTTATAAAGCTCGCCTTGTTGCTAAGGGCTTTACTCAGACCTATGGGGTTGATTACTTTGACACCTTCTCTCCCGTGGCTCGTCTCAGCACTATACGGGTTCTTCTCTCTGTGGCGGTCAATAAGGATTGGCCGATTTCCCAGCTGGATGTCAAGAATGCCTTCCTTTATGGTGATCTTCAGGAGGCCGTCTACATGGAGCAACCTCCTGGGTATGTTGCTCAGGGGGAGACACGAGTATGCCGGCTGAAGAAGGCAATTTATGGCCTCAAGCAGAGCCCTCGAGCTTGGTTTGACAAGTTCAGCGGCATCGTGGCGGCCGTTGGTTTTGTGCGCAGCTCTGCTGATCACTCTCTATTTGTTCGCAAAACCTCCTCGGGACTGGTGGTTCTTGCAGTTTATGTTGATGACATTCTTCTCACTGGCGATGATCAGGAAGGGGTAGCCTTGACAAAGCGGCACCTTCGTCAACATCTAGTCACAAAAGACATGGGCTCTCCGAAGTATTTTTTGGGGATCGAAATCTCTCGGAAGCCCAACTCCTTAGTCCTCTCTCAGCGTAAGTATGCCCTTGATCTTTTAAAAGAAGCAGGATTGACTGGGGCTAAACCTGCCCGGTGTCCCATGGCTGTTGGAGAAGACAAAACCTGGACAGATGATTCGCCTCTTCTTTCAGATACTACGCGGTACAGGCGACTTGTTGGTAAGCTCATATACCTCACCGTGACCAGGCCCGATATTTCCTATGCTGTGGGCAAGGTGAGTCAATTCATGCAAGCACCCAGGGAGTGCCATCTACAGTCCGCCTTGCGGATCTTGGAGTACGTCAAAGCAGCCCCTGGGAAAGGATTGCTCTTTCAGAAGAATGGTCATCTGAGGGTTGAAGCATACTCAGATGCGAGTTACGCTGATGACAAAGGGGATCGCAAGTCCACCTCCGGTTTCTGCACTTTTGTTGGGGGAAATCTGGTAAGCTGGAAGAGCAAGAAGCAGTCTGTTGTCTCCAGGTCCAGTGCTGAAGCAGAGTATCGGAGTATGGCATCGACCACTTGTGAGTTAAAGTGGCTTCGGGCTCTCATGCTGGATTTAGGAGAGGTCTACAACCATCCTCTACCTATGTTCTGTGACAATAAGGCTGCTATATACATCTCCAAAAATCCAGTCTTTCATGAAAGAACCAAGCACATTGAGGTCGATTGTCATTTCATTCGTGAAGAGATTTTAAAGGAACAAATTTGCACTCCATTTGTTACTTCTGAGAAAGAGCTGGCTGACATCTTCACCAAGCCAGTATCCGCCTCGTTCCTGCATATTTGTGACAAGCTGGGCATGATCGATATATATGCTCCAGCTTGAGGGGGAGTGTTGAAGTGTGACCGGGCGGTCTGTCTTGGCGAGTTGGAGACCGCGCGGTCTGGCGGTCTCCCTCAGCGGTTTGGTTGCTGTGCTGTTGCTGTCTGGTGGTAGCCGTGC
Organism: Platanthera zijinensis; assembly: GCA_039513925.1. NCBI lineage: Eukaryota > Viridiplantae > Streptophyta > Magnoliopsida > Asparagales > Orchidaceae > Platanthera > Platanthera zijinensis. Next base: position 13,051,496 of record CM077081.1, on the reverse strand, counting down.
GGTTAGCCCTTCTGTCTAACCGCGCGGCCTGTGCGGTCTCCCCTGGCGGTCTCTCTCTCTCTCTGGTGGTAGCCGTGCGGTTAGCCCTTCTGTCTAACCGCGCGGCCTGTGCGGTTTGATCTGTATAGTCCGCTTAGTCCTGTAAATTTTTAGTCCCACATCTCTTATTTGTATTCTCTCTCCTCTCCTCCATTCTATAAAAGGGAGGGCATACCTTTGTAATAGATACCTTTTTCTGATAATAAAGTTTCAGTTATACTACTTCCGGTTTGTTTCTGTTCGTTTCTCACAATATGACATCCATCCTTACCAAATGAAATGTCATATCCTAGATCACTCAGCTGGCTTATGCTTATTAGATTATGTTTCAAACCTTTTACATAGGCCACTTGGGTGATAGTAATTAGGTTTGAAGAGATGTTACCAAATCCTTTGATGACTCCTTTTTCAGATCCACCAAAGATCACTTTATGTCCATCTTTGACAGATGAATACTCCTTCAGCAGCCCCTTTGTTCCAGTCATGTGCCTGGAACAACCACTATCCAAGTACCATATAGGGGCATGGTAACTTGGATTCACCTGCAATACAGAATTACTTACCCTTAGAACCCAAGTAAGTCTTGGGTCCTTGGTTCAGGTTAGCCTTAATAAAGTTATCATAACCTCTTCTAACAGGTAGACTCTTATTCTTTATAACACTTGTGTTATACCAGCAGTCCAATGCAAAATGACCCCTCTTGCCACAGCACCAACATTCAAACTTATTATATCTAGATCTAGATACATCCTTGTCAGAAGCATTTCTGTTCATTGCTGGTGCTGTTGCAGCTTCTCCTACTGGTTTCTTAAAACCATAGGGCTTATGACCATAGGTAGGCCTGCTTGCCTTAACACCCTTGTTCTTCAGAACATTTGTCTTGATATGATCCTGAATGTCTTCATGATCATATATGTTAGAAGGCACTTTCTCCTTACCAAACCTTATGGGGACTGAAAGGTTTAGTGGCTGAATAGGGGCTTTGCCTTTCCTCTTGAATCTGCCAGCCCTGGAGTTACCCTTAAATCCTAATCCAGCCTTACCCTTCTGAGTGACAAATTCATCTATCAAGGGTAAGACAGATTTTGGCTTAGAGTAACTAGCCACTAAATCCCTTTCAATTCTCAGTCTGTCCTCCAGACTCTTCACTTGATCATTAGTATAATTAATTGTGCCCATCTGAATAATAGTTATATTCTTCAGCTTGGCAATTTCAGCTAACTTTTGATCAAGGACTTTTTCTAACTCAGTTGTTGCAACTCTTAGATCAGCAATTTCCTGAGCCTGTGATTTAACCAGGTTCTTGCTTTTCTTAAGGGCCTGCAACAAGTCCCCATACTTGTCTATCAATTGATAGACATCTCCTTCAGATTCAGATGCATCTTCATCACTTGATGCAGATGTAGCTGATTCTTCACTTGTACTACAAACATATGTACTGGAAGGACAGTTTACCTCATTAGGACCAGACTGATTCTGGCATAGGTCCTCTTCTGATCTAGTCATCAAACCCATGCATTGATGTTCATTGATGGAGTCTAGCAACTGCATAAACTCCTCTTCCTCAGATGCAGCATATAATCCAATATATGCTTCAGCTTCAGATCCTGATTCTGAAGTTGACTGGTCTGACAGACTTTTATCTTTCTTTGCTACAAAGGATTTCTCCTTCTTGCCTTTCTGATAAGTCTTCTTCTTTTCTGAAGATTCCTTCCTTTTGTCAGGACAATCAGCCACTACATGTCCAGGCCTATTGCAACAATAGCAGACAATCTTTGAAGTAGTGGCTTTGCTGGGCTTTGACCTGCTTTTCTCTTTCCTAGATGACCTTCTTTTCTGATAATAGTCATCTACTTGCTGTGATGAGGAAGGCCTAGACTTCCATTGCTTCTTTTTCAAGAACCTTTGAAATTGCCTAGTGAATGCAGCAAAGTCTGCATCTGAATCACTGCTGACTGAACCCTTATCTGAATTTTCAGAACTATCTTCTTCAACTTCCTTAGGAGGAGATGGTGATTTCCTCCTATTCTTTCTGGTGGCTTCAGCATTAAATGCCACAGTCTTTTCTCTATGCTCTCCTCTTGAGTTTCTTTCCTCCTCCTTCCTTACCATAAGTTGCATTTCATAGGATAGCAACTTTCCAAACAGAGTTGGAGGAGATATCTCTGCCAATTTTGCCACTTCTCTTATGGCACAGATCTTTGTATCCCAATCCTTTGATAAGGATCTTAAGAATTTGTCATTCAGTTCATAGGTACTGAAGACTCTTCCATAGGAAAGTAGCTCATTCACAATTCTATAGAATTTCTTATAGCACTCAGTTATGCTATCAGATTTTCCTTGTCTAAAACTTTCATACTCCTGATTTAGCATAGATTTTCTGTCCAGCCTTACTTCTTCTGATCCCTCCATGTAGACAATCAATGTGTCCCACATCTCCTTGGAGGTCTTGCAGTGAATCAGATTCTGAAATGTTGAATCATCTATGGCACTGACAATGATGTTCTGTGCCCTTTTGTCCATGGTTGCCAAGATGATTTCATCCTTGGTCATTTCAGAATAAGTCTTTGGTGTTTGGATATTTGCATCAAGAACAGATATCTTCATTGGTATGAAGGGGCCTTCCTGTACTGTGATGTAAATCCTTGGGTCAGATGCTTCCATAAACAATCTGACTCTTTCTTTCCAGATCCCAAAGATTTCCTTCTTGCATATGGGTAATTTCATTGACCCTAGCTCCTTATGATTCTCTCCAGAACCCATCTTCTTGATTCTTGAATCTGCCTATCAGATCTACCTCAGACTGTTAAGTCCTTTTTGAGGAACCTCCCTCTGATACCACTTGATAGTTTAACTTTCAAGGCAGCCTAAACACCTAGAGGGGGGGGGGGGGGGTGAATAGGTTCTGCTTCTCTTTCTAGAACTTCTAGACAGAATTCAATTTATTAACTAATATAAGAACACAACAATCACAGAAAACAAAACATCACAGATTGCACTATGTTTTATAGTGGTTCCCCAAGGTCTGGGTACATCCACTTTCCCCCTTCACCTATCTAGCTGTATGCTAGATTCGGCCAAACTTCCACTTATCTCAGATCAATAGATCTTACAACTCAGAACCCAACTGGTTCCTACAACTCAGGCACAACTGCCCTACCTCAGCCTTGCCCCAAGGCCTACAACTCAGAGAATATCCTTCTCCTACACTCAGGCAATCAGCCCTACCACTCAGAGTTCAACACTCCTACACTCAGCCTTTATAACATAGGCTTACAACTCAGATCTGTATAAACAGATCCTACAGAAATATAGAAAAGATTGTTTAAATTGTCTTGCCAAGTTGAGAGAGAAAAGGCAATGACAATTCTTAATCAGCTGATGCAATCAACTATTTCTTAGCCTTCTTCAAAGCTTCTTGAAAATGTACTTAGCTGAGTTGATTCCAAACAGCTTCTTGAGAATCCACTGGTGGATTCCTTCTTCTTCTTCAAATTCTGACTTGATCTCTCTCTATCCAGAACTTTGAATGATTCTTCTGAATTCTGATTAGAACTCTTCTTAGATCTACCCTTAGATAGTCTTCTTAGATCTCCCGGAGAAGATCTTCTTAAGTGCCTAGCACTTTCTTGAAATGAGTAGAATGTAATCCTTCTCCACTTTCTGATCCAATGTATTTCAAAGGGTCAGTTCTATATCTTCTTAATTGTGTGTTTTTTTCTCCTTCTGAATCTGTCTATTTATAGACATTCTTCATGGTAACCGGCTGATCCGGTTTCTAACCGTTTTCTGACAAGTCTGACAACTTCAGTTAACTGGTGATAACTCACAGCTGTCAAGTCTTCAAACAAGTCCTGTGCCTTAGTGTTGAAACAGTCTGTCAGAAAGTGTCGAGACCATCTGTCTATTTGTGTCGACACAATTGACTTTGGTGTCGACACTGCCTTCAGTGATGTCGACTAAATTGCCTTTGTGTCGACACATCTTCTTCTGAAACTAACTTGGTCTTTGACTCTGCAGTGTGTCGACACAAGTCCTGTGTGTCGACACAGTTGTTGTAGAATCATAACTTTAGTAAGTGTTGACTTAGCCTTCAGGTGTCGACACATTCATTTTTTTTTTTTCGCTTTGCTATAATGTGTCGACTTACTCACTATGTGTCGACACATTCTGCTGGTGACGACAAACTTGTGGTCGACTATTTTCTTCTGTGTCGACATATTCAGATGATGTCGACAAACTTGAGATCGACTATACTCTTCAGTGTCGACGCATTCTCCCAATGTTGAGGTCGACGTTTTTCTTCTGTGTCGACACAATTTCCCAGTGTTGTGTCGACTTACTTCTTCTGTGTCGACACTTTTTCCCAGTGTTGTTGTAGACTATGTTATGTGTCGACACTTTTTCCCAGAGTAGTGTCGACTTACACCTTCTGTGTCGACACACTTTCCCAGTGTTGTGTCGACAACTTTCTTCTATGTGACGACACATGTTCCTTTGTGTCGACACTTGGACTTAGAATTTTTTCCTGTAAACTTTAACAATTCTTTACCTGCACATGTCAACTCAAAACAACATCAAATACAACATGATGTATATCATTGAGCTAGGTTGGGCTTCTTCAAATCAGGTACACATTTTCCAATGTACCCAACACCTACACCTCTAGAAGCTCCATCCCAACTCCTGGTAAAAACGGACACTGAATCATTCTAAGTTACGGCATGGAAACAGACACCATGTCCTTCAACGTCTTTTAGTGGGCAGCGAACCTGCAGGTCCTTCCACGACGCTCAGACAAGGTGGCAAAACCTTCCTCCACATCGCACCCAAAAATTTGCCACCAACACGACCTTTCAGCAACAACCGCCCAAGAAGGCACACGTCGCCACGCTCGAGGAGGAAGTGTGAAAAGCAATATGCATCCACACCAACGCAACACACAAAACACAAAATATGAGAGCGTTTTCACACGCGCTACTGGCGCCGTGCATCAAGCAAGGGCAAAGCGTAAGTAGTCAACCATAGGTATCGTCGCCCAAACAACCCCCGCAAAACCTTCAGCCCGCGGAGCAAACACGGGTGGTTCCGAAGGTTCAATGCCTATGTCGAGGCCTAACCGATGAGACATTTCCCGCCGCAAACAAATCAGCTTGTAACGCATGCTGGAATGGTTCTAAGTTCATAACTTAGAGACTAAATGGTCAAGCTTAGAAATTTCCGGGCTTGTCGCTTTGCGGTTAACGACTCGCTAAAATTTGAGGACAGTTGATTGAGCCCCCCTGAAATTTCTGAGCCAAATCAAAAAGGCTTGAACCGGGGACACGCAAAAAGTCAACCCGACTAGACAATTCGCGCGCCATGCCCGGGAAATGCCCAAGAAGAAGCCAAGATATGCACCCCCCCCCCCCGCTCGCGCGCAAGAACGGCAAGACCGGGCAGGCCCGCACGACCAACGCTCGGCCAACCCGCACCCCGCACCCCGCACCCCGCACCCCACACCCTGCACCTCGCGCATGTGCAACCGCACCCTGCGCGCGCGCGGCTGCGCTTCGCACTGGCGCACGACCTGTGCACTAGTGGCCAGCGCGCGACTGCGGCCTGTACGTGCGTGTCGTGCCCGTCGCGCGCACCTCCTGCCCCGCCACCTCCGGCCGCCGCCACCGCCTCCGACTGTCGCCAATTGCCGCCGCCATCGGGCACCCTGCCCCGGTCGCCCGAACCGCCTGAGGGGCACTTTCATCATTTTGCTAAAATTTGTGATATAGGTGATCGAAATGGAGCGACGTTATTTGCAAGCACAAATTTCGCCCGACGCAATTACCGACGTAACCCCCAAAAAAATTATAAACAGACCCTCAGACTTTCATTCGAAGACAAACATAGAGACAAGAAAAAACTCTGAGGTTTTCTGGCGAGATTGTGGACTTAGGTCGATGCACCACTTAGAAATTTGCTCTGCTCCTCTTCTTGCACAAACGCACCATGTACTTAGAGATTTTTTTCAGTCGAAACGTTTTCATCTAGATTCTATGGACTTAGCCAAATTTCCGAGACCAGAACGCTTACATCGAGGCTTTGAGGACTTAATTTCATTCCTTTATTTTTGTACTTTGTAATTGTAATGAAGAAACGGTATGTCGCCCTACGAGATTAATTCTCAATCCCTGTAAACTCAAATGAACTAGTGAATTTTGGCTCGGCACAGATCCAACCACGTGATTTTTCACCATTGCCGGGTTTTGCACGTCAAAAAAAGTCCATTGTCATCTGTTGCTGTTTACTTTGACTGTTTGCGTGCCCGGTCTAATTCCGAGTTAAGGCGGTCCGATTTCTCCGGACCGAAAAAAGACCGGGTGACCCGCAACAATCCTATTTACTAATTGAACAAAATAAATTTTATGAGATATATATAATTAATTCTAGACATATAAATGAGTGATAGATAATACACTAGCATTTGAAACATTACTTGTACGTTCACAGGGGCTCAGCCTTGTATTGCTTACAGGCTTACAGCACGGTTAAAGGAAAACTAACTCGCGCGATGAAAGCCCGCATCCGGTCGGGAAGAAAACGAGCGACCGAGTAATCGGGTGCTGTACAGTCCAGACGTTCTTTAGTAGCGCTGAACATCCAAGAACCTCCAGTAGCATCCAGAAATGGAGGATCTCCCTAAAACCCTAATTCCTAGAGTCAAGCTGGGAAGACAAGGCTTAGAGGTATAATCTCTTCCCCCTCCTTTCCAATGTCTTCTGTTCTCATAAAATTCTTCCTCCCACTTCATGTACAGGTATCCAAATTAGGTTTTGGTTGCATGGGCCTTTCAGGTACTTACAACTCTCCAGTTGACGATGAAATTGGAATATCCGTAATCCTCCATGCTTTCGAAAGAGGGATTACTTTCTTCGACACTTCCGATTTTTACGGACCCCATACCAATGAGGTTTTAGTGGGAAAGGTTATACTTTTCTTCCCCATGTTTTCATTTTCCTGAACTGAAAATTTGTTTAAAAGGAGAAATCACAGGCTCGGAACTCCTCGCAGGCTCTGAGACGTTTACCTCGAGAAAGGGTCCAGTTGGCCACCAAATTTGGTATCCTAGAAGTCAACTCCGGCGGATTTTTGGTGAATGGCTCACCGGAATATGTGAGGGCTTGTTGCAGAGCAAGTCTTAACCGGCTTGGTGTGGATTATATTGACCTTTATTTTCAGCATCGGGTGGACAAGTCTTTGCCCATTGAGGACACCGTAAGACTGGTTTAGGGAGTTTTCTAGCACAATTAATTATGTTCTTCTATCAGATGCAATTTTTGTTCAAAGTTATGCTGGCCAGTATAATGTTATCTCAAATGGTCAATGGCGACCACGATTTTTGGTTTTCATGGTCTTTTGTTTTAGTTATCAGAGTGCTTGAGACTGTAGGTTGACATGTATGCCATCAAAATATCAGCTTGAGACTGTTATTGAAACTTTGACATATGATTGTAATATAGCATTACATAGCATGTGTATATGAAACTAAATATCCCTGAATTTTGTGAAATTATTTGATGGTTTATTCCTAATCCTTTTTTTTCTTGAAAAATTATGGCGAAGTAGGTTGGAGAGCTGAAGAAGTTGGTCGATGAAGGAATGGTGAAGTATATTGGGTTGTCTGAGGCAAGCGCTGATACTATCAGGCGTGCTCATGCTGTGCATCCCATCAGTGCAGTGCAAATAGAGTGGTCACTCTGGTCTCGTGATATTGAGGAAGAGATAGTTCCCCTATGCAGGTCAGATTGATTTCCTACTTTGTGAAAATTTTCGTGAATATTTGTTGTCGTGGATGTGTTTCTGAGTCAGTATTTGACTATGCACTCATGAAAGTAAAAAAAAAAACAATGCTAAATGAAATGGTAACTTGTTGTTTGCAATTTTCCTCTCTAGATGCATTTTATTGGAACCCTTTATCATGAAAATTGCATTATATAAAATGTTGCTAAAAAACAAACTAATTGACACTGCTAAGTAAAATTCCCAACAAATATATTCATGATTTGATTTGGATAGAAGTAATCTAATTGTACCACACTCCTACACTTATTTATTGTTTCCATTTAACTTTGTTTTCTCTCTCTCTCGATATTGTAGAGCTCTTATGATTTCCTCATGAATGTTCTCAGGGTAGAAAAATGCTAAATTGCCAATAATTGAGATTTAGGTATTGTTCAATTCAACATAGTTTAGCCATTAGTGGGCAGCGTATCACCATTGATGATAAAAACTCATGGAATATTATTTTTTGTAGAATATAACACACAATATTGAACAAGAACCAATGGTGAGCGGGGTAAAGAATCATAAAAAATTGACACAAGATTAATGATGATGGTATTGATGTAACTTTTGATAAACTAATTGACAAAATTTCCTCTTTATATTAGTGATTAGAGTAGGATTGTTAATTAGCTTGGCTAATTGTCTGAACAATCAAAATGTAGGATAAGATGATGTGATAAAGGGTGGGCAACAAAAGCGAAACTTTGAGTGTAGAAATTGATATTTGATCTATTAGGAAGAGAAGAATCCAACTTTGATAGGATCAAGTAGACAATGAGAGCAAGATGATTGGGGAGATTGGAAGTATGAATGACTCAAAAGGAGTTATATGGTAGGGAGAAAGAACCCAAAAAAGGAATGGCCGAGGGAGTCAATCACTTACATAGCCGAGCATTGTTTTTTGGAAAATACTTATTTGAAAATGACAACTATAATGGGAAAAATATACAATTTCCAAATTTGTTAATTTGAGATCAAATCGTGGGTTAATTAGATATACTGCTGTTGTTCATGAGTCTAATCAGAAGATAAATGCAACCAATTTGTTGATTCGTAAATCATACCTTGAGATTGAAGAAGATGTCATCAAGAGTTTGTTGTGAAGATTGATCACCAATTTGACATTTGAGGAGCAAGATCTATGCACAAGATTTATACACCTGATTAAGGAAGCTATTTGAACATTCTAGAATATAAATGCAATCAATATTGTTGATTCATAAATCATATCTTGAGATTGAAGAAGAGGTCATCAAGAGTTTCTTGCGAAGATCACTTATTCGATATATGAGGAGCAAGATCTATGCACAAAATATATAGACCGTCGACTACCAGTTAAGGAAGCTATTTGAACATTCGAGATGATTGTTGGACACTTGGGCCAACCAACTTCAAAAATTGAGTCTATTCTTATTATTTTATGAAATATTTGACTTGATTTTATTGTTTAATATTATTATTTTATTGTAAATCATTGCCTTAGGGAATTATTTAGCTTGTGTACTGGGCTTCCCCAATACCTATTCAAATGCATGAGGTCTAATAATAAATTCTTTCCTCTCTAAAAGAATCTATAACTACGAATGAAATAAACTAATAATTTATTTAGCTTGTGTATTGGGTTTCCATATTCCTCTTGTAACATGGTCAGAACTAAGAAGTGGGTCGATTAGGGTTAGGGAGAGGGGAGATTGGAGAGAAGACGGAACTAAGAAGTGGAGAGAAGAGATTACTTCATGCTTGGTTTGCATCCCACCATTTCGTGCATTAAATAGAATTTCACGCCCCTTACCAACTAATAACTCCTAACTATTGACGACTCATAAAAATACAAAAGGCCTACCATGATAATTAATTGCGACGACTTATAATGTCATAATCCTCGGGAATGATGACCCATAATATCATCAAAGACAGGGACATAATACGATGCATAAAAATATGAAATAGAAGGAATGTTGTTGTTGAGTGAAAATTAATTAGCTTTCAGTTTTGAGCCTGGAAGATGAAACTGTTGCCGTGAGATGAGATGAACTTGGCTTCTTTGTTTTGATATTCCCGTTGAGAGTGGATGTTGAAAATTATTGCTGCTTGAGTTTTTTAGCTTCCGTGAATAGTTCAGTAAAAAAAATCTTATGTTTAGATTGCTACAACTCTATAGAATAGAATGAAATGTGAAGCTTGATGGTCCCGTGAGTACAACCCCGTATTCGCGAAAAGAGGGCCCCCCAAATAAGGCGTGAGACTTGCTGCGCGTTTTTAAGCTTTTTGAGAGTTTTGCACTCCTGTAGGCCAATTTTGGTGGATCTGCAGGATATACTTGTACAACCCCATATTCGCTGGGTAGAACCCAGAAGCTTCAATGGTCCGAGTTGGGCTAGCCTCAGGCTAGCCCAAGGGTAAAATCAACAGAGTTCCCGCTTCTTAAGGGGCTCCCGCCTAGCTGTAGGCGAGACCCTTCGCGCCAGGCTTCGGACTTCAGGCTGGACGAGCTTCTGCCTTGAGGGAGCTCCCGCCCAGAGGTAGGCGAGAGGGCATTGGGTGAGCCTTCAACGGCAATGACATTAAGACCACCTAGGGAGAGAACCTTCTTGGCCGGAGCTCTCGCCAAGGTAAGCTCACTTGGGACCCGGCGAGAGCCTTCTCGGCCGAAGTTCTCGCCAGGTGGGTCCATGTGGTAGGGCCTGGCGCCCAGGGAGAGATTATTTTATTATTTCATTATCCTCGGGTAAAATTACCTATATGGCCCTGGGATGACTGCGGGATTCGGCTATTGGCAGACCCGTCAGGGGTATTTCAGTATTTTCAGGTCAAGGGTAGGCTATAAATAGACCCATAATGGCTCTTTGGAAAGCAGACTTTTCATTATTCTCCAACCCTAGTGCTTTCTGAAGAGCTCCCAGCCCAGCATTTGGCTTTGGAGGGGAAGCTCTCAGAGATCTTCCGGGTGTGAGGTGGGACCTCCCAGCTGAGGCATTGGGTCAGTCTTAGGACCTTAGCAACCATTCAAGGGTCGAGGTTTGAGAGAAGTAGGCGTCGGCTGCACCCTGGTTTGTGAACATTCGTTGAGGTCATTTTTGACTTCAACAGTTCTACCCCCTCGAAGACCTTACGAAGGGGTTGGTCGGTTACCACCCTAATCGAGTGCGCTTGAAAGTTAGGACGAAGCTTCCTAGCCGAGACGATCAAGGCATACGCCAGCTTCTCTAGGATGGGGTATCGGAGCTCCGCCTTTCTCAAGATTCGGCTTACGTAGTAGACGGGTAGCTGTTTCTTCCCTTCTTCCCTAACCAAGACGGAGCTCACAGCCTCTATCCCCACCCCGAGATACAAGGCTAGATCTTCCCCCTCCTTTGGGCTTTGAAGTAACGGAGCTTGGGAGAGTTGCCTCTTCAGCCCTTGGAAGGCCTCTTCACATTCGACCGTCCATTCGAACACCTGGTTACCACGAAGCACTTTAAAGAAAGAAGAGCACCTATCCCCGGACCGGGAGAAGAACCTGCTTAGCCCGGCCAACTTTCTGGTTAGGCGCTGGACCTCCTTGGCGCTGCGAGGTGATTCCAAATCTAAGATAGCCTTAACCTTGTCAGGGTTAGGTTCTACCCCCGCCGGAGTCAAGAGGTGTCCGAGGAACTTCCCGCGACTAGCCCCGAAGACACACTTCAAGGGGTTCAACCTCATCGTGAACCTCCGCAGGGTGGCGAACGTTTCTTCTAAGTCTCGCAGATGTGAATCCACGCACTTACTTTTGACCATCAGGTCATCGACATAGACCTCTAGATTCTTTCCCCTTTGATCTTGAAAGACCCGATCCATCATGCGTTGGTATGTTGCCCCTGCGTTTTTTAAACCAAAGGGCATCATTTTATAGCTGAAGCACCCCTCTCTCGTGATGAAGGAGACATCCTTGACATCGGGAGGGTGCATCCGGATCTGGTGGTAACCTGAAAAAGCATCCAAAAAACTCATAACAAAAAAACCGACGGCTGAATCAACCAGCGCGTCGATTCGAGGCAGGGGGTAGCAATCTTTAGGACATGATTTATTCAACAAAGAGAAGTCGATACACATACGCCATTTTCCTCCCCCTTTCTTTACCATTACCACATTGAAGATCCAGCCTGGATACTGGATCTCTGAGATGAAGCCTGCCTTAGGAGCTTCTTGACCTCCTCTCGGATTGGCTCCTCCAGCTTGGTGGCGATGACCCTCATCTTCTGGCGTATGGGGCGAGTCCTGGGGGCCAGGTTCAGGCGATGACAAGCCACGTCCGCGTCGATGCCCGGCATGTCTGCCGCGCTCCAAGCGAAGATGTCGATGTTGTTTTGGATGCAGGCTCGCATCCGCTCCTGATCCTTGAGGCTCAAGCCTCCGCTGACCCGCACCTTCTGTACCTGCCCAGCTCTGGTGAGCACCTCCATCTCTATCACTTCCTCGGCCGGCTCCAGCCTCGACCGCTCCCAACCTGCCCTTGCCTCCTCCTGCTCAAGCTCTTCTCCTCCGGCCTCGTCAACCTCCATCGCTTCCACCAGGCCTTCTCCTTGCTCCTGCTCTTCTTCCCTTGCCTCTCTCAGGCTTATCTCCTCTACTTCCACCACCTCCTCCATCACTAATTCCTCCGCCTCCTGCGGGCTTGCCTCCTCCACTTCTACCACTTGCTCCCCTGCTACCTCCGACGCCTTCTCCAGGCTCGTCTCCCCCTCCTCGACACTTCCTTCTTGTCCAGCCATCTCCTTTTCTAGTTCCTCCGCCTCAGCCATCCACGACACTTGAAGACATCCGACATTTGCCCGATCGACACCACATCTTCGAACCACTGCACGTGCTGAACCGGGTCATCCTTCCCGGTGTAGCAGGTCATATCCGGCTCCCGGAACCCCTCCGGCACTGGAGCCGAGATAATGAGCTCACTAAAAGGGGTCTCGCCCCCTGCCTGGCGAGAGGGCACGTCCCGCGACCTCGACTGGCTGGACCGATCCGCGAGACCGTGCCCGGGGAAAAGCTCCCGCACTGTCGCCTCCCTCTCGCCCAAATCCACCGGAACTTCCTTCCCGGGGCGCTGTACTGGGGCGTTCTCGCCTAACAGCGGGACCACCTCCACTGGAACCCGCGGCGTCTCTCACTCATTCCTTGCCGAGAAGGCCAAGCTGATCGTCTGCAGGACCTCTCGCCTGAAGTCCTCTAACATCTTTCTTGTTGCTTCCTCTCCCAGGGTGGGGGATCCTCCTGCGCCAGATCCTTCACCTTCACCTCCTGCCATGGGACTTGACTCAAGATTTTCTTGCACCGACTGCTTCCACGCTCACCGCACCAGAACTGTTGAACTGCCTCGCCCCGGGCGGAATGGCTTACGCACGATGATTCCGGCCTGGCCGGAAGCATGGGGGGAGTTATCTTCTCTCAAAAGATGATCGGCATCCTTGGGAGTAACGGAAGGTTCAGAAGCCACCCTTCCCGCCTGCAGGGCGGGATTAGCCGCTGGGGGAGGCAGTTCAACAGTTCTCGCCTCATCTTCCCGGGTGGCGAGACCCGGGTCGGCGGAATCTGACACTGCGAGAAGACAGTTCAGAAAAAAAGGGCATGGTTACAGTATTGAGAAGTGACAGAAAATGTACCTATCATCCGGGTCTCGACCGGAGGAATTTCCTCCGAGACCCTCGTTTGATCCTGAGGAGGGGGAGCTGACAAGTCTGGGGGAATCGGGGAAGACCCCGGCGTTGTCATTTGGAACAGACTCCTGCGAGAGGTCGCGTTAGCTATTGGTCCTATAATGCAATCATCTCAGTAGGCATGGTCGGAAGGCATACCTTGTGCGGGGAGGGGTCCCCCGCGGGATTTGGAGTAGGAGAAGGTGGATCCCTGTTTTCGCGAGAAAGGTCTCGCCGGACCACCTTCGCTTTTTTATTTTCTTTTTTCTTCTTCTTCGGCTCAGAAGGATCAGCGGTTGGAGATTTCCTTGATAGCCAGGGCGCTACCGCAGCACTGTTCGCCAGGGGTCGCGCCTGAGCCGCGACTAACCGATCTTGAAGGTCCTGCGGAAGTGGCTTGGCAGCGCGTTTAGCATACATCGTGGTCTCGCGCCAAAAAATCTCAGGCGAGAGCTCAATCAAGAAACAGAAGTTCAGAGGCAAGACTTATGGTCGCCTGTCAGCGCGTATTTATAGCCGCAGTAGGGCCCACCGAAAGATTCTCTTGGCTGACAGGCACGTGTCCAGCGAATATTTTGGGGTTGGACTTGTCTTGTCGAGCGCAGGGCTAGCTCGAAAAGAGCGGGGATTGTGTACAACCCCATATTCGCTGGGTAGAACCCAGAAGCTTCAATGGTCCGAGTTGGGCTAGCCTCAGGCTAGCCCAAGGGTAAAATCAACAGAGTTCCCTCTTCTTAAGGGGCTCCCGCCTAGCTGTAGGCGAGACCCTTCGCGCCAGGCTTCGGACTTCAGGCTGGACGAGCTTCTGCCTTGAGGGAGCTCCCGCCCAGAGGTAGGCGAGAGGGCATTGGGTGAGCCTTCAACGGCAATGGCATTAAGACCACCTAGGGCGAGAACCTTCTTGGCCGAAGCTCTCGCCAAGGTAAGCTCACTTGGGACCCGGCGAGAGCCTTCTCGGCCGAAGTTCTCGCCAGGTGGGTCCATGTGGTAGGGCCTGGCGCCCAGGGAGAGATTATTTTATTATTTCATTATCCTCGGGTAAAATTACCTATATGCCCCTGGGATGACCGCGGGATTCGGCTATTGGCAGACCCGTCAGGGGTATTTCAGTATTTTTAGGTCAAGGGTAGGCTATAAATAGACCCATAAGGGCTCTTTGGAAAGCAGGCTTTTCATTATTCTCCAACCCTAGTGCTTTCTGAAGAGCTCCCAACCCAGCATTTGGCTTTGGAGGGGAAGCTCTCAGAGATCTTCCGGGTGTGAGATGGGACCTCCCAGCTGAGGCATTGGGTCAGTCTTAGGACCTTAGCAGCCAGTCAAGGGTCGAGGTTTCAGAGAAGTAGGCGTCGGCTGCACCCTGGTTTGTGAACATTCGTTGAGGTCATTTTTGGCTTCAACAATACTAGTAGGGGGAGGAAAAATCTGCCTCCCCCCTTGGCCCCCTTTTAGGGGGCGGGTGCGGCGAGTTGTCCGACACCCGCCCAGGCTTGCTAACGTGTTAGGTTGGAGCAGCGGGACTGGCCGGCGGTCAGGTTCTCGCCCCCTGCACCCTAGCCCTGTGCGGGACTAGACCGGCCGGCGGCCAGGGTCTCTCCCCCTCACCCTAGCCCTGCGCGGGATGAGACCGGCCGGTGGCCAGGGTCTCGCCCCCTGCACCCTAGCCCTGTGCGGGGCGAGGCCGGCCGACGACCAGGGTCTCGCCCAGGCGCCCAGCCTTGCGGGGCGAGACCGGTCGACGACCAGGGTCTCGCCCAGGCGCCCAGCCTTGCGGGGCGAGACCGGCCGACGACCAGGGTCTCGCCCAGACGCCCAGCCTTGCGGGGCGAGATCGGCCGGCGGTCAGGGTCTCGCCCAGGCGCCCAGCCTAGTCGGGCGAGACCGGTCGGCGGCCAGGGTCTCGCCCAGGCGCCCGGCCTTGCGGGGCGAGACCGGCTGGCGGCCAAGGTCTCGCCCAGGTCGCCTAGGCGCCCAGTCTTGCGGGGCGAGACAGGGTCTCACCCCCAGCTCCCGGTTCTTCTGCGGGGCTCGCCTGCTCGCCCGGTCCCAAGGTGAAGGAGGAGTGGAGTGGTTTAACCCCCACTCGCTTCAGGTGTCCAGGGAAGGTGAAGGGCATGGTTTAGCCTCCGTTCACCCCTGAACCTCTTTTGGCCATGTTTTTACCGTTGTGCCCCCGGGGTGGAATTACCTCTTTACCCCCCGGTGTGAGTGTTTTTTATTGGCCCAGGACCTATTTGTCTTAGAGGTATTTCTGACCTTTTTGGTCCCTAGGTTTGGGAAAACTATAAATAGACCCCCTTGGGTATCTTTGGAGGGATGGTTTTTTGGCTTCTTCCTCCTTAGGCTTCTTCTTGGTAGAGTTTGAGAGCTCTCCAAGGTACCCAGCTCAGCCATTGGTGAAGGAGGGGAAGTGCTCTCGTGACCTTCCGGGTGTGTGGTGGGACCTCCACGCTAGAGCCGAGGGTCTGTTCCTAGTTTTCTGAGCCTTTGGTCCGTGACATTCGCCTGAGTGCAGTAAGTGTGAGGTCACCCTCTTTTGGGACCCTGAACTCCATAGAGACCGAATTTCGGTTTCAACATCTTGGTGCGGTGAGCGTGGAGAGTGACCAACATAGAAGATCTCAGGAGAGTGTCATGTCTGGAGATCAGGGAGGTAGTGACTACTCCCGCTTGACCCCCAACCCCGGACCTTTTGTGGGAAGGGAAGAGTTCATGACATCCATCCAAGGCATCATGGAGATGCTGCGAAGTATTGCTCTTCGGGGTGGCAACTCCATTCCAACCCCCCAGGAGCTAGCTCCCCCCTATAGGCGAGATGACCCCAGGGGGGTAGAGGGAAGCGCACCAGGAAGAAGGCTCGGGAAGGAGAGGATGGGAGATGGGGTCGAGCGAAACCTCATCGGCCAGGAGTTGTTCTTCAGCTCGGCGAGTGCCAGCCTCCTGGGCGAGCGGGTTGCGTGAGTGGAGCACGCGAGACCGCCAAGCAAGGGATCACCTTTCAGCGAGCTGATTGTCTCAGCCCCAGTTCCCTAGGGGTTCAGGGAGCCTGACATGACTTACTACACCGAGAAAGACGACCCTCTCCAGCACCTGCAGTGGTTCGAGGATACGGTCTCTATCAAGCCGATGACAGATGCTTTCAAGTGCCGCCTCTTCGCGATTACCTTGAAAGACAAAGCTAGGGACTGGTTCCATCAACTCCCAACGGGATCGATCTACGGGTTCGAAGACTTGAGCCGAAGCTTCCAGCTTCGCTTCTCCACCTCTAAGAAGAGGAAGAAGAGTCCCGAGTCCATCTTTCTGATAAGACAAAGGGCGGAGGAGTCGTTGACCCAATATATGGACAGGTTCCAAGAAGAGATCCTTGACATCCAAGAGATGTCGGGGTATGCCCTCCAGATGGCGTTTACAGTGGAGTTGCATGAGGGATTCTTTAAGATGAGTCTGACCCGAAAGACCCCCTTATCCTTCGAGGAGTTAATGAAAAGAGCGGCAGAGGAGGTAGTAACTGAGGCGGCCAACCCGACGTTTGTCAAGAAGTTGGCAAGGTTGATCGAGGCAGAGTCGAAAGAGCAAGGTGGCTCGAGGCATCAGGAGGGAAGGAGGAGAGAAGAGCAGAGAGCTCAGGGGTTCCAGGGACCTCAGGAAGGTCGGGAACCTGGTTGGAGACAGCAAGAAGGGCCCGTTTAGGGTCCAGGGAGAGGTCTCATCCAGGGTGGGGGGATTTTCATGGAGGCCAAGGGAGGTTCAACTTCCAAAGGCAAGCCCCTAGGCATCTCCTACCCCCACCGCAACAAGCGATGGTGGTTGGTCGAAAGGAGAGAAGGAACCGCACGGGAAGAGGAAGAGTCAGAGTAGAGTTACCCTACTGTGAGTTCCACCAGGAGGAGGGACATGCAACAGCTGTTTGCCCCAAATTCTTGGAGTTGAGAAGGACAAGAGCTCTGACACCAAAACCTCAACAGGCTCAACAACCGCAAGATTCGGTGCGGATTGAAGAAGTCCAACCCGAGGCGGCAGGGGAGAGATGTGAGGACAGGGTTGATGTGGGCACCCGGGGAGGGATCCGATGATGCACGATGGAAGATGGGGTAGTGAAGAAGTGGATCATCTCTTGTAATGAACTTTGTTTGCATTGTATCAACTATGATTGATGAAAGGGACCGCCGGAAAACATTTATGATCCATGAAAAGCCTCGAGATGATTCCGCTGACCAGACTCCCACTAGCTTGCAGGGCAGGTTGATCTCTCAGAGGGGTGAGTAGGCCTTACCCCGAGATGATTCCGCTGACCAGACTCCCACTAGCTGGCAGGGCAGGTTGATCTCTCGGAGGGGTGAGTAGGCCTTACCCCGAGATGATTCTGCTGACCAGGCTCCCACTAGTTGGCAGGGCGGGTTGATCTCTCGGAGGGGTGAGTAGGCCTTACCCCGAGATGATTCCGCTGACCAGGCTCCCACTAGCTGGCAGGGCAGGTTGATCTCTCGGAGGGGTGAGTAGGCCTTACCCCGAGATGATTCCGCTGACCAGGCTCCCACTAGCTGGCAGGGCAGGTTGATCTCTCGGAGGGGTGAGTAGGCCTTGCCCCGAGATGATTCCGCTGACCAGACTCCCACTAGCTGGCAGGGCAGGTTGATCTCTCGGAGGGGTGAGTAGGCCTTGCCCCGAGATGATTCCGCTGACCTGGCTCCCACTAGCTGGCAGGGCAGGTTGATCTCTCGGAGGGGTGAGTAGGCCTTGCCCCGAGATGATTCCGCTGACCAGGCTCCCACTAGCTGGCATGACAGGTTGATCTCTCGGAGGGGTGAGTAGGCCTTGCCCCGAGATGATTCCGCTGACCAGACTCCCACTAGCTGGCAGGGCAGGTTGATCTCTCGGAGGGGTGAGTAGGCCTTACCCCGAGATGATTCCGCTGGCCAGACTCCCACTAACTGGCAGGGCAGGTTGATCTCTCGGAGGGGTAAGTAGGCCTTACCCCGAGATGATTCCGCTGACCAGGCTCCCACTAGCTGGCAGGGCAGGTTGATCTCTTGGATGGGTGAGTAGGCCTTACCCCGAGATGATTCCGCTGTCCAGGCTCCCACTAGCTGGCAGGGCAGGTTGATCTCTCGGAGGGGTGAGTAGGCCTTACCTCGGGATAATTCCGCTGACCGCTCTCGCTAGCTGGCAGGGCAGGTTGATCTCTCGGAAGGGGGAGTATTTTTTATCCCGAGGTCGTCTCGTCACCCAGGCTCTCATTAGTTGTCATTACAGGTTGACCCCTCGGGGAGGTCAAGTGTTTTTTACCCTGAGGCCGTCTCGTCACCCAGGCTCCCATTAGCTGGCATGACAGTTTTACCCCTCAGGGAGGCGAAGCGTTTTTTACCCCGAGGTCGTCTCGTCACCCAGGCTCCCATTATCTGGCATGATAGGTTGACCCCTCGGGGAGGCCAAATGTTTTTTACCCCCAGGTCGTCTCGTCACCCATGCTCTCATTAGCTGGCATGACAGGTTGACTCCTCGGGGAGGCCAAGTGTTTTTTACCCCGAGGCTGTCTCGTCACTCAGGCTTCCATTAGTTGACATGACAGGTTGACCCCTCGGGGAGGCCAAACATTTTTTTACCCTGAGGCCATCTCGTCACCGAGGCTCCCATTAGCTGGCATGACAGGTTGACCCATCGGGGAGGCCAAGCGTTTTTTACCCAAAAGCCGTCTCGTCACCCAGACTCCCATTAGCTGGCATGACAGGTTGACCCCCCGGGGAGGCCAGGTATTTTCGGCTCCAAGAAGGCTACGCAGCGAATACGTTGGGTTGGATGTTTCTTTCCGAGCGTGAAACTCGCTCGAAAAGAGCGGGGATTGTGTACAACCCCGTATTCGCGAAAAGAGGGCCCCCCAAACAAGGCGTGAGACTTGCTGTGTGTTTTTAAGCTTTTTGGGAGTTTTGCACTCATGGAGGCCAATTTTGGTGGATCTGCAGGATATACTAGTAGGGGGAGGAAAAATATGCCTCCCCCCTTGGCCCCTTTTAGGGGGCGGGTGCGGCGAGTTGGCCGACACCCGCCCAGGCTTGCTAAGGTGTGAGGTGGGAGCAGCGGGACCGGCCGGCGGCCAGGGTCTCGCCCCCTGCACCCTAGCCCTGTGCGGGACGAGACCAGCCGGCGACCAGGGTCTCGCCCTTGCACCCTAGTCCTGTGCGGGACGAGACCGGCCGGCGGCTAGGGTCTCGCCCCTGCACCCTAGCCTTATGCGGGGCGAGACCGGCCGGCCGCCAGGGTCTCGCCCAGGCGCCCAGCCTTGCGGGGCGAGACCAGCCGGCGGCCAGGGTCTCGCCCAGGCGCCCAGCCTTTCGGGTTGAGACCGGCCGACAGCCAGGGTCTCGCCCAGGCGCCCAGCCTTGCGGGGCGAGACCGGCCGGCGGCCAGGGTCTCGCCCAGGCGCCTAGCCTAGCGGGGCGAGACCGACTGGCGGCCTGGGTCTCGCCCAGGCGCCCGGCCTTGCGGGGCGAGACCGGCTGGCGGTCGAGGTCTCGCCCTGGTCGCCTAGGCGCCCAGTGTTGCGGGGCGTGACAGGGTCTCACCCCCAACTCCTGGTTCTTCTGCAGGGCTCGCCCGCTCGCCCGGTCCCAAGGTGAAGGAGGAGTGGAGTGGTTTAACCTCCACTCGCTTCAGGTGTCCAGGGAAGGTGAGGGGCATGGTTTAGCCTCCGTTCACCCCTGGACATCTTTTGGCCATATTTTTACCGTTGTGCCCCCGTGATGGAATTACCTCTTTACCCCCGGTGTGGGTGTTTTCTATTGGCCCAAGACCTATTTATCTTAGGGGTATTTCTGACCTTTTTGGTCCTTAGGTTTGGGAAAACTATAAATAGACCCCCTTGGGTATCTTTGGAGGGATGGTTTTTTGGCTTCCTCCTCCTTAGGCTTCTTCTTGGTGGAGTTTGAGAGCTCTCCAAGGTACCTAGCTCAGCCATTGGTGAGGGGTGGGGGAAGTGCTCTCGTGACCTTCCGGGTGTGTGATGAGACCTCTACGCTAGAGCCGAGGGTCTGTTCCTAGTTTCCTGAGCCTTTGATCCGTGGCATTCGCCTAAGTGCAGTAAGTGTGAGGTCACCCCTCTTTTGGGACCCCGAACTCCACAGAGACCGAATTTCAGTTTCAACACCATGAACAGTGGAAGGAGATAAATTGCTGCTTAGGTTTTGCCTATGTTGAGTCAGTTTGATGAGAATTAGATGTTGGTTCTCTGAATAGTGACTTGTTTGCTTTGAGATTTCGTGGAGCCACTCTTGAGTGAGTGAGTGAAATTTTTCTCTGTGGTGCCCGTGCGCGATAACGGCCGACCTCGGAGCGGGAGATCGAAGGTGACGAGGAATTCCTCGCGGATCGCCGCCGACTTCGATTGCGGAAAGACGCCTTTTTTCCGTGGGTAATTGTTTCTTTCCATTCCTTTGTGTGCGTTTACATTTTCTCTTTAGGTTATTAGATTCATTGCTACGTCAAGGGGAACGAAACGAAAATGTATTTGGAGTTCACGATTTTCCTTTTGCTACGACAAGGGGAACGAAACAAAGCCGCTATTTTTTTTTTCCGAATTTAGAATTGAACCTTTTTTTCAAGAAAATTCGTTTTAAACAAAATAGTTATTTTGTGCTTTACAAAAATCTAAGTTGCTTAATTTCTTAAAATGAGTGCAACGCTCGCTCAAATCTTTGCAAAAATTCATTAAATATTGCTTGCATTAGGGTTTTCTAGAAAAAGCCGACAAACGCGCAAACCCTACGCGCCATCCTGCATCAACCCTCCTTTGACTACTGCCACATCCAGGCTCGCAACCTCCCCCTCTGACCCAAATGACATGCCATCTTCATAGCATGCCACATCCAGGCTCGCAACCTTCACTGCATCTTCATAGTTTGCACATCTCCACTTCATCCTGTTTTGAGCCCAACGACATGCCATGATATCGCTACACATTGGCCATACCATTCTATTAGGGGCCTACTTGGGGGTTGCCGGAGGAGAGGCCGGAGGTGGAGATGACGGTGGCGGAGATACTATGGAGCCTTGACCGTGACTGCCTCAATGGGGTGTTCTCAAGAGAGAGAGTTTCCAAGATCTCATTTAAGGTTTGGGAAAATGGACTTTCTTCATTCATACCAATACAAGATCCACTTAGTCCTTTAAATAGAACTTACAATCAACACAAAAAGGAAAGAGCAACAAAGAAAATGAAATAACTCCAAAGGAAATAACGACAGATTTGGACATAAACAACGAAATAGGAATGTGACATGAAAGCAATTATTAAGAAATAAATAATATAATAAGGCCCATAATATCTTTCCCGGCCTTCAAATCAAGCTTGCCCTCAAGCTCGAGGGAGATCAATGGTGTCCGTGTTAGCCGACACCCTCATCATCATAGTCCTCGACGTGCAAATAGAAAAGCGGTTGTAATTGTGGTCGCGAGTGTACGGTTCGTCGCAGTTGAAATATAAGCCCTTGCCGCGTCGTTCCATCGTCTCGTCCCGAGATAGTTTAAAGACTGGTGGGACTGGATGACCCTCAGAATGGCCTTGCTGAATACCCGTGTCGGTGGGCACATAGACCTCTAGTGTCTGTTGGAGGCCACGATCACATAGCCTGGCCTAACTCATAACAGTCACTAAGTCTGGAGGAGCCTCAAATTCGACGTCAATTCGCAGGTGTTCATGAAGTCTGACGGTGAAGATGACGATCTACATCGCTGGAAAAGTGTGACATGTGCCAGAAGAAGTTAGAAACTGGTTCAGATAAACGTCCGCAGAGCTCGTCTGGCAGAGTTTCGTGAGGGCACCGAGGGGGTTACTGCGAATTGGAGGGCTGAAACTCAGGTTGCAAAATCGCTTGAAGTCGTCCCACGTCAGACCCGACTGATTAGTGAGGAGACGAGTGACCCAAAGCAAGGTCGAGTCGAGAAGGTAGAAGGAGACCAGGGGAAGTCGTTTGGCTGTTGGAGTTGTTGATGACCAATGAATTGTTCACACCTGTTGATGACCAATGATCTGTTTGCCATCGTTAGGTAGGGAATTCTAATCGAGTATAGCGCGGCGTAATATCGACTTTAGGGCGTAAGAGGGTTTGCGGTGGCGGCTCGTGGTGGATGAACGACGACAACAGAAGTTGACAGTTGTTGATGTGATCCGTGGTTGGAGTAATAACAACGGGACGGGAGGTGGTCTGTTCATTAATCCTGGCAGTGATAGTGGTCGTTTCGTCCCGGTGTCGGGTTTTGGGGTCCCGAAAGCGTACTTCCACGGTGGTCATCTGCAACACGTCTTGGAGAGCAACCGTAAAATCTTATGAGTCCCCCATCGGTTGACTTGCTTTCCGAGAGAAGGAGCGGGTGACTGGACTCCTGGAGTCGTCGGGAGCGACTGAATTTGTGTTGTCGCTAGTGTCACATCGTCTCCCTATGATGGTGTCACAAATTTGGTTACTTAATTTAATTCAATCAAGAATTAATAAGCAAGCAAATTTGAAGTATAATAATTAATTAATCCAGAAAATGATCAATTAAAAATTAAATGATATGTCGCTGCATAAGAAGAAGGAAAGACGAGCGTGGATTGTGGGTTGGATATGGAATGATGTAATTCCCAGCGCCCGACCATAATAGGTCGGGAATTAATTCTTGTAGGTCCATGCGTGAATGCCAGACAAAATAGGAAGGAACTTATGCTCCTGTTACCGTGTTTCTTGTCGGTAGAGGACATAATGCCCGCTGTTTGCAGGAGACCTCGAGCCAGACCGACTGCCAATGCACTCATCCATAAACCGGACTGGCACAAATACATAAAGAAATGTAACCAACGTTTATTGGAAAAAGCAACCCCAAAGATTTGGGACCAAAAACGGTTAGCAGTGACCATGAATGTCTCTTCCTTGAGTTGGGTAAAAGCACGGAATGTATTTGCACCATCACCATCTTCGAATAAGGATTTTCTAGTAGCGCCATGAATAGTAGCAAAGCAGCGCCTAAGACTCCAGCAACTCCCAGTCATATGAAATGGGTTCAACGTCCAATTATGAAACCCTTGAAAGAAAAGGATGAATCGAAATATAGCTGCTACGCCAAAACTGGGTGCAAAGAACCAACCAGATTGACCCAGTGGATAAATAAGGAATACAGAAACAAAAACAGCAATTGGAGCAGAAAATGCAATTGCATTATAAGGTCGCAATTGAACAGATCGAGCAAGTTCGAATTGACGTGCAGATCGCTGATGTCTGGTACTCGTAGGACGACGACGGGGAATGCGAAGATGATCGACGGGGCTGTACTGGCTTCAGGCGTGGGAAATGCTCAAAAAAACACTAAAAAATCTGCGGGCCAAAAATGTGAGCGCCGATCGTGGGATTGTCGGCTGATTTCACGCGAACCCATCAGAGATAGCTTGTGTTTCTTGCGGCTTTGATGTCGCGAGTCTGGAGCGTTATCGTCGACTGGTCGAAGGAGTCGTGTGTTGCAGAAAGTCTCAGGCCGAGAATCGGATCTCGATCTCTCTGGTTTGGCTCTGATACCAAGATATTAGGGGCCTACTTGGAGGTTGCCGTAGGAGAGGCTGGAGATGAAAATGACGGTGACGGAGATACTCCGGAGCCTTGACCGCGGCTGCCTAAGCAGGGCGTGCTCACGAGAGAGAGAGAGAGCTTCCAAGATCTCATTTAGGGTTTGAGAAAATATACTTTTTTCATTCATACCAATAAAAGACCCACTTGGTCCTTTAAATTGGACTTACAATCAACACAAAAAAGAAAGAGCGACAAGAAATAAAATAATCCCAAAGGAAATAATGACAGATTTGGACATACAACGAAATAAGAATGCGTCATGAAAGCAATTATTAAGAAATAAATAATATAATAAGGCCCATAATACATTCTATTAGAAAAGCCCATGTATAAAGGCCCATAAAGGCCCTAGTTTTCTCTCTTCTTTAGTCCCACATCTTGTATAGGATTTTTCCTCTCTTCTCATCTCCTATATAATTGTATTCTCTCCTTGTATTTACTTACATAAGCAATACATACAAGTTTTGGCTTCTCTCAACATGGTATCAGAGGGAGGTTCCATCCTCTAACCGTCCGGGGCTCTTGTTAACCGCTTCTACCCGCCGCCTTCCAGCGGTCTCCTGCGGTCTGCCTCCTTGCGGTTTCCTTCTCGCAGTCTCAGCGGACAGTCCGCTAACTGCCGTCTATCCGCCGCTCCTCGCTAACTGTCCGCGGCCTCAGCGGACAGTCCGCTGCCTCTCTCCGTGGATCCAGGTTCTCTCCTCTTCCCCCCCTTTTATAGTTTTTTTCTCCTCTATCCCGTGGACCCCACCTCTCGCGCGTCTCGCACGGTCTCCTATTCTATCCGCGCGGCTTCTCTCCTATCCGCTCGAGTTCGTCAACTCGCGGCTTCTCTCTCTCCTATCCGCTCGAGTTTGTTAACTCGCGGTCTCTTTTTTCTCTCCCGCTCGAGTTCGTCAACTCGCGGCTTCTCTCTCCTATCCGCTCGAGTTCGTTAACTCGCGGTCTCGTTTCTTTTGTTCGCCGCCTTCTCGCGGCCTCCAGACCGTGCGGTCTGCTTCTTACCCGCTCTGGTCGTGGCCTGTCTGGCCGCTGGTGTTCGCATCGTGACCGTGCGGGTTCTTTCTCCCGGCTTTTTCAACTCGCTGCTTCGTCGCTGCGGCTTGATCCTAGTCGTCGCGGTCTCCTCCCGTCTTTGCGGCCTGTCTCTCCAGCGACCCCCTGCCTGGTCGCTGCGGCCTCCTTCCTTTTCGCTGCGGCCTCCTTCCAAGTCGGTGCGGCTTGTCTTCCAGGACTATGGGCTCCTCCGGCCCCCCCTACGGACGATTGGCTCCGCAACGATGGTCGTGTGCAGACTTGGCTCCTCAACTCCTTGGATGGTGAGCCGTATCAGATGGCCATGTATCACGAGACGGCCAAGTCTATATGGGATGAGCTGCACTCCCTCTATTCCGGCAAGGACAGCCTTCAGCACCTCTACGACATCCTCACCGATCTCGTTGCTCTCGACGCCGGTGGCGCCCCGGACATGACGTCGTTTGTTGCTCGGGCTAAGACTTTGGCCGAGGCCTGGATACTGCACCAGCCTTCTACCAGTGATCATGCTGCCCAGCGCGCTCAGAAGGAGGCGGTTTGCATTGCTATTATGATGGCCCGCCTTCCGCCTCACCTTCAGACTATCCGGACTCAGGTTCTGGCATCTCCCACCGTTCCAACCCTTTCTGAGATCTGTTCCATGCTCCTCCGCGTGACGCCTCCTCCAGATGCTCCTGCGCCGACTTCCTCGGCCCTTCTTCAGCAGGCCCCTCCGCCCCTGCTTCCCTTGCCTCCCGCTGCTCGTGGTGGCCGCTCCGGCTCTCGGGGCCGCGGGCGTGGTGGCAGGGGGCGGCCGAAGTGTTCTTACTGCGGCAAGGACGACCACCTTGAAGCGACCTGTTACCGCAAGAATGGATATCCTCCTCGACCAACGGCTTCGGTGGCCGCAGATGCCTTCTCTCCTGCCTCTCCGGACCTTGAAGCTGTCCGCCTCCAGCTCCAGCACCTCCAGGGACTGCTCAACCCGCCTCCTGCTTCCCTGGCCTCCACCTTCGTCTCCCAAGCAGGTACGGCCTGTCTCTCCACCGGTCCGTCTTGGATCATGGACTCCGGTGCCACTCATCACATTACGTCCCAGCAGCCTGCCACATACTCGGACTCTCCTCATCCGCGGTCTATCACCGTGGCTAACGGGGCCCTTGTTCCCGTCTCCGGATCGACGG
This sequence comes from Platanthera zijinensis, assembly GCA_039513925.1. Taxonomy (NCBI): domain Eukaryota; kingdom Viridiplantae; phylum Streptophyta; class Magnoliopsida; order Asparagales; family Orchidaceae; genus Platanthera; species Platanthera zijinensis. The sequence continues at coordinate 13,025,201 of CM077081.1, read as the reverse complement.
ACATCTCTCTCAGCCCGTCGTTTCCTCTCCGCTCGGCTCTTCATGTTCCGAGTTCCCCCTTCAATTTACTTTCTGGTGGTCGCCTTACTGCTGATTTAGATTGCTCTGTCATATTCACTTCCTCGTCTTTTGTCATACAGGATCGCAGGACGCGGACTACCATTGGTAAAAGCGGATTACGGAACGGGCTCTACCTTCTCGACACACCTCCTACCATCCTCTCCTCCGTCTCCTCCGTCTCCTCCACCGAGTGGCATCGCCGTCTTGGCCACGCTCCTCTACCTGTTCTCCAGCGGGCTCTCCCTGATATCTCTCTCCATCCGTTTTAGTGTGAGTCTTGTATCCTCGGCAAGCAGCCGCGTTCCTCTTATCCTGCTCATTGTACCCGGAGCTCTGCTCCGTTTGATTTATTGCATTCTGATGTATGGGGACCATATAAAACTACTAGTATTTCTGGTTTCCGGTATTTTCTTACTTTCATTGATGATTATTCTCGCATGACGTGGTTGTACTTACTTCGTGATCGCTCCGAGCTTCCTCGCATGTTTCGAGCCTTTGTCGTTGAAACTCGTACCCAATTTCACACAACTATCAAAACTGTGCGCACTGATAATGCTCGTGAGTACACTGGCCACGACTTCGCTACTATCTGCTCTGAGTTCGGGATTATCCACCAAACCTCTTGTGCCTACACGCCTCAACAAAACGGCGTTGCCGAACGTAAAAACCGCCACTTACTTGATGTGACTCGCTCCCTCATGCTTCAAATGCATGTGCCCAAGCATTACTACGAAGAGACTTTTTCCCCGGTGGCCAAACTCAATACAGTCCGGGTTCTCCTCTCTGTTGCGGTACATCGCCAGTGGCCCCTACTCCAACTGGATGTCAAAAATGCGTTTCTGAACGGTGATCTCCAGGAAACTGTGTATATGCAACAACCTCCCGGGTTTGAGACCACGGGGGAGTCTCAAGTCTGCCATCTTCGAAAGGCCCTTTATGGTCTCAAACAGTCCCCCCGGGCATGGTTTGACAAGTTCAGTAAGGCCCTCCGGGAGATTGGTTTTACTCGAAGCTCAGCCGACTTCTCGCTCTTCACTCGTCACCGCTCTACCGGGACCGTCCTTCTGCTAGTCTATGTGGACGACATCATTATTACTGGGAACGACTCGAATGGAATACTGGCAGTCAAACGTCATCTGAGCACCGTTTTTCAAACAAAAGATCTGGGGCCCCTTCGGTACTTCTTGGGCCTAGAAGTCGCCAGACGGCCAGATGGTTTGATCCTTTCTCAGCGAAAGTATTGTACTGACCTTCTTCATGATGCGGGTTACTCAGGCTGTAAGCCAATTGACACCCCAATGGATGTCAATCACAAGTTATGCGCGCAGGCCTCTGACTCAGATATCCTACTGGAAAATCCAGAATACTACCGTCGCCTAGTTGGAAAATTGATATACCTCACAGTAACCAGACCAGATATCTCCTTCGCTGTTGGTATCGTCAGTTGATATATGCATGCCCCCAGAAGCTCTCATCTTCAGGCGGTTGAACGTATTCTCAGATACCTCAAAACGGCTCCTGGACAAGGACTGGTGTACAAAGTCTCTTCTTCCACTCCTACTCTGGTAGCATACTCTGATGCTGACTATGCTGGGTCCCTCGATGATCGAAGGTCCACCAGTGGCTTCTGCACGTACTTTGGAGGACATCTGATTACCTGGCGGAGCAAGAAACAAGCGGTCGTTGCTCGATCATCAGCTGAGGCCGAATATCGGGCAATGGCATCAGTGGTGTCGGAACTAACGTGGCTTGAAAGCCTTCTCACCGATCTGGGTGTAAAGCTTCCGTCACCGGCTCTTCTCCTCTGTGACAGTCAAGCTGCTATACACATTGCCAAGAACCCAGTCTTTCACGAGAGAACTAAACATATTGAAGTCGACTGTCATTTTATCCGGGAAAAGGTTCAGCTAAAGAAGATCGACCTCAGACATGTTCCTGGTACTGAACAAGTTGCGGATGTCCTCACAAAGGCCTTGTCAAGTACCCTCTTCTATCAATGCCTGTCCAAGCTTGGTGCATACGATTTGTACGCTCCAGCTTGCGGGAGAGTATTAGAAAAGCCCATGTATAAAGGCCCATAAAGGCCCTAGTTTTCTCTCTTCTTTAGTCCCACATCTTGTATAGGATTTTTCCTCTCTTCTCATCTCCTATATAATTGTATTCTCTCCTTGTATTTACTTACATAAGCAATACATACAAGTTTTGGCTTCTCTCAACACATTCCTTCCACTTGGGTCACCATTTACCAAACTGATGACATTATGAGTTGACATGACTTATTTTTTTGGCTACATTATCAAAGATTTAGATAAATTAAGTCAGCTTACATCAATAGTTTTGGCGACTCTAGACTCGAATCGACAAAACCGATCTCTGCATACTTTCTTGGGGACGGTACAGGCCTTTTAATAGCAACCAATGTTATGGGTGCTAGTCTCATTGTTGAACCAATATTCCATCGCCCATCTGGCAATCAAAAAAGTGTAGATCACTATGATTGACTAAAAGAAGCGCGGCCGAATAGAGATTGTCATGCTTATGATGCAGGTCAGGCTAGAATCGAAATTGATGCATGAACCCTGACATCATCTCAATCTCGTAGCTCCTAGTATATTGTGCCTACTGGAGGTTGTCGTCTGCAATATTTGTCAAGGGCCCCACAATTGATGTAATTAGTTATACTGGTGAAGGGTAAAGCTACGATGAGGTGAACGCTAGGGCTTGGGTGAAGGCGTGGTTGAGGCAATAGTGGAGTGTCGGGCCAAACACTCCAATAATAAGGTGGCTCATCATTTAGAATCAAATCTTTTACATCAAATACAATACAAATACTTCCAAGTGACATCAATCCTATAAGAATCTGATTCAATCTCTTTTAGGACACATTATATGGACATATTCGGCTAACACTCAAATTCATAGCAGTTCCTAAGGGGGATCTCTCGGTTCGTTTATGAATCAACATCTAATCACCTTCTTCGAAAATATGCTCTCATGTGATTATCAACGCAAGCTTTAGATGTCATTTTTTTAATATAATTTTGTACTAGAAAGTAGAAAGAAACATGTAGTTCATGCAAATAATGTGAATGAAGAAGAACATACGCAATGAAATCACTATGAGCGACTCTACAATGTTGTGGATGTCCCTAAGAATGAGTAGTTTATCAAGAGGATTATTGGGCATGGAGTAGAAATACTCATCAAGTATGTGATGAACGCCTAAATTAATACATGAGGCATCGGCACTAAGATACGAGCTCATGATGAACCAAATGTCACCCAGGGGATGTGACTCATCAGGATGCTCATCACGTGGTACGTAGGAAAATTCATTGCAAATATGACGATCACCCTAAAGAATTTCTAAGACATCAACATGAGGGCAAACCTCTTGAGTGTGTCGAATATCTCCAAAAGGAAAAGCTCATCAGATGCTCACTCAGAGGCTCATTGGGAGGCTCATTGAAGAATTCAGCAATACCATGATGATCCTCAATATGAGTATTATTGATGACGATAGTGCCCTTGAAAACTGGTGAGGCGGTCACTACTAGGTCTCGATTATCGCTCGAAAGTTTGAACATAATTCATCACTACAACATGTAGATACTTTGAGCACAAAGGCAAGTCTATGATCGAGGCAATAACTAGATATGTGAAGAGGATATGAGAAAGAAATACCACTACACGATCACTGGGTCACCATGACAAACTACGCATTGGGCATTGAACTTCACATGAGAGATAACCTAGAAAGTATGAACATGGAAGTTTACAGAGGAGACCCCGAGAAGACCCGCTGACCAGGCTCCCATCAAGCTAGCAGGGCTATAGGCTCACTCGGTGGTTGGAGGTTCTCGGAGACTTTTGTACTACCCCGAGCCTGGCTCGGCCCCAGGAAGACCCACTGCACAGGCTCTCACTAGCTGGCAGGTCTGTAAGCTCACCTGTGTGGGTAAGGGACACCCCGAGTGCGGCTCGGCCCCGGGTAGACTCGCTGCTCTGGCTCTCATTAGTTGGGTAGGGTGATATGCACACTTGGGGGGAAAGGATTTGGACTTGGAAAAGGTTTTTGAAAGGGTTTGATCTCATTGAAAACAAGAAAGTCTCACCACCTTACGAGTCAACATGGGTCTAGCACAAAGACACATGCTGTCTGATCGGAAGGCTAGGATAACATGACCTCACCACCTTACCCTGGCTTACGTTGAGGCCCTGGAGCTCTCAACGGGAAATAGACCTCTCAACTCCACCGCAACTACGTTCCACCAGTTGGAGCTATCTTGCGCCTTGACGAGCGGGACCTCCGACCAGCAGACCATGCAACTCTCAGGCACACTGCGGGATCGTCTAATCATCATCATGGTGGACAATAACGCAAGACACAACCTCATCTCTGAGCACCTGATGCAGTAGCTCCGTCTTCCCTCGGTTCCCTCCCCGAAGATTGCGGTCTGTATGGGCGATGAGCGCCACCAACCGACTCAGGGCCATTGCATTGTCGTCTCTCTCTCCGTGGGGTCCTGTTCCGTGACCGCGGACTTCTATGCATTTTGCGTAGGCGGTCTCGACACCATTTTGGGGGTGGCTTGGCTCCGCACGCTTGACGATGTATGCGTCAATTGGGAGACTATGCCCATGTAGTTCCTACACGAGGGCCAGCCATGTCGCCTCGATGGTGATTCCGCTCTCTGATCTCCCTCTGCACAATCCAGCGGACCACGAACGTCGGCCTCTCTGCAGGGCTGTGGGCACTCTCGGGCCCGTCCGTTAGGCCTCTTCCTTTTCCGACGGACCACCAAGATCTTTCTACTGCACTCGGTTACGTCATCCAGCCTCCGACATGATTGCCAACATCCTAACCTTCTTTGGTCCGGAAGAAAGACGACAGTTGGCGCCGTACTACCCAGCCAAGCTACTTGATCGCCGCAACCACCTTCGGGGGGACTCTGGCTCGCAGGAGGTCCCTGCTGCTGGGTTTTACCGTCTGGAGTCCGAAGCTATGTGAATGCCCCAGGAGCACTGCTATCGCCACCCCTCCCGACCACTGCCTTGGGGACAAGACATATTTTCTAGACGGCGGCATTGTTACGGTTGCGCTTGTCGATGAGACACACACACGACTACAAAATACCGTGGCGAGTCCGCATGTGGAGGGAGACGATGACAGGTCCGTCTGGAGGAGGAGAGACCGAAGACGCGTCGCCGACATGATTACTCTATTTGCATTCGTTATGTTATTTTAATTTATGTGTGCACTTTATTTTCATGCTATTTTTTGTTATCCGCACCCTGCACCTATAAAAGGTTGTGTTGTACTTTTTTTGGAATTATCCTTGGATGAATGAAAATTAGGACTGCTCCCAAAGGTTTTCCTCTCAATCCTAATCCCCTCTTCTTCCCCCCTGCCAGACTCCTCTCTGGTTCGTATCACAATCTCATTATGGAACACTACGCTCGATATTTAGTAAGGTACAAGCTTATACTATTCAAACTTCTTGTAATTGTTACTAGCAGTTGTGCAGATGATCCCCACATATTTGCTCTCTCCCTTTCACTCTTTCTATCCTAGTTTAAAATAGGAATCTCTAATTTCACGCTTAAAGAGGGGCTTCCTTTTTATGTAGCAATAGACAATGCAAATTCAGTAATGTTAAATATATACCGTATTTCGTCGAGATCAGAAATGCATAAGTGACCTCAACTCGGTAACCTCCAGTATTCACCTCGGCAAGACCTCCACAATGTAACACGACCGCCCCATGTCTATGTCTGCTAATTCGGGGCTAGTAACTTCCGACCATCTTTCTTGGTCCGAACTTTGTAAATCGAATCTCTCAGTTCCAACACTTCGGTGTAGTGAACATGGACCTTGGTCGGAGGTGGAAACACTTCAGAAGAAGCGTCATGGTGCATAACATCAAACAAAAGTTAGATTGTGAGCTTCGACGAGCTCAGGCAAGCTCAAAGTTCTCCCAGGTGCGAGCTCAGTGCTAGACGAGCTTTGCTGCTCTAGTGAGCTCAGAGCTTGGTGAGCTCAACTCGCGGGAAGCTAAGCAAGCTTAACTCGCGTGAAGCTAAGCGAGCTTAACTCGCGTGAAGCTATGCGAACTGAGCTCGCGTGAAGCTATGCGAGCTCAACTCGCAGGAAGGTATGCGAGCTCAACTCGCAAGGAAGGTATGCGAGCTCAACTCGCAGGAAGGTATGCGAGCTCAACTCGCAGGAAGGTATGCGAGCTCAACTCGCAGGAAGGTAGGCGAGCTCAACTCGCAGGAAGCTAGGCGAGCTCAACTCGCAGGAAGCTAGGCGAGCTCAACTCGCAGGAAGCTAGGCGAGCTCAACTCGCAGGAATCTAGGCGAGCTCAACTCGCGCAGGAAGCTAGACGAGCTTAACTCGCAGGAATCTAGTTGAGCACAACTCGCAGGAAGCTAGGCGAGCTCAACTCGCAGGAAGCTAGGCGAGCTCAACTCGCAGGAAGCTAGACGAGCTCAACTCGCAGGATGCTAGGCGAGCTCAACTCACAGGAAAGCTAGAAGAGCTTTACTCACAGGCAGCTAGACGAGCTCAACTCGCAGGATGCTAGGCGAGCTCATACAAGCGATCTTAGTGAACTCCCAATGCCAAAGGAGCAACTGATACTCACTAGGTTATGCTGTTTACAAATGTTTACTCACTTATTAATTAATGCTAACCCATCTCTGCAAGTGGTTTAGAACATGAACCTCCATCTCACTTCTTGAAACCTTCAGTTGAGTAATGAGACAAAGCCTCGCGTTTATAGCACATCCTCCTAAGTTTAAATCTCTGCATGGACTGTCGAGATCAACTCCCCCCTTGCATGTTGGCCGACGATCCCTCGAATGTTCTTCTCACCCATCTGACCGGTTACTCGGAGAGGGTCCAGAGCCATAGTATAAAATATCTTATAAGAGACAGACCTTTTATCATTTGTAAGTCACCTAGCCTCTGTGGCTAGATCGACTTCAAAAGAGATTAACCTGATGAAGTGGGACTTTCTTCACAAGTGGTTTAGAACGTGAACCTCCATCTTACTCCTTGGAATCCTCAGTTAAGTGATGGGATAGTGCCTCGGGTACATAGTGCTTCGTCCTAAGTCTAAGCCTTTGTATTTTCTTCTGAGATCAACTCCCCCTTTGCATGTTGGCCGACAAACCCCCAAGTGCTCTTCTCATCCATCTGCTGTGTTACTAATAGAGAGTCCGACATCATAGTCTAAAATACCTTATAAGAGATGAATCTTCTATCAGCTACAAGTTGCATATTTCCTGCAGCTACATCGACTTCAGAAGTCATCATCTTAACAAACTTTTAGGATAAATCAGGAGCAATGTTGTAGATATCGGATATCGGGGACACGTCAGTTTAGGTTTTTCATGTCGGTTTTACCATGTCGGGGGATATATCGGGGATATTTCATATATCGGGTTTTAATATTTAATTATTTATATGTGTAATTATTTATAAATTTAATCATTTTTACATTTATATATATTAATAATTTGATATTTATTGAACTTCTAAATTTATTAAACTAATATAAGCATTTTATGTTATACAAGTAATAACGGTATAATGCATGAAATAAAACAAGAGAAAGTAGAATGTCGGGAAGTTGTCCGTAACAATGAAAGATAAGAAATCTTTAGTCCATAATTCAAAGACCATGCATAATTGACATCGATGATACACTTGGGCAAGGAAGAAAACCAAAGGGAAAAAAGAACCTAAACAATGAAATAATTTTGATCTATTATCTATTAGATCATAGACACTAATTAAAATAAGTTGAAAAAAACCAATCGATAAAATATCGGGATATATCGGCCGATATATCGGCGAATATATCGGTCAATAATAGACATATCAGAGGATATATTTCAAAAGGATATTTTGCAATATAATATCGGAAACGTGTCGTTTTGTCCATAAAACCTTTATATCGGCCGACATGTCGGAGGATATCTACAACACTGATCAGGAGTAAATAAATTATTTATCTATTCATGTATTATGTGCTCTCTAAAAACGGTGGAATTAATCTCTTTGTTTTTTTAAGTAGCAGGGTAAAAGTTCCTCAGTATGGGATCATGGTCGGGTGATGGGACGACGCCTCGGGCACATAGCGCTTCCTCCAAATCTCTACATTGTCGTCCGAGATCAACTCCCCTCTTACATGTTTGCCGACGAACCCTTGAGTGCCTCTCTCACTCGCCAAGTGAGTTAAAAAGGCGATGAGACAACGCCTCAGGTATCTCGGTGTGTCCTCCCAAGCCCATGCCTCTATATTGTCATCCGAGATCAGCTCCTCCCTTGTATGTTGGCCGATGGACCCCTCAAGTGCCTTTCCCTCCCGCAAGTGCATTTAACAAGATGATCTAAGTGACGGTCCTCATTCACCTCTTCTAGTTGAGCTCGCTCGGTAATCAAATGATCTTAGAGTTACTTGCATACCTTTGATCGTACCCCTCATCTTTGTAGGGACCTCGCACAACATATCATCTCGTGCCCATCTTGCCGAAGTACGGGTCATACATTGTTTTTCTGAGCTCATATCGAGCTCGAAAAAAATGGGGAATGTGTATAACCCGTAATTCGTCGAGATCAGAAATGCATAAGGAAGAAACCTCATCTCAACAACCTCCAATATTTAGCTTGGCAGCCTCATGTATTGCTTGGTGGGCTCTCAGAGACCTCGTGGGGTGGGGGGGGGGGTACCACCTACCTACTGCCTTTTCTTAAAAATCGGACCCCATTGTCACAGATGGAAGACTGTTCATACCCTGTGAAGAGTCGCCCGTTTGAAGATTTGGCGACATTGTCTGTCTTCTCCCGAACTCACACAACACTTGGTTCGGGAGGGGGAGTTCCTATACACTCATGGGCATGCGTCTGGACCTCCACAATGTAAGACGACCACATTATCTAATAATAAAATAGTGCCGATCTCTCTCTTGTTCGTTTTATGTCAATGTCTGCAAATTTTGGGGCTAGTAACCTCTGACCATCTTTCTTGGTCCGAATTTTGTGATCCAAATTTCTCGGTTCCAACACTACATATACAATTAGTTTGCGAGGAGTCCAAGTAGATGCTAATAGTATATGTACAAAGCAAGGTTGTTAGGATCTCGATTCAAATCATAGGATCTTACGATCCTACGATCCAGATTTTGTAAATTGATCCTGATTTTTTAAAGCGATCCTCGATCCGACCTTATTATCTGATCCGATCCTACTTCAAAATGATCTCATCTAGGATATCGATCCTGACAACCTTGGTACAAAGGAGATTGTCTTCCTCTTCATTTTGGCAGATGGGAGCCCTCGTGCTTCTTTTAATACTTATTTTTATCATATCACCTACTACTGTCATCAAAGCTCCTGCTGCATTGCACAAGTTGGTGCTTGCAATTATTTTAATCCAAGTGGCATTACTGATAAACACAAACATATTACAAATATTATATATAGTATCTTTGCCATAGTTGTTTTTAGACTTGTTTGACTGTGTATTTTTTTATTTGAACCTGGCTTGTCTCTATATAAACTTTTAGTTTGATAAATTATCTTGTTCAGTCCATAATAGTTGTTTAACAAGCAGGGAACTTGGCATTGGGATTGTTTCTTACAGTCCACTTGGCCGTGGATTTTTTGGAGGGAGAGCTATTGTGGAAAGCCTTCCTATGAACAGTTTTTTGGTACATAATTTGATTTGATAGATTTTATGATTTATTTTTTCATGAGATCCATAATGTAATTTTATTTTTATTCGTTCTGCCATTTATTAATAGCATTTTCATCCGAGGTTCCATGGAGACAATTTGGAAAAAAACAAGGTTTTATATGCAAGGCTAGAGAAGATAGCGGCAAAGCATCAATGTAAACCTTCTCAGCTTGCTCTTGCCTGGATTTTTCATCAAGGCAATGATGTAGCTCCTATTCCAGGTCAATATTCATATAAACTCTGGATTGCATGAGTGTGTCTTGCTTACATATTTATGAATAGACGATTATTTTGGACTGCTAACGTTTAAGAAAGACTTTGCTATCATCCAAACATGGTATACCAGTCCTAGAGAGAAGCCTGAAACCATGAAAATTTTACCAATATAGTGATTTTTGTTTTTAAAACGGGGTTAGGGTCTCATATAGTCGTAGTGCATGAGCAGTACTAATAATGAAAGGTAAATACAGTTCTAATTTCTTCATCAAGATAAAGGGTCAGTTTTTTGTAGCTGAAGGCTGTGGACAATAATCGCGGACTGTGGTTCGTGAACTCCGATCTCGCCCGTGTGGTTTAAGTTCAAAATGCTCAAAATATGATTTTTCTGCAGTGGCGGTCATAATTGTTGTTGTGCTAAATAAATGTAAAATGACAATGACATTTCAGTTCTAATGTTCCAGAGCAAAAATGCCACGCCAAATGAACCATAAGTGGAAGGTTGTCTGTGGTAACATTTTCAACATTGCTCTGAATTTTTTGAAGGCTGGCAAATAATGCAAATATATTGCATAACTTACTTTTAGGGTGTGAACATAATATATCCAGGTTTGGTCCAATACTATGTTTATCAAATGCTCGTTAATATGTTATCATCCCTTCTGTTTTATTGATTTTTTCATTTAAAAACCTGGATGGCTTTTAAAACCAGATTAATTGTTACGTGTCAATTTGCATACGACATGATAACAACCCGAGCAAATTTGTTACACATCATCAAATTCCTTATCAAACCTGCAGACCCGGCCGATGCCCGTTGTCCGATTGATTACAGATCTTCAACATAGGCACTTGAAAGTATCAATAAAAAAAATTAAGATTGATTACAGATCTAATTTTTATCTCAACCCTTGTTTTGACATATAACCTCAACTCTTAAATTCACTCCCACTGCCTAATTCCTCCCTGACCCACATCAACCCTCTGCCAACTCTCCCCCTCCCCTTACTACAACTGGCTAACCCACTCCACTAACAAGCCGCCAACAAACTTCCTATCCTTTAACTTCTTGCAGCCCACTCATGTGAGCCAATTTCAGCTACTGCCCCACGTTGGAGGCAGTTATTAGCTTCCTGTATCCATTCCTAGTCCATCCCTCACCTCCCCTGACAGTTACTCCTCACCTCCCTCACTCATCAACTGCATCCACCCTCATCCAGTCGCTCAGCTGAGCCCCATTTTCCCTCCCAATTCCACAGCCGAGCAAGTCCACACTCCCAGAACTTTCCCAAGCTTCTTCCCCAATTCCAGCCCCCTCTCTCTACCCCAATTCCAACCCCATATAGCCCTGAGAACCCGATTTCATGCTGCAATGCAGCAGCAGGAAGTATTTTCCTGTTCTCCATACAACTATAAATCACCCTCCGACAAAATACAACTTGTTTTCCGTCCATAAAGGCATTCTGGGCTGAAATCTGTTGCTGGAATCCCATTCTAGCAATTGAAAACCACCCATTTCCCTATTTCCATGCAGCCTAATACCAATTCCCTCTCCACAAACATTCTCCAACCTTTCCCAACTCGTACAGCCATCTACATCCCCTAACAGTTCTCCAAGATCAAGCAAAGTGTGGATACCTCTCGGCCTGCAGCAAACCAGCCACTATTCAGCTTTCCACCTTTGCTATGAATTCAAATTTCTCTCTCGACTATCACCAGGTCTTCTATTCCGTAAGCATTGTAAGTTTATTGTGATGCAAGACAAGTGTCACACCTGTCTGTCACTCTGGAGTCTCACCAGGGGGGCCATCTTGGAGTCCACCAAGGTAGCTTTCATCAGGGCTGCAACCCATATACCCCAACCCGTCTCCGCCATGGAGTGACCACCAAGCGGCCGGTTGTTGAGGCCTAAGATCGAACACCTAACCTCCTAGATAAGAGTCTTTCACCTGAGCTCTCATCACCAACAGAGCTGCAGATCAGTTGGTGATGAGAATCCGGTGAAAGACTCTTATCTAGGAGGTAGGGTTTTTGATCTCGGGCCTCAACATTGCAACCCGTCGCATGGTGGTGACTCCATGACGGAGACGGTTGGGGTGCACTTTTATGATGCAGGACAGACGTTACACCTGTCTGTCGCCCTGGAGTCCCACCATGGGCCCACCTTGGAGTCCATCAAGGCGGCTTTTATTAGGGTTGCATCCCGTACACCCCTGCACTTTTATGATGCAGGAACATGAACATAAATTAAACATACATAAATTTAAAATGGATAACGAATTGTGTGTGAAAGTCACTCTAGTGTCAACTACCTTCACCTAGGGGGGGATAGGTGATTTGCAGTCGTTTTGCGGAATTAAAAATTTACCTACACAATAAAACAAAACAAGCGCAGCACAGAAACACACAGACGGTTATAGTGGTTCCCCGATTTGGGTACGTCCACTTTCCCCCTTTGACCTATCTCCCAACAAGGGACGACTCGGTCACTTCACCAACCGGATTGAAATCCAATCCTCACACTATGGAAGAAACCCTTCCACCCGAAGGAGTCACTACTCCACCACGGGTTGCACCCAACCCTTACAATGAGAAACCAAAGTTCCTTTATAACAAAAGTAAAAATAGAATGTACAAAATACAAACTACGTTTGGAGCGCTCGGTGTCCCTCTTCGTTCGATGAAGCGTTCTTGAAGAAGACGAAGATTCCACGACCTAAGCACTCTCTTGGAGAGGATCTTCCTGAGATCGGCGGCGACAAAAGATTGCGGTGGCGATGCTTTGTAGATCCAAACTTCTTGATGAAGCTAGCAAGGTCTACCAACGATCTTACTTGGATCTTACTTGGATCGATCGTCTCAATCGATTCGGAAGAGGAAAGTATTCCCGTTCAACAAACCAAGAGACAAAGGATCTCAAGATAGAAACGTGAGACGCGTTGCTTGGCTGAGTTTCTGTCGCCGGGAGATCAAGAAAAATCCAAGACCAGCGGCGGCGACAACCTTTCGAGCGGCGACGGTGGCGGAAGGAAATCCGCGATCTGCTAGGTCACGTCCGCGACGACCGACTTTTTCGTTTTCTTCGCTCCTCATTAAGTTCAAAATAGGAGAGTATATATACAGTAGAATACTCCTTCATGACCGTTGTGGGCCCCACCAGAAGAAACCCTAATTTCGGTTCAAACAACGCCTGAACACTTGGTCCGGTCCAGCGAGCCAACGGAATTCGTCTAAGGCAAATTCGGCGGGAATCATTGGTGATTCTCGACGAATCGGCGAGAATCACTTATGATTCCCGTCGAATTCTCCTTAGAAGAATTTTAGCTGAAGGGCTTGCCATCCGGAGTGAATCGGCGAGAGTCACAATCCATTCTCGACGAATCGGCGAGAATGCAAAGTCATTCTCGACGATTCTGACTTGACAGAATCTTGAAGGCGTTGAGTCAGCCGGGTGATTCTCGCCGATTCTGACTTGGCAAAATTCTTGAAGGCGTTGAGTCAGCCGGATGCAGTCGACGGGAATCGGCGAGTGATTCTCGATGATTCGGCGAGAATCACTAGTGATTCTCGTCGAATCGGCGAGAATCAATTAGTGATTCTCGTCGATTCTAACTTAGATGATTTTTCGTCTTTCTTCCCGTGAGTTGCTTTGACCCATCCTTGCTCCTTGTCTGCTCTTGATCTATCTCAGCCCTGTACTTGAAAATAAGAACACTCCAATAGAGAGAGTACACGTAAGCCAACACACTGATCTGCTCAACGAGGGATTACGTTGCGCAGACCCGTGTATATTGACCTACTGCACCCTGACATTGGTGTGTACTTAGCGTGGAATAACTGCAAGCACAACTTGAAGACAGAGCATCAAACACATTGTGAATTCATCTTAGCTTGACAGGAGGCTTACTCAAATCCAGGTAATTGTGGATACAATACCCAACAATCTCCCTCTATTTGAAGAAGCCAAAATCCTACTAGCTAAGATGAATTACACCAACCAGAGTAATATACAAGGCAAATTAAGAAAGACATGACACAGAGAAATAAAAGGCAAACAGAACAATATTTGAGTCAATCATGAAATCATATATAGAAATAATTACCCAAACCTCCCCTGTAAACTAGCATAATTAGTGAGAGCACCCCTCTTATTTTTGAAATTACAAAAAACTCCCCTTAAGTTTTCATTTCATTACCAAAACCTCCCCTGGTCTTTTCATTTCATTGCATCCATGAAGAAAAATACCCCCCTGGACACTGTTCATCCAGGGGGGTGTTTTTGTGCATGGATGTTATGAAATTAAAACTTCAGGGGAGGTTTTTGTAATGAAATGAAAACTTTAGGGGAAGTTTTTGTAATTTCGAAAATAAGAGGGGTGCTGTCAGTAATTTAGCAAAGTTAGAGGGGAGGTCCCGGTAAATGGCCCTATATATATATATATATATATCTACAAGAATTGTTCATACAACAACATGAAGATAAAAACATGCATTGAGGAAATGACAAGCCATAATCCTAAGCCTATTTCTCCTTAGCTAAATCATCCTTTAGTTGTCGAGCCAAGAATTTCTTGCTTTGTCTCTCAAAATACTCCTTGGGCTTTGGATAATATCTGGGGGGAGGAGCTTTATTTTCCACGGTGTTGGACCTGAAAAAGATATTCCGTTTAGCTTCATATTCTTTATGCAGCTCCCACTCATACTGATTGTATACATCATTCCGATTTATTTCCCCCCTCTGCTGTAGCATAAAAGTATCCAAAATAATGCTCCTTGAAACAGGACTCCATCTTTCATTTCTCACTTCATCCTCCTTCAATCTTACTTTCTTTTCGGTTGGAGTTTCTTTGGACGTCCCTTCTTGGAGTTTCCTTTTTCCTCTTGCTATGGCTTCCTGGTCAAACATGGCCCTGAGAGTAGCTTTTTCAGCAGCCCTGGCAGCCTTCTTGGCATCAGCTTCGCTAAGCGGAACCTCCTCAACACTTGCAATCTCATCAGCAGCAGTGGTAACCTCATCTGGAGAAGAAACCGGAATTGGAATTTGAATACCTGATGCCTGCTGAACGAGCCAGTGACAGCTATCAAAAACTTACTTATTTGACTCTTTGAAGTTGTCGATGATAATCTGTTGTAGCCCTGCCATCTTAGCTTTATATTCTTCCTCCCCCTTTTTGGCTTCGAGGGCAATTGAGTTTGCATAAGTGTGCAGTGACTCATCGATGTGCTGCACAGTCTTTGTAAACTCAGTCAGCAGGATTTTTTGATTTGTATTTAGAATCACCATGTTGACATCGAATTTCTGGATGTTGTCGGCCACAACATGAGCATTCTTATTTACTACTGCCTGATCGGTCGTATTTTTCTGAAGCCCTTGTATGAGAAGTGTGACAGCAGTGCCGGCCTCTGTGTACTTAGCATCAAACTTTTGTTCCATCAGATCCATCTTGTGATTGATTTCCATAATATTTTTCAGCATTAGCTCCTCAGATTTCTTAATTTTTTTTAATACCTTGTTGTGTGATTTCTCAAAAGAATCTTTGAGTTCATCCACTATCCCTTGAATGATGTTCACGGTGTGATTTGCTAGATTTGGTCGTAGTGGATAACCCTGAGGCATGCCTTGGTCTTCTTCTTCAGCAGAATTACTGGGGGAGCTTGATATGTGCACAGTCTACAATGGGGGGATATGGGCAGCCTCTGTAGTTTTCTCAGGAATGCTTATCATCTTTTGCTTAGAGGACTCCCCCTCCATTGTTGCACCAGATTTCTCATGAACTACCATTGGAGCCCGTTCCTCTGATGGAACTACAACTTCACCCTGTGGTTCCACCATCTCCACCCTCTCCCTCAAGGTTGTTTCATCTTCAACCACATCATCCACTTCGTCAGCACCCTCATCTTCCACATCATCATTGTCAATTGCATCACTGTCCAAGGCCTCCTCGTCTTCCTCATCACCCATATCAGTGGCCAGGGTATCAACTGCATCTTTGGCTATCTGAGAGATATCAGAAACAAAATCAGCAGGAACAGAGACTGAGTTATCTGTCCTGTGAGTTTCAGTAGCACCGGGTAGAGACCCCCCCTCAGTTCCTGCATGCAGCAAGTCAGGAACGTCACTGGGTTCAGCCAAGGGATCTCGGTTTTCCGGAGATCCATTATCTTCCTCCTCAGAGGCCTCAACCAAAGGTTCATCCTGTGCTTCAGCTACAGCTGCTCGCCCAATCCTTCTCTCCCATCTGTCAAATACACTTGAATCCATTTTCTTCAAGTAATGTATAGGAACTCCTTTACTCATGTCGAATCTGTCTCCATCCAGCTGGTTGAGATACAGACTGATGATCCTTCCAAAACTTGGGGTTCGAAGAGTATCTTTTATTTTCTCAAACAACATAGCCCCCCAGTTGTATCTTTTTCGACAGACTATAGCCACTAAGATCTTGAACATATCACCCGAGATATAATCGTGGGAGCCTGGTTTGCAGATCAGGACTTTCCCAATGATATCCGACAGGAGCTTCCCTTCCTCATTCATTTCCTTTCTCTTTATCGATTTAGTTTCTCGAGCAAGTCCACAGAATAAGAGAGTCCTGGCTCGATCCCCTTCCTCCAGATAGTCCTCCTGTTCAGAACTGGAGAGCTGCAAATATTGTGTCAGTTTTCCTGCTGTCATCTTGATCCGTACACCGACAATCTTACTCTTAATCACTGTATCTTCGTGCCGTAGCTTTGCCGTTGTAAAAAATTCCATCACCTCCTTATCCAGGATTTTGCAAGGATGCTCCAGGATGAAGGTAAGTCCGGCCTCTTCAAGCATGAGGATTATATTCCTGAACTCATCGGAGGCATGAGAGAAGCCTGTCCTAACCAGTTCACTTCCAGTGAGGAGTCCTGCTGTGGTTCTAGGGGCCATTGCAAACCTAAACAGGACAAGTTCAAGTGTCTAAACCCTATCAGTACTTCTAGAATAGGAGCTACACTTAGACAAGAAACTTCAAGGATGAGGGAATGTTACCCTAGCGCCGAGCGGGTTGGCGGGACGATTGCGACTGGAAGGCACGGAACCGACGGGAACACCTGATGGGAAGAAGGAATGAAAGTCGACGGAGAGGGAAACACGACGAGAAGACGCCGGAAGCACGGAGCCGACTGGAGCACGACACGATCCTTGCGTCCTTGGGATTTTGTCGACGGAAGCCCGGAGGAGAGATGAAGACCACTAGGCGATCGAAGCACGGGACGAGCTTTCGCACAATCGACGGGAATACGCGAGGAGTCTGGGAAATCGACGGGATGCTCTAGGGGATTCGTCGGGACGCTCGCGAGATTGGGGATATGAAGAGTCAAACGGGGATTTATGTTATTTATTTATATACCGAACCGGGGAAGTCCACGGGATTTTCTATACAGCTCAACCGTGGCATGTTAATTTCAAGCCTTTGCGCCCATTTTATTTCTTGATCACGAAACCTCGATAGAGTTGAACGGTATTTTAACCCTAGACATAATTACAGAGTAATTCTAGGTGAAAAAGTGTAGAATTTTGTTACACCCATTGAGATTCATCATCAAATATATAAACATGTAACTACACGGAATTCTTCAGATTGTAACAATTTTGTCCTTTCATCAGGCGTGTGAACGTATATGTGTGTATATATATATATATAAACATTTACTTTTAGAGTATGAATTGATAAATTCGTGTGGATATATGAGTATATATATATATATGTAAACATCAATATAATATGACTCAAGTATTGAAACTGAACGCGTGCACCTGAGATCATAAAATTGATCATTCAGATCTTCTACTTGAGGTACACCAGGTGTCCAATTTGAGTAGGCCATTGTAGTTAGCACTGCTCTTATCCCAAATACTTGTTCCATGCCATTCTTGGAACATCTCATGTCTAGTTCCCGTTATATCTACGGGAACCTAGACTATCCTGCAAAAAAAAATATTATCTTACCTTAGGAACCCAATAAGTATTGTGTCTTAGGTTCTTGTCAGCATAAAATCTCGAATGCTTTCTTACAGGAATCCTGTCAGGAAGGCTAACTCTGCCTAGAGGAAGTGGACATACCCTTGCCCTTGACACAGAGGGATTGTTCCTACAATCTACGGCAAAGTGACCCACCTTGCCACAGCACCAACACTCATGAATGTTGTATCGCCGTTTCTGACCTGATCTACTGACTGAGGTAGTCGTGATCTTAGGTCTAAACGGGACAGGGTAGGTTCTGCTCACAAATTTGCCTTTTCCACCGTGACACGTGGACGGGTGGATAGAGA
This sequence comes from Platanthera zijinensis, assembly GCA_039513925.1. NCBI lineage: Eukaryota > Viridiplantae > Streptophyta > Magnoliopsida > Asparagales > Orchidaceae > Platanthera > Platanthera zijinensis. The sequence continues at coordinate 13,006,879 of CM077081.1, read as the reverse complement.
GCATGTGGTGAGTGTCATGAGGCCTGGGAGGTGGTGCCTTCCTTTCAGTCAGCACACTTCCAGGGGCCTCATGGGTACTTACTACATGTTTCCTAACCCCCCTTTCCTGTGTCCTAGGGTGGTAATTAATGCAGTGAGAGCTGGTACCTGCAGATTCATGACGAGTTGGGGCTGAGGCCGAGAATACAAAGGGTTCAAGATGAGCCTTGGGTATTCTCTCATGGGTAGCCATGACAGCTCTTGCACTGTGGGCATTTCCACCCGAGGGCCGATCATTCTTGCAGTGACCATGGATGTTCCTGTGGTCATACCTGAAAGCATGACGTGTGCCCTTCCTACTCGGGGTGGGGGGGTCTGAACACAGTTTCCTCATTTCTTCATGAATTAATGATTTGGGAGATCCACCCATTTTCTGCTTTTCTCTTGATAGCATCTATCTTGGAAAAGTTAGAAATTATCCTCTTCTCGGTCTCTAGACGACTCTCTAGATCCGAGATCTTAGAGTCCTTTACCTTGATGGATTCCAATTGGAGATTCATCAAGATCCTTAGATGAGCAATCTCCTTTGCTTGTTCCTCAACAAGTAAGTTGCTCTTCTGAAGGGCACTCTCAAGGGAATCAAGATTTTCAATCTTTTGATTGAAGCTATCCATATCCCTTGCATCACTAGAAGGACAACCCTCTGATCTGTTCCTGTCTTCAGGAACTTCAAGAGGAGAAGAGCATGATGAAGAGGTTACCTGCTCCTGACTTTGCTGTTCAGAGTTAGCGTTCAGATTGGCAGTGACTGTTGTGTCAGCTTCATCAGAACTGTCTTCCTCAACTTCTTCTTCAGTCTCAGACGTGGACACAGGAGCCCTGATACTGAGAGATTGGTCATGACCTTCATCTTCAGAAATGAGGACCCCCATGTATGCTTCATCCTCTTGCTGGCAACTGGTTTGAGCTGTCTCTGATCCCTCCATGAGGTCTGAGATGGTGTGCCACATTGACTTTGCAGTCTTACACTTGTCCAATCTAGAGCGAGATGGTCCAGACCAGACATCAGTGATGATCTGACGAATCACCTTGTCCAGGTTGAACAGAGAGAGAGCTCGGTCTCAGACATCTCTTTGGGACTCTTGGGGATTTAGAGATCCTTTCCTGAGCCGGAAGCCTTCATGGGAATAAAGGGACCCTCTTTCAAGATGAGTGACGCTCGAGGGTCGATGACCTCCAGATGAAACGACACTCTCATCTTCCAGATGGGATAATACTCCTTTGTGCATGCAGGGAGTCTTAGGGGAGAGACTTCAGAGTACAACTCCATGCTTGAATCTGATCTTCTTGTTGACACTAGAGGCAGGATTATACTCAAGGTGTTAACCTTTTTTATGAGTAACCTCCCTCTGATACCACTTGAAAGTCACTCTAGTGTCAACTACCTTCACCTAGGGGGGATAGGTTATTTGCAGTCGTTTTGCGGAATTAAAAATTTACCTGCACAATAAAACAAAACAAGCACAGCACAGAAACACACATGCGGTTATAGTGGTTCCCCGATTTGGGTACGTCCACTTTCCCCCTTCGACCTATCTCCCAACAAGGGACGACTCGGTCACTTCACCAACCGGATTGAAATCCAATCCTCACACTATGGAAGAAACCCTTCCACCCGAAGGAGTCACTACTCCTCCACCACGGGTTGCACCCAACCCTTACAATGAGGAATCAAAGTTCCTTTACAACAAAAGTAAAAATAGAATGTACAAAATACAAACTACGTTTGGAGCGCTCGGTGTCCCTCTTCGTTCGATGAAGTGTTCTTGAAGAAGACGAAGATTCCACGACCTAAGCACTCTCTTGGAGAGGATCTTCCCGAGATTGGCGGCGGCAATGGATTGCGGCGGCGATGCTTTGTAGATCCAAATTTCTTGACGAAGCTAGCAAGGTCTACCAACGATCTTACTTGGATCTTACTTGGATCGATCGTCTCAATCGATTCGGAAGGGTTAAATATTCCCGTTCAACAAACCAAGAGACAAAGGATCTCAAGATAGAAACGTGAGACGCGTTGCTTGGCTGAGTTTCTGTCGCCGGGAGATCAAGAAAAATCCAAGACCAGCGACGGCGACAACCTTTCGAGCGGCGACGGTGGCGGAAGGAAATCCGCGATCTGCTAGGTCACGTCCGCGACGGCCGACTTTTTCTTTTTCTTCGCTCCTCATTAAGTTCAAAATAGGAGAGTATATATACAGTAGAATACTCCTTCATGACCGTTGTGGGCCCCACCAGAAGAAACCCTAATTTCGGTTCAAACAACGCCTGAACACTTGGTCCGGTCCAGCGAGCCAGCGGAATTCGCCTAAGGCAAATTCGGCGGGAATCATTGGTGATTCTCGACGAATCGGCCAGAATCACTTATGATTCCCGTCGAATTCTCCTTAGAAGAATTTTAGCTGAAAGGCTTGCCATCCGGAGTGAATCGGCGAGAGTCACAATCCATTCTCGATGAATCGGCGAGAATGCAGAGTCATTCTCGACGATTCTGACTTGGCAGAATCTTGAAGGCGTTGAGTCAGCCGGGTGATTCTCGCCAATTCTGACTTGGCAGAATTCTTGAAGGCGTTGAAGGTGTTGAGTCAGCCGGATGCAGTCGGCGGGAATCGGCGAGTGATTCTCGACGATTCGGCGAGAATCAGTGATTCTCGTCGATTCAAACTTAGACGATTTTTCGTCTTTCTTCCCGTGAGTTGCTTTGACCCATCCTTGCTCCTTGTCTGCTCTTGATCTATCTCAGCCCTGTACTTGAAAATAAGAACACTCCAATAGAGAGAGTACACGTAAGCCAACACACTGATCTGCTCAACGAGGGATTACGTTGCGCAGACCCGTGTATATTGACCTACTGCACCCTGACATTGGTGTGTACTTAGCGTGGAATAACTGCAAGCACAACTTGAAGACAGAGCATCAAACACATTGTGAATTCATCTTAGCTTGACAGGAGGCTTCCTCAAATCCAGGTAATTGTGGATACAATACCCAACAGTGTGAGATCCTAAGATCCCACCCGTCTTTCAAATCAAGCTTGTCCTCAAGATTGAACGAGGATCAAATGAAATGACCGCCTGGCTCCTTAATTTTCCTTCACATCAGCTTCCGGTAGTGCGTCGTTGTGGTGACGGCTGCATTGAGTTGCATGTCGCCATCGTGCTCACAGATGGCCCGAGAGATGGCGAGGATCTGGCTTGACAGAGGTGCGGAAGGAAGATCTTTAGACAGAAGCTTTGGAGTCAGGGTGAGTGTGCCCGATGAATGCCGACAGTCGAGGGCAATGGAGAATCGAGCTGAATGTGAGTTGCGACGATCAGAAGTGGCGACACATATTGGGGGGGGTGGTGGTTGTCAAAAGTAATGCCTGCAGTAGGGCCGATGGAGCAGGTGGACGGAACGGAGGCTGCGGCATGGAGACCGCGAGAATTGACGGTGGCGACCCAATTTGTGGCGGTACCACTGCGGGGCGTGGAGGCGACAATGTCGACTGTATGAACCACGGGGAGTGAACGATTGGAGGCGATAATAGAGCGACTAGAATTGCGGAGAGCGGCGAAGCATCTGCGGTCGTTGGTGGGAGCGGCGACCTAGTGGAATTAGTAGGGGAGGTGGAAGCTGCGTCTGGGGGCGGCCTGCAGGGTCCGACCGTGGCATGGGTTGCAATGACCTAACCGACGGCCTTGGTGGAGTAGTTGCGGACATCGTCCCATTGATGAAGTTGGCGAGGAATTGCGACATGGCAACCTGATATGATGCCATCATCGAACGAAGGATATACACATCGACACCGCTTATTTTCATGCCCATAATTAATTTATTACGTAATTAATATAATTAAGTATTAATTTGTTCGTTAATTAATTAAATCCCTATGAGGATTCTCCCCTCCTACCCCAAAAAAACTGTTTTTTTAAATCAAACAAAAGGGTCGGTTAATGAATAGCATAGGGCACGATACCAGTCAATCACGTGGATCCGCAGGGTTTGAAATTAGAAAAGGGTTTATATCATGAAACGAGTGTGGGATGAGCTGATTTTGTGTGTTGGAAAAAAAGGCAGGTGGCTTGAGCTGTACAAAAGTCAAGCGACTCGAGATGGCAAGATCTACTTAGAAATTCTTATCATCACATTCAATCAAAATAGCATAGCCTAATGGAGTAGAGCCAGCCCTCTCTTATCCTCTTAATAAGTTGACCCTAACAATATTGCCATTAACATCTCACATGCTTATCTTCAACTTTTGGAAGTGGGAGACGAAGTCATGTAGGGATTCATGTTCTTCTTGCCTTAGGTCTTAGAGATAGTTTGGGCTCCTCTGTTACGATTGAGGTCTCGTGTTTGGGCGAACGAGGGAGAAGTCTCGGAGAGGGTTGGAGTTCCCTTTCCGAGAACCCAGAGGAGCTTTGGTACCACCGGCGGAAAGTCGAGAAGATATCGAGCCTTAGGAGGGAAGTCAATTGATTGCTCTTACTCGAAGGGCGAGCTGGTTTGGGAATTTCGTGAGGTAGTGCGTCGATATAATCGGGGTTAGGGGAGAGAGAGAGAGAGGAAGAGAGAGAGAGAGTGAGAGAGAGCAGAGAAGAGGAAAAAGATTAATTTCATTTGATAATTCCAAGCGTGGCAGCTCTCTTCCTCAAGAAGGGAGTGGTCTTAAAATATTCATGGTCCAAAATGCCCCTAACCTGGGCCTTACTATAAGTGTTACAGTGCAATAAAAGTAAAATATGTACAAAAAATAAAGATAAAAGGATGATCACTCCTTGGTGGGTTGCACATGTTGTTAGATCTGACCCCAACTTGGATCCATAATATCTCCCTTCCTGTTGAGATCCTGCTTGGCCTCAAGTTGTGGTGGTAAGGCTACCAATGGATCAGGTGGTGGGGTCCTTACGAATAGCTTTAATTGCGACAGATGGAAAACATTGTGGATCTGGGCTTCCGGGATAAGACACTCCCTTGATCTACTGGGTTATCTATAATAGGTCGTAGTACTTGGGATCCAATTTTTTGGAGGAGGTCGTAGAGGCCTACATCCGACTATAGGTGCGACGTTTCAACCAAACCTAATCATTGATGGTGAGAAGAGCTCACGATGGCCTTGGTTGTAAGCGACCTCCATACGAGTTTGAACCTGTAGGAGGTGCGCCCAGGAGGATGATAGAACCTCATTATGGTCAAGGAGTTCTCGGTCCACAATCTCGACAAGGGCGGTGCCGCCTCCGTATGATAACAAATGGGGAGGGTCCCTCCCATATATGTGCCAGAAAAGTGTAATCTTCAGGATGGCATGGTAAGAGATGTTGTAAAAATACTCTACCCACGGAAGCCAACAAGCCCAGTCCAGGGGCAGCCCCCCGTGATGCAACGTAGATACGTCTCCACTGTGCGATTGACTATCTCGGTCTGCCCATTCACTGTGGGTTATAGGTTGTGGAGAAGGCCAGCTTAGTGCCATTGAGAGTGAAAAGTTCTTTCCAGAACCGGCTGGTGGAAACCTCGCCGTGATCGGAGAGACGGAGACAATGCTCTCAGTGAGCCCATGGAGGCGGAGCACCCACTCAAAGACCTGGGTGACGCCTTCCGCGGTAAGGTAGCAGGCCAGAGGAATGATGTGCGCCCCATTGGAGGTAGGCAACCCCTCCATAAAATCCATCGTTGTGTTTGCCCAAATTTGAGTTGGGATCGGTAATGACTGCAGAATACCTGCAGGGAGAGTCATCATCAGAGTAGGGGTGCTCGAATCGCTCCCTTGGTAGAACCGGGGGGTGTTGACGTGGTGGGGTTACTACTTTCGCGGGAGGGTCCGCCCTCTTCTCATCATCCACCCCGTGGCCAGTCCATAAACAGTTCTTTCTCGTAAACCCATGCCAGACTCATCACATTAGTGACATCCGCTGGCATCTGGAATTCTACGTCAAGATGCAAGTGCTCATGAAGACCCTCCATGATGATAAACACTTGTTGCTTGGGACTCACTGAGGTGGTACAAGCTCATAGAACCTGGAACCATTCCAAATACTCGTCAATGAGGCCCGTTTACTTGAGAGAGACAAGGTCCCCAAGAGGATTACTGATAATACAATATTATCAAATATTTGTAACGTTGTTAAAGCATATTCTCACCAATATTTTATTCAATTTATCTAATACATTGTGCTTATTCTCTTTACATCCCATGTTTATCAAACTACTTCTATGAGATTTTAACTTGAGAAATGAATTCAGGGGAATTTGTTCAAGGAAACGACTTTTTTTGTGAAGAATTAATTCTACACGGCTTTCTACACTGGTCCTTGCATTCTCGTGTCATCTGCTTTCAGATGGAGTTAATTCCCAAGCGCGACACGGTCTGCCTATTTAATTCACACGGCCGTGTTCGATGCCATGTCGACAGACACGGGTATTAACACGGATGGGTACATAGTCGTGTCCAACTCTCTTTCAGATTCAGATGGAGGTTTTAAAATATTCACGGTTCAAAATGCCCTTCATCAGGGACATAATACAAGGGAGTTACGATGCAATAAAGGTAAAATATGTGCAGTGAAACAATGATACAAGGGAGAGCGCTCCTTGGTGGGTTGTTCGCCGCTAATAGATCTACCCCCCAACGCAGATCTATAACACCCTCATCTTCTTAGAGTTCCTGAAGTGTAACATCAATTAGCGTCTTAATTCACAGTAGCTGGTTACATTTCCGTTCGGGAGATCAAAGAACCAATCAACTGTGATCCCTTCAAATGTTACGTACAAGAGACGACATTTAATGCCTTCTTGAGAGGAGGGTTCACGTGGTGAGTGAGGACTCAGATTGCTCGATGTGGTTGATGGGATCTCTGTTGCCATTTAACATTGGCAATTTCATTTGTCTGAATTCAGTCGGGAAATAGTTGAGCAAAACCTCAGCCTAAATGCCACTATCTTTTCTTCATCATCATTGTCAGTATCCGTGTCTCCCTCAAAGTTAGCATGACAATCTAGTCTTTGGGGTGGATGATGAACTTCTATTGCAACCACTGCTGTAGCGTTGTTTGGGCCTTGACTTGATGCATATACTCTTGGTGTTTCTAGAGTTGGCAGTGTAACATGAAGGGATGGATGAATCAGTGGAGCTAGGAGAGTTGGAAGAGTTGTAGGAATGATGGGTGTTTGGAGAGTGGTGGGAGCGGCTGGGTTAGCTTGAGATGGGCTATACCTAGGCTTGCCTTATAGTCTCGGTTAGATTTTGCACAAGGTTCGTTTGAGTTTGGTGGATTGTAGTTAGTTGTCAGACTCGTTTGTAGTCAAGGGTCCAGAATCAGCAAGATTGTCAGCCATCTCCATAATTTTAGATTTCTGTCTGAGTCCATCTTCACTGTACCTTTTAGGGTGTTATAAGGGAATTGTTCATAGAGTGTTGGTCTAAACTATGTGTGAAAATGATGACAACACATGTTGAAACACCCTCCGTCCAAAACCTTGACCGAACTTTGTTTTCTGGAAAAAAGAATGCCTCTTTTGTTGTCTCCCCCTTTTCCTCTATTGCAATAAAAATCTATATAATATAAATCTATATTAAGAAAATTGTAACAAATGCCTATGAGGTCAACTTCGTAGTAGATATGTGTATTCATCCCGTATTTAGTACAAAAGATTTAACACCTTACCAAGCCTCTCGAGCATAGGTATCCATACCTTGCGCCACTTCATACACCCTCCCAGTTACAGTCTTACTCTTCTCTTGACCATCTTAGACAAGCACCCACGGACTTGCCCGCACCTCCTATGATTCCATTGGCTCTTACGGTTTAATCAACACGAGAGGTGAGAGCTGAGCGCATTGATGATATTGTGACGCACGAGTGCACCGCTACCACAGACTATCCTTCTTGTCATTACTTGGTGCACTGGAATGGACACCCCATGTTTGATGATACTTGGATATCTGCGACAGTCGACAGGGCTTGATATACTTTCCCCCGATCTTCGACGTCGGTACGATCATCTCCATTCATCAGAGATGAATGCTTTTCAACCGGGGGCAGTTGATGAGAATCAACACTGGACTACGGGTCACCATTCGGCGGGGACCACATTCGTGTATTCGTGCATGAGGCACTTATTAGATCGACGATCCTAGACCGGGAGCGCGTCTAGATCTTCGTTTTACTATTTATATGTATTTTGTTTTTTTATTTGAGCTTATATTTAGTGTTTTAGGACACCGGACGTAATAACCAATCACAATCATTCATGTCGGGTGCCCAATCACATTGTCATTATAAATAAGAGCGGTGGCTTTCATTTCCATTAATTGTTTATTTGTGAAAGATTGTAGAACGACAATCATTCGCGGTGTGGTACTGCGAGACACCGGAGTGCAATTTCCCGGCTTGTGTTCTTGAAATTTTTGGTTTATTATTTTGTTTTCTTTCTCCCGTGAATTAATCACGCCTCGCACGATTTCTTTGAAGTGCAACCTTACCCCCTCAATTTCCCCACTTCCATCTCGTTTCCAACAGAGCCACCCGCCTGTCTTGTCAAAACCATAAACCCTCCTCCCTAGCCATCCCCTTCGTGACCGGCGTTCCTCCTCCGGAATCCTCAAGTCACTCGTACGCCGCACCCTATGTTATTAAAGGCGCGCCTCAGGTGCGCCTAAGGCTCCAGGCTCAACAGGCTCAGAGGCTTGCGCCTTCGTGTGCCTTTTTTGCGCCTTCAGAGCATAAAATGCACGTCTGAGTGCGATTTTTGTTGCAAACTTTTTTTCCAAATGAAAAAAAGAAATAATGTAAGAACTTAGTAGTTTTTGCATGATTTAGTGTTTGTGAAACATAATCGAGTGTTAAGTCTTAGATATGATGCAAGTGACCACACTAATTCTATTTTTTAAGAGATATAAATAATAATAAAGAATGATTAATAAGTAGAATAGATGAAAAATATGATCAAGAAGATGAACTGATGTTTAATACTTATTTTTTAAAATGAATGTGGTTGTGTCTTGCCTTCGTCAAGCGCGCATCTGCGCATTGAGCCTTGCGCTTGTGCTCCAAGAACCCTTTGCACCTTGTTGTGTCTTGCGCCTTTAATAACTAAGACCCCACCGTAGCCTGACTCTGTCTCCTCCAGACACACGTCAGCTCGCCCTTGTTGGGTCCTGGCCGACCACCTTCGCCCCCATCACAAAATTCGCAGCAACCACGTCCAGTCCATCACCTTCTTCCTTTACCTTCACCTGTGTTGTCTGGCATTCCTATGCATCCTGATACCAGTCCAGACCTTCATTTGCTTCACCCCTTAACTCCAGTCCTCCTTTAACTCCACCGCAAGCTTCCCAGTCAAACTCCTCTTCTGTTCCTGCATCCTGTTGCAAATCCAGGCCTTCAGATTTCCTGCAACAAACCTCCATCAATCGTACATCCATCCTCCCAATACCTGCCATACTCCACACGCCCGTTCATCTCCAGAATCAGGAACAGTTGCGACCTTCTTTCTGGAACTCTTTTCACCACCGCAACCGGATCTCCATTGCTATGTGAGTAATCATATTGTATTTATTTCTATCGGTATTGAATAATGTGAGAACTCATATTTGCTTGAGGATTAATTTTATTGTGCTACTATTGCATTTTCCCTAATAAAAGGTCCCCTTTGCAAAATTGTAGTTGAAATCATTTCTAATGTAAGCAGGCGTGACCTTGCTTACGCACCGGAAAACTAAAGTTCGCATTGTGGTGATTTTGCTTAAACTTTATAATTTTACTTGCTAAAATTTTATTCCGGAATTAACTAAAACATCCATGCATCATTTAGATTGGGTTCATTCCCATCCATTACGCACACTCATGTAGGATTGCATTAGCGTCAGAACATCCACGTCACACAGCCTGCCTACATCAGTGACTCTCTTCGAGGAGAGTGACTCTCTTTGAGACATTCCGGATTTTTTTTATTGCTCCTCCATTGATCCGCAAGAGAATCCATGGGCTCTCACCAGTAAATTAGGTATATCTTGCCCAAGTCATGAGCTCCTGTAACACCCCTTCCCAGTATTTCAGAAATCAGCCGTCCGGCCGGGTCAGCGATATAAAGAAAACTAGGAAACAATATTAAAACTAGTAGCAGCAGGTAATAAAATCTATACTAAGCAATTTAAGACTTACAACGGAAGTTTAAAAAGTAAACTAAGGGTAACCACATACCTGATATCTGGATTTCACAGAGCCACTAAACAGGATAAAGAACTGAATTAACTGAAAATCTGGTTAATCATAAATAGTCTGATACAAATTAGATAAAAACATTAATCTGTTACAATGTTCTCTTCTACAAGTACATGCTGAAATAGAGTAAACTGAATAAGATAAATAATACAAACTGACGCCACCATAATGCTCATCCTAGACGCAGTTTCCCACCTGGGTCACCTGAAAAACAGTGCCCACGAAGGGTCAGAGTAAGGAAAAATAACCCCTCCTAGTGACACTAAAACCCAGTTTTACATATGAATGCATGTATGCCTTTGAAAAATAATTTTATGCATTAAAAACTTTTATGCTATGTGCTATGCATGTCTTCGCACTATTCTCTGGTCAAACATCTACTCGTACTAAGCACGTGACTTTTATTTTTCTAACTCAAGACCTGGCGTTTTCTAACTAGCATACTGTCTCACGTCAGGTCTATACTTGAGTTCTAGGTGGCTTCTAACCTGCTTATCTACTAGGAAGGCTCTAGGCAGAGTAGCTCCTAACGCGCAACTGAAACTGACGACCCGAGACCATCTTACGAACCCAATTGTTCTAGTATCACGCGGACACGGTCTCGAATCTACTAGCTGGCTCAAGGGAAGACACTTCCCAAGTCTGTACTACTCATAAGGTTCCATGTGCCTTATGAGAAAGATAGTGCGCCTCTACCTAGCACGGAAGAAACTCTGTGTGCTGGCTGACCTTTTTGGTCTGACGCTACTCTACAAGGGATATCTTTTCTGGTGTACTACTAAGCGACCCTTGACTTCCTGGCGGTCGACTTGAAGGGACATTTACGCTCTTGATCGGAACAAAATTCAAACCTACGAACACGGTTAACGCTTTCGTACTCTACGTTTCTGTTCATGACACGACTACTTGGGTCTTGGAGAAATCGTGTCACCCTACACGTTTTTCGTAACCGTTTTCCTATCACCACACCTTTCTATGCATGATCATGGTACTTGAGATAGATCTATTTATGTGTATAAAATTATTATACTTGATATATCTAACTAAAAGGAATTTAGATTTCCTTACAGCGGTGGTGCGGCGCTCGTACACTCGGCGCGGCGGCATCTTCTATTTCGAAGGTGATCCTACTGTTGGGGACCTTCAAGTGCTGCCCCGACTCCACCGAAAAACCTGCAAAATTTAGGGCAGCCCTAAATCCAACATTTCCCCTAAGGATTTCCGATGGAAAAATCCAAATCATCTTAGGTTGCAAGAATATAAGTGCTAGTTGTGCATATTTCCTATATGCGGAGAGATTGGGGCTCTCAAAGCGTCCCACACAAAACCCGCGGAGGATCACGACCACCAAAACCTAGAATAGGGCAAAAGGAACAAAATATTGTTTAGTCTAATCCTCTAAAACGAGGGATCTTCAAGAGGAAATCGAGATTAAGGAGGAATCGACTCACCGGAACCAAAACGAAACTCACACCTCCGGCTAGGGTTGGAACCCGGCACTTCCAAGACCAAGGAAGGAAAAGGAATGCTTGTTGGCGCCTGCAGAGGAGGGAGGAGAAGTCGGCGTGCGATTTTGGAGGGGGATCGGCCGTCGGAGAGGACCGATAGGCGTCGGCTGGGCGTCGTCAGGCGGAAATCGTCGGGCTACTGTGCGGCTTGCGGTTTCCTATCTCCCGTGAGGGAATGAGGCGTGCGGATTTCTTTTATTTGAGGGGGTGCGGGATTTTTTTTTTAATAACCGTAAGAAGTAGGGGGGAGGACTGCTATTGGCACCCCAAAGCCAACACTATGTTATACGCAAACCACGTCACTCAATCACCTTAAATTCTAAAACGATTTCGCTATGCAACACTATTAACCTTTAATGTGCGTCACACTAATATTATAGCTAACATACGTTACCAAATAATGGACGCGACCCTAAGCATAGTAACGTTGTACCTTGATGATGCGCTGTCTCGTTCAGAATCCGTCGCGACTCGCCCCTACAATTTAAATAAATTTTTGCGTCAAAATTTACGGATGTTACAAATCTCCCCTCTTAACAAAATTTTCGTCCTCGAAAATTGAAACCATACCTGAATCGAAGAGAAAAGAATAGTCTTCATTGCCCTTAAGCTCATCCTCTCGCTCCCAAGTATACTCTGGACGACCACAGTTCATCCAAAGGACTTTGACCATGCGAATCTCTCTATTTCTGAGCTTCTGAATCCTTGAGTCCACTATCTTGATTGGTCTAACTCCAATACTAAGATCCGTTTCAATTGGTGCTTCCTCGGTACTGATGATCTGACTGGGATCTCTGACTGCTCTCCTCAGATAGGAGACGTGGAATACATCATGTACACCACTCATTTCCTCAGGTAAGGCCAACCTGTATGCAACCTCACCAACTCTTTCCAGCACCTCAAAAGGACCAACGAATCTGGGACTCAGCTTCTTCATCCGCTTTATTCTAGAGACTCCTCTGACTGGTCTGACCTTTAAATAAACGTAGTCTCCAACACTGAACTCTACTGACCTGTGCTTCTGATCATGATACTTGGCCTGGCGATCCTGAGCTGTCCTCATACGCTCCTGAATGAGCTTAATCCTGTCCGTGGTCTTATCAATCCATGACTCTCTGATAGAAGATCTTTCCTCACTCTCTGCCCAACATAACGGTGTCCGACAACGTCTACCATAGAGGGCCTCGAACGGTGCCATCCCAATACTCGCCTGAAAACTGTTGTTGTAGGAGAACTCCACAAGAGTAACATACTTCTCCCACTTTCCTCCAAAATCTAGAATGCACATCCGAAGCAGATCCTCCAAAGTCCTATTAGTCCGCTCAGTCTGTCCATCGGTCTGGGGATGGAAAGCGGTGCTGAAATGTAACCTGGTACCCAAACGCTCCTGAATGTAACGCCACTCCCTGGAGGTGAATCTGTCATCTCAGTCTGATACTATAGTCTTGGGCACACCGTGAAGTCGAACTATCTCATCTAAATATAACTGGGCTAGCTTCGGACCTTGATCCGTCTTCCTAAGAGGAATGAAATGGGCAACCTTAGAAAGTCGATCTACTATAACCCACACCGAATCATTCCCACTCTGCGATCTCGGCAGACCATGAATGAAGTCCATGGATATATCCTCAAATGTACACTCGGGGATGGGAAGTGGCTGCAACTTGCCTCCAGGCCTCTGACACTCGGCCTTAACCAACTTGCAAGTCTCACACTTCCCTACATAATCTGCAACATCACTCTTCAAACCTGGCCACCAGACTGTCTTCTTAAGATCTGCATACATCTTCGTGCTGCCGGGATGTATGGAATACCTGGAATTGTGTGCCTCGAAAAGAATGTCCTCCCGAAGGTGACTAACATTTGGGATGCACACTCTGTCATCATGCAATAATAACTCATCCTGAATAGAGAATCTCTCTTTCTGACCTGACTGCACTGATATCCAGATCTCTACCATCTTTGGATCCAACGGTATAGCTGTCCTGATCCTATCTCTAATATCGCACGAAATCTCCATCCAACTCAACCAAGCTGAACCAAAACTGCAACGGGGCACAACGACAATATCCAGTCTCTCCAGCTCTCGTACTAACTCTTCCTGCTGAGTGAGAAGATAAAAACATGAGCCTCTACGGCTAAGGGCATCAGCTACCACATTCGCCTTTCCTGGGTGGTACTGAATGTCTACATCGTAGTCTGAAAGAAACTCTAACCATCTACGCTGCCTCAAATTGAGCTCTCGGTGATCAAAGATATACTTGAGGCTTTTATGATCAGTGAAGATCTCACAACGCACTCCATAAAGGTAGTGTCTCCATAGCTTCAGAGCATGAATGACTGCTGCAAGTTCCAAGTCATGCACGGAATAGTTCCTCTCATGAACTTTTAACTGTCTCGAGGCATAAGCTACGACCTTTCCATGCTGCATGAGAACACAACCCAAACCCTGACCTGAAGCATCGCTATAAATCTGAAACCCGTCAGGTCCTGAAGGCAAACTCAAGATCGGTGCGGTCATCAATCTGTCCTTCAAGTCCTCAAAGGCTAACTCACACTCAACTGTCCAATCCAAGCCCTTTCCCTTCCTAGTGAGGGAAGTCAGTGGTAAGGCTATCTTCGAGAAATCCCTGATGAATCTCCTGTAGTATCCAGCAAGACCCAAAAAGCTGCGAACCTCTGAAACTGTCGACGGTCTTGGCCAATTCTCAATAGCCTCTATCTTCTTCGGATCAACACTAACCCCTTTCTGACTGATGATGTGGCCTAAGAATGCAATCTCTGAAAGCCAAAACTCACACTTAGAAAACTTGGCAAACAACTGGTTCTTCCTGAGTGTGCTCAAAACAATCCTGAGGTGTGTTGCATGATCTTCTGCACTCTTAGAGAACACCAAAATATCATCTATGAAGACGATGACAAAACGATCCAAGTACTCCCGAAAAACCCTATTCATCAGGTCCATAAATACTGAAGGGGCATTGGTCAGCCCGAACGGCATGACCACGAACTCGAAGTGTCCATATCTGGTACTGAAAGCAGTCTTCTGTATATCCGCGTCACGAATCTTCAACTGGTGATAGCCTGATCTCAGATCTAACTTGGAAAAAGTGTTCGATCCCACCAATTGGTCGAACAAATCATCAATCCTGGGAATCGGGTACTTGTTCTTTACGGTCAGCTTATTCAATTCACGGTAGTCTATGCACAATCTCAGACTACCATCCTTCTTCTTCACAAAAAGCACTGAAGCACTCCAAGGCGAAGTACTAGGGCGTATAAAACCCAAATCAAGTAGCTCCTGCAACTGACTCTTCAACTCTGCTAGTTCCCTTGGAGCCATCCGATAGGGAGATTTGCCTACCGGTGTAGCCCCAGGCTGCAAGTCTATCGGGAACTCAATCTCTCTATCTGGAGGGGCACCAGGGAGCTCTTCCGGGAAAACATCTGGAAACTCCTGCACCACTGGTACCTCTAACAAATCAGTCTTAGGCTCCGTGCTCATTAGTACTACGAAGGTTTCACAACCTTTACTGATGCACCTTCTCGCTTGGACTGCAGATATGATCATCTTCACTACTCCCTTCAATCCCTGAAAAGAGAAAGATGTCTGGTTAGGGTCATCGAACTGAATTTGCTTCGCCCTACAGTCAATCCTGGCGTTGACTGCTGAAAGCCAGTCCATTCCAAAGATCAAGTCAAACCCTGCTATAGGTAGCAGCAAAGCTTCCACGATAATCTCAGCATCACTAAACTGCACTGGTACCCTGCACTTAACTCTGGCCTGCAGAAGGGATCCATTCGGCATCATGACTTCCAGCGGTACTGATTCTGGGAAGACTTCTAAATCCAACTTACGCACTAGAGATTCCGCGATAAACGAGTGCGAGGCACCCGTATCAAACAGAATCTTAGAGGGTAAATTACGAATCATAAGGATGCCTACATGAATGATTTATGAAAGATGAAAAATAAAAGTGTCACTACGGAGAATTTTAAAACTAACTTGTTAAGCAAAACAACACTTACCAGTCACAACATCCTCCTGATCCTTCGCCTCATGCTGACCCAACCCATAAGCTCTAGGCTGCACTAAATCTCGACCCTGCTGTGGTCTCCCATCAGTGAGCATCAATGCTTTGCCCTTATCTACCCTGCTAGAGCCACCAACCTCGTACTTCGACTGCAGGGATAAATTACATTAAAAATCTATCGTAATTACACAAATGTAATCAAAACAAAAGGATCTTGATTACCTGATTTGTCCCAGTTTCCTGACAGAAGCGAGCTATGTGTCCAGGTTGTCGGCACTTGTAACATACGCCTGCACTGGCCAAACACTCTCCTGAATGGCGACGCTGACACTTGGGACACGTGGGATAGTCCTTGCTCCGGTCACCAGATTGACCATTCTTCTTAGCATCAGGCTTCGGCTTCTTGTTCCAGTTCTTTCCTTGATCGTTTCTACTCTGCTGCGGCTGATGTGAATCCTGAGATCGCTTCGCACGGAAACTACTTCGCTTCTGAACCTTCTGCTGGTCAGCCTCCAGTCTGCGAGCCGTATCCACTAAGCTCCTGTAATCAGCGTTGACCATAGTCATCAGCGGCTGTCTCAACGAGTCACGCAAACCATCCACAAAGCGACTGCACTTCTCAGTCTGATCCCCCTGCATCACGCCCGCATATCGAGCCAGATGAGTCAGCTCTCGCTCGTACTCAGTAACTGTCCTGTCCCCCTGGAAAAGACTCAGATACTTCTCCTGGAGACCTCGTCGTGCGGAAGGAGGCACGAACCAACTAGCAAGAGCTCTAGAGAACTCGCCCCAAGTAAACATGTCTGGTGTACGACTTGGCCAAAAGTATGGTCATACTTTTATAAAATTAACACATTACTTTCTAAAATAAAGGAATTGATCATAACATTTTACCTGCAGGATCATCTGCCCGGTATTTGTCCCACCAGACCTTTGCCTCTCCCCGGAGGAGGAAAGCTGCCAGAGGAACTTTCTTATTCTCCGGGCACTCTAAAACATTCAGCAGGTCTCTGGTGTTAACTATCCAATCATCTGTATGCATCGGGGTCTCATCCCCACTGTAGTTCGAAGGCTGAAGTTCTCTAAAATTTCTCAAATAGCGCTCCAGGGTCATCTCCACGGGTGCTGCTGCAGGAGCTGGCGCAGGGACTGGTACTTGTACTGGAGCTGGAAACCCTGCAGCCAGTCCTCTCTGAAACTCCATCAAGGCAACAGTAACCGCCTTGGCAATCTGAGACGCTATGTCAGTGCCCTCTGGAGCTGCTGGAACTGGCGGTACCTGTGGCATGACAGCGTCTCCCATGGTTGCACTAGGAACCGGGTTCTGGCGTGAAGATTCACCTGGTTCATTAACTCGTGGTGCCTGATAGAATATAAAAAAAAAGAAAACTGATTATTTATCGAGCATCTGAGAAATCTGGCTTAGCAACTTATTTCGTACTGTAGTGAACACTAGGGCTTAATCGCGCTTAAAAAAATACTTTGCTAACAAGAGTCTACTCTTACGCGCTCCTATGGCTCTGTGAATTCTTTCTAGGGTCCAGGGATCCTAAACCTGCCTCTGATACCAATTTGTAACACCCCTTCCCAGTATTTCAGAAATCAGCCGTCCGGCCGGGTCAGCGATATAAAGAAAACTAGGAAACAGTATTAAAACTAGTAGCAGCAGGTAATAAAATCTATACTAAGCAATTTAAGACTTACAGCGGAAGTTTAAAAAGTAAACTAAGGGTAACCACATACCTGATATCTGGATTTCACAGAGCCACTAAACAGGATAAAGAACTGAATTAACTGAAAATCTGGTTAACCATAAATAGTCTGATACAAATTAGATAAAAACATTAATCTGTTACAATGTTCTCATCTACAAGTACGTGCTGAAATAGAGTAAACTGAATAAGATAAATAATACAAACTGACGCCACCATAATGCTCATCCTAGACGCAGTTTCCCACCTGGGTCACCTGAAAAACAGTGCCCACGAAGGGTCAGAGTAAGGAAAAATAACCCCTCCTAGTGACACTAAAACTCAGTTTTACATATGAATGCATGTATGCCTTTGAAAAATAATTTTATGCATTAAAAACTTTTATGCTATGTGCTATGCATGTCTTCGCACTATTCTCTGGTCAAACATCTACTCGTACTAAGCACGTGACTTTTATTTTTCTAACTCAAGACCTGACGTTTTCTAACTAGCATACTGTCTCACGTCAGGTCTATACTTGAGTTCTAGGTGGCTTCTAACCTGCTTATCTACTAGGAAGGCTCTAGGCAGAGTAGCTCCTAACGCGCAACTGAAACTGACGACCCGAGACCATCTTACGAACCCAATTGTTCTAGTGTCACGCGGACACGGTCTCGAATCTACTAGCTGGCTCAAGGGAAGACACTTCCCAAGTCTGTACTACTCATAAGGTTCCATGTGCCTTATGAGAAAGGTAGTGCGCCTCTACCTAGCACGGAAGAAACTCTGTATGCTGACTGACCTTTTTGGTCTGACGCTACTCTGCAAGGGATATCTTTTCTGGTGTACTACTAAGCGACCCTTGACTTCCTGGCGGTCGACTTGAAGGGACATTTACGCCCTTGATCGGAACAAAATTCAAACATACGAACACGGTTAACGCTTTCGTACTCTACGTTTCTGTTCATGACCCGACTACTTGGGTCTTGGGGAAATCGTGTCACCCTACACGTTTTTCGTAACCGTTTTCCTATCACCACACCTTTCTATGCATGATCATGGTACTTGAGATAGATCTATTTATGTGTATAAAATTATTATACTTGATATATCTAACTAAAAGGAATTTAGATTTCCTTACAGCGGTGGTGCGGCGCTCGTACACTCGGCACGGCGGCATCTTCTATTTCGAAGGTGATCCTACTGTTGGGGACCTTCAAGTGCTGCCCCGACTCCACCGAAAAACCTGCAAAATTTAGGGCAGCCCTAAATCCAACATTTCCCCTAAGGATTTCCGATGGAAAAATCCAAATCATCTTAGGTTGCAAGAATATAAGTCCTAGCTGTGCATATTACCTATATGCGGAGAGATTGGGGCTCTCAAAGCGTCCCACACAAAACCCGTGGAGGATCACGACAACCAAAACCTAGAATAGGGCAAAAGGAACAAAATATTGGTTAGTCTAATCCTCTAAAACGAGGGATCTTCAAGAGGAAATCGAGATTAAGGAGGAATCGACTCACCGGAACCAAAACGAAACTCACACCTCCGGCTAGGGTTGGAACCCGACACTTCCAAGACCAAGGAAGGAAAAGGAATGCTTGTTGGCGCCTGCAGAGGAGGGAGGAGAAGTCGGCGTGCGATTTTTGAGGGGGATCGGCCGTCGGAGAGGACCCATAGGCGTCGGCTGGGCGTCGTCGTGCGGAAATCGTCGGGCTACTGTGCGGCTTGCGGTTTCCTATCTCCCGTGAGGGAATGAGGCGTGCGGATTTCTTTTATTTGAGGGGGTGCGGGATTTTTTTTTTAATAACCGTAAGAAGTAGGGGGGAGGACTGCTATTGGCACCCCAAAGCCAACACTATGTTGTTATACGCAAACCACGTCACTCAAACACCTTAAATTCTAAAATGATTTCGCTATGCAACACTATTAACCTTTAATGTGCGTCACACTAATATTATAGCTAACATACGTTACCAAATAATGGACGCGACCCTAAGCATAGTAACGTTGTACCTTGATGATGCGCTGTCTCGTTCAGAATCCGTCGCGACTCGCCCCTACAATTTAAATAAATTTTTGCGTCAAAATTTACGGATGTTACAGCTCCCATGCGGTGGAAAGAGAATATGATCTTTGACCACATGCTTGTTGAAGAATGTGTTGGTGATTCATAGGCAGTGGTTTATGGGAATCCATTGTCACTTATTAAGGATGGACACCTAAATGATCTTTCCATAACTAAGATGAAGCTTGGGCGAACCAATCGACTGATGTTGAATAGGCAAACATGAGTTGTGGTTTGGTCTGTTGCTCGATTTGACTTTCTAGGACCCTGGTTTTAAACTGAACCTATCTGAACTAATTGGCTTCAGTATTCCACACTGAATCTGTTTAGTGTTCTACTGATCCAATTATGTGTCCCTTCCGTGGTTTAAAAGTTTTCAGTGTAAGATTTGTATGGAAATGGAACAATCTTCTAACAATTCTTCCTTCAAAACGCTTCAAACTAAAATTGAAATTATCTGATCAGTTCTTTTTTGATGTTTTGGTTGACAGGAACAATAAACATTAAGCACCTTGATGACAACATTGATGCCCTAATGGTCAAGCTCACAGAGGAAGACATGAAAGAAATTTCAAGTGCAGTACCCATTGAAGAGGTGGCGGGAGGTCGAATCTATTCACATTTAGTGCCAAATTCATGGAAATTTGCCGATACTCCGGCAAGGGAAAACAATGCGTCTACTTGAAGATTTGGTTTATTTTTTGAATTAAGATTTTATTTACCCTGCTGTATGTCCAAGGATTTATGTGGAGCCTTATTGTCACTTTTAATGAATATTAACATATATATGGCAAGTTCAGTATAGCTTTCAGACAATCATTTTTGGGATTTGATTTTTGTTTGCTTGGGCTGCTGAGATTCATTATTATTATTATTTATCAAATTTATATTCCACTAGTAAAGGTGTCACCGTGTGACCTTGAGGTCACGTGTACGAGTCCTGGAAGCAGCCTCTCGCAAATCATGCACTTTATTACGGGTTGATATTAATTTGCAGTAGCCTTTGCCTTCAGTATTTTTTTAAAAAAAATTACTGCTAACGATTCTCTTGTTACATGACCTGCAGCTTTTCATTAAATCTCTGAAAGTTGTTTTCCCCCTCTCTTATTGATGCTTTCTTCTCCAGTTTAAATATTATTTAACTGCAAGAAGCTCCCCTTCGCATAATATACTCTATTCTTTACATGCATAACGGCTCTCTTTCTCTTCTCCCATTGTCTTTAACTTTTTATCTACATGTGTGATTGCTTGGGTGGTGGGGTTTCATATTCATGCACGCTTGAACTTTTAACTCTGGATAATCTTTTCTTACAGATCTGAAAATACCTGGATATCCTGCCTCCCACACATTTAAAGCTAAAGGGTCTAGAATTTCATTTACCGCTCAAGTAGATTGTTGGAGATGTTTTCTATTGTAGTTTTTTTTAGACTGCGCTCGTATCGACCAGGCACAAGGGGCCTCGCCGCCAGAAGTGCTTTATTTTTATTAAGGGATTATGTCAATTTTGTTCATTTTATAGATACATAAAAAGTCACTCTGTGGATGTAATCTGTTTATAGATATATTTGTGTGAGATTATTCTTAGTTGTAGTCTTTGGAATGCAGAATCCCATTTTTCATCTAGCTATCAGATAAGATGAAAAACATTTTACTGTAAAGACCAAGTCAGTAGTTCGATTTTCGTGTGGGCTGAATGATCGCATTTTTGATAGTAATTGTTCTGTCAAGTTCTTTTTCTCCAAAAAAAGTTGATCATTTTGAAAATTATTTAGTTTTTCTAACGATTCATATTTCATTTGAAAGGAAGCTTTGACGCACAGGTTGAGGTGTTGCCGTGTGGCTTTGAGGTCACGGGTTCAAGTCTTGGAAGCAGCCTCTTGCAAACATGCAGGGTAAGGTTTTACCTACATTTCACCCTTGTGGTTAGACTCTTCCCTGGGCCGCTCTTTATTCATATTTCATTTACGATGGAGAGTACGATCGTCCAGATCACGAAATTAAGCTGTGGATCGCTCTGCTGAAGCGGACGGAATAATTTCTTGGATCAGAGATCTAACAAATGAGTTGACTCTTGCAGGACTGTTCAATAATATGATGTTGGGATTTGTGAGAAAGGAAGAGATTCAGAGTTGGGAATCCCAATGGAGAGGACTGCATTGCAGGCCTTGCCTGATTCTGAAAGGAAAAAGGGAATAAAGAAGAAAGGAAAAGGCAAGTCAGTCCCCCTCCCTCCATTCTTTTTTACCAGACAAATTGCATGTATTGTACTCTTTAACCCCTCCAACTCTCCTCTGCTTCACCAAAGCCAGAGCACCCTCTCATCCCTTTAGGTCCTGTGAAAAAAAATTGTTTTTTTTATGATAATATTGGAGCCAGAATAAAGTCTAAAAGTTAAATATGCGGCTGAAGATATTCTTTTTGTTTTTGACATTATTCAGTATGAATCATTACGCAGGTTTGAATACCTAAACGTTTTGAAGGGTTTTGATTTTACTGAAGAATGCTTCCCTCTGTATTAGTCGTGCATGTAGTATAAATCTAGAGTTTCCTGTATTATTATTGTTGGGGATCTGGACGAATTCCTCTAGGAAAACTGAATAGAAAAAGAAACACAGGCTTTGCAATATTTTATTAATCCAATAAAAATATAGAACACTAGTCCCATAAATAAGAACGTGCGCGATTTGTACCTGAACAAACATTCATCGTCCTCGGATGACCAACCCCACCAGATTTAGCCTTGTTACGGATACGCACCCACCAACATCCACACCCGTGCACAACTCGCTACCACTCTTGCAGCCCGCCGGCTGCACGCGTGAAGTCTGCCACCGCACTCTTATCACACCACACATTCGCTACCTGCTGCAGCCCACCCCCGGCTTCGGAATGAGAGGGATTGAGGAAGAAAGGTGGGTGTCAGTTGTCTTCTCTGATGCTCTTGCCACAGCGAACAATTAATATATAGCTTTTGTTCATTCGGCTGAAAAAAATCAATCATTCATTACGTATGTGTGGTTTGAAGAATAGGCATGTTTGCAACGTCTCAACCGGTTTCACATATCAATGGGAACGGATTTGGTTGTTGTAGGATCCGAGCAAAAATTGCAGCAAACACCACCTTAGTTTGGGATCTAGAACATCACTTGCACGGAGCATCATCTATATAAAGCACTGTCAGATTTAGCACCAACTACATGAAGCACTACCTCAATGGTGAGATAATATATAGTCAACCTTTCGAAGTTGACTCCATCTCCATTTTAGCTCACCTTCGGGATGTCGACGCACCACGATCGCAAAAATTGAGTCGTAAAACCGGAATCACAGAAAGGGCGATCCACTGCACTAGCTCGACTATTTTCCATTTCACATGTAAAAATCTTTAGTACACCACTTCACACTATGGGTTCAGTCAGTACAAACTACTGAGCTGCACAACCCCCGTGAGCATGACACACCCTCATGTCACCTTCACAACTCTTGTCACAAAACTGCTGCCACCCGAATCCAATCTTCCCAATGAGAAGATTTTTGCGTAGCTTAAGTACCAAATGTACTATCTAAAACCCGCACACCATCGCCGCT
Organism: Platanthera zijinensis; assembly: GCA_039513925.1. NCBI lineage: Eukaryota > Viridiplantae > Streptophyta > Magnoliopsida > Asparagales > Orchidaceae > Platanthera > Platanthera zijinensis. Next base: position 12,983,747 of record CM077081.1, on the reverse strand, counting down.
CCATCATGCATCTGAATGTCCATTTCCCCTATGTTGGGAGATCACGACCAAAGCCATTGCCCAATATACCAATCATGTCATCGTCTTCAGAGAACTGAGCATTGAAGCAAATGTGTTGCAATGCACCAAAATTCAAAATATAGCTCCTATCAGAGTCATCATGACTCTCAATGATAGTATAAATATCATCACTCTACCTCCTAAGCATAATGCCACCATGCTTGCATCATGGACTTCCCCAGAACTCTGCAAGGTTGCAAGCGGTTCCTCCTGGTATTATCGCTTTGTTTGCGGTGGTAACAAACAATGTTTTTCTTCAGTGTCGATCGAGCCCGTGCTCCTTTCGATCTCTTGTCGAACGCTCTCCCTCGTTTCTCTATCGCCAAAATGTGCTCACTCTGGGGAGCAGGTCCTTCAACATCTGACTAAACAGTAAAACTAATGTGATCTCATCTATCTTCACTGTATCCTTTCCATATATGAGCGTGGTCACCATGTGTTTGTTGGACAACCAAAGCGATGTAAGAAGCAATAGAGCATTGCCTTCTTTTTCATCTTTGCACCAGCCACATACAATTTGTTTAGAAGGTTATTGAAAATATTAAGGTGCTCATGCAGGTTGACACATTCTCACATCTTAAGTCCGTACAATCGTTGCTTCAGAAGAAATCTCGTGGTCAATGACTTGGTCAAATGTTGCCTCCCAAACTTCTCCTAAAACTTGACCACAATCTTTTCAATGCCAATGTTGAAGAACACTTTGTCGTCAATGCATATCCTGGCTGTGCTATTGTCACGCTCATCCTAGTCTATCCACTCATGTCCTTTACTTCACTGGGCAATTTTTCTCGCCCCAACACTCTTGTCAACCTCGACTTAACTAGCACATTTTTGATGCCAATCTGCCACAAACTAAAATTGTTGTTGATCAAACTTCACCACCGAGTATAGATTCAAAGTAGCATTCTTTCCAGAGATAATTGTCCTCCAGCACAATTGAGGCTTGATTAATTCAAAGACAACAACTGAAAGAATGGGGAGCAGATCTAGTCGTCACCCCACCACAATTAACCTTTTTCTCAAACGTCCACTCATTCGCCAACAAAACCTGATTCTGATAACACGTGTTGGAAATCCGGATGAATTCCCATGCGCAACTGAATACAAGATGACCAGAAAACCCAAACTTTGCATTATTCTATTAATCCAATAAAAATACAATCCACAAATCAGTAGAATACACGTCTGATACAAGCACTGCGAAAAGAATCGCATACCTTCGATTTGCAGGATCGAGAATAGAGATCTGAAAAACAATCCACAATCCGCAAATACAAACACACAAGATTCAAACAAAACTTCATAGCGGCAAGTCAACCGCCATCAGAACTATAGAGGGGAGTAGAAGAAGAGGGGGTGGGTGTAGGTTGCCTTCTCTGGTGTCTTGCCACCATTAGCATCAACTGGAACGGAATCACTACATATATATAAAGGCTTGCTGGTGAGCCTAAGGGGTCGTCGGAAAATCATGATCAAAAGTCAATGCTTTCACTTAGTTGACTATTATTATTTTTCTTTTACCCTTGCTCTTCTCCACTAGTTACGATAATTGTCTACCCTTCCCTTCGTATCAAAAGTGGCATGAGATCAGCCCTTAGAGATAATAATTTACCAATGCACTGCTGTGAGAAAAGTCAACTTCATGTTTGATGTCAACCTCAATTGGGTCAACGCTCACACTGCATTTGCATGTACTTGTAAAAGGAAAATTATATTTTATGGATAAATTTGAGCATACAGATTACCAAAGTTGAAAATATTAAAAATAAATCAATTTGAAAGCACAGCGGTCAGGACTAATTCTACTTAAAAGCTGGCCCAAAAGCCGAACCAAATGAAGCCTAAGCTGGCAACAATAGTATCATAATTCAACTTAAAATTTGCGGGTCTTCAATTGTCAATGGGCGAACACTCATTAGCGGTCACCCCAAGCTCTGCTGACCGGCGGTTAGCTACGCCTATCGACGGGCATGGTGTGGCCACCGCTCCGGGCTGGGGGTGACCTCATCCATTCCAAGGACGGGCAAGGGCAGGAGTTCATCGCCGGAGGGGGCGTCAAGGAAATTTCGTGTTCCGTCGATGCTCTGACTGGTTGAAGCATGAAGGTCAAAGCTCCGGCCAATCGTCGATCTCAAGTGTCCCATGCTTGTAGCTCTCTGAAGGAGCGTCGTGGCAGACAACTGCGGCGTGGCGGCGGCCGAGTGCTGAAGGTGGTGGCCGGAAAAATAGGGGATGAAGAGGGGTTGAAATGGGACTACTCCGGGCGTGGGTTCAAAAGTGGAAGTAGTTTTGGGGTCGGTATTAGGGTTAGGGTTTGAGCTGTAGCCGAAGAGAGGGTGGTGGAGGAGAGGGGCGGTGGGGATGTCATTGGCGGCTGGCTTTGAGTGGGCCATGATCCTTGCACTCTCTTCTGCTAGGGCATCACAGAAGGCCCTGTGGGTGATGAAGCTGTCCTTCCTGCATGTTTATAAGGAACATGCATTCATGAGATAAAAAAGGACAGTAAAAATAAGTACCATGGAACATTTGATTTAGAATTTTCTGTTCTCATGTAATCATTGTATAAATCATATAATTCTGTTCAGTTTTAAATTGATTTGTTTCACATTATTCATGTAAAAATTTAGATTCTAAATTACACACTCTAGAGGTAACATGTGGGTCTGTTTGACACGGTAGTAGCCGTTGTGCCCGTGGTGGTTATGAATCATCGAACGTGAACACCCAACCTCACCTAAAAAACTTCATTCACTTTTATGTTCAAAACTAGTTTTCTTTTCTTTGTAGCAGTCATAACCGTTGTTATGCGGCTATGCCAAACATAAATCATGTTATGGTGCCAAAAAGAGCCAAAGCCAAAGTCGTAAAAACATGTAACTTGAAGTTAAAGTTGTAGTTAGATGGCATTAAAATATTTTTCTTTTCAAAAAATGTGAAATACATTATGATTATTTGCTACATTATTAATATATAAAAGAAGTAAAGATGATTTCTATTTGAATTTTGGAGTATAAAAGAGTACTACATAATGCTCCTGAAATTAAAGAGAGAGTTTGGTAACAACAATAAATGAATTTAATACATGGGACCCAATAAATCTGCAGTGAAAAATTAATTTAACTAAAGAATAGCTGGATGGAGCAATAAATGGAACAGAGGAGTACTGCTCCTGATCAATACTATAAGTGAAAATGATGTCTAAGCAGGCAGATGCATGCAGTGTAGAACTGTAGACTAATATTTCAGCTGCTTTGTCTGTCAATTTTGTACTAAACAGAAGCTACAGACTGCTTGCTATATATGTCATCATGAATGTATGGATTTATACACTTTTTATTGATTAGTGAAAATGAATTCATAACTCAATCCTCTGTGATGTACTTCTTTTCTTAAGCTTCCAATCTCCCTTTAGAGGAGATAACTTTTGATGAGATTATGACAAAAAAATACAATGTTTTAAGTAAAATATTGCCTAAAAATCCTTCTATAGTTTCATTCTAGCACACGTAGGGGCATAGAATAAAATTTTTTTTTGCAAAAATGTTATGTGGAGCTAAATTTTTAGAATCATCCGGGTTTTCAAAACCGCGTTCGAATTTAGGCTGCGTTTGACGCGGTTTTTCGCAACTTATTTGCTCCAGTGAGGTTGTACAAAAACGTTATTGTCATAAAATATATGTGTGGTATGACAAATGTTACAAAAAAAAGAAACTAGTTTGTGGCATAAGATTTTGGTATGACAATGACGTTTGTGTCCAACCTTACCGGAGCAAATAAGCTGGGATAAGCCACGCCAAACGCAACTGATGGGGTTGAAACCCCATTTATAGGCTTGGGTGTGCACTTAATTATCTCCCACATGATCCCTCATATTGTGAAGATCATGAGTTTGACTGGTCAACCCACTCCCCCATGATCTCCACCACAATAGAAGAGATCATGGTGGCCTCCCACTCAACAACTACCGTCGGCCGCCGCCGTCAACTGCCGCCGCCGCTTGCAGGTTGGCCACCGTCCGATCATTATTGGGCATCCGTCGCCGTCTGATCTACAGGTAATCACCCACTAAACCACCAAGTTAGTGGGGGGGAGGGGCCCGCCATAACCACCTCCTAGTGGCTATAAAAGGAGCCTCATGTCTCCTCATTTCTCATCTTTTCGCTCCCAGAGTCTTCTTCTTCCTCAGGCCAGAGCTCTGTTGAACTCCTCCCTTGGGTCATCTTCAAGCCGCCTGCGAGCCAAGTCCCCAAGTGCGCGGAGAAGGGAAGAAGAAAACCACCGCCAACGCTCAAATACACCAGCCACCAATTTAGCATATAGCACTCCCTCATCGCAGCCTGTTGCCCGTTGCGAGTCAGAAATTCTCTCTCACCTCCAAGTTATAACGAGGAGCAGTCTGTCGCTCTCGATTTCCCAAATGCCCTGTAACCACGAGCAGATAGTGGACATTGACCGACACAGATCCGGTCATGTGGTTTTTAACCCAGTTGAAGGGATTTTCCACATAAAAACGTCTTGTGTCAATTCGTTCTTTTCACTGACTGTGTGCACGTTCGACCATCCCGAGGGCTAAGGCGGTCTAGTTTATTCCGGTCCGACCGGGACGCCGAGTTGGCCCGCAATAGTTTGGCGCTGTCTGTGGGAATCACGATCCCCAATATCCCTCAGAAGTCAAGACCTCCCTCCTTGCAATATTCAAGTTCCGCTTCAATGGCGAAAAGAAGTGCCCGCACAGCTGAAGGATCCGTCCCAAAAGGACACACTGAACTAACACGCTCCCACTCTCTGATGGACGTGCCATTGACCGCAGTGGCCGATTTCCCGCCGGTCACCGCCCTCGAGGGGCGAGTTCAACAAATGGAGGAGCAGCAAACTGAAATGCTCGCTCTGTTCAGGAATTTGGGAGCGCCTCCTGCTCCCCCTCTAGAACCAGTTAACCCGCCACTGTCAAATCATGGCAGGGCGCAGGAAGCTTCAAGACAAGAGGCGCCCGAAGAATACTCTGACGCCGCCAGCCCCACTCGGCTGGCTCGTGTAGAAGCTGAAACTGGGCTAGCTACACCGCCACAACTGGGGAGACGAAGCCCAACTTCCCCCGCTCGAAAGGTTCACCCGGGAAAAAATTCAGGAGGTGATCGCATAAGAATTCCGGCAAGCGGCCCGACGGGATATTCATACTCACCGACCACTCTGTCAAGGCTCCCCCCTCACACCACAAATCCTGGCTCACCCAATCCCTCATGGTTTTAAGCTGTCAAATATTGAGACGTTCGACGGAACAGACGATCCGTTGGAACATGTTAACCATTTCACTACCATCATGAGGATCTATAATGATCCTGATCAGTTACTCTGCCAAGTGTTCCCAGCCACTCTCAAGGGACAGTCCCGCACATGGTTTCACTCATTGAGGGCGGGCACCATTGCCAACTTCACAGAGCTAACGAGATAGTTCGCGGATCAGTTTACAGCAAATCGGAGGATCGTCCACGATCCTTCCCACTTATCAGGTATCCGCCAGAATGAAGGGGAGTCTTTGAAGGACTTCTTCCGCAGGTTCTCTGCAGAAGCTCGCCAAATCCCAGGGGTCGACCCAGAGCTATTAAGAGGAGTGTTCCTTGGGGTGTCTCCGCCCCGACGGCTTCTATTCCGCATTAGTGAGGGAAACCGTCGCTAGCTACCCCGACCTCGTACACCACATAGAGGCGTAGATCGCAGCTGATGAGGCTATTGAAGCTCATCATCAACGGTTCAATGGCAACCAGAAGCGAAAAAGGGAGAAGGAGTCAGCCCCTCAACACCAAGAAGGAAGATCCCGAGAAGAACGTCAGAACGGGCAACGCCGACGTGACCATCAGAGAGATCAGTCGCCCTGGGATTACACACCCTTCAACACCTCCGGGACAAATGTATTTTATGCAATCCAAGGCAACAAGACTCTCCGCAATCCCAGACCCCTCGCTAAAAATACAGGGAACCAGACAAAGTACTACGAATTCTATCGGGGATGAGGACATGATACAGAAGATTGCTCTAAGCTTAAAGAGGAAATCGAGTATCTCGTCGAACAAGGCCTTCTGGGGAGATTCTTATGGGGCTAAGCACCAAGTGTGCTAACAGGAAATTGGCCAACTGCTTGCTAGAACGGACTGGGGGGCAACCTCTAAGTCGACCGACCAAAGAGAGGGCTTCATACCTATCAGCAGAGATCTGCCCATTATAGTGTTTATATATTTTACTTTCCTATGAATTCTTTGTGAATTTCCACAAGAATAGTCTCACGACTGTAACTCTAAAAAATTTTAAAGTTTTCTCATTTCAGGTCTATAGAAGGCAAGCTAACATCATCCGTGCAGTTTGAAATGCGTATTTACTTCGCCCAAGTGCGAAGGCGTCCATTTACACTCACAGCAACTGCCTTCGGGCAGCGCACTCCTCACAGCAACTGCCTCTAGGTAGCGCGCTCCTCACAACAACTGCCTCCGAGCAACGCGTTCCACAGAGCAACTGCCTCCGCGCAGCGCGCTCCTCACAACAACTGCCTCCGGGCAGCATGCTCCTCACAACAACTGCCTCCAGCCAACGCGCTCCTCACAGCACCGCACAGCAACTGCCTCCGGGCAGCGCGCTCCTCGCAGAGACTGCCTCCGGGCAGCGCGCTCCTTGCAGCGACTGCCTCCGGGCAGCGCTCTCCTCGCAGCGACTGCCTCCGGGCAGCGCGCTCCTCGCAGCGCCTGCCTCCGGGCAGCACGCTCCTCGCAGCGCCTGGCTCCGGGCAGCGCGCTCCTCGCAGCGCCTGGCTCCGGGCAGCGCGCTCCTCGCAATACTACGTTTGAACAACGCTCTCCTCACAGCAACTGCCTCCTGACAGTGCGCTCTTTACCACATCTGCCTCCGGGCAGTGCGCACTTTACCACATCTGCCTCCGGGCAGTGCGTTCCTTATTATACCCTGATCGAGTATTTACATTCTCCGGTAATTAATCCATAGCCAACAAAGCCGCGGGCTGGAACTATGTAAACTAAGCCGCGGGCTGGAACCGTGCAAACTAAGCCGCGAGCCAGTCTCGTGCAAAATTCCCTGCAAGCCAGCCTTGTGCGCTCTAAAGCCACAAGCCAGACTCGTGCAAACTTCCCCGCAAGCCAGCCTTGTGCGTGCTAAAGCCGCGAGCCAGACTCGTGCAAACTTCGCCGCGAGCCAACCTCGTGCGCCCTAAGCCGCAATGAAAGCCCACGCAAAAGTCACGAGCCAGTCTCATACGAGCAAGAGTCACGAGTCAGTCTCGCGCGAGCAAAAGTCGCGAGCCAGTTTTGCGCAAAACGACGCTGCACGCTAAACTTACGCAGAATAACTTGAATCTTGCCAACTGAGGTATCATTCTGGAGGCGCACCCGAAATTTTGCATCTCAGCGACCTGTTTCCTTCCACAGATAAACACTCAACGCACCTTATATATTACACCTTGCGCATATTGCGTACGCACCGTGCATCGCACACACGGCACTCGTTATGCACTATGCACATCACATGTTGTGCACTTCACACCTCATGTACATGTCACATGTCATGCACTTTGAGCACACACAAAGCACAATTGTGCATATCGCGTCATGCGCGCATAAAATCCAAACATTCACCTCGCTTGCCCCGGGCTCACCACACATATCAAAACAGGACCATCACTGCGTGCAAGATCTTTATCTCCAGTCTAGCAAGTGTATCTTACGACTCTGTGCACATTGCACTCTTACACACAATCAACGCATATTGCGCGCCTTAAGCACACTTCATGTGCATAACATGCACAATGCACATTACACATCTCGTGCATGCAAAACCTGGCACACGAGGCGTACCCTATACGGTCTAATCTCTACACCTTGAGTGCATTTTGCTGTACGCACAAAGCATAAAACCTACGGGCCCCGTGAAATGGAGCACGCCCGCGTAAGTACATTAGCACGCACACGCGCGCGCATCAAGGCACGTGCGCGCAGCACGCGCGCGCTCGCAGTGCGTGCGCACAATGCGCGCACACAACGCTCAACATGCAGCCCCAGCGCGCACGTACGACATGCACATTACACATCTCGTGCATGCAAAACCTGGCACGTGAGGCGTAACCTATACGGTCTAATCTATACTCCTCCAGTGCATTTGTTGTACGCACAAAGCATAATACCTATGGGCCCCGTGAAACGGAGCACGCCCACGTAAGTACATTAGCACGCGCACACACGCGCATCAATGCACGTGAGCGCAGCCCGGCGCGTAGCACGCGCGCGCTCGCAGTGCGAGCGCACAGTGCGCGCGCACAACGCGCATCATGCATCCCCAGCGCGCGCGCACGAGGCACACTGTTTGCGCCTGCAGTGCGTGCAGTGCGCGGGCACTGCGCGCGCAGTGCGCAGGTACAGTGCGCACAACATGCTCTATTTCCGCGCGCAGTGCGCACAATGCGCACAATGCGCACAATGCGCTCGCTTAGTGCGCGCGCACTGTTTGCGCGTGTACTACGCGCGCGCGAACAGCGCTCGCGCAAACCCACGCGCGCGATCCCACGCGACTTGGTCCTCCCGCCTCCTCGCATGCCCACGCAGTGGCTGCCTCCGCACCGCCAGACCGCGGGGGCGCCGAGAGTCCCCCTCTTTTTTGGTCGCGTTGCCGCTTCCTCTTGACGTCCCCTCTCTCCTCCAGAAATCTTTTAACATATTTTTATCTGGGCTCGCCCAGCGCCGCTCTCCGATATTTCTGCTCTGTCGCTGCATGCCGTCATAGTCGAAGGGAATGAGAGAAAATCTTTGTTCTTTCCCTTGTGCCAACCTCTGACAATAGAGGATTTGGGGGGCAATTGATGGGGATGAAACCCCATTTATAGGGTTGGATGTGCACTTAACCATCTCCCTCATGATCCCTCCTATTTTGGAGATCATGAGTTTGACTGGTCAACTCACTCCCCCATGATCTCCACCATAATAGAAGAGATCATGGTGGCCTCCCACTCAACAACTACTGCCGGCCGCCGCGCCGCCGCCCGCCTTTGGCCACCGCCAGCCACCGCGCTGCCGTCGGCCGCCTCCCGCCGCTGGTCGTCATCGCCGCCAGCCGCCCTCCGCCGCCGTCAACCGTCGCCGCCGCTTGCAGGTTGGCCACCGTCCGATCATTACTGGGCATCCGTCACCGTCCGATCTACAGGTAACCACCCACTAAACCACCAAGTTAGTTGGGGGGCCCGCCATAACCACCTTCTGGAGGCAATAAAAGAAGCTTCAGGCCTTCTCATTTCTCACCTTTTCGTTCACGGAGTCTTCTTCTTCTTCGGGTCAAAGCTCTGTCGAACTCCTCTCTCCGGTCATCTTCAAGTCGCCTACGAGCCAAGTACCCAAGTGCGCGGAGAAGGAAAGAAGACAACCATCACCAACGCTCAAACACGTCGGCCACCAAGTTAGCATATTGCACTCCCTCGGCATAGCCTGTTGCTCGTTACGAGTCAGAAATTCTCTCTCACCTCCAAGTTGTAACGAGAAGCGGTCTGTCGCCCTCGATTCCCCAAATGCCCTGTAATCGCGAGCAGATAGTGGACATTGACCGGCACAGATCCGGTCACGTGGTTTTTTATCCAGTTGAGGGGTTTTTCCACGTAAAAACATCTTGTGTCAATTCTTTCTTTTCACTGACTGTGTACGCGCTCGACTGTCCCGAGAGCTAAGACGGTCCAGTTTATTCCGGTCCGACCGAAACACCGAATTTGCCCGCAAGAGCAACCTTAGTAGTTCGACCGACAATAACAATTCTCTGAGGGAACATGACCGATACTATTGCATGTTAAAACACCTGTAATTTTAATATTTTAATCCTGCAATAGTTTTTCACAAAGACTAAACTTTGTAAGTACCAACATGCAGTGCAACAAGCCTGATCACAAAGTGATGCAGAAGCTTATGTTCTGTCATATAAAAGCAAAGTTACGAAAAAAACTGTCATGTGGTTCTGGTTGCAGCAATCATTTGCCTGCTGGCAACAATTTTACAATGTGTGTTATGCAGCTATCACCCACTACTACAAGTTATTATGTCCTTGAATTTTGGTTGTAAACTCTATGGTTTTTCAATAGCTTGCACTAAATCAAAATTTTCCTTATGATTCAGAATTTTGGTTGTAGACAAGATTCCCTTATATGTTTCTAAAACAAGCTTGGATATTCACTTAAAAAATTAGTGTGTAGTTATTTGCTAATTAGTTAAATGTGTGTTTAAATGCTTAATAAGGTTTGGCTAATTAAACCTTCTGTCAAAACAGGCAAATTTGCTTGCATACTACAAGAAAATTCATATGTAGACTAAATACTAAGAACAAAGGCAATATGCATAAATATGTCATGTAATAGTAGTTGTATATATTTATCAATATATAAAAGCATCGCTTGCACTCATATTCATTTCAACATGCGAGTTATCATAGTGTTTATGTTACTAAGGCTCCGTTTGAAAAGACTTATTTTCACCGGTCAAGCGGTGGTGAAAATAAGTCCTCTCAAAAGGAGCCTTAGTACTATCCTTAGAGTTTTTCTCTAAATTCCCCCCCCCCCCCCATATAGTCCAAAAATAAAGCTCTCTTTTTCGCGATAAATTCAATCTTCCTCCTCCCTTAAGACATTAGCACTCAAGAATCAATTTCTAAACCCTAAGGGTCCTTCATTCTAATTCTGTTAAGTGTTCAGTTAATATATAATTTTTAATTACTAAATTAGGCTTAGAGTGCTAGCTAGTTCCATTATTATATTCCTTAATACTCTCTCTTTCTCTCTCTATATATATAAATCATTTTTCTTGACAAACTTAAATACACATTTTAATTTCCTAACTTAATATTTACCTATATATCTAGGGCTTTTGTTTGGTAGTGCGGCACTTCATTATCATAGAATGCATGTTTCACAAGACAGATTATAACCATTACCAAGAAAATAGACTAGTTCCGACTTCTGAGCATAAAATGCATGCATGAATTTTTGTAGGTAAGGTCGGACGTTCACGATCGACGGTTCATGACCACCGCGTTTGTCAAAGGAAGCCCTATGTCTCAAATACGTTTGTTAAGAAAACTCCACTTAAGAGTTCAGACACTTTTTTTTGGTACATTTAATAATTATTTAATATATAGATATAAAATTATAGTAATAAAAATGAAAAGAAACCTAGAGAAGAGGGTTCCACAGTGGCATGTATACTCCCTGGAGCCGCAAGTCTTGTCGTGCGCCTTCCAATCCGAGAAAACGGCGTACTTCTTGGAGCACTTATCGCACGACCACCGCTTCTCGCCGTGCTTCCGGCAGTAGTGCTTCTTCACTCCGGTGAGGTCTCCGAGAGCTCTGGAGGGGTGGTGGTGAACGCACGACGGCTCCGGGCAGACGTAGACCGGCCTGACGGCCAGCTGCTTCTTCTGATCCGCAGCCTGATCCTTGGACGACCGAAGCCTCCAGGGCAGGTTGTGGCCTCTCATGTGAAGCTGCAAATTCTGCTCCCTCTGAAATCCTTTGCCGCAGATCTCGCACACGAACCGGTTCGTCGCCATCAGGCTTCTCGGCGACATCGCCACCACTTCCGCCGCCGGATCTTAATTTATATATTCAAAGATGCCAGCTAGCTTTAAGAAGAAGAAGAAGAACCATGTTAATTATATATAAATAATTAAATATACCTGGAGTTCCTGGCTGGCTTCTCTTCTTCTTCTTCTTCTGATTGTTATGGGAAGAGGAAGCTGTAGTAGCTTCTTCTGATGGAAACATGGTTAAGAGAGAATTTAATTAGGGTTTAGGGTGAAGAGGATGGGAGATATGGAGGAGGAGGAGAAGAAGAAACTCATGATCAGCAAGCTGCTGTATAGTAGTAGTACTGTCATTAATTTATTTATTATATATATACAGGCTGCTGCATGCACCTTTAATTAATTATTACTTTGCTTTGGCTGATATTTAAAAAGGTAAATTTTATGTGTAAATTAATTTCAGCTACGTTTTAATGGTGCTTTTTAAAAATAATGTTAAAGTAGGCTATGTGTAGACCGTTTATTTACGGGTTCATAAATCTTTATGATTTTTTAGTTTGATTAGTATTTAATTGATCTAGACATACCAGCATCATAAAAAAAAAAAACCTTCTAATGATCTTCCATGGGGGAGTAGAAAGACATGCTTTGGGTTGTTCTTATAAACTTTCAATATATAGGTAGGGTTTAATGGTGTGACGGACACAAGATATTTTTTGTGTGTGGACGGAGTACTAATTAGTTTATTTCAAAATTTTAGTTAACAAATATTGAAAAAATAAATCTAGGTGAAGCCTATTTACATTATTTTAATATTTTTGATGATTTTTTTTTCTATAATTTATTTAAATACGGAGAAAATGTGTCTATTTTTTATTTTATTTTTTTGTGCATGGGTCGGTTCGGTTCGGTTCTGCTCAGAACCGAGAACCGAACCATATATGTTCGGTTCTAAATATTTGGAACCAGAACCGAACCGAGTATTTCTCACCAAGAACCAGAACCGTATTCTCGGTTCTGGTTCGGTTCCGATTCTAGTTTCGGTTCCTAAATATTAACAAATAGTCAGATATTCATCAAATCATTAGCAACTATAATAATTTATTATTTAGAAGCATAACATATAATGTTGAAATTTATTTTATTAATATTTTTATGTCTGCAGACGTACACCCTAACCTTTTTCCATTTTATTCATGTCATCATACCCAACTGCACTGCAGTGTAGTTGGATATGAGGAGATGAATAAAATCTCTCATAAAGGAGGTCAAGGGATAGATGTCCGACCTCAACAACCCGTCATGAATAAAATGGAGAAGGGTTGGGGTGTACGTTTGCAGACATAAAAATATTAATAAAATAAATTTAAACATATAATGTCAACAAAAAGGAAAGGAATAAAAATAAACATATGACAATTGCCAAAATCCAAATAACATCATAGTCATTAGTCAATATTAATTGAAGTGATGCAGTCATAATCAGTAAAATTGTAGAAGTTCAAAGATAATAGAACTTTTATTAAGGGGTGAGTTCGGGTCGGGTCGGTTCTGGGCAGAACCGACACCAGAACCGAGAACCGAGTTGTAACCCCGATTCTTGGAAATTTAAGAACCGGAACCGATAGAACCGACCCAAATGGCACCGGTTCGATTCGGTTCAGTTCGGTTCTTCGGTTTTCGGGTATTTTTGCACAGCCCTAGCAAAAATAGTAAATTTAGACCAAAAAAATATATAAATTTGGGTGTCATGATCACGATTTGAACCCAAGACCTTAACATGAATCCTCCATTTGGTGCAATTTTTTTGCTCTGATGAATTTGAACAAAAACATCACCATGCGGGAGAGTGACAATCTAGGCAAGGAGCAAATATCGGGATGAGAATAGGAGTAGCAAGGGCTACTGTATTTTGTTTAAGAACTTATAAATACAGTTTTAAATTAAAAAGTGAGATGAAAATATTTGGAGGTAAATGATTCTTTTACTCCATAAATATTCTAATCTAAAACAGTTAATATTTTATCTATATTTAGCGACAAGTATTTTCCAACAAAATAATTCATTGTTATTTTTGTTTTGAAATTTTTTGTTGCTATTTTTTTAGGTAAAAACAAGTATCTATACATAAATAAATTTGATACTAATTAACAACAAATTATTTAGCTTTCTTAATTTTGTTATTAAATTATATTTTTCTTGCAGTATATTGATATTATAAACATTTTATCAAAATGAACTTTTTTTTTTCCTTTTAATATAGTATAAAAATTTATATTTTACTTCATTTCTTTTTTTAATGAAGGTGAAGATGCATGGAAAAAAAATCAACATAGTTTATGCTAAACCTTGAGCCCTCCAGCACAGAAGATGATACAGTTCTACAGAAGCAATACAATAATTTTGATAAGTCCAAGGACCTGTTTGGGAGGACGGTGACAGTTGGGGACGAATATGAAACCGCTTTTGTAAACACTTCCCTCTCCCGTAGGAGTAATTAAGCATAAGGCTTCTTTTGTTTAGGCGGAGGCGGGAAGAACCGAAGTATTCGAACCGGAGGGGGGTAGGAGCCGCTCCAGACGGAACGTTTTTCTCCGTTTCTCAGGGCGCGGCGGGACCAAATAAAGTAAACGCCGCCGGAGGCCGTTTGATTTCCCGCTTTCTGACGGTGTTTGCTCCAAACGTCCGACAAAAACAGTGAGTCAATTGAATAAATTGCAACTAAGAAAAAAATGCTCAGATTAACAAACGAAGGGTAAGCTCAAATAAACTTTTCAAGAGCACTAAAGTGACAAGAATTTCAATTTGATGATATTATGGTAGAACTTTACCAACCCTATGAGATTCATTTTCTTCCCTTTATTCAAATTAAAACAAAACTGAGATTATAATTATATGCAGCATGCCGTTTTAAAATCACTCATTTAGGATCCATTTGGGGGGATTTATTTTCACCGGTCAAGCGATTACGATCCCATGAACCGGACCATAATTAAGGCCTGGTTCATGCGGTCGTAACCGCTTGACCGGTGAAAATAAGTCCTCCCAAATGAAGCCTTAGGCTCCGTTTGACGTGGTGGTGGCGGTCGTGAACATGGGGATTAAGCGGTCATTAATCCTAAACGCACACCTAAGGAACTTCATTCATTTGAACATAAAAGTGAATGAAGTTACTTAGGTCGGCGTTATCCAAAGACAATTTAACCCTCATATACGACCACCATCACTGCTCCAAACGGGGCCTAATTACCTGTCATTCATACAAGAAAAATCAGTATAAAAATACTAATTTTAACATAGCATGCAGATAAATGTCCAAAAATAAGATGATTCCTCTATACCTCTCTTAATTCTTTGTTGGCTAAACTTCGTTTGGCACGGCGGTGCATGATTATGAATTATTGTTCATCAAAATTCCATGGATTTTTATGTTCAAAACTAGTGTTCTTTATTGTTGTATCAAAACATATCGTCTATATATTTCATCTACCCACATTTTTATTTTAAGAAAAAATATTCTAAATTTATTTGATGTCATATTATAGGTTTAAGATGGCCTAACTTAAGTTTAGGAGACCTAGGGAAAATATGTGGATAGTCCTCATTCGTTTTTGTGATCGAACGACCGAGATTTTATGATCTGATCAAATCGGACGGTTCAGATTGATCTGGCAGAGATACGCTGTTACACCGAGCTTTTTGATTGGCCCGTGATATTTCATTGTATATTTAGTACAGATATATAAAGTTTTTTATTAAAAACTTATGCAAGTGGCAGCTAGAATATATGTTTCGAAGGAATGATAAAATACATTTGTTTGAATTAATTGGATATGGCATAATTTACATTTTTATAAAGATATTATTCCGCGAATGAATTGAGGGCCACCACGAGGGATTTAAAGGCGGCCTGTTTCTTGGACCTTTTTAATATTCCTCATCAGCTTGAAACCACAAGCCACAAGGTGGACCAAGCCCGGTTCAAATTTCACTACATTGCCTCGGCACTTTTTTTTTTTCTAAAAATGGTCCTTTGTTATACTTTTTTTTTCTTTTTCAAGGATTAGTTGTACACCATAAACCCTGAAGACAAGCAATTTCAGAGGTTAGAATGAGCTCTGAGGCTTTTCAGAAATTGTGAATTTAGGTCGATCCTCCACTCAGGAATTCGCTCCGCTCCCCTTCTAGCGAAAAAGTTCCATCAAGCTTCCAAGTCACGACGTTCATCTCCGCGAGAGCGCTCCCACCAAGGTTGTGCTTCAGCAAGAGCGCTAACCATCGAGGTTCCGTGGACTTGGAGATTTCTCCCAACCGGAACGCTTCCATTAAGGTTTCATGGACTTAGCCATTTTCATGGCCGGAGCGCTTCCATCAAGGCTCCGGGTGTACAACCCCGGATTCGCTGAGTGGGGCCCTCGAAAGAGGCCTAGGCAAAGAAGACGATTCAGACCCGGGCACGCTGAAGAGGCGAGAGGGTGACATACCTCCTCGTCTCACCCGGGGTGGGTGCTGTGTACAAGGAGGGAGCGAGTGAGGCAGCGTGGCTTGCACTCGCCCCGAGCCATGGGCGGATGGCAGTCATGTGGGGCGTTGCGACCCGCACTCGCCCCTGGCTCAGGTGAGCAGTGAGTGCCTCTTCACGAGGCACTTGTCGTCTTAGGCGAGCGTGACAGTGTATTAGACTCGCTCAGAATTGATTCTCTAGGGGGCTCTCTTTTTGGTCTACTAGTAGCCCCTCCAAACAGTAGAGTTTCGCTATTTGCAGATCATTTTGGGTTGCGTATAGTAAAACCAAAAGCCGTCATTCCGCTATTTGTAGCCCATTCTTAGAAAGATATAAATAGACATCAATGACACCTTTGAGGGGATTCCTTTTCTTTGGCTTCTTCCTCCTCTAGTTGGTTCTAGTTGACTCAGCACAAATCCAGCCACCGGGTTTTTCCCTCTTTTCGAATTTTCCACGTAAAAAAAAACCTTTTGTCATTTGTTGTTATTTCTCTTTGACTGTTTGCGCCCCCGATCCAACTTTGAGCTAAGGCGACCCGATTCTCCGGACCCGGGAAAAACCGGATGGCCCATAACACATATAATATTTGTTGCGGTCCGCTCGAGGCTCCTAGTAGACCAGGTTTGAGGAACCGTTTTAGCCCGCTGAGCGGTCAGGCATGCAAACAGTCAGAGTTTCACATAGTTGAGAGAATGAGACTTGATTACGTGAAAAACCTGCAATCTGGGTAAAAAAACAAAGCGATCGATTCGGTGTCGACCTAACTTCCACTATCCAGAGTTTATTGCAAAGCTGTTTGGGAGAAGGCGAGGGTGATATGCCGCTGCTGGTTACACTTGTCGAGACGAGAGAGAGAACACAGAACGCGACAAGGTTCCATACTTTTCCGGTAGTCTTGCCCCTTTGTTCAAAGGGGAAAGTGCAATCTTGATAGTCTTGACGGGATCGCCTTGGCGGTACTTAGAGGGCTGCTTCCACGCTTTTCAAACGACGGAAGATAATGAATGATTGCAGCGAGTATGCTCACCTCGAAAAGCTTGTCGAGTCTCGGGGTCATTTCGTCTATCTAGACGGACCTTAGCGGTGCTCCTTTGTGGCGATCCTTAATGGAAATCCCGCAAAGAGGGGAGAGAGGGTAGAGAGAGACAGGAAGTAGAGAGAAAGTTCAGAGTGCGAAAAAAGATACAAATGAAGTAGAGAATGAGTTATGTATAGACTTTTAAAAGGGCGGTTCAATAATTTTGCCCGATAATTACCGGGCAGGCCAATAGAAACATCCAGTTTTCAGCACACTGATCGCCATTCTTAGAGAAATGACGACTCTGCCCCTGAGCCGCAAAAGGACCCGCACAGGGAGACAGGCGGCCCGAGGTCAGCGGCCGCCCCACACCTTCATGTCGAGCGATCGGGAGGGGGCGGCCGGCCTTGGCGAGGCTGGCCGACCCTCGCTGGGCCGGCCATGACCGAGGTTGGTCTTGGGGCTGCTGGCCCTTGCAGGGCCGGCCATGGCCGAGGCCTCCCCTTGTCGGGTGACCTAGGTTCGGCCGGCCCTTACAGGGTTGGCTGCACGTACCGGGCGGCTAAAGGGGAGGCCGGCCCTTACAGGGCCGGCCGCGGTTGAGGATGCCTGTGTCGGGCGGCTAAAGGGGGAGGGGCGACCCTTTCGGGGTCGCCCGTGCTGGGCGGCTCAAAGGGGCGGCCGGCCCTTGCAGGGCGGCTCAAAGGGGCGGCCGGCCCTTGCGGGGCCAGCCACGGCCAAGGCCACCCGTTCCGGGCGGGGAGAGGGGGCCGTCCACGGCCGAGGCCGCCAGTGCCAGGCGACAAGAGGGGCAGCCGGCCCTTGCCTGTCCGGTCGTGGCCGAGGCTGCCCGCGACCAAAAGGGGGGCGGCCAGCCTTCTCAGGGGGAGAGGGGAACCTCATTAGTCATTACCTACAGCCCGGATTTTATAAATTGGGGTTGCCATCAATATTAAAGACATTAATTTATCATGCAGGTGCCAGTAAAATACATGTTTAGCATGCATTCTATAGTCTTTGTTTTTTTTAATAATGTTATTAAAATTATGAAAGAAAATTTTAGCAGCAGCATATTATCATATATAAAATGATTTGCTAACAATCAAATTTGATTTATCAATAACAACCCTCTCGAAATAACCTCAAATGAAAACAGCCAATTTGGAGCCTGTAGACAGTGTGCTTCTGTCAATGCCGGAGCACGTCAGGGACCGAACACGAGCACGCATATTTTGTCTATGGTTTTATTTAGTAGCTACTTCAACAAAGATATTATGGATGTAAATATGCAATGCAAAAAATCTTAAATGTGGGAGTAGAATTTTATACATTTTGATTATTTCTATCATCACTTTTCATCAATTTGCCCTACAATGAATGGACACACACGAACGCACGCATGCACGAACCTGCATGATTATGAGGCTGATAACCAACACACACGACTACTTATGTGTATTAAAAATCAAATAAAAGGAAGATAAATATGCTAAACAAATACAAAGCCTAGAAACAATACTTTGGTTCTACAAGAACACTTTCTGATTTTTGGGCTAAACACAACAGCATCTGCAATAGGGAGGGAAAAATGACTTCGAAACTCGTCACTTTAAATTAAGAAGTGCGTCTCGAAACCATGGAATGTTGAACTCGGAATTGTACATACAGTGGAGATCTTACTAGAATGAGAGATTGACAGAGCAAATTAGAGGTCTCACCGCTTATCCCCGAATCCAGATGTTCTCCCTGTATTCATTCCTACTCAAACTCCGTCTTCGATCTTCCCGTTGTTTCTACCATTTTCAAATTTGCCGCTTTTATTTACCGAATAAAGGTTTATGTAGCTTGTGAAAAGAGAAGGTTCAGAGACTGTGGCGGCGTGCATGAGTCATTCACCATGCATAAAGGTTGTGATCTAATCATAATCATCTTAACTTGTTATCAATTGAAATCTCCTTCAGAAGGAATGATCTCCACGGGATAAGGGTTGATGCTTTTGTCCCCCAATAATGCCACAGAACTTCTATCAATCTGTAGCCTAAGGCCTCGGTGCATGTGACTGAGTGATCGCTAGGGGTGGATACTCTTACTTACGAGGGGAGGATGCGAGCGTTTGGCGACTACTATCAATTGTGTTATGAGATCGGTCGCACTATGCAAATGTTCGTGCTCGTGGTAGCTCATATTCCAAGTGAATTATGTGGGCCCATTCCCGGACGCGTGGTTAAAGAAGATGGGCTGTATTCAAAGGCAACATGTCTTATCAAACATCGAAGACGGCCAATCACTGACGACAATGGACGAAGCCTAATCACAAAGCTAACGAAGGCCCGATCAAAGACGAAGTATGGAAGAACGCCAAATGCAGAACTAAGGAAAATCTGAGCGGAAAGAGCTGCTGCTAGAAGGCGAGAAGGAGAGCACAGGAGCAGGGAAAGCAGGTTTAAAACAAACCTTGGAAAACATCAATGATATTCTATTTAAAACTGGCAATTCAATCTTTAAAACAGAACACCATAAAGAAGTGCCAGCAGACAACCAAAGATTGTAGAGATTACAGGAGAGATTTCAGCCTTCTTAGGTCTACAGAAAATTCATCAACTTTTATTCAACATAAACAAGTCCCGTGCTCCCAAGCATTTAGTATTAGCACATATTACAAGTGCTTTTATTTTAAGAAGATGTAGCTACATTAAGGTACATATATAAAATTTTGGGATGAGTGTGATAATCTTAAAGCAGTGTTACTGTAAATGTACCTCCCCGGCTCTAGTGTTACTGTAAATGTACCTCCCCGGCTCCCCCAACGAGTTTCAGTGAGCTTCAACAGCTTGGCCGCCAGCTGTCTTCTTTAGCAAGGCATCGAGATACTCCTTCCTGCAGCGTGCAAGCCATGATTAGCAGCCGATTCGATCAATGGATCAATGATAAGAAACTCATGTTTGTAATAACATGAGAGTTTATTTTTATTTACCGAGCAGGAAGATGATCGACAGGGCGGTTATGTGGAGTCCATACAGGCTCGCCAACGAAAAGCCGCAAAGTCTGCAAATTGACTTATTATGATTTGAAATATGAACGTCATCTAAGAATTGCACAAGTAACAAACTATCTCTAAGAATAAATTGCAAATTAATGCTGTTAAATTAGATTATGAAAGTCTTATCGTAACCACCGTGTTACTCTCCAACGGCGCGTCCTCTCAATCCTTCAAGGATTGAACATGTGTATATATAAAGAGAGAAACAAACGCCATATTAAGGCTGCGTTTGGCGCGACTTATTGTGACTTATTTGCTCTGGTGAGGTTGGACAAAATGTCATTGTCATATCAAAATCTTATGCCTCAAAACTAGTTTCTTTTTTGTAACATTTGTGATACCCAAACATATATTCTATGACAATGACGTTTTTGTCTAACCTCACTGGAGCAAATAAGCTGCGATAAGCCGCACCAAACGAGTCTTAAGTGAAAAAAGTTGCTTCTTCATGTGGCTTTCCTCCCCGACTTGGGTCTTCTCCCTTCCTCCTTACATCTTATATTTCTCCACTTACCATGTTATGACCGCACCTGGTATGGTGTTATGACCACACCTCTTATGGAAGTAAAGCCCTACTCCAACCTTAGATCACTATAAAATTTAATGGTATAAATTATCTCTTACAGTAGAGGGCATTTCATTTTCTCATCTGCTCTCAAGATAAACTTGAACAAGTTGATGCTCCTACGACAGCCACAGCCATTGATGACACTGTCGAATTATCATAATGGCAAGTCTCTGAGCATGTTGTCCTCAACTACCTCTTTAACAATCTTAAGCCATCTATTTCTTCAATTGTCATGTTTCAAGACATTGTTCAAAACGATGTGAGACTTCCTTATTCTTACTTTCAAGGGTAACATTTACTGTGCGTGCATCTTCTGCACTTTATGTTATCTCTTTACATCAACATTACATGATACAAAGTTTTACAACACAGCCTGGATACTGGATTTCCGACACAAAGTCTGCCTACAATAGCTTTCCTACTTCCTCCCGGATGGATTCGGCCAGAGTGGTTTCCACCGCTCTCTTCTTCTGGCGGATAGGTCGGAAGCTTGAGTCGAGGTTGAGGCGGTGGCACGCCACGTCCGCATTGATGGCTAGCATGTCCACGACGCTCCATACGAAGACGTCCACGTACTGCTGAATGCACTCCCGGACCCACTCCTAGTCCTCGCTTAGCATTCCGCTGACCTGCACGTTCTCCGGCCTCCTGCCTAGGGTGATGATCTCCTTCATCTCGACCTCCCCCGCCGCTTCCAACCTGGCACTATCTTCCATCGCCTTATCAACCTCCTCTGCCTTCTCCTTCCAAGATATAATGTTGACAGCCGTCACGTAGCACTATCTGGCCACCCTGGGGTCTCCCCTAACCCGAATCTGGACTACTCCAATGTTGTACTTCAAGCACTTGCGGTAGGAGGAAGGCACGCGCCGAAAGACGTTGATGAGTGGCCACCCAAATATGGCGTTGTGGTTGCTCGGAGCGTCCACGATAACGAATCGACGGTTCTTTGACGTGCCACCCAAAGTCACGAGGAGCTCTGCTCCTCCCTCCAAATCCTTCCTCTCCTCGGAAAATCCGAAGAGAGGGCCATCCAAGAAAAGCACCCTCTTCGCCTCCATCTTCATCTCGTCGAAGGCCTTCTTGAAGATCACGTTAATAGAACTCCGTTGTCCACCAGGATTCTAAAAACCGTGAAGTTCTCGATCGCTGTCCGGATCACCAGCGCATTGCAGAACAGGCCTTCATGCTCTGGCATGCCCTTTGCTGAGAAGGTGATCTTCTCTTCCGGGGGTGGGGTCTTGGAGTTCAAAGCGACACGCCGGCGGTAGATGCCATGGAGGCTCCCCATTTGGGTGACCTCGATCCCTACACCCCCACAATGGATCACTTTGATCCCACCTCGGGAACCCACATCGACACGGTCTTCGCACCTGTCTTCCACCTCTGCTCCTTCTCCTACTCCCTCGATCAGTTGTTTCCCTCTCGGAGCTCTCACCAATCCCCTCACCTCCAATAACTCCGGACAGGTGGTCGTCGCGTTACCTTCCTCCTGGTGGAAGTCGTAGTAAAAAATGCCACCCTTCCCCTTCCTGCCCCTCTGGGTTGATTACTCCTTTCTCTTCTTCCTCCCCGGCCAATCACCATGGTCTGCAAGGGAGGGGGCTGGAATGGCCTCAGACCCGGTCTCCACCCCGGAGGGTTGAACCATCCCCGCCCTGCTTGAAAGCTCCACCCTCCTTGGAGGGGCCCTCCGCCTTGAGCAAACCCTCTTTCTTGACCCTGAGGGGGTCCTCCTGGTGGCCTTCAAGCTGGTTGATTGACTGGCGATTGAAACAACCACCCTAGCTCCTGACGACCTTCTGGAACTTGATGAAGTCGCTCTTCTTGACGAAGTCGCTCAAAGGGGGTGACTCGCCCGGGTTAGCTCCTTGCCCTTCGCTTCCGACCATGGAACTCACTTAGAATTTTCCGAACAAGCTACGGTCCACGCTCACCGCACCAGAATGTTAAACCAAGAAACCACGGTACAAGAGGAGTTCGAACTGATGAGGGTAGCTTGCACTTACTTCTCCTAAGTTGGAACGCTAGGCCGGTCACTCAGAGCAAAGAACCTCACTCACAAGGGTAGAAAATTAAGAACAGGGCCCGCGAGCTACAACGAGGAGGTCCCGCCACACACCCAAAAGATCAAAGAGAGCTTCCCCTCCCAAGCCAATGCTGAGTCAGACACCTTGGAGGGCACTTGAGAGCACCAAATTGTAAACCCGGAAATCACGGTGAACAGTGTGTTGGAGCTCTCGTTAACCAGAACCGGCCATGGGAGAGAGAAGCCAAAAGGGAGTCCTCTCCAAAGGTGCTCTTGAGGGTTTATTTATAGTTTTCTGAAAATGGTCTGCGGATAACGAAATACCGTGACACATGACAAATCTATAGGCGGCGGAAAATCGGTGACCTAACCCTACGTGTCATGCAAATCTGACGGTGTGAATTCAAATTAGATAATAAATAATTAAATCTCATGCAAATATTTCAAAGTAAGGCAAAATAATTATATTTAAGCAAAAAAGCTTTGATTTTCCTTCGCGCGAAGGGCCAAAGAGAGAGAGCGCGGCGAATCGGTCCTTCCTGTAGTTAGAGATTTATCCATGGGCAAAATATTATAATAAACTGAAAATCCAGGCAAACATGTAATAAACAAACCGTAACAATGTTTTACAACCCAAAAACCAATACAAAAGCTCAATACAAATATTATGGCTGTTGTAATAAAATGGATCTGAATGTTGGAGGGCACAAAGAGGGATTCCGGTGATGAATGGACCAGATAGGATAAGGGGAAGGCTAGATCTAAGCTGGAATGCCCATATCTGGATAGATTGGTGATGACCCGCTATTGGGAGGTGGATCCACAGAATGGGGGTAATGACAGCAACAGGAAAGAGGTAGGCGGCTGGAAAAGTCCAGATATGGACTGGTTAGGGGAGAAAACAACCAAGGGGTTGTCTTAGGGGGTTGGTGGCCTGTAGATAGGAGTGTGGGATGAAGGAAGAGAGGCGGCAGATCTGAAACAGGGAGGAGGGAGTTCTGGCGGGTCTGGGTGGTTTTGGGGGCGGCAGCTTGATAAGGAAGGGTCGGCCATAGGTGGGGCGGCTGGAATGAGTAATAGAGGGGACGACCGACTGTTTTGGGGGGGGGGGGAATAGGGGAGGCGGTTGCTGGACAAGGGGGCAGTGGAGGAGGGAGCGGATGCTTACAGAGGGGTGGCTGGAGATGTCATGAAAGTGGCCGACGACTGCACAGAGCAAGGAGGGGGTGTAGAAGGATGGAAAAATCAAAAGATACACACTTACCCAAGGAATTGTCACCAAGGGGGCTCAACGGAGTCGGCACTGCAAAGAGGATCGCCGGAATGAAGGAATTCTCTTTTCCAAACATTCAGAAATGAAAATACTGTAGCCCTAAACATCATATTTATAATAATTTGAAATTAGGGCACCCGGAATCAACGACTATGCTTGACCGTTAGTTTCAGGGCCAAAACTACATGGAATAATAACCGAAAAATACAAAGCTATATATAAAATTGATTCGCAACGCGAATCCAGACGCATCTGCAGAGTCTGATCATCAATCCGGGCACGCCATATATGGTAAGTCGCTAAACCGCATCATACCGCCTTTTGATTTTACTAATGGCATCCCAAATTGGTCTGCCAACAGCGAAACATCGCTGTTTGGAATGGCTAAGTGCAAACCAATATGGGATTTCCTGGATAAATAGGTCATATAACCCCCCATAGGCAAGTCAAGGTCGTTTTAGGCTTGCTCGTCTAGGGGTGACGAGTACCCGGTGAGGCTGGGACTTGCCACTCGCCCCGAGCTCGGGGCGAGTGCAGGCTAATTTGCCTCATTCGCCCCTCCGACTCGCCCAGACCTAATCTCGCCCTGGCTGCTTGATGGTTTGATGAGTTCACTCAACAAATATGTTGATTTTGTGATACAAAATCTTTTGAACTTGAATAATGATGTAAGCAATGATGTAAATAATTGAATGATGTCATCGATGATGTAAATTGGATGATGATGTTATCGATGATGTATATTGTAGGATAATGTCATCGATGATGTAAATGATACGATGATTTCAGCGATGATGTAATTAGTAGAATGAGGTCAGCGATGACATAAACTTGTAAATATAATATTGGTCTTGGATGACTATAAAAGGATATGGAGTCTTCATTTGTATGACATCCAGTTCAGAAACATTGCTTGAGTTTTTTCTCTCTCGCTCACTTGTGCTCGTGTGCTCTTCTTATTTTGTTCGATCTCTTTTGCTCTTCTCTATTCTCCACTCTAACAACTGCTATCAGAGGCAGGTTCTGACCTTGGACGTAGATGGCGTCGACAAATTTCAAGGTGGAGAAATTCGATGGGAGAGATAGCTTCAGCCTGTGGAGGATCAAAATGATCGCTCTATTGAAGTAACAAA
This sequence comes from Platanthera zijinensis, assembly GCA_039513925.1. NCBI lineage: Eukaryota > Viridiplantae > Streptophyta > Magnoliopsida > Asparagales > Orchidaceae > Platanthera > Platanthera zijinensis. The sequence goes on along the minus strand of CM077081.1, from coordinate 12,958,572 downwards.
GAGCGTACAAGATCGTGTTCGAGCCGGAGAAATTGTCGAAGGATATGACAGCGGAAACAAAGGAAGAATTGAAAATGAAAGCATATAGTACTATTTAACTTTCTCTTGTTGATGAATTTTTTCGGGAAGTCGCCAAAGAAGATACTGCGGCAAAATTATGGAAGAAACTCGAGACACTCTATTCAAAGAAGTCTCTCACGAATCAGCTGTATTTAAAGCAACGACTCTACACTTTCAAGATGAAGGAAGGTATGTCCATCAAAACCCGCTTAGATGAGTTAAACCAAATAGTGATGGATTTGAAGAACATCGATGTGAAGATTGATGATGAGGATCAAGCGATGATCCTCTTGTGATCACTTACTCCATCATTTGGGCAATTCATGAATAGTATGGTGTATAACCGAGACACGCTTTCAATCGAAGACGTTAAAGCGGGTCTGCACTCTGAGGAGTTACGCGGAAAGGTGTCAATAGATAGATCAAATGGGCATGGTGATGAACTATTCGTGAGAGGACGATCACACAAGCGACATTGGAAGGGAGATAGAGGAAAGTCAAGATCAAAGTCGAGAAATCTCAAAGAAGATACTGCGGCAAAATTATGGAAGAAGCTCGAGACACTCTATTCAAAGAAGTCTCTCACGAATCGGTTGTATTTAAAGCAACGACTCTACACTTTCAAGATGAAGGAAGGTACGTCCATCAAAACCCGCATAGATGAGTTATACCAAATAGTGATGGATTTGAAGAACATCGATGTGAAGATTGATGATGAGGATCAAGCGATGATCCTCCTGTGCTCACTTACTCCATCATTTGGGCAATTCATGAATAGTATGGTGTATAGCCGAGACACGCTTTCTATCGAAGACGTTAAAGCGGGTCTGCACTCTGAGGAGTTACACGGAAAGGTGTCAACAGATAGATCAAATGGGCATGGTGATGAACTATTCGTGAGAGGGCGATCGCACAAGCGAGATTGGAAGAGCGATAGAGGAAAGTCAAGATCAAAGTCGAGAAATCTCAAAGGAGATCAATGCAATTACAGCAAGAAGAAAGGGTATTGGAAGAAAGATTCTCATACTCAAAGAGAAATAGATGAAGAAATCTCCAGACTCTGCAAGCATTGTGCAGGAAACATCTGACAGTGATGGCTCCGTTTTTTCGGTATGTGCATTAGTTGACATTCAAGATTCTTGGGTACTTGATTCCGGCTGCGCTTATCATATAACTCCAAATCAGAGTTATTTTGCAACATATCGTTCCCTTGATAGATACTTTGTATTCATGGGAAATGATACTGCATGCAAAATTTTTGGGATTGGAACAATCCGGATTGTAATGCATGATGGGGTCGAAAGGACTTTGACAGATGTCCGGCATATTCCGGACTTGAAGAAAAATCTTCTCTCTCTTGGAGCTTTAGACACGATCGGGTGTAAGACAGTGATCGATGTTAGTGCTATTAAGATTCTTCGTGGTTCAATGATCGTGATAAAAGGAAGAAAGGTTGGCAATCTATATCTACTGCAAGGATGCACTATTACTGATATGTCTGCATTTACATCTTCTAATTCCGATTTAGATTCATCATGATTATGGTACTTGCGTCTTGGTCATATGAGTGAACAAAATCTAGAAGTACTTCATAAAAGAAAATTGATTGACGGTGTAAAATTCGAGAAGTTAGACTTCTGTGAAGAGTGCGTATTGGGGAAACAACATAAGGTGAAGTTTGGTATCGGGATGCATAACACAAAAGACATCATAGAATATATTCACACCGATGTTTGGGGGCCAGCACCTATTCCTTCTCGAGGAGGAGCTAAATACTTTGTCTCGTTTATTGACGACTTCTCAAGAAAATTATGGGTTTATTTTTTGAAAAATAAATCTGACGTATTTGAGAAGTTCAAAATCTGGAAAGCTATGGTTGAAAAAACAGACAAAACGACATGTAAAGGTTGTTAGGTCTGATAATGGGGATGAATATGTTATGGTCCTTCTTCGAAGGTGGCCGGATGTAGAGATGATGGTGGTGGAGATGGAAGAAGGCGGGGATACTACGGAGCTGTGACCGCGACTGCCTAAGCGGGGTTGCTCGTCGGAGGAGAGAGCCACCAAGATCTCACAAGAAAGATGAGAAAATAGAATATTTTTCTTGCTTGCTTCATACATACCCCCACATGTCTTTATATAGGCTATACATAATAATGACTCACCTAATAATTTCTCAACACTCACCTAACTCTCATAAAGACAAAAATAACAATATTCATGACACATACCAATAACATAACCGACACATAACATAACATGATAACATGACCGACACATAATACGACACATAACATCTCACCCGTCCTCTAAAAAAGCTTGCCCTCAAGCTTTATCTGATGTCCTCGTCGTCAGAGTCCTCGACGTGCAGGTAGAACAGCTGGGTGCACCTGTGGCCACGAGTGTACTGCTCGTCGCAATTGAAACATAATCCCTGCGCGCGGCGTTACAGCATCTCAGCTCGAGATAAGCGGCGGACCTGTGGTGCCAGGGGACCCTCGCGTCGGTCCTGTGGAACAATGTTGGTAGCAGGTGGATATGCCTCTTGGGACAGCTAGAGGCGACGATAGCAGAGCCGGGCCAGACTCATAACAGTCACTAAGTCCGGAGGGGACTCAAACTCAACTTCCAGTTGCAATCGCTCGCGAAGTCCGGCGGTGAAAATGTTGACTTGCATATCCGGGGCAAGAGGGACATGTGCTAAGAGAAGCTGAAATTATTCCATGTACTCGTCCACGGTACCCATTTGACGTAGAGATGTGAATGCGCTGAGCGGGTTCTGCGGATAGGAGGTCCGAAATGCAAGTTCCAGAGCCACTTGAAGTCGTCCCAAATCAGATTTGCCCGGTCGGTGAGAAGTCGAGAAGCCCATAAAACAGCGGAGTCGAGCATATGGAAGGATGATAAATGGATCTGGTCGGCGGCCGGAGTTTGTTGGTGGCCGAAGAATTGCTCACACTTGGTGAGCCAGCTCAAAGGATCACTTTTCCCATCGTATGTTGGAAATTCCAATCTAGTATAGCGTGGTACGATGGCAACGTCGGGGCACGGGGGGACTTGTGGTGGCGGCTCGTGAACGGTCAGGGGTGGCGAGCCCTGACAAAGAAGTGGTTGTGCCTGGCTGCTGCTAGCATGATCGCGTGTCGGGGTGGAAAGATCATCGACGCGCTTGGCGAGCGCAGTAATGGCCTCCTGATGTAGATCCGCGAGAGCAATGTGCTCCGCTTGTTGCGCCAAGAGGTCATGTAGCATGGACATAATTTAATTGAGTTGCTCAGATGCGTCGCCCATAGTGCGGGAGGAGGAGCGAGTAGAGGAGCAGGTGACCGGGCGGTTGGAGTGCGTCGAGGCAGCTGGCTGGGAATGACTACGAGAGCCCCGATGGCGCCCAATATTGGCGCCCCGCTGGAAATTATGAGAAGGAGGGCTGGTTTGGAGGTTGGGTAGAAATAGGAGGCTGTTGGAAGAAATAAAATGGAGAAATGGTGGTGGGGTCCACGGGATAGGAAGAAAATTAAAAACTATAAGTGTGCGGCTCCAGACGAAGAAGTCGACAGACCGGCGTGCGGCCCGTGAAGTCCTCGATGGTGTGCGGCTTGATGAGGGTAAAGGGCGTTGGTGTGGAGGAGGGGCTCGAGGAGAATGGAGGAGGCGAAGTGGTCGTTTAGCAGAGGGAAGAGACTGCGGCTGTCGGAGCCCGGCGGAAAGCCCATGTCGACCTGGACGCAGAGGTCGTGGACGGCGTGCGTCGACCTGGACGCGGAGATGGCGGGTCGGATCCCGGCGGGGAGCTGGGTGTCGGATCTTAGCGGAGCTTCTGGTGTCGCAGGGACCCGCGGGAAGGGCCAATGTCCGGACTGGTTGCGGTCGGGGGAAGCTGATGGAGGCAGAGGGACGGGTTGCAATCGAGGAGGTGAAGGGACTGGTTGCAATCGGGTAAAGCTGAGGGAGGGATGTACGTCGGTGGAAGAGAACCAAGTGCCTCTGATACCAAGTTGTTATGGTCCTTCGAAGGTGGCCGGATGTAGAGATGATGGTGGTGGAGATGGAAGAAGGCGGGGACACTGCGGAGCCGTGGCCGCGGCTGCCTAAGCAGGGTTGCTCGTCGGAGAAGAGAGCCACCAAGATCTCACAAGGAAGATGAGAAAATAGAATATTTTTCTTGCTTGCTTCAAACATACTCCCACATGCCTTTATATAGGCTATACATAATAATAACTCACATAATAATTTTCCAACACTCACCTAACTCTCAAAAAGACATAAATAACAATATTCATGACACATAACAATAACATAACCGACACATAACATAACATGATAACATGACCGACACATAACAGAATACACTTCTGATGTATTCAAGGAATTCTGCAAAACTGAAGGGATTGTGCATCACTACACAATACCTGGGGATCCACAATCGAATGGAGTTACGGAACGGATGAATCGGACGCTGCTAGAGAAGACGCGGTGTTTGAGGATCACTGCAAGGCTTTCAAAGGAGTTTTGGGCAGAGACACTAAATACCTTTGTCTATCTCATTAATAGGTCACCATCTTCGGCGATTGGATCAAAGACTCCTGAGGAGTTATGGACACAGAAAGCTGTTGATTACTCAATGCTACGAGTATTTGAATGTCTGGTTTATGCACTTGAAAAAAATAACAAAATTGGCCCAAGAGCAAGAAAATGCATATTTCTCGGGTATGCTGAAAGAGTCAAAGGTTATAGATTGTGGTGTCCTGAAACGAAGAAGATCGTGATCACTCGACACGTGACATTTGTTGAATCTGTCATTCTAAAGAAGCAGATTCAATTTGAAAAGACACATGTCCCACATGTTGAGGTGGAGACTGAGATTCCACTTCGTGAGATTAAAAATGAGATGCTAAGGACACAAATTGAGAAGGAGCCAGAACGATAGGAGGAGCTAGTAAATCATGAGGATCTAGAGCCACATTCGACTGAATATGAAGTTCATAAGTCACGACGGGATAGACGTCCGCCAGTGAGGTGTGGATATTGGCTTACCTATAGTTTTGAGAATGTAACTGCATATGCTCTAAATGTAGAAAATGAAGAACCTATCAGTTATGAAGATGCTAGACATTCTAACAACTTCCCGCAATGAAGAGTAGTTATGGAGGAAGAGATTGAGTCTCTTCATAAAAATGACATATGGGAGTTAGTTCCTTTACCAAAACACAAGAAAGCAATTGGATGCAAATGAGTTTTCAAGTCCAAGGAAGGTTCTTCCCTAGAGGATGGTGTAGGTATAAAGCAAGGCTAGTGACAAAGGGTTATGCGCAAAAGGAAGGTGTGAACTTCAATGAAGTCTTCTCTCCAGTGGTGCAACACGCATCCATTCACATACTATTAGCTATGGTGGCAGTCTATGACATGGAGTTGGAACAACTCGATGTAAAGACTGCATTTCTATATGGTGATCTCGAGGGGAACATTTATATGCATCAACCTAAAGGATTCTTAATTGAAGGCAAAGAGGGTCATGTTTGCAAGCTAAAAAATCATTTTATGGCTTAAAACAATCTCCAAGACAATGGTACAAGCGATTTCATCAATTCATGACATATGTTGGATTCAAGAGAAGTTTGCGAGATCAATGTGTCTATTTTAAGGTACTAGATAATAGTTCTTGGATTTATCTTCTTCTTTATGTTGATTACATGCTTATTGTTTCGAAAAACAAAGAAGAAGTTAAGATTTTGAAACTTCAACTAAGCCGAGAATTTGAGATGAAAGATCTCGGCGCTGCAAAGAAAATTCTCGGTATGGAGATTATCAGGGATAAAAGACGGAGAGAAGTGTATCTCTCTCAAAAGTAATACATCGAGAAAGTTTTTGATCGATTTGGCATGGAGAAGGCAAAGTCTGTGTCTACTTCATTAACAGCGCATTTCAGACTTTCAGTTTTGTTATTACCTGCATCAGACTCTTAGAAGGAGTCTATGTCACACGTGTCATATGCGAGTGCAATTGGATGTCTCATGTACGCTATGATATGTACTCGACCAGATTTAGCACAAGCCGTTGGAGTCGTGAGCCGTTACATGACTAACCTGGGAAAAGAACATTGGTAAGCAGTGAAATGGATCCTGCGATACTTGAAGGGGGCTGTTAGTGCCGGTTTGATTTATGCCGGATAAAATGTGAGAGATTGCATCTTAGCTGGTTATGTTGATGCTAACTATGCAGGTGATCTGGACAAAAGATGGTCGACAACGGGATATGTGTTTACACTTGGAGCCGACGTAATTTCATGGAGATCGGCACTTCAGTCGGTCATTGCCTTGTCGACAACTGAAGCTGAGTACATGGCTGCAGTAGAGGCAGTCAAGGAGGCTATATGACTCAGAGGATTACTTGCAGATTTGGGTTTGAGTCAGGAGATCTCGAAGATCAATTGTGATAGTTCGAGTATCATCTGTCATGCAAAGAATCAGACCTTCTATGGGCGAACAAGACACATCGATGTTCGTCATTCGTTTCTAAATGCAATTGAAGAGGAGAAATAAATTCAACTTTCTAAAATAGACACAAAGGTAAATCTTGCAGACGTATTTACGAAGGTCATTTCATTAGAAAAGTTTAAACTATGTTTAAACTTAATTCAAATAGAAGATTGTGCAAATGAACATGGATAAAGAATATTCTTTGATGATTTTGTATCAAGGAGGAGAATGTTAATTTTGTGATACAAAATCTTTTGAACCTGAATAATGATGTAAGCAATGATGTAAATAATTAAATGATGTCATCGATGATGTAAATTGGATGATGATGTATATTGTAGCATAATGACATCGATGATGTAAATGATATGATGATATCAGCAATGATGTAATTAATAGAATGAAGTCAGCGATGACATAAGCTTGTAAATATAATATTGGTCTTGGATGAGTCAGGATGACTATAAAAAGGAATGGAGTTTTCATTTGTATGACATCCACTTCAGAAACATTTCTTGAGTTTTTTTCTCTCTTGCTCACTTGTGCTCGTGTGATTTTCTTATTTTGTTCGATCTCTCTCACCCTTCTCTATTCTTCACTCTAACAAAATACGGGGTTGCACACTCAACTCCATGGATAATGAGCTATATCGCACGACAATGCACCACAAGACCGCTAAAGTTATGTGAAATGAACTGAAGACCCTGTACTCTGGGCATGACAGTCTTCATCATTTGTCCAAGATCTTCTACTCTTTGCCTCTGTATTCAATAAGTGGACCCTTTTTGATAAACATAAATAAAAAAAAATTCAGCCTTGCTCACTTAAAAAAAAGATAAATAAAATCTACAGCGGAGGTAAAGATGGTATGTTACCTTTATATAGTTATTTGTATCTAGAGTGAAACGATGATAAATTCCAGCAGGTAAGACTATCATGCCACCTTTGTTCACAGCCACTCGAATCCATTGGTCATTTTCATCCCTTACGTCAAAATAACCTTCAGAAGGAGTGTAGAAAGTAACTCAAGTACCACATCAAGGCATTCACTAAGAAACAGACATCTAAACTAGATAAACAAAAAAAATCTACCACTTCCTTCAACACAGTAACGAATCTCTTCGTCGATATGCAGATGCTCCTCAAAAAAGTTCTTGATCTTGGTTTCATAATTTGGCAGCTTCTCCTGGCAAACTTCACATATGTCCTGAAAGGGAAACGGAATTTAAAAAAAAGAAGATAAAATTCTGCTAGTGCATGTTCCTCTGCTTCTTAAAACCAACCAAGGAAAAAGGACAAGATTAATAAACAACCAAATAAGAGTAGCCCCTGGCTTCACGAATTTTTTTCAGTGCTTCGTCATTTTCATAGTCATCAGCATTCAATCGCCAGCTGAGAACACCGAGTTCTGAAAAAAAAAGATTCAAACATGAGAACCTCGAACAGCCATTAAGTGAAGGAAAAAGACAACCAGCAAACCTGAGAGTCGGTCTATAGAAACAAACTGCTTGGGTTCACGGTGATGGGGAAGCCTCTGGTCTCCTTCAATGTCATCCATATACCATGCTTGAATCACTTCCTCCTTTCCCTCCTAAATTGAGTGGGCAGTGTGAAAGTGAACTTTTAATAAAAAAATCTTTTGTTTTGATATATTTGTGCACAAATATACAAGGTTTCATATTCCTACCTAATTTTAGCATATTAAAAAAGTGATTGGCTTTAATCAAAAGTCAAGTTGGAAGTGTCGCAAAACCAGCAGAAGTGCCTTAACAAATAGGTTATCTAACAAGAAAAATAATTCTAATAATACTGCTTAGCAATCAAAGTCAAACAAGTCCTTAATGATACAGAGGATGAGAATGAAGGTAAAAGGGGATATCTAAGTTGTTATTGGACATAAGAGTATTAGGTTTTGTGCCACATTCGACAGTTTAAAAATATGTGGTGTAGACCAACCGATTCACCCACACTCATAGGCTCAGGCTTTTGGGTAGACAGATGAGTTTGATCTAATTTTGGTCCCCATTGGAACATATATTGATGTAGGATAGGCTATCGGAGTGCACAAAACCAAGGCTACTAGGGGCGGAATGCAAATGCGACACACAAACCCCAATCTAAATGCAACGCAACTGTCGATGACGGCGGCAAATAATTCAGAGCAATGAAAATACTAACACCACGCAAAATGTTTAAAGGACAAAGAACAACATTTAATTTAGCAATTTTGTAATGGTCTTCCTCCGCTCGGAGGGCCAAGGTGAAACGCGCGGCGAATAAATCTCACCTGCAATTATTAGCGTATCGCAACAAAGTTCTACAAGTACAAATTCAAGCAAAGCACAATAACCTATCCAATAATAATGTCAAATCACATAAACTAATACAACAAGGGACTCACTAAGTAGCGGGCTGACTGAGACACTGAAGATTCTGGAGCCGTAGATCGGCGATCGGAAGTGGAACTGACTGCGCGGAAATAATGGTGGTGGATGTCCTCGGCGGTGGATGGCGAGATCGGGCCGAAAATTGATAGATCCGGCCACGCGGGAGTAGATCTGGGCAAGGGATGAATGAATCCAGTGTTTGGTGGCGGATCCAGTCTATGGGGTGACAAACAGGTGAAGGGGAGAGCGGATCGGGGGCTAAAATTTTCAGATCTGGACTGATCTGAAAATTAGGGCTATTTGGAGGAGGTTCCACGAAGAGGGGGGCTGGCGGCAAAAGATGTTGGGGCGGAAAAGGGGGTGGTGGCTGGAGTTGCTAGAAGGGGAGACGGTGGAGGCTTTTGGGAGGGGAGGAGTGGTCGGCTAGGGGTGTGGATTGCCACAGGGAGGCCGGCGGTTTGATTGGAGGCGGGCGGGTGGTGCGGGTGAAGAAGAGGGAGGCCTGTAGGCCGGCGGCTGCAGAAGTCATGTAGACAGCAGACCGACGGCTTAGGGGAGGGGATTAGGGGGCTGCAGCGGGTGGAGGAAGGGATTGAGGTGTGGAAAACGATGGCAAGGGTTAGGGGAAGGATAGGGGGGAAGAAAACCAACCTAGGAATCGTCACCTGGGGCTCCACGGCATCGGCACCGAGAGGTGATTGCTGGAATCCGGGAAGAAGACTCTCCAAAATTCCGCAATACTTTAGATCAGCCCCTAACACCTCTATTTATAATAACAAGAAGACTAGGACATCCCCAATCAACAACTATGATTGGCTGGGGGGAAAAACACTTAAATATAACAATAATAAACCAAAATATATAAAGTAATAAATGATCTCAACTCGCGACGCGGATCCGGACACATCCGCGGAGTCGGATCGGCGATCCGGTCAAGTCCTCATGCGCGAATACACGAACGTGGGTCCCGCCTTGCGGAGAACCTCTCCTGGTACACGATCTAATGGATCCCCATCATATATCCTAAGGAGTGGTAGGGATCGAATGGTTGAGGCACTTTATGGTTTCATGAGACTTACAGGATTCTTTAAACCACTCAACCAAACATGTGTAGTAAGAGTGATAACGAAAGCTTATGGGTTGAAAATGAGTCTAATGACTAATATAGTCTAACTTTTGTCCCCTTAGTACATATACACTAACAAATGATATGAGAGTTGAAATACTGAGCGAGTGGGCGTTATTAATTTTGCTTATTAAATAATAAATAGTGGCATTTCTGTATGATATTCCAGGTTCTTTTATCTCATGTATATGCATGGGTAGGAGCTTATGGTAATAATATATGATTTTTTTTCAACTTCGTATCAGAGCTAGGGCACTCCCAGATCCCCCTGGGCCAACTTCTGCTCTTGTTCCGCATATCCGCTATCGTTCACTATCCCACTTCAGCCAATCAAAGTCGATCATGTTTCAGCTCGCAATCACGCTAGTGATACCACTTCATTGTCAAAGTCGAGACACTCCCGCTTCTGCTCCTATCTCCTCCAGAGCCAATTCCGGTGAGGTTCCAGTGTCAGACCTTTCCATTTTCAATGACAGGGGCGCTGATCCCTCTATTTCTTGTTGGCGCCGACCTCTGTCCAGCAGTCAATCTATTTTCAGTGCCGACCTCTGTCCAACGATCGATCTGTTTCCATCTTCGACCTCTGTCCAGTTGCTATGTCCAATGATTGAACTATGTACAGTACCGACTCCCACCTGACAGATCAGTTTTTTCCACTTGTTTTATCTTCTTTGGTGGCTACTGGAGCCTTCTCATGACATCCACAACAGTCCTACCCGGTAATAAAAAATTATAGCAGCAAGGGATGTTGAGGTGACTGCTTAACCTTATTTTTTCTTGTTCCCTCCGGACCGTGTTTTCTATGGGGGATTCCTTAGTTTCTTCTAGTATTCAAGGTGCCGTAAATGAGTGACCCTAGGAGCTATGTTGTCAAGGCGCGCGCCTAGGCGCGTCTGAGGCGCCAGGCGCACCAGGCGCAGCCCACCGCGCCTCAGCAAGGCTGAGGCGGGCGATGTTCCCCAGGCGCGGCCTAGGCACGCCTAGGCGCGCCCAGGCGCGCGCCTTACAGGCTCCCAGGCGCACCAAAGGCGCGCCTGAGTCACTCAAGGTGTTTTTTTTCAAATTTTTTTTGAGAAGGCCAACAACTGATCTAAGATGCACTCGAGGCACCCCCTAGGCGCACTTGAACGCCCAATTCGCTGAAATTGAGCGAATCGGGCGCCCAATTCGCCGAAATTGAGCGAATCGGGCGCCCAATTCGCCGAAATTGACCGAATCGGGCGCTCAATTCGCTGAAATTGACCGAATCTTGCGCCCAATTCGCTGAAATTGAGCGAATTGGGCGGCAAATCAGCGAATTGGGCGCCCAATTCGCTGATTTGCCGCCCAATTCGCTCAATTTCAGCGAATTGGGCGGCAAATCAGCGAATTGGGCGCCCAATTCGCTGATTTGCCACCCAATTCGCTGATTTGACGCCCAATTCGCTGAAATTCAGCGAATTGGGCGCCCAATGCGCTCAATTTCAGCGAATTGGGCGCCCAATGCGCTCAATTTCAGCGAATTGGGCGCCCAATGCGCTCAATTTAAGCGAATTGGGCTCCCAATGCGCTCAATTTCAGCGAATTGGGCTCCCAATGCACTCAATTTCAGCGAATTGGGCGCCCAATTCGCTCAATTTCAGCGAATTAGGTGCCCAATTCGCTCAATTCGGCACTCAATTCGCTCAATTTCAGCGAATTGGGCGCTCAATTCGCTCAATTTCCTTTTTCTCCCATTTTTGCGCCTCATGTGCCTCAGGCGCGCGCCTGCGCCTTACGCCTTGCGCCTAGGCTCCAGGGGCCCTTTGCGCCTCGGTGCGCCTTGCGCCTTTGACAACATAGCCTAGGAGGGCTCATGGCCAGTCTAAGTTGTTAAAGATCACTACCGCGCCTTTGGATGGGACCAACTAGCATGAATGGTTTCACGCCGCTCAACATGTTATTCGGAGACATCAGTTATATGGCTACATTTATGGGACAATGGTTGAGCCACAGCCACCCAAGAGTGATTCCTCTTGGAAGAAGTGGGATTCTGATAACTCTCTTGTTGTCTTATGAATACTTCACTCTATGTCGCCGAAGATTTTTCGGAGTTATATTCTTATGGATTCAGCGCATGAGATATGGACTCATGCTCGTGAGACATGATTGGTTTCTCTACTCAGGCGTATGAACTCATTCATCGAATTCTTCAACATCGGTACGGGTCAATGAATGCCTCTTATATCTCTAAGTTTGAAAGGTTATATTACGAAGTGGATTACTTCAAGCATTTCACTCTCGTATGCATTGTCGATGTTATCTAGTTGCAAAAGAAAGAAGAGCGCTTCAGAGTGCATGCATTCTTGATTGGTTTGAACATGGAGTTTGATAACGTGCGTGTCCACATGCTCCATCGCTCCCCGCTACCTTCTCTCATAAAGGCATTCAACATGACACAAGGTGATGAAGACCGTAGGAGATCCCTAACTTCTAGCATGACTCTTGATCGTTTTGCCCTGGCTACTTTTGGTCGTGGAACACCAGATACTTCCGTTCATTTGTGTGATTATTATGGTAAGAAAGGACATCTTCGTGATTTTTTTGTCTTCATCCTCGCATTGCACCTCCGGGTCATGGAACCTGTGGATGTGGTTGGGGACCAAGAAGGGGTAATTCATAACAGCTATTGTAACAACCCAAAATTTAATTGTTTAAAATTAAAGATAAACGAAAATTTATCATGAGAAGCTGAGTAAGCATCTTGATTTGGTAGCTTGGATGATTAACATAGAAGGGACTTGTACAGGCCTCGATCGGCGATCAAGAGTTTCGGTCAGCAATCGGTGATCGCAAGTTCCGGTCGGCGAGGAGCACTTCTCCCGATCATGAGCGCTTCAAGTTGTTGATCGTCCGGATTATTCTCTTTCTTCTTCTTCTCCTTCTTATTCTGCTTCTTGATATTCCAGTGGATTTTGGTTTGGGGGAAAATAATTATTCTAAGATTATTGGAATTTCCATATTATGAGCCCTTTTTTGTTGTGGGTTATTCCTTGTAGAATAATGTGTTAGTGATTTCCCTTTCTTACAGATTTACAGCTCTTCACTCTGGATAGTTAGTTGGCACCTGAAGAAACGGAGTTATTCAGTTTTCCTTAGGCAGATTTACATAATTGAACGGTTAACTGATGCTTTCCTTTCTAAACTTGTATCATGCCTTGTTAAGGCTTGCCTGATACGACGCATCCGCCACGCACTGTTATTAGTCTATGTAGCCCATGAGTATTATCGTACTTTGTATTTTCTCACTCGCCTATATATAAGAGTGGTAGTATGCTTGGAGAAATATCTTTGGAGTCTTGAGTCTTTGGCTCTCTTGGAGAGTGGAGTGAATAGGAGGACCCAGCCTCCGGATGCTTGACAGGAGTTCTCTCATGATTGTATCTTTGTTTTCGTTTAATTCAATGCAAGTTCTCGATCTTGATACAACTCTAGTGCATTATCTGGTACGACCTGCCCTCGATTAGGGTTCTCCAAAGCCCTAATTCCGCCGCCTCCCTCTTTCGTTTCCGCGAAACCGGTTTCGAGCAGTTCCCGCTAAGGCGATTCCAAGCTGCTTCCGCTTCGGCGACACCGCAAGTCTCCTCTAGTGTGCCCGATTCCGCAAGCCGCGTACGCATCATCTCCGATCCGACTCGATCCGCCGGCGGGTTGTCCCCGCATCGCCTATTCCGTCGTCGCCCACAGCGCCTACTTCTGCCATTCCCCCGACTGCTACAGGAGCCTTTTCGTTTGCTCTTCACCGTCGACTGCTACAACAGTGATCCTGCCGCCACCTCCATCAGCGTTTTCCCCCAATCGCACATTCTGCCGCCTGCTCCAGCAACGCCAGCACCGTAAACCTCCGCCAGCTCCCTCTCCGCTCTGCCACACCTCCATCCTGCCTTTACATCAGCGTCCAGCGGCCCTCCAGCTTCTTCGCCGTTTTTGGAGGCCCTCCTGCAGCTTCAGCGGCCTTCCAGCGGCTTTTTCTCCTCCTCGCCGTCTTCGGTCGCATTGGGCCACCCTCCGACAACTATTGCAGCCTTCTGACATTCCTTGCCGCTACTCCTGGCCACGGTTAATGCCCAAGACTCGGGTCATGACCCTCCACGCCGACGAGAACACCACCACTACAAACTCGGACTCTCAGCGCATGGATCGCATTGAAACCCAGCTGGCGGATCTCACGCTCCCCCTTCGAGGACTTACAGCGGCAGTTAATCGCCCTCGGCCCCACCTCCACCGCCAACAATTCCAACCGTTCTTTACCACATAGGGATTTTGCACCCCACGACAGATAGTGGCCCGGCCCACCTTGCTGGATTGAGATTTCGGTGTTCGATGGCACCGACCCTCTCGGGTGGATCGCCCGCGTCGAGCAGTTCTTCGACTTGCAGGCCACCCCCACCAACCAGAAGGTCTCCCTTGCCACTATCTATATGGAAGGCTCGGCGCTCCATTGGGTGTGCTGGATGCGCCAGTAGGCACCTGACATGTCCTGACCCACATTGAAGGAGGAATTCCTCCGACACTACAACAGCCACCAGGCGGGTAATGCCTTTGAGCGTCTCAACTCCGTTCGCCAGTCTGACTTCGTGGCCACCTACATTAACGAATTCATCGTGGTCGCTACGCATGTTCCCGGTCTGCACCCTCACCTCCGCGCACGCCTTCGGGTACACAACCCGACTACTCTTTCCCGCGTAATGGAGCAGGCCAGGTTTCTCGACGAGGAACTCTGCCCAGCTCCACCACCCTCCTCAACCCGGCCACCCCACCGCTGCAGCCACTACCGCCACCTTTTTCGCACGTGGACCCTCTGTCCCTCAACTGTGCCCCAACCACCGATTCAACCTCTGCAGCCACCAGCTCCACGTCCACAGACCCCCCGACGACCCCATCATCTGTCTTACCAACAACATGTCGAGCTCCATCGCAACGGCCTCTGTTTTCGCTGCGAGCAACCCTACTCACCCACCAACGTCTGCCCTCTCAGGAATTTGTGTGTTGCTGGGATCTGAAGATACTGATCCGGACTCTGGGGAATTAGATTCGCTGACGCTTTCCGACAACCCCTTTGACCCTTGACCATGAGTACAAGGTCGTTTTTCGGGTGAGGCGTGTTGATACGACGCGGCCGCCACGCACTGTTATTAGTCTATGTAGTCCATGAGCATTATCATACTTTAAATTTTTCCCACTCGCCTATATATAAGAGTGGTAGTATGCTTAAAGGAGTATCTTTGGAGTCTTAAGTGTTTGGCTCTTTTGGAGAGTGGAGTGTCTAGGAGGACCCAGTCTCCAGATACTTGGCAGGAGTTCACTCTTGATTGTATCTTTATTTTTCATTTAATTCAATGCAAGCTTCTGTTCTCGATCTTGATACAACTCTAGTGTATCATTGCCATACTTTGTTTGTTCAGGGTGAATGGCGATATACCTTGTGGGGTTATTTTATAAATACTTTCTCATACTGATTTTCTTTGGACTATCTTGGTTTTTCTTTAAGAGAGGGACCTTTACTGTCTATTACATTACTGTTACAAGTTAGTTAAATATTTGTGGAAGGCTTTGGACTAATCTCCAAGCAACCCGAACTTATTAAAGATGTCTTTATTAAGATTAATGTGCCTTAATGAAATATGTTGCTTCTTTGAAAACATGGTCAATATTGGAAGAATGTGCCTCAACTTAAAAATGCGTCTCCATAGGGTAGAATAATGTGTCTTGGTGAGAATTATGTTCCTTAAGGTAAAATGGTGTACCCTGTGAAATTAAAGTGCCTTAAATGGAAATAATGTGCTCTTGCGGGATAAATATTGTGCCTTTTTGAGAAACATTGGATGGCCTATGAGTTCTACTCTAAGAAAACCCGTGTGTTCGTTAATCTGATAAAAATAACCCATGCGATATTTTAGAACTATGTGGGTATGAATCCTATGAGTTGGTATACAGAGTATATATGCGGTGGTTGAGGTAAAAGTGTCTCAACCCAATAGAAGTTCAGACATCACTCCCCACACGGATATGTTATTGCACTTGATATTGAAACTGAATGGAAATAATATTTCATATATAATAATTTGGTTATCTTGCAAACAAATGTTTTGAGTGCACTGGAGAACAACAATACTATATGGAAATAATTGTCACAGAATCAATCATGGAAAGGTGCCAAGGGTAATGGAAGGTAATAATATAATATTGAGGTACGCAGTGTTTTAATAGATTTGCATTTCAATTCCGTTTCAAATGACGTTTATATCAAATATTGCGTGTTTAATTTTATTTGAGTAAAAGGTCCTTAAATCGCACATCCGTTTTCACTTCGTTAATTCGAGCTTTTTAGGTTTGGGTGTGACAGTAAGGGTCGCGATCTGGTGATGTTGTTTATACTACTGAGTTTCATGAGTCTCATAATATTGCGTCTCCATCTGAGCTTTTACTTACTCCTGCCTCTGAGACCTTCACTGCAACTTTAGGTACACCTAATGCTCATGTTGCTTCCACCGCCTCCTCTGACTGGATCAATGACTCTAGTTCTGCAGAACATATGGTCAACACTTCTTCATGTTTTGTCTCCTATACTATTTTGTTTGGATCTCAGCCAACAACTCCTTGTCACATATTGTTGGGAAGGGTAACATCTTCCCTTGTTATTCCTCTTACCTCCATTATGCATGTTCCCTCTTTTCCTCAAAACTTATTTCTATCAGTAATATTAATAGATCGCTAATTGTTATGTAATATTCTTTCCTGACTCTGTATTTTTCAAAATCTAAGTACGGGTAAAACATTTGTAGCGGTAGGAACCGTGGGGGCTTATACTTCTTAAACAACCAGCTCTCTGCTCAAGCTCTGTTATCTAATACCGATCGTAGACCTACTATTGAGAATGTTCATTGATGGCATCAGTACCTTGAACATCAGTCTCCTGTTTATCTTAAAAAATTGTTTTTGTCATTTATGTCTGTTATTAAAAATGTATATTGTGATGTTTGTGAACTTCCTAACCATGCTCGACATAGTATTTCTTATGTTGCTTTTCCTAGATTACTTTTATTTGATGTAATACATTCTAATATTTGGGGTCCTTCACCTGTTCTATCTCTTAATGCTTTTCGTTGGGTTGTTACTTATATTGATTGTTTTTTTGCATCACATAGGTCTATCTTTTGAAAAGGAAGAGTCAAATTTTAAAGTGTTTCAAGTTTTCACAAGATGTTCGTGAACAAGTTCAATGACACTATTCACGTCCATCATCGTGATAATTGGGGGAGGGGGGATGATGATATTGGGGCGTTCGGGTCCTATCTCGATAATCATGGTATCATTCATCAGACAATATGTGTGCACACCTCGATTCAAAATGGTGTTACCGAACAAAAAAAACATCTTGAGGTTGTTCGGTGCCATCTTACCACATTGCACCTCCCAAAGATTTATCGGGGTGATGTTGCGTTGACGGTTGCACACCATATCAATGGTCTTCCATCTAGAATCATTGACTATGCTACTCTGGTAACTCGGCTCTCCACCCACTCTGTGGTTCATACGTCACATCTTCCTCCACGTATTTTTTGGTGTGTTTGTTTTGCCCACATCGATCAACCTCAAAGGGACAAGTTGGATCCTTGGACTTAGAGATGTATCTTTATTGGATATTCCACCATGAAGGCATATCGGTGTTATCATGCCACGATGTGTACCAAGAATGTTAACTTCTACGAATGGCGTCTGACTTTCCTGATCCACCTTATACTATTCGTTAGAGGAGACAAGTGATACATGTGAGCTTAGCAAGGAGCGAGAAGAAATTTATGTGGACGACATTCCTCTATCTAGTACTCCTCTCACTCATGTTGTATCCCCTACTCCTCAGATTCAGGTCCAAGTTATGCTTCCTCGGTCACTGATCTTTCCCCTTCCTATAGTCTATCATTGCATGCATGCAGGTGCACCTCGAACACAGGTTCATACGACTCCATCTCTACCAATTCCTATCTCGACTAAGACTCTGTAGATGATCGTCATCTTCCTATTGCGCTTCTAAAAGGTTAACCGCCTTGTACGAATCATCCTATTTCAAACTATGTTTCTTACTACAATCTTACACATGAACATCTAGCTTTTATTACCTGCTTGTCCCCGATTGCTATTCCTAAGACTTAGCAGGATGCGCTGGGGATCTCTGAATGGAAGAAAGTTATGGATAAGGAAATGTTTGCACTTGATAAAAACCATATGCAGGATATTTCCTAACTTCCTCCAGGAAAGAATGTTGTTGGATCAAAGTGGGCAGAGTGCTACAAAGGTTGGTGGCTCGAGGCACTCAGAATTAAGAAGTCAACTATCAAGATACATATGCTCCGGTGGCAAAAATGGACTCCATCCAATTCTTATTATCATATGTTGTTTGTCTAAGTTGGGAGCTCCACCAACCTGATGTGAAGAATATCTTCCTCCATGAGAAATTGAAGGAAGAGGTGTATATGAATCGGGGTATTGTGTCGCAGGGCGGAATCGCTCGCACCACCAAAGTTCAGTACTCCGGCTGTCAGTCAATCTTCTAATGCGCTTCAGGGATGTGAGTGGAGGGAGCGTCGTCACGTCACGACACCCACATGATTGGGTACTGTTGCGGCGGCATGGGGATTCCCCCCTCCCCCCCCCCCGGCACTGTCACTTGTATAAGAGCAATGTTATTAAAGTACCACTTTCTCTATTTTCAGGTCATTGATATACTCAGACCATAAAATTTTATTCGCAAAACCATTTGTTATCCACAGGACATTGTCACGGACAAAACACATCCAAAGATCGAAATTGAGGAAGAGACGTATGGAGTCCGAAATACCCCAGTGTGCCCTACACATTCTTCTCCTAAAGGAATGGATGCAGAGTATCACTTTACCAAGATGTGCAAGTCCCCGAAAATTTCATTCCAAATATATCTGTCACCAATGGAAGGTACTATGTGCCCCATTGATACGATCCCGGAGAGGAATCCGGCAAGGGGGAGGGCCGGCGGTGGTGAGGGAGAGGAAGGGGGAACGAGAAGAAAAACTAGGGAGTGACTCTAAATTTCATACATCCAAACATAATGAACCAAAGTACAACACAACCCCTTTGGGGTGTGAATAACGAAAGGAAGGTGCCAAAATAAAACGTACAACATAAAAGAATGCAAATAAGATGCTCATGCGATAGGCGCGTCTTTGGTCTCTCCTCTTTCAGGCGTGCCCGTCATCGTCTTCCTTTGTGTGTAGACTCGTCAAGCGTCTCGTCGGCGTACGCGTGTCCCGTCGACATATGCAACCTTAACAATGCTGTTGTATGGAAAATATGTCTTGTCCTCAAGGAATTAGTCAGAGGACTGGCGGCAGAAGTGATCTTAGTGCAGTCACGTAGCTTCGGACTCCAGATGATAAAACCCAGTAACAAGGCCCTCTTGCGAGCCAGAGTCCCCCTGAAGGTGGCGGCGGCGATCAAGTAGCTCAGCTGGGTAGTACGGAGCCAACTGTCGTCTTTCTTCCGGACCAGAAGAACCGAACTAGAAATGGGCTTGCACCAGAACGGGAAAAGGCCCCCCATCAGCATCCCCCTCACCAGAGGCTCGAGCTCATCCTTCAACCCATGGTCAGAATGGAAAGCCTGCACCAAGACTTTTGTGGTCCTAGGCTGGAGGGAATTTGCGCGGTCGGGCGGCCGGGATGGTGGCAATCATGTTGGAGGATAGATGATGTCAGTGAGCGCGGTGGAAAGCTCTATGTGGTACATCAATGAAGGAAAAGACGCATCAGACGGGCCCGAGAGGGGACAGCCACGCGGAGAGGCCGACGTTCTTGGTCCACTGGATCGTGCAAAGGGAGACCGGAGAGTGGAGGAAAGCAGAGTCGCCGTCGAGGCGACATGTCTAGCCCCCATGGAGGAACTGCATCATGGTCATAGTCACCCAATTGGCGCGTACATCGCCGAGTAAGGAGCCAAGCCACCCCTAAAATGACGTCGATACCGCCTAGGCCGAATGCGTAGAAGTCCGCGGTCACGGAACAGGACCCCATGGAGAGAAACACGGCAGTGCAACGACCCTGAGTCGGTCAATGACGGACTACAACATCCGGAGAGGGAACCGAGGGAAGACGAAGTTGGTGCACCCTGAGCTTATAGATGAGGTTGTAGCGTGCGCCGCTATCCACCATGATGATGATCGGGCGACTCTGCTTTCCCAAAACGTGCCCGAGAGTTGCATGGTCTGCTGGTTGATGATCCCGCCCGTCGAGGTACAGGATAACTTCAAGCGGTGGAACGTAGCCGCGGTGGGTCAAGAGGTGTATCCCCCGCTGAGAGCTCCCGGGCCTCAAAGTCGGCCAAGGTAACCTCAACGTCAACATCGTCGATGATGGTGTGGAACTCCTTCACGGAGCACTCATGGTTAGGGGAGTAGGGTTGGCGACATCGAAAACAGAGACCCCTGTTGCGAAGTTCCATGCAATCACTATTTGAGATGCGCTGAGGGGCCAGTGGGCGGCCCGACCGGTTTTCCCAAGGCGACGGCCACGGTGGAGGAGTCGTGGCTACTGGTCTCTAAGGGGGTCGAGGCTAGTGGTTGCCGGCCGAGACGAGAGCAGATATGTGGCAATAAACCCTACATGAAAAAACCCAGTAATGATCGGGAGGTCGGGGACGTAGGAGACCAGGGCAACAAACTCATCAACATAGTCGTCCAGGCCGGCAATCTGGCGGACGCCGCAAAGACGCTCGATAGAGGAGTAGTCGGAGTAGCGGGTGTCATACCGCTTGATCATCGCCTGCTTGAGCTTGGCCCAGGAAAGGCATGGGTTGAATTGGCGGAGCCCCGAGCCCAGTGGAGGGTCGAGTCATCCAGGCCAACCACAGTCGTAGACACCTTGTTGTGCTTCAGTGTGTAGTTCAAGTCGAAATATTGCTCTGTTTTGGCGATCAGACCATCGGGTCAACACCGACAAAAGAGGGAATGTCGAGGGAGATATTGGATCGGCCCGAAATGGGCGGAGGAGTGGTCCCGGAGGGAATGGGCGGCGGCCCGGCGCCGAAGAGAGAGCTTCCGTCCACGGGCGAGCCAGATCGGGAGGAGGCGGACGACGCTTGGAGGGATGTGATCTTGGAGTGGAGGTCAGGGAGAGAGGCATGCATGGAGACGACGAGTTGCTCTTGAGCCTCCGAGCAGAGGCTTAGGGCTTCGGCGTCCGCTTCCGGAGGAAGATCCCCGACGAAGCGAGTGTTGGGAGCCATGTACTGGAGTTGGTGGACGGCGACTGGAAGGGAAAGGATCTAACTAGGATCAGTGGAGACAAGGGAGGGACAGGGCGATGCGGCTGACGGGACGCGCGCGGCTGGGGACAAGCATTCGGAGACGCACGCGAATGGAGAGCACGATACAGCATGAGTACAGGCAAACGCGAGGCCGACGCGTCTACACGTGGATCAGTTGTTGTCATTTGGGTTCGTCGAGGGACTCCACGCGAAAAGGTAGCAGACGAGCTCTGCGACAGACTGGAGCGGCGCTGGACTGGTAGGATTGATTTGGCTGGGCTGGAAGCGATGCGGCGCAATCAGCATAGGTGAGGCGGAAGCGGATCGACACAGGCGAGGAGGAAGCAGATCGTTCAGCGCAGTCGAGGAGAGGGAGCAGCACGATCCTGGATCAGAGCAGTTACCGGCGGTAACGTGTGGGCGGTGCGGCAGGTCGGACCAAATCGATATGATCCCGAAGAGGAATCCGGCAAGGAGGAGGGCGACAGTGGTGAGGGAGAGGAAGGGTGAGGGAACGAGAAGAAAAATTAAGAGCAACCTTAAATTTCATACATCCAAACATAATGAACCAAAGTACAACACAACCCCTTATAGGCACCGGGTGCGGATAACGAAAGGACGGTGCCAAAATAAAGTATACAACATAACAAAATGCCAATAAGACACTCATGTCATAGGCGCGTATTTGGTCCCATCTCCTCAAGACAGGCCTGTCATTGTCTTCCTTCGCGTGTATGCTCGTCACGGCGTCTCGTCGGCATGCGTGTGTCCTGTTGGCATAAGCAACCGTAACACCCATCTTTTCTAGGACATATTCGTCGCGATCTGTGATATGAAGCGCTTGATTTACATCACCAGATGGTATGTATTTGTCGAGATCACCCCCCATTAGGGATTCAAAGAGGAAAAAACCAAGCGGAAATGTTACACTCGGAGAGCTAATGAAGAGGGAGGGTCCTCATGCTTGTTTGGGAAGATCAAACATTGGTCGGATTGTTGAAGAATGATGGCCTAATTGTAAAGCATTGCGGTGTCACTCCCCAAAACCACGCGGTTAGGGGAGGAGTGGCCACCCCGCATATACACCCAGGACCAAGGAGCACGTTGGGCGGTGTGGGACTAAACCATCCTTTTTAACGAGTCGCGACACACGCTCGGACATCACCGTCCATTCCACGTGGCGCACTCAACACTAATAGTGACACGATGAATAATCTGAGAATTATTTCAACTGCAACAATGTTAAATGTATATTATGCCTACGAAATCCCGACGATGGCGGATGTTTTGTCCAAGATCTGCAGATCCACGGGAGGAAGATGGAAGAGCCGGATAGCTCCAAACTTGTTTGTCTGGTGGACTGTGAATAACATGTAGGCATTGTAGGCTCCAAACTTGTTTTCTCTTGTGTGATGAGCAAAAATAAGTGCTTATAACATTGCTCTGTTATAATTATTATCATACGAATCAAACATGTCAACCCTATTAGAGATTTCAAATAATAAAAGTCAATCTATAGTTTTCTACAAAAGGCAACGCAAGAATCGGGAAAACAAACATTTGATGGTTCCAAGTCAAACTTAAGAACGAAAGCTGCATCTCTTCATCCAACAGCATTTATGAATCGTCAATTTCAAATAATAAAAGACAATTTACAGTTTTCTACACAGGCCATCGGCTCTTTTACTAGCAATATTTGCTTGTTCTACTCTCTCTTTAAAAGAAAAGAAAATTAGTATCCATCCCCAGTTAACCTAATTCCATTAAATTCTAAAACTGCTGTCAACTGCCAGCATAAACATAAAGCAAGATGACAGCAGTAAGTTCTTCAATTTCAATTTGTTTTTATCATCGGCAGACGTTGAATCTCGAATAATACGGCTAGTCTAACAAAAATCGAAAGGCGCATGAACATTGATTATTTCAAAAGGGATTGAAACAATATTTAGAGGGGAATTCAAACCTGGAAGTCGTTCTCCATTTCTCTCCTCTCCAATCCTCTCCCCGCTTCGGAAATATCAAAAGCTGGGAGAGTTGCCGGCGAAACGTTTCAGGGTTTATATAATGGCAAAATTGAAGGAGTCCAGAAATTTTGGGTCCAAAGGTCTCTAAAATTTGATCTACTTAAAAGTTAAAATATGTCTTTTTCATCAGAAAATTTTAGCAATGTGCGGGCCGCAGATGTAAATAGGTCCAAAAAAAAGGAATTGTTAACTGCATTACTATTTTGATTAGGGGCATTTTTTTTGTTAAAAGCACCGCACTGCGATAGATGCATACATAATTGTTAGGGGCATCACATTTTTGTTAATAGCAAATTAATAAGATTAACTTGATATATCAATGAAGCACAACATTTGTTCATAAAAAACAAAGGATAAATAGGACACCTGGCATAGATTACATTCAAATTTGAAAAATTAACGATCAAAAATAACATAAATTAACAACAGCACGATTTCATCAAAATGAGAAAAAAAAAACTAAATAGATCTTCGCTTTCTTTGTAAAAACTTTTTCCTCATTGATTCTTGTGATGTCCATATTCCTACAATTTTAATCATAAAAATAATCAATTAAGGAATAAAATCTTGTAATAAAATGTTTTACTATTAATGATTGCATACATTTGTACGATAATGCTTCAAAATGATTATTATATTCCATATTTTCCCATACGATAGTGCTGAATCTTCACTTCCAAAAGCTGTCAAAGTGCTCAAGCTCACATATGCCTTCACCTGTAGCTGCTCTTGACTTCCAGAGCTTCAAATATGCTTGCATCGACAAGCTCGAATCCCTAGAACCAAGGGCGGGAGAGGTGGCAGGAGAGTCGCAGATGAGGCGGCGGGAGAGTCGCAGATGAGGCGACGGGAGAGTCATAGATTAGGCGGCGGGAGAGGCGGGGGGAGGTCTTTGCGGGCGGGAGAGGCTGCGGGAGAGACCACGAAGGGCGGATCGTCGCCGGCAGGAGAGTCCACGAAGATCTTTGCGGGCTGGAGAGGCGGCGGGAGAGTCGGCAGATCGTCGACGGCGAAGAGGCGGCGGGAGAGTCACAGATGAGGAAACCCTAGAACCAAAATCAAGGGCCGGAGGGGGCTGTCGTGCACTCAAATTGAAGTGCACCTAGTTTTTTTTAAGGTGATTGTTAACCGCAACCCGTTATTGGCTAGTCGCACCCCAAAATCTGCTAATTTTTCGCGTCTTTTCGAAATACGTCTTCTACATGCAATTTCAGGAAAAGTGTTCAACACGAAAGTTGTAGATATCGTCGAGATCTACAATTTTCGTGTTGAACACTTTTCCTGAAATTGCATGTACAAGACGTATTTCTGAAAGGCGTAAAATCTGAGCATATTTCTAAAGTACGCCTTGTACGTGCAATTTCAGGAAAAGTGCTCAACACGAAAGTTGTAGATCTCGACGATATCTACAACTTTCGTGTTGAGCACTTTTCCTGAAATTGCATGTACAAGACGTATTTTAAAAAGGCGCGAAAAATAATGAGATTTTGGGGTGCGACTAACAAATAGCTGGTTTGCGGTTAACAATCACCTTTTTTTATGGGAAGGAAATAAGACCTCCATTTACTTAAAATTGAAGTGCACATAAACAAGATTGTAGTGCACTTAACAATTCCCTAAAAAAATGTTTATGTGAATCAAATTTTATACCTACACTATCCACAGTTCATATTTAAAAGCTAAATTCATATTTTCTCAAACAAATCATCCAGCAAAATATATCATTTATTCAAGTCAAAAATAAATACAATTTTGTTTTTCCAAACTTAGGGTTCGTTTGGCAGGACTTATTTTTACCGTTCAAACTTTAAAAAACGCAACCGCGGTTTTTTTAATTGTTTGGCAAGGCCTCGGTTTAAACCGCAACCGCTGAAAATTGGATTTTTACGCCGTTTTTTGACCGGGATTTTTGATCGAGGTCGGCGGATTTATAAGCGCTTTCTAGCCCTAAAATAAAGAACATCCCGACCACGCCTCTCCTCATTCGCACCGCCTCTTCTGGTTTCGCAGCGGCAAGTCGGCAACTCCCTGATAGCTCTCCCGATTTCCCGATCCCGCAGCTACCCGATTTTCGGATCCCGCGGACCTCCTTCTCCGGCGATAGGCCACCGCCGACCATTCTTCTCCCGCAGCCCTCCTTCTCCGGCAAGCCTTGCTCTCGACTGCAGGTACAGATCGCGCATCTCCTCCGGTAACATCTCCCCCTTCTTCTACCTTCTGTTTATTCCTCTTAAATTGATTTCGCCTCCGCATCTCCGCCGGGAAACGCCGCTGCCTGTAAGGATCGCTGCCCGCTAGGGTTCCAAGTAGGAGACAATTACATTTCAATATTATTAGGTGTTTCAATACTTCAAACTGAGAACAAAAATAATTAGCCATCTGATGTTCTGAATCAGAGCTTGATGGAAACAGTGTCTTCCACTTTGTAACTTGTCTAACAGATCGTGGGGATGCTTTCTTTACATATTTCTTTTATATCATAGTAGTTTTTCCAAGCTCCAGATAGCTGAAATTGATAGCAATGATCATTCTTTTTATAAATCCATGGCATCTCAATGTAGAAGATGAGTTTCAACAACAGTATTGTTGTGATCCACTTGAGGGTCTTCATTATCACTAAAACGTGGCATAAGAACATCTTCCTCCATTACAGTATTGTTGTAATGTAGACATTAGACAGTGCTTTTTTGCATGATATTATGTAGATAAAAGTCTTTTTTGTTCAATGTTATGGGGATAAAAGTCTTTCAATGTTATGCGAATAAAAGTTCCTTAAGTCACTTTGGGGGAACAGTAAATTCTCTTATGTAGATGGTGCTTTTTATGGTTCAATGCTATGTAGATGGTGCTCTTTTTGGTTCAATATTATGTAGATAGTGCTCTTCTTGGTCCAATGTTATGTCGATACTAGTCTTTGTGGTTCATAAATTTATGTAGATAATACTCTGTTTGGTTGATGTTACGTAGACACTACTCTTTTTGCTCCAATGTTATGTAGACAGTGCTCTCTTTACTTACATGTTATGTAGACAGTACTCTTTTTGCTCCAATGTTACGTAGACCGTACTCTTTTTGCTCTAATGTTATGTAGATAACATACATGCTTACGTAGACAGTACTATTTTTTCTCCAATGTTATGTAGATAACATACATGCTTACGTAGACAGTACTCTTTTTGTGTTACTTTTTTAGATGTCTAATCGAAGAGAAAGAGGAATATCAGCTTCATGGGAATCAGCAGATGTTTTACTTTTTTGCGATATATGTATTAAAGAAATAGAGCTAGGTAATCGCCCGACTACTCACTTCAGCAAACAAGGTTGGAACAACATAATTTTGCATTTTCAAGAGCGTTCGGGGAAACAATTTGATCGAACTCAACTAAAAAACAAATGGGATCAACTGAAGAAGGAGTGGAAGTTGTGGAGAGAACTTAAACGTGGCGAAACTGGGCTTGGTTGGAATCCTGTAAAAAAAACTATTGATGCCTCAGACGAGTGGTGGGACGAGAAAATAAAGGTTGTTATAATATATCACATTTTTAAATTCTTAGATAATGAGATATTTTACAATTTTTATTTTTATTATAATATATTCTTATTTTTCAGGCCAACCAAAATGTCAAAAAATTTCGCTATTCTGGAATACCTCCTGACATGGATGCAAAATTAGAAAAAATGTTCAGTCAAGTGGTGGCCACTGGGGATAATGCATTCATGCCAAGCTCGACGACCATTCCATTTGAATTGGATGAAGAGCAAGTAAATTCAGATGAAGAGGATAATATTGTGGCGAACTCACGAACTCAAACAAGTATGAATGTTGACACTGGCGGTAGTGAGCATGCGAGTAAATTCTTAGGATCATCTTCTAAAAAAACTTCACGCAAGCGTAAAGGTAGTGGTGAAGGCACCAAACAACTATTACTTTCACACATTAATGATTTAGTTGCATCTAGACAAGCAGTTCCACCTCCGCCAATATCGGTGACAATCAAAGAAGCTGTTGAGGAGATCTGTAGAATTCCTGATATATACGATGACCCCGACTTTTTTGACTTTGCAATGGAATTCATTCGCATCAAATCCGGAAGAGAGGCGTTCATGTTTTGCCCAGCTGATAGAAAAGTTGAGTATCTTAAGAGACGCTACATGAAGAGTTTGGAATGATTAATTCATGTTGATGGAATCCACTTTAGCTTTATGTTTATGCTTCCACTTATCTTTAGAGACGCTTCAAGAAAACTATGCATGTTTCCTTTTAAAAGCACTTCTTGCTTTAGTTTATTGTTAGTTTGAGATATTAATCTTTTTATTTTGTATGTGTGTCATGTCAGATAGTTATTTTGTTTATTATATATTGTATGTGCTCTTTCAATTTAATTCTATGTCATTTATCACTCTCTTCCTGTAATAATTATTCTTATGTTATTATTTCATCAGCACAAATATGAGTGACGACAGTGAATCTTATTCCACTGATGAGTCAGATGAATCATCACATAGCTCAGTTGAATACACTCAGTGTATTCAAGATTATAACGATGACATTGAAACTGTTTGTATTGTCCATGATTTCTTTGTTCTTTATGGTAAGATCCCACGTATGACATCCACTCAAACAGGTGATAAATGGTTTGGAGAGTTATTTGCTGGTCATCCTATTAGGTTTCACGATACGTTTAGGATGTCACAACGGATTTTTATCGACCTACTACAAACTCTTGTTCAAAATCATGAATTAGCAGGATCTCGAAGAACTTGTGCACGAGAAGTTCTTGCGATTACATTATTTATTTTATCACAAAATGAGACAATGCGTGCAGCAAGTGAGCGTTTCCAGCATTCAACTGAAACTATATGCAGATATTTTTTTATTGGTATCAAAAGTCTCGTTCGACTCTCAAAGGAGATTATAAAGCCTATTGATATGCAATTTAGGGATGCCCAATCACATATAAGGAGAGATGAACGTTATATGCCATATTTTAAGGATTGTATTGGGGCTATTGATGGAACACATGTAGATGCACGTGTACCAGTTGAAGATCAGGTTGCATATATTGGGCGTCATGGCACAACCACTCAAAATGTTATGGCAGTCTGCGACTTCAACATGTGTTTCACATTTGTTGTGGCAGGGTGGGAGGGTTCTGCCCATGATAGTCGAATTTTTAATCGAGCAATAACAGATCGCAACAGCAATTTTCCACACCCACCACCGGGTATGCTCAATTTTAATTTTTTTTAATTAGTTGCTTTTTAAATCTATATAGAACTAATGTTTGATAATCTTGTAGGTAAATATTACTTAGTAGATGCTGGATATCCAATGCAAAGAGGATATTTAAAACCTTATCCAGATACTAGGTACCATTTACAAGATTTCAGACGGGGTTCTCGTCCAATCCAAGGTAATCATGAGATTTTCAATCAAGTTCACTCGTCGCTTCGCAGTGTAATAGAAAGGACGTTTGGCGTGTGGAAAAAGAAATGGGCCATCCTGAGAGATATGCCAAATTATTCTTTCAAAAGACAAACTTTGATTGTTGTGGCTACTATGGCGTTGCATAACTACATTCGCAGACATCCATCACGTACTGATCTTGATTTTGATGTATGTGATGGGGATGAGAGTTATGTATATCCAGAAGCGCATGCTCTTACTACAAGAAGGAATCGGAACAATATCATCGCAATATCTAACATAGATCCTGAGATGGTTGAAGGAGTTGGTGCAGATGAAATGACAAGGTTAAGAAATCGTATTGCGAATCAATTACAGAACGCTCGTAGGTATGACATGTTTGATATTTGCATATTTTTGGTGTTTTTAATTACATCTAACAAATCGTATACTTTTTAGTTTCAGATGACGCAATGTAAAGTCTTGGCGGCTTGCATATCCAAGGCCTTCGAAATCATATACTATTCGAAAGTAACAATCTAGTCCGATTCAACAACAATCTGGTTCGCGATTGAGTGCAAAAGTTCAGCCAGAGGAGACACTTTGGAGCATTTCTTCAAGAGTTCATGGCAATGGGCACAAATGGAATGAGGTTCCCACATCAAAACCTCATATAAGGAACCCTAGTTTTTTTGTTTTTCAGATGAAACTATTAGGTATCTAACATAGATTGGTTCATTTCTGGAAAAAAAATACTTTGTTCTTCTTATGAATCGTTTGTCATATTTCTGAGGTAAATCCTGATATAATAATGACATAAATTGCTCTTCTATGAGCCATATAGATCCTATATAATAATGACATAAAGTGCTCAAGAATGGTTATTTTTTTCTGGTGACAGTCATAACCGCGGTAATGGTAAACATATATTTTTTGACGGTGGCGTTTTTGTCCAAACTCACCCGAGTAAAAACACTGCGTCATATATTTTAGTGTTTGTATATTCTTTTGAAATTACAAAATCCCTCCTTTGAATTTGCATTTCATAGCATACATGCGCTAGAAGATTGCGTCAACAGGTTCTTTCCTAATACAAAATCCCTCCCGGCCTGCATATCCAAGGCATGTTCCATCCTAGATGCAGTCGTAGTTGTTTTTTTCTTAACAAAATAAGCCCCAATGGGATTCGAGCGAAATTTCAAAAAATATCTTTTGGTAATATTTAGTAGAGATGCTAAAGATTATAACCATCTTCATTGCTGATGAACTTGCAGGCTCTTCACAGGCTTTTGGCTGGCTGATTTGATGTTGTTTTTTCTATGTACATAAAATAATGCTATTAGGGAGTGAATTGATGAGATGGTGGTGCACCAAAACTAGTCCCTTTAGGTACTTTTCCTTTGTTTCTTTTCATTAATTGACTACAGGAGTAGTCAACCCTCAAATATCTTTCTAATTTGACATTTTATATTTATAACTGCATATCAGTTGACATGTTGCAGCATCATGTGGTGAAGCATGGTGAAAAAAACAAGTTTTTTCTTTGGTGAAGAAAGAACTATAATTACTTTTTGGTACATTCATATCGTAGTTTAATTAATAATTGATGTTGTATTATGTGCATTGTGCGTTTTGTTTGTAGATGGTAGGCGCATTGCTCTCAAGTGTCTACGTGATATTTGTTCTTCGTGGTTATACACATTTTTTCTATGAGAAGATTTCACCTTTAAAGTGATGACATTTGTTGATAGACAGACAAGAATATATTAGAGTTTATAGCGCACAAGGCTTGTATTAGTGAAAAGATTAATACATGATCAGGAGAAGTTATAATACACTATTTTGATCTTGGAAGATCAAAAGAAAGCTGGTTCTACTTTGATCTTGGAAGATTTCACCTTTAAAGCTATGCATGAGTACTACCTATGAGATGCAGAGCAATAAGCAGCCATGGCTTGATAATTGATGAACACCAAAAGAAAATGGTATTGTATTCGGTTACAATACATCATGTATTTGTACATTTATATAGGGAGGAGTGAAAGGTAAACTCTAACCAAGTGGGACTAAACTCTCGTGAGAGAAATAACAAATGAGCTAGTGTATGGGCTTTCACATGGGCCTTACATTTACATATTTCTACAATTCTCTTTCATATGCAGGCAGGGCTCGTGACGTTCTTGAAGATAATCCTGTTAGAAGATTGAAGGTGTTTGTGTATGAGCTTCTCAGAAAATACAATAAGAAGATACTGCAGAAAGATCCAAGATGTCTCACCCACATGTTTGCCGCTGAGATCTTCATGCACCGATTCTTGCTGTCGAGCCCTGTCCATACTCTTAACCCTGATGAGGCCGATTGGTTCTACACACCTGTTTATACTACTTGCAATCTAACTCCAAATGGGCTCCCATTGCCCTTCAAGTCGCCGCGAATGATGAGAAGTGCAATACAGCTGATCTCCTCTAACTGGCCCTATTGGAACAGAACGGAAGGTGCTGACCATTTTTTCATTGTTCCACATGACTTTGGGGCATGCTTCCACTATCAGGCAAGGAAACCTCTTTTGGATTATTCAATGTCGGAGTCTCTGTCTGCTGTCTTTCAAAATTTTTATGTTTTTCCAGGAAAAAAAAGCCATTGAAAGAGGAATACTCCCCTTGCTTTGGCGCTCTACCTTGGTTCAAACCTTTGGGCAGAGAAACCATGTTTGCCTGAAGCAAGGTTCCATCACCATTCCTCCTTATGCACCACCACAGAAGATGCTGGGAAATTAATTAAGAAAATATTATTCCACACACACACACACAAGAACTATAACATAATTTACCGAACCAAACACAAGAGTATGGACACATCAATTATAGAGGAACGAGAAACCATTAAAAACCTAGTTTAGCTTACAACTCTTATTTTCTCTTCTTTGTCAGATATGCAGGGTAAAATTGCTCCAAGTATATTAGCAAAATATGGAACAAGCTGGTCTCCACCAAGTTTCACAAGCTCGCTTATCTACAAAATCAATAGTTGCAGTGTCAATAACCAGCACCAAACAATCAACGGGATTATTACAAGAGTACTTAGCAAGAAATTATTACTCGAATAACAAAGACAGGTACACAAATTATTACTCAAATAACAAAGAATTCCAAATGTGAATCTTTAAAATTGGAAGGCATCGGGGGAGTTCGTAGCTGCTCGAAGCGGAGTGGCTGACGACGGTGAAGTTTGTGATGGAAGAAAGGTTAGAAAAGGAGGTGCTGATAGCCTTTGCGGCAATGCTCTGATGAATGCCTCGAAGGAGTATGGCATGAAGAAGCCTAGGTCGGGGAAGGGTAAAGGGAATATGAGAACTCGTCAATTTGGATCGCCGGCTGTAGACATTGATGTGTCGGGATTGGATGAATTCTTGTGCATCAAGGATTCTAGAACGGTTCAGGAAAGAGGAAGCAGAAATGGCAACCTCCTCTTTCTTTCTCATGGCCTGGTGAGGCTCTTAAAAGCACAAAACATGATAGTTTTCCAGGTAATGAGAAAGCAGGATTGTTTCAGAGATGTGAAAAAATGGTGATAGAGATTCTGTTTCTCAATTTTTTTGTTTAATTATGATATTTTCTTAAGTTCAACTGTATTATCTCTGTTATATTTGGCATCCCTTTGATAATTGCAAAGCCTTTCTTTGTTTTTCTTCTTTTTCTTTAGTGGTTTTTCTTGATGCTCCAGTTCAACTGATCTTTTCTCTCGCTTTTTTGTGCAATTTGTAATGTTTCCTTGTAGCTAAACAGAAATCCCAGATTGATTCACTATTTCTGTTTGCATTCCCCTGTTTCTTTTGTTCCAAATCAGCCAACAGTTCATGGGAACTTACAACAGTTTTAACGAGCTCATCAGCATACGAGCCGGCTCGAACAGTGAGGCCCACAACTGCCGGTTGGCGGGAGGCCAATGGGTGGCCGGCGGCCGCCCATTCTGATCTCTTGGGGAGAAACAAAGATTTGAGGATGGTAGCAGAAGCCAATCGGTCCCAAGATCAAGGGGAGCAAGACAGAGAGAGAGAGGATTCAGGAAGTAATGATTCTCACTTGAGCTCAAATTTTGAGCAGGAACCTTGTATTGATATAAGGTGGAGGGAAAATGAGAGCAGGATAAATTTTGAGGAGCCTTATTTGGTGTACATTTATAAAGTTTGCATTTTCATTTGCATAATTTTTGTTTTGGTGTGCATTTATCAAATTTTTATTTTCATTTGTCAAATTGATAAAAATATTTCTTCATATATGAATATGTTGCCATAAAATAAAAAACTTCCAAACAAAATTCAGTTCACAAACTGCGGTTCATGACCTCAAAAAACATAAAACATCCAAACAAAACTCCATTCACAAAACTTGGTTAATGACCACTCCATTCAAAAACTGCAGTTCATGACCACGGCGTTCATGACCGCCACCACCGCGCCAAACGAACCCTTAATCGCCAAGCTTTTCTGTTTTTCAAAAACTTCATATTTTCATAAAATTTCTTTGCGTGATTGGTTTTCAATCTGTACTCCTTATATCCTAAATGAATGTATGGAGGGAAAATGTGATTCCAAATTTAGGATTCGGGTGAAATCAAAGCAACACGTGTCGCAATTCTGAAAGCACAGTCAATTTCAGTGATTTCCTTGTCTAAGGCTCTGTTAGGCACGGTGGTGATGGTCATGAATATGAGGGTTAAATTGTGATTCGTTAACGCCCATCTAAGAAACTTCATCCACTTTTATGTTCAAACGGATGATGTTTGTTAGGTAATCCTTAACGAATGACGGTTTAACCCATGCGTTTACGGGCGCCACCACCGCGCCAAACGGAGCCTAAAGCACGCGGGGATGCGATTCCCTTCTCTAAATTCCAGCGATCAATGTTCTTTTGGGAGATTTATGATCTCCCGGCAAATCATATATGATCTCCCGGGAGATCATTTACGATCTTCGGGGAGATATTTTGATCCTGCCCGGGAGATCATGCAGAACTCTCTTGAGAGCATTTAAAAACTCGAGATCATTCTAAGATAAGTGGATTTTGTTGGCATCAAATCGACTCTATGATTTTTTTTCTTTATTGAAATTTTGCAAGTAAAAAGTCTTATCGTCTCTGCAGCTAATTCTCTTTTAAGTAACTGCACATTTGACTCGCACTCAAGTTAAGATGGTTCAATTCTCCGAATCAAAATAGCGCTAAGCGACCCGCAACAACTATATTAATGGCATCAACCCTACTAAATTACTAATGATGAAATATTATTTTATATTATTAAAAGGCGGCCATCATTCGCATAATTGCATTATTCAACTAACATGCGTGATCGTACCATACACCACAGTTTCCTACCATTATTATTCTTTTTTTCTTAAATTATTATTATTTTATTCTAAATAATTGAATATTGCTTAATAAAAGGAAGAACAAGTGAATAACAATAAAACAATTATAAAATGACTTGAGAGCTTTCCCTGCAGTTTCGTTCGCTCCAAACCTACCATCGTCACGAGTCGGTCGAAGTTGCTTACTTCGCCGCCTTATCTCTCCCCCATATCGTCGTGAACAAATCAAAACCCTAGCTTCCGTCGTAGCAGGCAATCAGTTGAAGAAGATGAGCTGGAATCGCTGGAAGCGCGGCGATGTGGAAGAAGGCGGCGAGGCCCAACCGCTTTACCCGATGATGCTGGAAAGCCCGGAGTTGCGATGGGCTTTTGTGCGAAAGATTTACACTATCCTCTCCATTCAGATGCTTCTCACCATCGCTGTATCCGCGATCGTCGTCTTCGTCAAACCCGTCTCCAATTTCTTTGTATCATCAGGCGGCGGCCTCGCCGTCTACATTGCAGTCTTAATCTCACCCCTCATCTGTATATATATCCTTCCTGACCCCTGTCTACTTTTTCTTTTCAATTGTATATTGGGTTCTTTTTCATTTTTTTCTCCGGCAATTCTCCCGCTATTAGTTTAGGTTTTGAGATTCTATTTCCCGCAAGATCTGGAAGGCGATTATGTTTTTTAATTGTTTCCCTTGGATTAATGTGTCATATAGTCGTCAGATTTTATTTATTTATTCTTGGATTGAAGATTAAATTGTTTTTTTTCAGTGTTGATTCCTCTGTACTTCTACTACCAGCGCCATCCAATAAATCTTTTTCTACTCAGCCTCTTCACGGTATCTATCAGCTTCGGTGTCGGGCTAACCTGCGCCTTCACCAAAGGTAAGCTTTTTTCTGACCTTGTCCTTGCAAGAAAATTCTAGAGAATTAGGTTTTGTATTCACTTACAAAAAGAATAGGTTGCATCATACATGAGTATAAAATATAGTGGAAGATAAAACTCTACACATCAATTGCATAAATACATTCTGAATTGTATGAGCCAGGCTTGAATAGAAATTGGAGATATAATGGATGAAGTAGAAGTTGTGTGAGAATTTATGTGATCTAGGATATTGGAGGAACATGATGTTGTATTTTTTGAGTTTGACTTCTCTTTGATGAAATGACAACCAACTCAATATACTTTGTTTGTTCATGAAAAATATGATTTTCATCTATGTGGATGAGGTTTTGGTTGTCACAAAAAGAGAAGCCGGAGAGGATAATGGCACACGAATTTCAATTCGGAGACATTTAAGATAAGTGAGTGCAGAGACTTTTAGAGCCATACAGTGATATTCAACCTCCACTATAGTGCCGACAACTATAGATTGTTTTCTACTCTTCAAGTAATGAGATTGCAACCAAAGTATGTGCAATGCCACCTGCGGACCTGCGGTCATCTATAAAGCCAACATAGTTTCCATCTGAGAAGGCTTTGGGAGACAACGTGGATAAGGGCTGATAGAGAAGACCTTGACAAAGCGTCCATTTCAGATTTTTTAGAATACGTTCAACTACTTGCAAGTGCTTAGTCTTTGGATTATATATAAATTGATTTAACACTCCATTTCAAATGAAATATCAAGGCAAAATCAACATCGAGATCAATACAATATTTTCTTCGAGAGGGAATCAGTGAATTTCCTTAAGATGTCACTTCGATTCCCAAAAAATAGTGAAGTGCTCAAATCCTTTGTTTGGAAATCTTTCCGAGATGAGTTTTGATGTGAAAAATCTCTGATATATCGTCGCCAGTGATAATAATATCATCGACATAGACAAGAGTGATGACTATGATGCTCTGGTGATGATGGGTAAATAGAGAAAAACGGACGCACTTCATCAGAAGCCAATACCCTAGACAACCCAATTGAATTTCTCAAATTGGGCATGTGGAGTCTGTTTGAGGTCATATAGAGATTTAACGACATGCCATACATGAGGCTTCCTTGTAGTTCCATATTTGGATG
Organism: Platanthera zijinensis; assembly: GCA_039513925.1. Taxonomy (NCBI): domain Eukaryota; kingdom Viridiplantae; phylum Streptophyta; class Magnoliopsida; order Asparagales; family Orchidaceae; genus Platanthera; species Platanthera zijinensis. Next base: position 12,922,423 of record CM077081.1, on the reverse strand, counting down.
GTTGTTTCTTATACATCATCTCGCTCAATTTGCTATTAAGAAATGCATTCTTTATATAAAGTTACCGGAGATTCCAATTGTTGTGAATGACACGCAAACGGTGTTCAAATTCACAACATGTGAGAGAATGTTCGCATCGATGCCCTAATTGCTGAGTAAAATTTCTGGCAACAATACGTGCTTCAAGTGTGTAACATAATCGTGTTGGTTTTGTTTGACTGTGGTATCTGTGATGGGTGCTAAGGCCTCTTGAACAAACATGGAACTGTAACTGCAAAAAGAGACAAAGCAAATCTATAGAGAGATGAGGCCAAAAAGTGAAAGGAAACAAAATTCGATAAGGGATGAGTTGTGCATAAGCGTTTATTTTTTCAAAGAGCAATGGATAGATCCTTGACCGTAAGAGCTGGAAATGAAGAGGCTAATTCGTGAACCCTACAATGAACATATTGTTTTAAGATAGAAGTTTGTGTAGCAGGAACATTATTGAGTGTTGTTGATGGAGTGAGGAAAGAGAGGGAAGGTAAAATAGGTTGTGGTCGCAAAAGAAGGTGTAGGAGAAGAGTTAGGAAAGAAAGGTTGATCTTCAAAGAATGTCACATTGGTGGAGACAATGATTTTTTGAGTAGTGGGATAGCAGCCCTGATGAAAGTTGCCTTGGTGGACTCCAAGGTGGTCCCCCTGGCGAGACTCCTGGGTGGCAAGCATGTGTGATACTTGTCCTGCATAAATATCCATTCTTGCGTTCCATAGCACCATTTTGTTGTCGTATATCTGAGCAAGATGTTTGGTTAAGGATGTCAAATGCAGTAGAAGTATTTTGAAATTCATGACTTCAATATTCTTTGACATTATCCGTACGTAAGGTTTTGACATTTGTAGAAAATTGAGTGAGAGTTTCATTAATAAATGAGTGAAAAATGTGAAGAATCTTAAAATGGTTATGCATAAATATAACTAGGTTAATCTAGAATGATCATCAATGAATATCTCAAAATATTTTAAACCAGATAGACTTTTAGTTTTATAAGTATCTCATATATCTGAATGAACAAGAGAAAAAAGGTATGCTGGTTATTAAGTATTTGCTAGGAAAGAGTGAATGATTATGTTTCTCGTACACACAATATTCATCACAAAAACCTGAAAAAGAAATATGAGGGAGATTCTGTTGAAGGATAAACAACGGAAGATGTCCAAGACAACGATGCCAATTAATAATAGTAATGGAAGTAAGAACGTGAGTCAGAATGTCGAGGAGTTGAGGATATAGTGCCCATTCTCCAGTTGTCCACTATTAATGATAGTTTGTATTTGAAGATTCCTTCACTGAGGAGGAAGGAAAAAATGTTACCGAGCAGTTATTAGCTTAAGTAAAATTGCTAACAGATAGTAAATTGAAGTGAGAATTAACACATAAAATAGAGTGCAAGTTAATGGTAGGAGCGAGCTTTGGAAGACGCTCCGGAGGATATATTGGAAGAGATGCCGAGCGGACGCGCTTAGGGGAAGGAGCTGTGAGGGTGATGCGCGTAGTTCTTCGACAGTGGTGTTGATTTGTGGAGGTATCAACTCTCGACTGCAGAAAAAGCTCGATTGTATTAGTAGGAGCTGATGAACTCGCAATAAATTCAGCATACGCAGGATTTGTCAGCCATAGGGCCTTGATATCATGTGGAGAATTAGGTTTTGCCTTCGCTCACAAAAAAGTTTTGTGGGTATTCAGAGGGGGGAGAAGCACAACTCTACACACCATTTACATAAATAATACATAAATACCTTTTACACTCTTGTTTATAAAAGTCAATCTTATTTTCCTTGTAGATGGATTTTACTTTCTCAACTCACCTCATAATTGTTACTACTGTGTGTCAAAACAGGGACAGTGATTCTAGAGGCAGCTATTCTCACTGCCGTGGTTGTTGTCAGCCTTACACTCTACACCTTCTGGGCAGCAAAGAGAGGCCATGATTTTGGCTTCCTTGCCCCATTTTTGTTTTCTGCGCTGATAATTCTATTTGTGTTTTCCATCATCCAGGTAATTGATATTGAACCCCCACTGCATTCATGGTTTTCAAACAAGAACTGCAATTTTATTCTAAGCCTGATATTTTTGTCATTAAATTCAGATTTTCTTCCCCTTGGGAAGGATTGCACAAATGATCTATGGAGTCGTGGCATCTCTCGTCTTCTCTGGATACATCATCTTTGACACAGATAATCTAATCAAGCGATATAGTTATGATGAATATATCTGGGCAGCTGTGTCACTGTATCTTGACATCATCAATCTGTTCCTCTCCCTTCTAACCCTGTTCAGATCTGCTGATAGTTGAAGCAATTTAGGCACAACTCATAAGAGAGCATACAGGGTATGGTTTGTGCTTCTCTTTTGATGACATGCTCGCTTACTCTGTTTTTGTTCTCTTTGATGTGTATATCTGTTCCTTGAAATGTTATGGTAGATATGTGCTTTTAAAAATTAATATGCAATAATTAATAAAGTGAAAATTTTGTTTATGGAAATGAGTTTTTATCAGGCGACTGAGATTTCCGAGTATGAACTTATACCTGAGTGTTCTGTGTTGTATAAATTATATATCTAATTGTTTAAGCTTTCTGCGTTGTATTAAAATTTAAAATAGACAATACATATATATATATCTTTATCTATTATAAAGATATATCGGAATCAAATTATGACCGTCGAATATAAACCAAACATTTGATCGCAACCGTTCAATCACAACAATGAATCATGATCGTTCATATTTTTTCTTAGGTCTCCTAAACCTATATAGGGCGTATCAAACCTATTATATATTTTTAGGGTACCCTACAACCCCTAGCTTATTCCAATTTGCGGGCCAAAATTAAGCCCAAAATTTTGGTAAAGAAGGCAGCCCGGAGGCCCGCCGGAGTTTAAGGACCGCCAGCAGGCCAGCCGGAGTTTCAAGCCTGCCAGTGTTTCAGGCCCACCATTATGACTTTACTTCTTAACTGGAACATAAGCATATATATACCCGAAAAACATAATTGCGCGGACGATGTGGGACTAAATCCCGCCTGGGATTAATACAATCCCAGGCGGGATTAATTAGGCGGCATTTATCCCGCCTAAGTGCGGGATTAATGCCGCACTTAGGCATTAAAAGTGGCGGGATTTAATCCGCCTAATTTGGCGGGATTAATCCCGCCACTTAGGCGGTATTAATCCCGCCTAAGTGGCGGGATTTAATCCCGCCCAGGCGGGATTAATCCCGTCTACTTAGGCGGGATTAATTCCTGCCTACTAATCCCGCCTAAGTGGGGGATTTAATTCTCACCCGTCAGGGGCTGACATCGCTCGCCGGGTGGCTGCACCACCCGCCAAGAGACGGACGGGGCCCTCTTGGTACGGCCGAAGGGCGTCGGGGGGGGCAGCGCACCGGGCCTAAGCGGGGATTAAATCCCGCCTACTTAGGCGGGATTTAATCCCAGGCCCGCCAGGGGCTGGCACCACCCGCTGGTAGGCGGGCGGGGCCCTCTCGATGCGACCGAAGGGCGGCGGGCGTAGCTCACCGGGGCGGGCGCATACCGCTGGGGGCGGGCAAAGCCCGCCGTCATGGACCGGGTACTGTGGCGCATAGCCATAGGGGCGTCGTTACGGCCGAAGGGCGTCGGGGGCGGGTGCAGCGCGCCGGGCCTAAGCGGGGATTAAATCCCGCCCAGGCCCGCCAGGGGCTGGCACCACCCGCTGGTAGCCGGGCGGGGCCCTCTCGATGCGGCCAAAGGGCGGCGGGCGCAGCTCACCGGGGCGGGCGCATACCGCTGGGGGCGGGCGAAGCCCGCCGTCACGGACCGGGTACTGTGGCGCATAGCCATAGGGGCGGAGCCCCGTGTCGGGCACTCGTATATATATATATATATTAACTCTTGTTGTGCTGAATACTATAGTTAATGTTTAATCCTGTCAGTGTTGAGCTCTTAAACTCCGAAATAAAGAAGTTTGTAACAATTACTTGGTATGAGAAGAAAGTGGCAGACTTTTTGAGAATCTGAATGAAGGATGAGAGGAGCATTTATGATTGAGAAGTGAACTAAGGCTCTATTTGTTTGAGCGTTTTGATATTCCGTTTTGGGCAAACGCCGCCGGAAGGAGGGTAAACAAATGAATCTCCGGCAGCGTTTGCTCCGTTTCCACCCGCCCGCCTTGAGAAACGACCCAAAAAGCTCCGTTTGGAGCAGCCACCTCCCCCCTCCGGTTCGAACACTCCGTTTCCACCCGCCAGATCCGCCACCGCCAAACCAAATGAAGCCTAAGTGTTTGGAGTGGAATTACATGGAAGATTGGATGAGGCAAAGATCAAAGACTGGAGAATTATTATTATTGATTGATATTCTTACAACCTTTAAAGCCTTCATTATTGCATCAAAATTATTACATTGCCTTAATTTTTGGAATATTTGTTGCCCAGGTGTTGAGCTTATTGAGCTGTTCCTGAACTAGATTTTAACCCGCTGACCTGACAGGTAACATTATCCTTGCTATTAAAATGATACCCTCATCATTTTATTCCCATTCATTTGTCACATGCTATATATGGTTTGCGGGGGAGTTCCCTTCCTCCTCCCTTTTCCCTACATTGTTCTGCCATTGAAAATTTGGGGGTTTGCTTCTCCCACATTTTCTCTTTTTTGTTGTTGAATATTTCATTTCACTCAGACATAGACCGGATGTAGGGAGTGTGACCTTAGTGCCCTAAGGAAACTCTATTGAATGAGTTTAAGTGTAGTGCTGTGGGAAAAGCTAAATGATGTCATACACATGCGATCATCTAGCATTTGCTTGCAATGAATTCTGAAATTAACTGTAGAATGCACATTCATTCACACCAGAGATTATACAATAGACACAAATAAGATCCACTTTAATTAATGAGAATAGACTTCAATTAAGTGGTCGGCAAAATAACCTTTCAAGTGGAATTAAAATGCAGCAAATTTTTTCTTTCCTTTGTGCTTCTTTGTAGCCAAGCACTGCGAGTGCTCGTCGCTTCTGGCCGCCTTCTTCCGTTACCTGAGATCACAAAATATTTAACAGTAAGTAAATAAGACTTCACACAAGAACTTGCATGCATAAAGGCAGTTCCGAAAAGTTATAAATTGCTGATCCCAGGGACTGGACAGCAGGTAATAGGGATTATGCATGAAATTCAGGGACTGGACAGGCTTTGTAGGGTGTTGGAAGGCTCGGGGAAGTGTATGATAACTATTGGGGTGAAAGGGAGGAAGGGGAGGGGCTGTAGTTGCTTTTGGAATGGGATTGGGGCTGATTCGGGTTACTAGGATGCTGGTCGATAGGGAATGTGTAGGCTAAATTTCTCTTACTGTGAAATTTATGGGTACAAGTGGGGGCTGGGCAGGGACAACACACAGGCGAGTGACCTGGGAAAAAAATTCAGGAGCCAGTGGTTTGGTTAGGCTATTAGAATAGGGTCTGGGGCTATTCCTTTAGGAGAAGGAGGCAGTTATGTAGTTTGGGAGTCCTGTAAGTGGGCCGTGCCTGGGCATTTGTAGTCGTGGTTTTTTTAAGAGGTAGCGGGGTGCTGGAATTCAGGAATTAGAGGTTGTTATGGGCGGTTACTAGTGGGGAGAGATAGTTATAGTCAGTGGGAAGGTAGTTGACTACCATAGCTTTGGCACCAAGAGCCAAGGGTCCATGAATCGGTACCGTAGGAGGAGCACAAGACTCCGGAATTCTCTCCAAATTCTGCGATGTCTGAAAATTAACTGTTAGACCCCTATTTATATTCTTAGAACCCAACACAGTAGATCCTTATGGTATATAAAATAATTAAATCTACGTGAAATAAAAATTCAAAAAATATAAAAGGCATAAAAATAATATGTTGTCGACGCTCCGAATGCTAGTTTTGGCTCGGATCGTCCATCTGATGAGCATATATCCGCTTCCCGAATCCGTAGATTCGTGCGGGCTCTGACTAGTGCTGTCTTGCTCTCGATTTGCCATCCCTATCACTTTCTTTTTTGAGAGTCAAGGAATTATCCAGGAGTCAGTTACTCCATCCGTGGTCAGAAAGTGGTCAGGATTATGTTGAATCTCTATTATGTCTGAATTTTGCGGAATGCTTATCTGAATGTGTGAGTTTAAAAGCCATAACATTGTTATTGTTTTGAATGTTTTTTTCTCAATGAGCTCTTCCTTGTTATTGTTGTAGGATAAAGTCAGAACCCCACAGTATCCCTACTCCATTTCTTTGCATTTTATGCTATGTTATTAAAGGTGCGCCTCAGGTGCGCCTAAGGCTCAAGGCTCACCAGGCTCAGAGGTTTGCGCCTTTGTGCGTCTTATTTGCGCCTTTGGAATATAAAAGGCCCGCCTGAGTGAGATTTTTGTTGTAATTTTTTTAAAAAAAAATAAGAAAAAAATAATGTAAGAACTCAATAATTTTTTATTGATTTAGTGTTTGTGAAAAATAATTGTGCGCTGAGACATATATGATGCAGTTGACCACATTGATTTTATTTTTTAAGAGATATAAATGATGGTAATGAATGATTGATTAGTAGGCTAGATGAAGAATTTGATCGAGAAGCTGAAATGATGTTTGATGCAGATTATTTAAAATGGTTGTGGTTGCGCCTTGCCTTCATCAGGCGCACGCCTGCGCCTTGAGCTTTGCGCCTAGGCTCTAAGACCCCTTTGTGGCTTGATGCGCCTTGCGCCTTTAATAACTAAGATTTTATGGCTGTTGGAACGGACTGCTGTTCCTGTCTTTTGTTTATAGTGCAACGAAAATTGCTAAACTTTTTATCCTAAGATGATTTTAGTTTTGAGAAATTTTTCGACACAAAATTTCCTTCATAGTCTAGAATTATTGATGCGGAGCAGAGACGAAGATGCGTTTTGGGCCCGTTCGGGGCTGATTTGGCAACTTTCCATATTTGGCGCGCCCGGATCAACGATCAGACTCCGCGATTGCGTCTGGAACGTCGTCGCGAGTCAAAACGCTATATTACTTTATATTTTTGAGTTTATTTTGATGTATTTTAAAGGGCTAACCCATCGGCAAATCATAGCCGTTGATGAGGATGCCCTAGTTTGTGTTTTCTTATAAATAGGATGCTAGGGGGCTGATTTGAGGCCATTGCAGAATTTGGAGAAGAAGTATTCCCGGATTCCAGCGATCCCTCCCCGGTGCCGACGCCGTGGAACCCTAGGTGACGACTCCTAGGCCGCAAAACTCCTCCCCAAGGTACACCCTACCCCCACCATCGTTTTCCACCTCTCCTCCATTTCCAGCCATCGAAATTCCCAAAAAGTCTCATTACCAAAGCTGTTTACTGTTTACAGAACTGTTCACCCGAAAACACTATTCACCCGCACTATTCATCCGTCGTTCCTGTACGCAAACACTGTTCACCCGGCCCTACACTTCTTCTCCCCTTCGTGGATCCACCTCCCACCGCGCCGAAAAACCTAGATCTATTTTGATCTAGTGTCATCATCCTCCGATCCATCATATTCTTCCGTATCCCTCTCCACGTAACCCGGATCCGCCATTAAAACACTGGATCTATCCACCTTCGCCCGGATCTCTTTCCTAGCGGCCAGATCTTTTCATTTCCGGCCCGTTTCACCCCCTCTAGCCTTGGACAGCCACCTCGCCACCACCGCTCCACCGGATCCACTTCCGATCGCCGATCTACGCATCCGGACCCTCCGATTCTCCACCACCTCGGATCAGCCCACTGCATCGTGAGTATCTCGTGGTATTGTGTTTTGTATTTAACATTTGCACTTGGTTGTTTATCTATATTCGTGCTGTGATCATAGTTTGGTAGTTATTGTACTCTTACGCTAATAGTTGTTTGTGGAATTAATCGCCGCCGCTTGCTTAGGCCCTCCGCGCGGAGGAAGCCGTTGTCAAATTACTAAAATTATTTAATTGCTTCTTTATTTTGATTAACTGTGTGGCGTTGTTAATTCTCATTGCTTAAATTAATTATCGTTGCTATCCGACTGTTTCATTGCATGTAGCATTGCATTCGCATATCCCCTCACACGTGCACGAAGAGTCCTAGCTCCCGAGCACCACTAGCCTACCCTACATCAAATTGGTATCAGAGGTCAAGGTTAGGCCATTTGCATGCTTTGTAGTGGTAGGTCATATAGAGTCTTTAGGTTTATCCATGACTAATTATCGGCGTCGCTCCTCTCCTCTCTTGAGAGATTCGGAGTCCGCCTATACTCAATCTCATAGAGCGACTTCAGAGGAATCCTCACGTTATCACGATGATTATTATCGTCTGCGGCACACCACTTTCCTAGATCGTGTCAACCCACCGACACAACCTCACTATGCCAGAGACGATCAATATGATAATTGTCGTCGCTCATATACTTGCACGCGAGCGGATCGTGTTGATCCTTCGACTCGCCCCGATTACCTTAAGGATGACTATTTTGAGGATCCTCACTTTGAGAGAGATCTTGAGAGTCAGTTTCGTACAGTTGCCCCTTCCTTTGACGGCTCATCGAGTCCCGAGTTTTTTAGTTATTGGCTCGTGGATATTGAGTATTATCTCGATTATTTCGAATTATTCGGTGAGCGTCGCATCAAGTTTGCGAAACTTAGGCTTTTAGATCAGGCGAGAGCATATTGGTCTAGCGTAGAGAGGACTCGCGAGCGAGATCGTCTTCATCGTGTCACGAGTTGGGTGGGCATGAAGCGTATTTTGTGTCAGAGGTATCTGCCTTCATCATATCGGAGTCGCTTGCTCGACCAACTATTTTCCCTTCAGCAAGGACCTATGTCTGTCGCTGAGTATAGGGATCGTTTTGATGAGTTGATTGTGAGAAGTGATATCCGAGAGGACCCAGCCATGACCACCACCCGATTTCGGTCTGGACTTCGATCTGATATACGTACTGAGGTGGCTTATCACAGTTCGAAGTCCCTCGAGCAGACATATCAGCTCGCCCTCCGCTATGAACAGTCCTTGAGATCCGCAAGAGCTGGTCGATGGGATTCTCTCCTTGACCTCCGCAGTACGAGTCCCTCCCCTATTGAGGACACCACGATGCCTGGTGCGGATTGCTCCCACCCCAGTGAGGTGCTTAGCCCAGTGAGTGACCTACCTTTGCTTTCTGACGCTCCTCTAGTGGCACTGACTGAGAGTGAGCCTGAGCGACCTATTGAGTCTGTAGTGTTGTGCCCCTCACCCATACCTCCACTTTTGGCATGTCCGGGTTTGATTAACACTCATACCCTAGACTCATGTCTTGACACCGCACCCGCAGACCCAGTCTTGAGCGTAGGTTTATGTCACTTTTCCCTTGGCATTACCCTGAGCCACGTTACGATCGAGAGCTCAGAGTTTGGTGTTGATCTCGTAGTGGCTATGTCACCCATGCACAGGGGCACTACCCCTTTCGATGGTACTCATCGGGAGGACCTTGACCTTAGTGACGAGCCCTATGACGAGCCCCCTGTTGAGCCTCCTGATGATCCGCCACATTTTGGTGAGGTTGAGACTCGGGTGAGCCACTCAGGTATGACGCCTCTTTCATCATCATCTCTGGCCTTGCCCAAGAGAAGGGATCTTGAGTGGAGCATGACATATGTAGGGCCTACCTTGAGTCCATTTGAGCATACTCATATTGTGAGGACCTACCTTATGACACCTCACACATTGGATGAGTTTTGGGACACGCCACCCGCTGAGCCACCCGATGAGTTCTTTCTTGTCTGGGATGCTCACCACATTTTAGAGTCACTACTTCTAGTCAATGCACACGATTTTCACTCAGGTGGTCGTCTCCTTTGTGATGACTTTTCTTACACACCTCCTGGGGACCCCCCTGATGTGCCACGTTCCCCGAGAGACATTTGGCTCTTTACGAGCTCGTATTTGAGTATAGTTGTCTCTCACGGTCATCTGAGCATTCGTCACACACGAGATGAGTTTGTCTACACTACACCGAAAGAACCTCCTGATAGGCCACCACATTTGAGAGACATCTCAGGAATTTTTAGATTTTCTTATAAGGAGTGTACCGTGTCTGTCATGTTGTCTTTGCATCATTTGCATTACCTGCATGAGTCTGCTGATTCATTTGCACAGCATTTGCATGATTTGCATGAGTCGGTCCGCCGACGAATAATAGCAAGCAATGAAAATTACAAAGTCCATGCAGATAAGCGAAGGCGAGAGCAAATACTTAATGTAGGCGAGAAGGTAATGGTGTGAGTCCGCCCTGAGAGGCTCCCTTCGGGGCCTGCCAAGAAGTTAAGCGCGAGGCAAATGGGTCCGCACTCAATTATTAGTCGTATTGGGGCCAACGCTTTCCGACTTGACATCCCGGCCAGTATGGGAATTCACCTTGTGTTTAATGTTGAAGATCTGACTCCGTACTATGAACTTCATGAGTATGTGGACCCGAGCAGTGGAGATACCCAGCCCCCCCCCCCCCCATCCTCACTGTCGTTACCATATCACCCTCATACGTCCTCACCCATTGTTGACCTCCACCCACCTGGGGACTCGTCTTCTTTGGTTTCACCACAGGCACCACCGATCGCACCGGGATCCACCACTCGTGAGTTGAGCGTTGAGAGCTTCATGGAGACCAGACTCCACCAGTGCATTCCCACTACAGACGTTGGTGACTCTTGGGTACTTGCAGCAGAGCTTGATCGATTCGCCCCTGGACTTCGACTTCAGCACGTCCATCTCCATTCACCGGAGATGACATCTTTTCAGTCAGGGGGAGTTGATCGGCGAGGACACTTTCCAGCGACGATACTTGGGCGACCTCTGGTGGACTTCTTCGAGTTTTACCCGGCATGCAGCTAGAGAATTTTGATCCCTATTCATCGGGAGATGAATTCTTTCAAGCCGGGAGATTGATGCGGAGCAGAGACGAAGATGCATTTTGGGCCCGTTCGGGGCTGATTTGGCAACTTTCCATATTTGGCGCGCCCGGATCAACGATCGGACTCCGCGATTGCGTCTGGAACGTCGTCGCGAGTCAAAACGCTATATTACTTTATATTTTTGAGTTTATTTTGATGTATTTTAAAGGGCTAACCCATCGGCCAATCATAGCCGTTGATGGGGATGCCCTAGTTTGTGTTTTCTTATAAATAGGATGCTAGGGGGCTGATTTGAGGCCATTGCAGAATTTGGAGAAGAAGTATTCCCGGATTCCAGCGATCCCTCCCCGGTGCCGACGCCGTGGAACCCTAGGTGACGACTCCTAGGCCGCAAAACTCCTCCCCAAGGTACACCCTACCCCCACCATCGTTTTCCACCTCTCCTCCTCCATTTCCAGCCACCGAAATTCCCAAAAAGTCTCATTACCAAAGCTGTTTACTGTTCACGGAACTGTTTACCCGAAAACACTATTCACCCGCACTATTCATCCGTCGTTCCTGTACGCAAACACTGTTCACCCGGCCCTACACTTCTTCTCCCCTTCGTGGATCCACCTCCCACCGCGCCGAAAAACCTAGATCTATTTTGATCTAGTGTCATCATCCTCCGATCCATCATATTCTTCCGTATCCCTCTCCACGTAACCCGGATCCGCCATTAAAATACTGGATCTATCCACCTTCGCCCGGATCTCTTTCCTAGCGGCCGGATCTTTTCATTTCCGGCCCGTTTCACCCCCTCTAGCCTTGGACAGCCACCTCGCCACCACCGCTCCACCGGATCCACTTCCGATCGCCGATCTACGCATCCGGACCCTCCGATTCTCCACCACCTCGGATCAGCCCACTGCATCGTGAGTATCTCGTGGTATTGTGTTTTGTATTTAACATTTGCACTTGGTTGTTTATCTATATTCGTGTTGTGATCATAGTTTGGTAGTTATTGTACTCTTACGCTAATAGTTGTTTGTGGAATTAATCGCCGCCGCTTGCTTAGGCCCTCCGCGCGGAGGAAGCCGTTGTCAAATTGCTAAAATTATTTAATTGCTTCTTTATTTTGATTAACTGTGTGGTGTTGTTAATTCTCATTGCTTAAATTAATTATCGTTGCTATCCGACTGTTTCATTGCATGTAGCATTGCATTCGCATATCCCCTCACACGTGCACGAAGAGTCCTAGCTCCTGAGCACCACTAGCCTACCCTACATCAATTATACTTGTGATTCCACTTGTGCCTTCGAGTCTTTAAATTGAGATATCGTAAATACCTTATGGTTCCTCTTTTGATCTCCGCTTGTGCCATCAACTTCAGTTTCAGTCGGCCTTGCAAATTTTTCTTCTCATAATATGAATATTGAGGCTATGAATATCTTTTGTTCTCCCGTTTACAATTTATGTTTTGTTTGGGTTCTGTCTATCCCTATTGCAAGAGTTTTGAGTGAGAAATCCACGGCTCAGCAACTCTGTCATGAATACATGTCATCCTCTGCCTCTGAGGCTAACTTCACCAAGAAATCCATGGCTTGAATCTGCTCAACTTCTTCCTTCTCGGTCACGAATCCCTCGTCATCCTCAGTCTTTGTGGCTCTTTGCTTCACCGGAATTCTGGTGGTGTGGGCAGCGACGGTTGGTGTGCCAACTTCTAGGGACTGACGATGGGGGTAGCGGGCTAGGATCCAGGGCGAGGAGTGGCGAACGAAAAGGGGGTGAAGGAGATTTGGGAAGGGGCTGTGTGCGGCTAAGGGCGCGTGTAGCATGATTTAGAGAGGTGTTTAGGAATAACTTTAGGATATTTTTGTTGTGCGAATAATTAATATTGATGTGCGGTTAACAATTTATCAATTCATATAATGTGTTTTTTTTTTTGAAAAGATGAGCCTGCAGGCTTGGAAACAACTAGGCAATCTCAACAAGAAGACCCCACAAAACCGAAGCAGGGGCAGGCCCCTAAGAATTAACCAACAATGGAGAGCCGACCTCCCTCGCCTGGCGCGCAACACAGTCAGCCCGGATATTTTCTATGCGTGGAATGTGAAGGCATCTTACACTCCGGAATTGCCCAGTATCCCACCAAATAGCATGCAGAATTGGAGTAAGAGATAGAGAAGCAGGCATTCGACGCTCCACCAACGCCACGGCCACCGCCGAGTTGCATTCCACAATCAGCTTCCTAACACTCCGACGCAGCCCTTTGGAGACTCCCAAGTGAATAGTAGCAAGCTCACAAGAGATAATACCATCCGACGGGGCATGCAAAATAGCGGGTGCGGTCCAAGCAACAACATCCTCCTCCAGACAGACCGTACCCAACCCAACTGGGTCAATGCCCATCTCCTGAGAAGCATCATTTTGCACCACAACACCTCTCCGTGGAGGAGCGAGTTGAGGTCTAGGGCCATGTTCGCAAGAATGAGTAAACACACGAGCCAGCCGGCTGACCTTTCTAGCAATCTGACCAACGTCAAACACCACATCCTGAAACACAAGAGGTCATCCGGCCTTCCAGATGGTCCAAGCACCATACGCCACAGTTGACTTCAGAAGCCTCTGGCGGTCCTCCTTAGTGTTTCGTCAGAGAACAACCCACCAAGTGTTTAGGCACCATTAAGGCAGGTCAACAACCGAGCCAGCAAGGAGCCGCTCCCACACAGCTACAAAACCAGGGCATGAAAAAAGGAGGTGGTTGATAGATTCAGATACACAACTACATCGAAGACAAATCGGAGAACCAGCGCCCCCAACAACTGTCAGGGCCTCCATTGTCGGCAACTTAGAGTGCATAACCCGCCAAAGAAACAATTTCACCCGAGGCCCGGTCGAAGCCTGTCATACCGGCGACCACCAACGTTGCAAACATTCCTCTTGCGACGAGGTCTGTGCAGCAGCTTCAAGAAAATCATAGCATGATGCGTAGTGATAGATCGCGACGGAGACCAGACCTAATGGTAGTGATCCTACATCCCAGCCATAGTAGAGCCTCCAACTACAATCAAATCAATCATAGTCGGATGGAAAAAGGATCGCAGTAGGTCCATATCCCATGCACCATCAGCGCCTACCAGATCGAAAACCTTCATCCGCCCAGGCATCGCCGAAGTATCAGCAAGAACCGGTCAGGATGATAACGGTCTGCTGTCAACCCACCAGTCCGCTAAATAGATCAAGCGGCTATCCCTTTTGGGAACCCAATGAAGTCCCATTCCTTAATTTCTTGATTGCAGCACAAATGGATCTCCAAAGGGAGGAGCAACGATAAGGAGGTGACGAGGAAGGAAACTTCCCATCCCAGCTAGAGCTGTCACAGTTTCGGTTCGGTTCCGGTTCGACTAAAACCGTGAACCAAACCTCTGCGGTAACAGTTCTTCAAATTAGAACCAAACTTTATTTGGTTTGACCGGTTCTGGTTCCGGCTCCACACATAATTTTTGGAACCGTCATGTCAACGATTCTGATTACGGTTTAACAAAAACCAAAACCAAACCATCCACTAACGGTTCGGTCCGATTCTAATCGGTTACAACCAAAATCAAAACTAAACTTGCCGGAATGGATGTGAGAGGTCAAAAATAAAACATTGGAGGTAAAAGTAAGCCCGTTCAGTTTTTTGCAAGAGGGACTTTGAAATCCGGGGACTGGACGCAGGAATTTTGCGTTATGCCGAGTATTGTTTGCATAATAAAGTAAGAACTTTGACTTGTTTCTCTTGAAACCTTATTTTACAATTAAAATTTTGTTTGAAGAATATATTAGTTAATTTAATTTGACTAATTTATCAGCTTCAATTAAATTTGTATTTTATGATTAATATTAAATAGTCATTCTATACCCCCTATATTTGTAAAACAAAATATTTCAAATAAATCTGTGAGTAAAATTGAAAATACATTATATAACTGTCTAAAAACCGAAACTCACCGCAAAAATCGACTTCAAACCGCACTAATATCAAACCACACTATAACATTTTTGGTGTAGTGTGATTGTGTTTAATTCAAAAAACTGACCCCTTTGGTGCGATTTCGGTTTGAACTTTGCGGAGTTCAAACCGCATCATTTTCATCATTAATAATAAGTATAGATATTATAGATAGATTATAAAAAATAACAATAATAATAATAGTAATGGTATAAAATAATAATAATAATAATAATAATAATAAACGGGTCGCAGTTTGGTTCTGCTTCGATCCGGTTCGGATCGGGTCTTAAAATTCTGAAATCGCTTGAGACTTGTATGCCGCGGTTCTGGTTCCGGTTCGGATATTAAAATGAAAGAACTACAACCGGACCAATGTTGTTCACGGTTTCAAAATTCAAGCCGGAACCCGAATAATTCGTGAACGGCTCGGTCTGGTTCTTTGCGGTTCCAGTTTGGTTCTGGTTCGGTTTACGGTTTCGGTTTTAAGTGACAGCTCTAATCCCAGCCATACTTACCAAGGGAAACCTTATACCAGACATTCCTTGGTTGATCCAGCAGCAAAGCTTCACGTCGCATCCTCATGGCATCTCGCCACACCCTTAGCTTCTTCAAGCTCAGCCCACCTTGAGACTTCGGCCGGCAGACGCGCTCCCACACAATAACAGAAGTCACACCTTTGTGTCGGCCCCTCCCCCCCCCCCCCCCCCCCTACAGGAATTGTCGGATGAGCATTCCAATCTTATTCAAGATAGCAATAGGCACAAGGTACACCATCATATGAAACATCGGGAGGGCCTGAAGGACAATCTGAACAAGCATCACCCTGGCCGCCAACGCCAACTTCCTGGCATTCCACGAAGAGAGCCGGCTCTGGACCTCCTCAACAAGAAAATTATAATCATGCCTCTTTAGCCTATCCACCTGTAAGAGGAGGCCCAAATATCTCCAACTCCTATCCTTTTCCGACAAGCAAGAGCGCACTAGGATCCTCCTCCGCTGTGAGCGTGACGTTGCCTTGGAGAACGTGATGCTTGATTTGTCCAGGTTAATTTCCAATCCGGACAACGCTTTATACTGCCGAAGAACATTCAGCAGTCTGAGTACTTCCCCGTAAAGTAGGTGATTTAAGCTGAAATCAGTTCTGGCGAATTTAAACCCTTCCAACGCAAATAGCGGCAAAGCCATGAGACGGGTAAGAACTTCCTGACAGAGGATAAAAAGGTAGGGGAGAGAGGATCCCCTTGTAGTAGTCCCCGGTAAGAACGAAAAAGCCACAGACGTGCTCATTTAGGATGAGGGAGAACCTTGGTGTGCCAACACACTGCATGATCCAGCTAATTCAATGGTCAGGGAAACGCATTTGGCGAAGAACTCTCTCCAAAAAATCCCAGTGAACTGAATCTTAAGCGGCCTTCAAATCCACCTTAATGGCCATCAACGATTGCCCTCGAGGGGCATCACGCATGCTATGTATCATCTCCTGGGCTGCACTAAGATTATCAAAGATGGATCTTCCCTCCACAAAGGCCGATTAGTTAATACTTACCAACTCATCAAACACCACCTTAAGGCGATTAACAAGAATCGTAGAAATCAACTTGTAACTGACTGTTAGGAGAAAGGGGGGGGGGAAGAAGATAGTTCTAGAGAGCAAAAGAGAAGATTAGGGTTTGTGAGAGAGAAGAATAATACCTCATAATACTTGCATGTCCACCAAGGAGGGGGTCCGGGTATAGTTATACCCGGACCCAATAGACCGGCCGGCCAAGGAGGCCGGCCGGCCCCAAAGGGCTGAACCCGTGCGGTTCAGCCCCCATTGGGCCGAAATTACGAAGAGGGGCTGAACCCGCTGGTTCAGCCCCGTTGCCACTTCCATCTTGCCTCTGCCGACGTTTATAATATTGTCCAAATAGCCTCGTCACGTCCGGGGGCGTAACATTCCCCTCCCCATCAAGAACCAACTTGTCCCCAAGGTGGTGGTCGGGGTAGAGCTCCCGAAATTCCAACAAATCCACCCAAGTGTTGTGTTCTGCCGGAAGATCCTTCCACTTGACTAGTAGCTCGGGACAGTACGCCGTGCCTCGGCGTTTCCATTTGATCATTAACACCTCTTCAGGAATCGGGCGAAGCTCGCCCCCACTAGTGACCTCTGGGAGAGATAAACTGGACTCGACACTGTCCCCAATCCTCTTCTTCAACAATGAGACGTGGAAAGTAGGGTGTATGCGAGACCCCTCCGGCAAGGCCAAAGTATAAGCAACGGGTCCCACCCGCCGAGTAATCCGGAACGGCCCATAATAACGAGGTGCCAACTTCTGATTAGTCCGTTGTGCGACGGACAGCTGCCGGTAAGGGCGGAGCTTGAGGAAAACCTCATCCCCGACCTGGAACTCCCGCTCTGTGCGATGCTTATCCGCCTGCATCTTCATTCGATCCTGTGCCATCCGAAGGTTCTCACGTAACATAGCAAGTGTGCGGTCCCGGTCCCGAAGCGCCCGGTCAACCGCCGCCACTGCCGTAGCCCCCGGCTCATAACTGCTAAGAGAGGGAGGTGGCCGCCCATAGACCACCTCGAAGGGGGTCAATTTGCTGGCGGAGTGATAGGATGTGTTGAAGCAGTACTCCGCCCAGTGCAACCAATTTGTCCACGTGCGCGGCTCGTCCAAGACGAAACATCGGAGGTAAGTCTCAACACCTCGATTCAGCACCTCCGTCTGTCCATCAGTCTGCGGGTGGTGAGCCGTACTGAAACGCAGGGTCGTCCCCTGCAGCCGAAATAGCTCCCTCCAAAAGTTCCCCACAAAGGTGGGGTCGCGATCCGAGATGATCGCCCGCGGGATCCCATGAAGCCGAACAATCTCACGAGTGAAAAGGGCCGCCACGGACTCACCCGTGTACGGATGGCTCAGTGCGACGAAATGCCCGTATTTGGAGAGCTTATCCACCACCACCATGATAACCGACTTGCCTTTCGACCGAGGCAACCCATCAACAAAATCCATAGAGACCGTGTCCCATATCTGGTGCGGAATCTCCAACGGTGTAAGAAGCCCGGCTGGAGAGATCGTCTCGTACTTCTGCCGTTGGCAAATATCACACTGCTGGATGAATAACTGAATGTCCCGCCTCATTCCTTTCCAAAAAACATTAGCCCGAGCCCGCTGAAGTGTGCGTAGGATGCCCGCATGTCCCCCTGTTGGGGACGAGTGGAACTCATGCATCATAACCGTCCTCCAAGCCGACTGGGATGGGATCACCACCCTATCCTGATAGTACAATCGATCATTCACAAGATGATAGCCTGGAGCCACCTCCCTGGCCTCCCGTAAGTCCCGCACCAAAGCCCCCAACTCAGGGTCTCGCTGAACTTCCTCCTGAATCTCATCGATCGCATCCAAATGCGGCGTGGAAATGTGAGCAAGAGTACCTTCCGGCAAACGAGACAATGCATCCGCGACCTGATTGTCTTTCCCTTGCCGGTATATAATCTCATAGTCATAACCCAACAACTTCGTAACCCATTTCTGTTGGAGCGGCGAGGACACACGCTGCTCCAGAAAATGTTTCAAACTCTGGTGATCTGTGCGGATTTTGAAATGATTTCCCAACAAATATGGTCGCCATAAGGCCACGGCGTGGATGACCGCTAACATCTCCTTCTCATATGCCGATAATCCCAACGTCCGCGGAGCGAGAGCCTTGCTATAGAAAGCAATCGGCCGCCCCTCCTGCATCAACACGGCGCCCAGCCCAACTCCCGAAGCATCCGTCTCCACAACGAACTCCTTAGTAAAATCCGGAAGGACCAAGACCGGAGTGGTCGTCATGGCCCGTTTGAGGGCCTGGAAGGCGGCCTCAGCTTCCTCTTGCCAAACAAAAGCATCTTTCTGTAGTAGTTGTGTCAATGGTCGAGCAATTTTCCCATAGTCCCGCACGAACCGCCGGTAGTAACCTGTGAGGCCCAAGAAACCCCGCAAAGCCCGCAGAGTTTGTGGCCGTGGCCACGAAATCATGCTCTCGATCTTCCGCGGGTCCGCCTTCACCCCATCAGACGACACCAAGTGTCCCAAATATTCCACCTCCGCTTGACCAAAGGAGCATTTAGATCTCTTTGCATACAAGTGGTGCTTCCTCAAGAGAGCGAAAACCTGAGTGACATGATGTATGTGATCCTCCCATGTGGCACTATAGATCAGGATGTCGTCGAAGAAGATGAGCACAAAGTGACGAAGGAGATCCCTGAAGATCTCGTTCATATTCGCTTGAAAAGTAGAAGGCCCTCCCGTCAGCCCATTAGCCATCACCAAGAACTCATAATGCCCATCATGTGTCCTGAAAGCAGTTTTATGAACGTCTTCCTCCTTCATCAGAATCTGATAGTAGCCGGAGCGCAAATCCAGCTTAGTAAAAAGTGTCGCTCCATGTAACTCATCCAACAACTCTTCAATCAAGGGGATCGGAAACTTATCTTTCAATGTTGCACTATTCAGGGCGCGGTAGTCAACACAAAACCGCCACGAACCGTCTTTCTTTTTCACCAATATAATCGGGGCTGAAAAAGAGCTTGTGCTCGGCCGTATGATGCCCGCATCGAGCATTTCCCGAACGCTGCGTTCAATCTCCATCTTCTGCATATACGGGTACCGGTATGGTCGAACGTTGGTCGGCTCGGTCCCCGTCTTAAGAACAATCTGATGATCCCGAAATCGTGACGGAGGAAGGGTTCGGGGCTCTTGAAAAATGTCAGCATACTCTTCCACCAAATCCTTCATCTCAATTGGCACGTCCAAAGATGCTCCCTCGTCCGTCCGCACCCCCAACAAGACTGCCATCAAATTCCCTTCCGCCCCGAGACGCTGCATACTACGAAGTGAAACTTCATGTACCAGTGAGGAGGTGAGCCCCTTCAAACAGAACTGCTTCCCATGTTGTAAGAACTCCATCGTCATCTGATCCCAGTCAAAAGTGACCCTCCGCAACTGCTGCAACCAATGGACTCCCAACACCATGTCAGAGCCCCGAATGGGTAAGAGATAAACATCTGTGCAGCCCACATACCCTTGCATCCGAAGCTCCACCCCCTTCATCACTCCCTGGCACTGTAATTTGCTGCCATCAGCCACCATGACTTGGAAGGCAGCTCCCGTATCAACAACATGCCCCACCTTTTGAGCCACATCTGGGTGGATGAAGTTGTGTGTACTCCCACTATCCACCAAGATGGTCACCCGTTCCTGCCGCATCTTGCCCGCCAGCCGCATGGTGAGTGGAGGAGGGTTGCACCCCTCCATCGCATGTAAAGAGACCCCAAGCTCAGTCAGATCCAAGTCATCGCTGCACTCCAACTCGACGGGGTTCAAATCTTCATCATCATCCGCATTCTGCTGTAATAAGAAGACCTGAACCTTTTGGCACTTGTGCCCCGCCGTGAACTTTTCATCACAATTGAAACACAGTCCCTTTTCCTTCCTAGCTTGTAGCTCCCCCCAAGACAACCGTGTTATCGTTGGTTTCCCAGCTACCGGTGTGTCCCGCCGTGCTGGAGGTGTCACGGCAGTAGGCCTCGTGATATTGCGGACTCGTTGCCGGTTGAACCGTTCCTCTTGGATGCGAGCCAAGCTGATCGCATGAGTCAGGCTGCGGGGCGCATAAGCGTGCACCTCATCACGTAAATACTCCTTCAATCCCGATACAAAACAACTGAGGAGCGTCCTCTCCTCCCAATGGACCCTATTTGCCAGCCTTTCGAACTCCGTTCGATATTCCGTCACGGTTCCTCGCTGTCGCAACTTCTGTAAGAGAGCCTCGAAATCCTCAAATTCCAAGGGTCCGAACCGAGATGTAAACCCGTCAACAAACTCCACCCATGGTGCATAGTCGCGTCCCCTCAAAAACCACTGGGTCCACTGAAAAGCATCATCCTCCAAATGAAAGGACGCCAATCGGACCCGTTGTTCCTCCGGTATCTCTTGGTAACTGAAGAACAACTCTGCTTTTTGCACCCACTCAAGGGGGTCTCCACCGGCGAAGCGAGGGAAATTCATCCTTGTTAATTTCGGAGGCATGTACGGACGATAACCGTGTTGTCCCCGCCAACCCCCATCCTGTCTCCGCATCTCGTCAGGCTCCCTAGGCATGGCGGGAAACTGTCGAAACTGCCCTTCTCCCCACTGCATGCCCCTTCCAAGACCCGTTGGTGGCTGTCCCCTATCATTTGGGTTCGGTAATAGTCCACCGCCTCCGTTGCGGACTTGCCCGAAGCCTCCAACAGCCCCCATGGTCGGTCCCGCAGGCGCCCCCCATCCATGGGCCGGAGCACTGCCAAAACCGACCTCGTAACCCACAGCGGAGGCCGCCGCCTGCCCGCTGCGACCACCAGCCTCAGCGCCACTGCCCCCGCTGCCATTGCCGTTGTCGGAGAAGACCGCCGGAACAGCGCCTGGCCAGCCGCGACCCACTGCAGCGCCGCCGAAGCCGGACGATCCTCCCCAGCCACCGCCGATCGCTCCTTCGCCGGCCCCGTGCCATCCATGGCGGATCGAGCCCGTCGGGGCCTCAGCGGCTCGGCTGTAGCCCGCCAGCGTCGTCGCCGGCAATCCCGCGCCGTGCGAACCGGATCCGGTCGCAAGAGGACCCGGTTGTCCCGATCCGGCAGCCGACCCATGTCCTCCATGAGTGTTCGTGTCCTCTTCCATCGGTGCCTTCCCTTTCAACAAAGCCATGATTTCATCCAATCTTCCATCCAAGTTTTGAGTTGTCGCCTTCACACTTTCTTCGATGGCGGCCATCGAATCCGTCAATCCCGCAACGCTAACCTCTAGGGTTTCCAACCGCGTGGTTTCCTCTTGCGAGCGTGTAGAGACCATGGCGGAGGACGAATCCTCTGATACCAATTGTTAGGAGAAAGGGGGGGGAAGAAGATAGTTCTAGAGAGCAAAAGAGAAGATTAGGGTTTGTGAGAGAGAAGAATAATACCTCATAATACTTGCATGTCCACCAAGGAGGGGGTCCGGGTATAGTTATACCCGGACCCAATAGACCGGCCGGCCAAGGAGGCCGGCCGGCCCCAAAGGGCTGAACCCGTGCGGTTCAGCCCCCATTGGGCCGAAATTACGAAGAGGGGGCTGAACCCGCTGGTTCAGCCCCGTTGCCACTTCCATCTTGCCTCTGCCGACGTTTATAATATTGTCCAAATAGCCTCGTCACGTCCGGGGGCGTAACACTGACATTGCAAAGTCTGATTGGGCGATAATCCTTGCCTCATCAAGGGTTGTTGACCTTGGGAATAAATGTAACAAACATATCATTCCAGTGTGGTGGAAGCAGACCGGTGGCAAAAAAGTCTTTGATAAGCTGAGATACCTTCGGTCCAACAATGTCTTAGTACTGACAATAAAATTTTGTTGGCATCCCGTCCGGACCGGGACACTTAAGGGCCCCTAATTGAAGCACCACTTGGTGGATTTCGGCATCAGTAACCTCTTCCACAAGGAACGCCGCGTCACCTGCCAAAATATAAGGGAGTGGCGGAAGGGGCACATCGCTATCATGCCTCTGCATTTTCCATAGATCTTTATAGTGAGAGAAGAACACCTCCACAATCTCTTCCTGAGAAGACACTGGGCGCCCCAAAGAATTAAGGACTTCAACAACTTTGGACCTGTTACCCATAGGCACGAGAGATCTGTGGAAGAATTTGGAGTTTCTGTCCCCATCCGCCAACCAAGCAAACCGGCGATGCTGGGCTAGATATGCATCATGTTGTTGAGTCACCGCCGCAAGCTTATTTTCCAAGGCCTGAATGCGAGCCTCATCCTTAGGTAGCAAAGGACCTGACTCCTCTAGCAAGTACAGGTTGTCCAAGTGCTGGAGAATGCACTGTTGGGAGTTAAGTAAATCAAAATTGTCCTTCCTACTCCAATGCTTCACTGTCGTCTTGATCTTCTTCAGCCAGCCCGTGACCTTGAACTGGAGAGAGCCCCTACACGGCTTGGAGAAGGCCCTAACTAGCACTTCCCTCAGTTGCGGTGTCTAGAGCCAGAATTGTTGGAGCCGAAACGGTGTCAGACCTGGCAACACACGGTGGGGCGACAGCTCGAGCAGCAAAGCACTATGATCAGACCCGAACTTCCCAAGATGAAGAATTTGAGCATGGGGGAACCACTCGCGCCGCGCCATATTACTGATTCCCCTATCCAGCTGCTCCAGAAGCCTTGACTGCCCAAACTGTCCACTGGACCACGTAAAGGAAGGCCCTCTAATACCCAGATCGATCAAGTCATCCTTGACAATAAATTGGAGAAAATCCTGGACAGCCCTGTTGTAGGAAAAAGGGATACAACCATGCTAACTCAGAAGGAGCAGAGACAACATTAAAATCCCCACACATTAGATAAGGCCACACAAGAGCATTAACTTTCTTCAGATCCTCCCAAATGCACGCGCTCCCCAAACTAGTGCGAGCCGCATAGATGATAGAGATAAACTAATGCCCTACCTTATCTGACGTGACAACTCCATGAATAACCTGCTCATAAAAGTGGAAAAAGGAAATGTCACCCAAATCAGCCTTCCTTACCGCGAGAATCCCACCACAACGCCCATGAGATGGTAAGAGTTACGTCTGCCATACCGAGCCAGCCGTTCACGTATAAACTGCATCTGCTCTTCAACAACTACAGCCACCAGCAAAAATAACATATCAAGACAAAGATCAAATAGGAGCCTCCGACAGGAGTCAACGACTCGCTTCGGGCCTAGCCCGTGACCGTTCCAGGCTAAGAGACGAACCATACTACTGTTAATTAGAACCCCCCCCCCCCCCCCCCTACAGGGGCCTCAGGCCGGGGGTGCTTGCCCCCCCCCCCCCACCCCAGAAAGACAACTGGCCCCTGCCATCTCAAATTCGGGCACATTGCCCAGATACTGCCTTGTCGGAGTGAACCCCGGCGGTGTCTCCCTGTACTCCTCCACACAACCATTAGTAATTTGCAGGGGAGGAGCCTTCAAAGCAGAATGTAAGATCTTGACACCTAGTGTATGGCTCCTCAACATATCAACAGGATCAAAGCTTCCCTCATTAGCCACCTCCCGCAGGCACCGAGGAATAACATGGGGACCCGCGCGACGCGGATTACCGTTAACGCGAGCAATCTTTGCCGCCTCATGCTTAGAGAGCTATGCGATCTCATCATCCCTCAACAAGGAATTGGGTCCTTAGAGAGGCCTAAATCGGTTTCCACCTTCCTCAAGCCTAGCACTCTTGGAAGCAGACATGCTTGGCACAACCGCCTTTCCCCCGAGCATACTTAACATGTCCTTGACCGGTCAAACCCAGGTATGGGCAATGCGACCCATCCCTCAAGACAGAAATAGGAACAGACTCAACCACCTCCAGGCCACGATGCCCACCCCGCCGGCCATTGGCCACCCCCAGGTCTAGAACCCCCGGGTTAAGCTGGTAGTGGGCCTTCGGTTTCCCAGACTTCTCCGGGGATTGCGGCGTATTAAACTGAAACTAGTTAGCATTGTGGTGTACATCGAGCAGAGAGACCGAAGCACCTCCAATTTGGGTCCTCTTCTCCTCCAGTCGGCCATCTCCACCACCACGCAGATCAGCCTCGCGGACGCCTCGTCTACTCCCCATCGCGGTCCTCCTCTTAGTCTGCACTGCCTGCCATTCAGCCTCAATGGAGGTCACCTGATGTACCTAGCGATCAATCTCCATCAACCTAGGGGTTCCATTCAGATCCTCCCCTGAGTGCAAAAGCATTGGAGGCGCCACACCCCCTGCACAATCCATGTCCACAGGGACCTCCTCAACCGTGGCCGGATGAAGATGAGGGCACTGGCCCCTTTCATGACCAAAAAAATCACTCAGCACAAAGAATCACATTCTCATATGCCAGGGGTTGAGAGAAAGATCCGGCCTCACCTGGAGGAGTAAGGAACTCCACCATCGACTTTCTCTTCGCAGGAGCATTGATGTCCACCTCCACACATACCCACGCATATCGACTATGGTTCGAGAACTTAGTTGAGACATCCACCGCCACCGGCTTCCCGACGGAGGCTGCAATAATCAGCAGGGGCTCGCACTCCGTCAAATCTTGGGGAAAGCTCTGGCATCCGAACCCATACCAAATCCTTTGTGAAGTCTGACGCCTTGGGCTGGAAATAGGGACGCCACTGAAGCAAGGCCAAAGTCTTCCCCTCCACCGACCACAGACTACCAGCGAGTATGCCTGTAAGCCTAAACCAACCGAACCGCAAAACCGAACCGAACCAAACCAAACCATACAGTTTGGTTCGGTTTCAGCAGGCCGCGGTTCGGTTACAGTTTTGATTTTAGAAAAAACCATACAGTTCAGTTCGATTTATGGTTTTGTGTGGAAAATCGAACCGAGTCGAACCAAACCGAACCGTTGTATATAAAACATTTAATTTATTAATTAAATTTCATTAAACCATACGGTTAATCATACAGCGGGTATTTCTCTTTTTTTTTTTGATTAAGCATCTAAGTTGCCGTTGATCTCTAGTCTAGATATTTCTCTAATCTAGATTTTTCTTCAAACAAACAATGTTGATGAATTTTTCATTTTCCATTCATTTGATTTTGGAGTCCTGAAATGGTTAGGTGATAGGAATTGTGTTCAGACAGCACTTTCATGTTGGGTGGTTGAGCCTCATTCATTGCACCATCCCTGATCTCTATATATAAATTTTTAGGTTTTATCACATTATTTAAACCACCAAAACCGAACCAAACCAAACCATTCAGTTTGATTCAGTTTGGTTTCAACGTTTGAGCGGTTCGGTTCCAAATTTTTGGAACCACATAATGGTTCGATTTACGGTTTTACTTACAAACCAAACTAAACCGAACCGTTACAGCCCTACCAACGAGGACTCAGCCTCATTCTCAAACTTGAAGACAAAGACGTCATTGGCACAATCCGTCACCAAGAATGACTCTGTCATCATCTGCATGTGAGCCAGCCGCCGGCGGAGAAACTCCAGTCCCACACGACCCCCAAAGAATCTCCCAACCAAGGCATGCTTCCATTTCTGTTGGGCCTGTGCAACCACCTCTGCCATAATAACAGCCCTTCCAAAGTACAGGCTATCGAGAACACTCCCTTCATTCTCCTCCACCAACGACACGGAAGGCTGTGAAGGCTCAACAACCTTTACCCACGAGGTCGAAGGAGCCCTAGTGCTAGAGCCAACCCGTCAGATCCCAGCTCCATCCTCTCGCACAGATCCGGTGAAGTCGGCCTCGCTGAGATCCTAGCATCTAGGGGTTTGCGAACGCTTTCCCGAGCGGCGTTTCCGAGCGGCTAGGGTTTCGACTTCCGAGCGCTAGTCTTTCATGTGATTGTGTTATGTATATGGTTACGGAATTGGATACATGATTCTTCTGGAAATAATATTGCTTTTTCTTGACCAAGTCTGGCTCTGCAGATAAATTTGACTTTTTCTTGATGTAGTTTGAACATGTGATGCTTTTCACAATTTGCGTTGGTTGACTTGACGGATGACGCATTGGATGACTTCTTCAAGTAATCTTCTCAATGACTAATAAAAAAAAATCGTAGGAAATGGATATAAAACTTAATTATTTATTGATCATTTTTTCTTCTATAATGAGAAGCTAGGATTATGAGTTTAATTTATTCGGTTGTGCTTGTTTGTTGTTTTGATGTACTTAGGCTTCATTTGACGCAGCTTATTTGTTCAGGTAAGTTTGGACAAAAATGCCACCATTATAGAATGTATGTTTGATATGACATTGATTATGATTCTCGTCAAGAAAAGAGAACTAGTTTTGAACATAAAAGTGCATGAAATTCCTTAGGTGAGGTCGGACGTTCACGAATTGGTTCATAACCGGATTGTCGACCGGCGGTGCCAAATGGGGCTGTAGTCTAACTTTGATTGTGGATCTAGAAGCAACTTCTTGCAAAGAAGAGGGTAAGTTTTGCCTACATTTCACCCTTGTGGTGGGGGACTTTTACTCGGACCCTCGTTGTGCGGGGATGCTTTGTGCATCAGGCTGCCCTCTCTCTAGCTAATACTTGGGCCTAATGGATTATAGAAAATTTGTAAATTGAGAACAAACTCCACTCAAATTATACCAAGCATATTCTAACCATTCAAATATGCACTAAACCTTTAACGTTCATGAATGCCCGGACCCGAGAAAGTAAAAAGTGAGTTAAAAAAGCTATCACAAAGTCGACAAAACAGTTAAATCACAACCACTTTGTTTACTGTTATAGTTAAAAGCTGAAGCCAATCACCAACCCTGCCTCGATCAAAATTGTCTAAATTTCTCGACATGAGACCCACTATATTTACTCTTATTCAATCAACAATGTAGTTAGCTATAGGATGAGCAACCTCATTTGTTTGGTTTTAATGTTAATGTGTGGTTTCTATGCAATTTAAAATAAACTTTAACTTAGGTTCCGTTTGGGAGGACTTATTTTCACCGGTCAAGCGGTTACGACTGCATGAACCCAACCTTAATTAGGGTCCGATTCATACAGCCGTAATCGCTTAACCGGTGAATATAAGTCCTCCCAAACAGAGCCTAATAAAGCCCAAATTCAATACAGAACAATCAAAATTTCTTCCCTGTTCTTGATCTGCATTTGGTGAAATAAAAAAAAATAAAAAATCTATCAACTAAGACTAATAAAGCCCAAATTCAATACAGAACAATCAAAATCTCTTTCCATTGGTTCCAAAAATTTATAATAATAAAAATTTAATCCCCAAAACTGCAAAATAAAAGCTTTCAGATCATTGCAAAATGTTCTAACGAACAAAAAAAGCTTTCAGAACACAGCAAGAGAAACCAACAATAGTCCCAACCACATTGAATTCTTCAGGGCATTGTCACCTGAGAAATCACAAGCAAGAGGTAGCCCCCAGAATTAGAAATAAATAAATATGCACAAGTTTGAAAATTTGAGAAACTCTGCGCGCGGACCTTGTGAGGATGACTCTCCATTATCTGCAAGATTTGGCGGCGAAGAGTGTGCGGACGAAGAAGAATTCGAAAGACCGAACCCAAGGTTTGCGCAGTCTGCGCCGAAGGAACCTGCAATTCATCAAAGTTAAGCATATTTTCTTAAAGAACCTGCAATTCTTCAGACCATTGAAAAGTTTGAAAGAAGTTTACAATCCTGGAAACAGGGAAAGCTGGAGATGTTGAGGAGGTTGTTGTATCCTTGCTTGCACTCGCACCTGTGCTCAAATGCCGAGCCCCGAACACATTCTCCACCGCCGCAAAAACTCCATTTGCAGGCTTTTGGGCATGCAGAGAAAATTAAGGATAAAAAACCGGTTATCGTCGAATTCGCTCTCATTCTGATGATGGGGCGTATTTACAATCTTGATGGCGAAATATATGCTTACGGTCGAAGAAGGTGGAGCCGTCTGGTGGCGGTGGATATGGAGCTGGCGAAGGAGGTGCAGAAATATTTGAGCATGAGTAGTTCATGCTGCCTGAAAATAACAAATTTAAATTATAAGTTTAGGTCTCAGAAACTGCTCACATTCATTTATGGGGGAGTAAGATCCTCTCTATTTGGAGTGAAGTTTCCATTTCACCGTCTACATGTATTTCTCGCTGAGCCGTCGGGTTCACTAATCCCATCCTTACATACTTTTCTTTTAATCAAAAAATTCTTACACCATTAGATGAAGTGAGAATTAATCTACACCATGAATTGAACCTCCATTTGAGCTTCCAAATGGAGAGACCTGATCCCAATTATGGGCTTTGTTTGACATGGTTTATTTGCTCCGGTGAGTTTGGTCAAAAACTCTATTAAGATAGAATGTATGTTTGGCAAGACCAGGGGCGGATCCAGAGGGGGGTCCGAGGGACACTGGCATCCCCATTATTTTTTAAATTAGTTAGTGTATTTGAATTCCTCTCGTCGAGGCAATAGATTTTGACTACTTAAACGTCAAAAACGGTGGTCAGATGAGGGAAATACAGCTCCGGTAAGATTGAAACGTTCAATTTTTTTTTTGAATGAAGTTGATGTCTGGTTCTCCATATTAAAAATTTTAGAACACAGTGACACATTCAAAAAAAAAATTTGTGTGCACCCCCATTATCAATTTGTGCACCCCCATTATTAATTTTCTTGATCCGCCACTGGGCAAGACAAAGGTTATGACCGCTATCAAGAAAATAAACTAGTTTTAAAGATTTTTAGGTGAGGGCGGGCGTTCGCGAACGACAGTTCATGACCACCGCGTTCACAAATGCGGTCTCAGACCCTTCCTCACTCTCCCAAACTCTATTCGCCCTTCTCTCTCTCTTACTTTCATTCATTATTAAAAAGAAGAAATACAAATAGTTCAATCACGTTACAAAAATGATTTCAATGGTAACAAAAAAATGGAAGAGGCGAGAGAATCTCACAGTTAGGCATAAGACAGGGGAGGAAGCGGAAGTGGTCTTCAATATGAAACTGAGTCCAACCCGAGTCGCACTCGCACTGAAACCCGAATGTGGTGTCCTCAGCCACCTTGCAACTCCCCTTTCCACAGTAAACTGTTTTGCATAACCCATCTGATGTATACATAGAACAGTTTTCTCATTTCCCATCATTCAATTCGTAAAATCACCCAGAAATATACTTCAAATAAGGTTAAATCCGGTCGAAAACAAAAGAAACAGTTATCTTGCGGATGGAGAAAGGAAACAGATTTAATTAAAGCGGGCCTAAAGAAAATAGGAAAAGGCATTAAAAACTGCTACAGAAACATTAGGAACAGAGAAAAAAAAACAGTTGAAGGAAAGATCAATGAAAATTTAACAAATTGGAAGATAGAAAGTAAAGGGAAGTGGAGAGAGTACTTAGGACTGGAGAGAGGAGTGGCGACAGAAAGTCTCCTGAAACAGAGCTTCGTTGGTGAAGCACCGCGACTGCTTCCAGGGCCAGCACTAATAGCACTGCAAATCTGCCTGAAACCATTTTTAATTTCCGAAAGAGAGAGAGAGAGAGACGTTGGGGAGTTGAAGCTTATTTATGGGTGGAAGGAGTATTTAATGCTATTGTTGGTGAGAAGTTGGGTTAATGGCGGATCTTTGAAATGTGGAAGGTGGAAACTGTTTTTTTTTAAAGTCTTCACTAAGGTGTCTGGGGGATCCTGTCCATCCAAATGGAGAGGATCCCGGTCCAAAAGGAGAAAATTATGTGAGTAAATGACATTTAGATATATATCTCTATCATATATATTAATATACATATTCGAGAGAAAAAGAATATTAATAGGTTTCTTAAAACTATATGAGAGAGGGGAGAGAGAGGGGGAGAGAGAGTGTGAGAGAAAAATTAAATTTTTTACGGCAAAACATAACTTTTTAAAAAAATGAAAACTGTAATCTTGATTTATATTTTTTTACAGTCGTTTTGAGTACTCATATATATATATATATATATGTTGCGTGTGTAATTCGTTTTGATGCCCGCAACGACACATTGAGCACGGGCGATGCCCGTGCGAAGACGGACAAAACCCGTCTGGATGCGGCCAAAGGCCGCCTGTGCGAAGACGAAGTCTGTGCGAATGCGGACGAAGCCCTCCTAGATGTGGCCGAAGGCCGCCCGTGCGAAGATGCTCGTATGTGTGTGTGTATTTATATATATATGGTTAATTACTGGGACCTTCCCTGCAAGTTTCTATAATTACAGGTTGCACCCCTCTTAGTTTTAAAATTACAATTACTTCCCCTCGTAAGTTGTACAGCTACCAAAAAGGCCCTATCAGCCGAACGTCAGACTTCGATGTTGAAGGTTCGGTGAACCTTGTGCGTCCGCGAGGTGGATTTCAGTCCAGATCTCAGATTTTCGCCGTGGATCGTGTGTGTCTGGAGCATCCACGGTGTACACGTCGGACGTTCACTTTCTCATGTTTTCTACTGTATTTGCATTTATATTTCAATATATAAATTCGGTGGTGGTTTTTTTGTGTTCTTGTTTATCTGCAATTTTTATAGCCGTGCTGTTGTGTATCGGATTTTACAACAAGTGGTATCCGAGTCAGGTTCCGAGTAAGTGACTGATTGGACATTTCGGTTTTAGGTTTGAGTTAATGATATGTGACGACATCGGTCTGCTCCATATCTTCCCAGATATGTTCTGTGAATTAATCAGATTACCTAGAGGTACTGCAGACAGCTATGGAAGCGAAGAACACTGTGTTGGACATATATTCGGTGGAGAAGTTTGACGGTAGCGGGAACCTTCGTCTATGGCAGATTCAGGTCAAGGATATGTTGGTTGAGCATGGTTGATCCAAGTGCTGCGGGGGCATGATTCTTTGCCCGCTCTAGTGAAGGATTCTGAGTGGACGGAGATGGATGATCACGCCACTAGCGCTATCAGGATGTGCGTCGACGTCAAGGTGTTGTTCGACATCGGTATTGAAGAGTCTGTCGCCACACTATGAAAAAAGCTGGAGGGACTCTACATGAGCAAGTCGTTGACCACGAGGCTGTTACTGAAGCAGAGATTGTACGACCTGAAGATGCATGAAGGTGATAACTTGTAGGAACACTTCAACGTGTTCAATGGACTTCTCAGTCAACTGCATGTAGTTGGTGTTCAATGGACTTCTCAATATACTATATGAGAAGGATACAGTAGACGTGCAAACTGGTGTTTTTCGTGCAGATCGTGTTACGTGCAGTGTTGCCTAGTGCAGATGATACTTTGTGCAGATAGTGCTTTGTGCAGGTGGTGACTCCGGATCCCAAACAAAGGTGATGAATTGTTGCCTCTTTTTGTTTGGACCGTTCACGAGAATCAAAGGAAAAGAAAAGGAGAAAATGTTTTTTTTTTCTTTTTGGTTTTCGTGAGTTGGCTTAATAAAGGTGAGAATAATATATTTCCCTGGGGGGATGTATGCATGATATATACGCTCCACGGTGAGAAACAATTAAAAGCTGCACTTGTGAATTGGAGAGCCGATCTGTAGCTTTCAAGGAGAACTCGGAGAGCTGCCTGTGAGACGAAACCCCCCGCCTCTGTCTTTCTCTTCTCTCTCTCGTTCGTGCACTCGGAGGGGCCGCCGACCTTGAGTGTTGTTGTCGGCATTGGAGGTGATATTCGTCGGCGTTGAGAGAGGGTGTTGTCGTCGGGCTTGGAGGAGTTTTTCGTCGGCATTGCAATGAATGTTCTTTGGAGTGGAGAGGCGTGACGTCGACGGTATGCGTGAGTGCAGTTAGTCTCGACGGTGGTTTCTCTCCGGTGGTGACGTTATTCTCCAGTGGCGGCGTTGTTCTCCGGTGGCGGCGGTGTTCTCCAGTGGTGGTGAAGTTGAATGTCGGACTTCGATGTCTAAGGTTCGGTGAACCGTGTGCGTTCGCGAGCCGGATTGCAGTCCAGTTCTCAGATTCTCGCCACAGATCGTGTGTCTTGAGCATCCACAACGTACTCGCCAGACGGTCATTTTCTCCTGTTTTCTTGATATATAAATTTTGTGCTGATTTTATAGCTGTGTTGTTGTGTACCACGGATTTTACAACACAAAATAGGAATGATTTGATGTCACATGGGACTACAAATTTAAGAAGGAAGAAAAATAATACATGAATCAACTTTTTGAGATATCATTTTTGATATCTGCTTCTTTCCAATGACTTCTAGTTTCTATTAAAAATCTCTGCACGCATAATTTACAATGCTTTTTATAAATAAATAACTGTGAAATCTGTCCATAAATTTTATTGTCTTTTTTAAAAGAAAATTGTTAAAAGTATCATATTTTTGACTAGTCACACGGTTTTGTTAAAAACATTGCACATTTTTCACATATTGTTAAAGACACCGCACATTATTAATCACACCGCAATTGAGTTAAAGACATCACACTTAAAATTTGAATAAAATAGGTTTTCATTGAATTACAACATGAATATCAATCAAATAGGCAAAATAATTGATGCAAAAATGCATTAAAAATGTTGCTCAAATCTTTGTGCTATTCATGAAAAATACTTTATATAAAAAGTTATGAAATTTGTTTCCCAAATAATTGTGATCTTCATGTTTATTAAAAATAAAAGTAAATGATTGAAGGCGAGTACAGTCGGTTGTGACAATGAATCAAGTAGTGGTTGAAAACATTCAAGTGCTCATTCATTCTACAATAGAGGCAATTTCAACACAATAATCTTCAACAAAAAGGAGCAATCCGCTCGTTCTTTCGTAATGACCACCACTCTCCGCTCGCCAGCAGTGGGGAAATACATTCCGTTAGAGATGATATCGAAGAAGCGGAAGGCTCCACCGGTGTTGGTGTCTTTAGAAGCTCAACATTATAAATTAGGATAAATTGTGGCGCGAGTTAGTGCGGTGCGACTTGTATTTTTTGAAGAGTAAATTTAATGTAAAATAAATTGAAATTGCGGTGCGATTAGTTAAAACTGTGGTGTCTTTAACAACTACTTTTTTAAAGGATGTGTTATTGGCAAACCTATTTACGCTAACGGTAGCCCATTGTTAATGGCAGGTCGCAAAATTTTAATCTCAGACCATTGTGTTAATGGCAGACCCAAAGAAAAAAAAAATTAATCAAAATTAGTCATGTTCCTAATCCTCTAGAGCATCATATTGAGAAATGATACAACCAAAGAATCAGGAGCAATTAGAAGTGTACTATCTGAAAAAGTTCTGATGATTTCTTACAACAGATGCTCCAAACTCAACTTCCTACTGCCATGGCCGGCCACGCAGTAGTTCGATCGAATCCAGAACCAAAGTATCTAAAATTATAAGAGAAAGAATCTGACAAATATGAACTCGGAAAAAAACCCTAAAAGGGTTTGAAACTGGAGGAGAACAAACAGTAAATCGAATCTACCAGCGAATTCATTTAATTTTTCCTTTGTTCGCATTTGCATTTGAAGTGATAATAAGAACATTGAGTGAGATTGAAGATCAGAGGCGGGAAGCCGGGGCTAACTTCAGGATGACTTGCCAGAAAGGGAGTTTGAAACTTGAGGAAAAGTTTCAGGGAGAAAGAGATGGAAAATTACAAGAGTTGACGTAGAGAATGAGATGGAGAATTAAGGAGATCAGAGAGGAAGGTGGAGGAGGAGAAGGGTATAAGAATTCCGGGGGAGAAGGCGGCGCTGGAAGAAACCATCGGCGTCGACCTGGAGCGGGAGGGCAGCGACGGCGACCTGGAGCGGGAAGGCGTCGGCAGCGACCTGGAGCGGGAAGGCGGCGGCGACCGGGAGCGGGAAGGCGTCAGCGGCGGCGTCCTAGAGCGGGAATGCGATGGCGGCGACCTGGAGCGGGAATGCGGCGGCGGCGACCTGGACCGGGAAGGAGATGCACGATCGAAGTCGGGGAGGAACATCGCGTTATCGGGTTAGGGGATCGGGATTTTAGGGTTTTTGGGCTGCCTTTGGGTTATAAAAAATAGAAGAATTCAAAGAGATTTGAAAAAAAAAAAAAAATTGTCAATTTCTAAACATGGTTTGTCAATAAAATTATCCTTTTAAAATAGTGTGATTTATTTTTCATGAAATCAGTCTCTCAACTTATAAAATTTATTAAATTCAATCAAAAAAATATAATCTATTTGCTAATTAACATAAAATTAAGTGTTCAAGACTCAATAGTCGATTAACTTCAAAGTAGCATCATTTGTCCGATTTAAATTTAGGGTGGTGTTAAAGGCACACCATCTTCGGCTTTGTGCACACCAATACTATGTGCACCCATTGGAATTTTATGTGCACACCATCTTCGACTTTGTGCACACCAATACTATGTGCACAGTCTGAGCAAACATAACTGCAATGTATGTGAACTCGTTGGGCGTCGTTGCCGTCTCCTTCATCAGAGCAAACAGATCGACGGCAAGACGGCCATGGTCGTGCATCGCGAGCCCTCCGATCATCACGTTCCAAAGCACGACGTCTTTGCTCGAAACCCGGCGGAACACCTCCAAAGCTGCTTCAACGCACCCGCATCTGCAGTACATGCCCACAAGAGTTGTGGGGAGGATGACGTTGCCGTGATTGCATAGTTTTTTTTAAATGAAATACTCGCCTTTTTGAACTGCGTCTTCTAAGTTCATTTTCAGGAGAAGTGTTCAACATGAAAGTTGTAGATCTCGACGATATCTACAACTTTCATGTTGAACACTTTCTGATTTAAAGCCGTTTAGGCCCCCAATTTGGCCCCCGGAAAATAACGCGGAACATTAAATGTTCCGCGTGATTTTTTCCGGGGGCCAAATAGTGGGCCTAAACGGCTTTAAATCAGAAAGTGTTCAACATGAAAGTTGTAGATATCGTCGAGATCTACAACTTTCATGTTGAACACTTCTCCTGAAAATGAACGTAGAAGACGCAGTTCAAAAAGGCGCATATCGGGAAGGGGGAGGCGGGCTGCTTCGGCTTTAGTTGGGTGGGGTTTAGAAAACCTAAATTATTAAGGATTATATTTTTGATGGGTGTGCACATAGCCTAAAATGGTGTGCCTTTAACACCACCCTAAATTTATTGTGATTTTTGAATACCCATTATTATTATTTGTAGTTCTAATAAGATACTGCCATTACTGCGGCTAAAATGAAATTTTATTTAAAATAAATATATAATGTCGTCGAGCCAGATAAAATTTCGATGAAATTTAGTTATTTCAAATAAAATTTTATTTATATTCACATTAAAGATATCAAAACTTTTTTAAAAATGAACAGGCACCTAAAAAAAAGATTAATTATTTAATTGGACAAAATATGATATGCTTTAAAATTAAGTTAGTTAATAAGTTTAATAACATGTATCATTCTATTAATTTGTTTGAAAATTAAAATTTAAGATTGATTTTAAATAATTTAGAATGTCGTGGGACTGATTTCGATGTAAACAAAATTTAAGGATTTGATTTCTGATTTTTTTAAAAAAAATTTAGACTTCTTTCCAGCAAAAAAACATTTAAGAACTAATTTCAAAATGTATAGAGATTAAGATCTTATTTCCTCTTTTGAAAAACAGATTCTCACAAATCTGGATACATGTGAGAATGTGAGCTGAGTTTTTTGAAAAAGCTTTTTAGCGAAATACGCAAAAATAAAAACAATCAATCAGACACAAAAACGTACACGTGGAAACCTCAAAATAGGTAAAAATTACGAGATGATCCGAGTCCAACCTCAAAAGTCACCGCTAAATGATGTTCAACAATACAACAACTTTTCTCATGCAATCCCCATATGTATCCTGTTGCTAGCACACATATAAAGACCACATGAAGATACAAGGTATACAAAAAAAGACTATCAAGTTTGAGTCAGAGTGACTCGCTCTAAACTAGTTCTCTTAGTCCTCTACAGTCTTTCTAGATCTTTCAATACTATGCCAAGCTGTCTGCCCATGTCAACACACGTGACACGACGTCACTGTCTCACTCTGATCAATCTGCAACCTGTCAATAGATTGCCCCGCTCGAGCCTCAAATGTTTTGCCACCAAAGTCCACTTGAGGCTTGATGAGGGTACTCCCTAAAAAGTTTCCGAGTCAAGTCAAAGGCATCTGACTAAAAATACGCAAGAGAACCAACCCGGGTAGACGAACCATGGACACAGTGTAACATCCCGACTTTTGTTGGGATATTAAAACCCTAGTGGACCCAATAAAAGTGATCTGAACCTCTACCCGAGACCCATAACTAGGTAGGAGATAACCCTAGACGGAGGTATAGGGCTAAAGAACATTGACTTGAGTTCTGTCAGTTCCTGTGACCTCGTATAGTCTATACAAGTGCGATGAAACTCGTTTCATTGAATTCCGTGGTCATATGGTGGATATGACCGCTACTCGTAGAACATCACGAATATGAGATTTTTGTATATTGAGTTGGAGAACTCCGATCTGAGTTCTGTCAGTTCCTATAACTTCGTATAGTCGATACAAGCGCGTTTGAACTTGTTGCGTTGCAATCAGAAGTTAGACGGCGAGTGTGACCATTTTGATCGCTTTAGTGCGCTGCGACACACAAATTTGGAATTTAGCAAACGAACTCCAATTTGACCACGGTCAGTAACATTGGATTCGTATGGTCAATATGAAATCAACGGAGTTCGCCCCGGTCAATTTCGATGACGGGTGGTCAATCTGCGGTCAAACCAAGTGCTATCGTGCATCAAAAGCGCACACACACCAATTATGACACGACACCCCAATTTTGACCCAACCCTCGATGGTTTGGACCTACTTTGAGTAGCTTGGGGGACTTACCTTAGGGTTGACTTTGGTCAAACTTTTCTTTTTCCATTTTTTTGATTTTTCCAATCAAGGAGTACACCTCCCCATCTTGATTTAGCTTGGGCTCTAACCCACTTCACTCCTTGGGCCACTAAATACAGCAAGGAGGTAAAGAAATGGGCTTTAGAGAAGACCCAATAATCCTTCTTTCCCCCTCCATTTCCTCTTTCTTCCAAGACCATGGCTCAACCCATCTCTTTACCCCTCCATGATGTTTCCACCTGGATGGTACCTTGCCCCCAGATGAGTGCCACTTGGCTAGGACAGCTGGAAGAGGAGGAGTGCATTTCTCCTCCTATGGGATTAATCCCACATCGACCACAATTGAATCCCGCCCTCCTCCCCGACTATATAAGGCCATGCCCACCTCCTCTCTCCTTCATTCAACTCAAGCAAGGCAAACCACCCTCTGCCTGAGCTCCACCTCGCCGGAAACCACCAAACCAAGAATTCGCCACCTTCTTCCTCCACCACCTCCCATGGCAGCTCAGCCCAACACCACGCGAGTCCCTTTAACACAGATGGAACTTCTTCCTTCTCCCTTCCTCATCTCCCCCGACATACTGCATGCACCTCCTAGCGGCCAGAGCACCGCTGACGCCACTAGAGCCTTACTCTAGGTCGGGTGGTGGCCATGAGTGGTAAACCCTGCCCAATGCCGGTGGTGGCGCTGGGAGGGTATTACACCATCGGGGGTGATCATCCACGTCAGAAAAGGGTCGTGGTGCCCATGGGCGGAATTACTGTAGAGCGAGGGGGTGCGGCCGCACCCCCTGAAATTTTATAAAATCGAATTAATAAACAGTTCCGGGCAGAGGCGGACCCATGTCTAGACACACCCGGGCACGTGCCCGGGTGTGTTTTCGCGAAGTTTGGGCGGGGTTATCGGGTATCAGCGGGAATGGCGGAATTTTCTCGCGAAATTGAAAGGTTTTCCGCCGCGGCATAGCAGATTCGCCTTCTCTGCCAAGGACCAAAGCCGACCTAGGTTATTTCCCAAGACATGAGCGCGAGGCGGCAGCCGACGACGATGGTTTTTTTTTCCAGTTTTGCTTTCTTCTTCTGCGGCGGGAGGCGGGAGGCGGGAGTGCAGGAATGCTAGGGCCTAGGTTTTCTTCTTCCATGTGCAGCGGCTGGCAAAGGCACAAATCATTTTCTTCTGCTTGATTGCCTCTTCTTCCCTGTGAGTGTTTTTAATCTTTATGTTTATGCAGCGTTCTACTTCCCTGTGTTACTGTCAGTACTGTGCATGCTTCATCTTCCCCGTACTGCCATGCGTGCTTCCTCTTCCCTACCTGCCTAAAATTGTTAGTGTTTAAATCTTTAAAATTGTCATGGTTAAATGCAGCCTACAGATTAATTGCTGAAACTGTGAGTGTTGTAGTGCTTATGTTGGATTGTTCCAAGTTTTCAACTGAGATCTAGTTTCTTCCTAGTTCCCATTATCTTCAGTTCTTCTCATTTCACAATCCACAGGACTACAGGAGTCAAGAGAGGTAATCTCTTAATTCTTTGCATTTGAATGATTGAATCAATTGGGTATATCATATTATCATATAATGAAGTTTGCTCCATGTTGTTAAATGAAGTCAACTCTGCATCACTCACAGTTTAAACAAGGCATAATTATTTTAGTAAATTGGGCATAAAGAGCTCCAAATCTGTAACCACCATGAACCACTGGAGTAACTCATGCCTCCCTTGCTTTAGGTTATATGAATCGATTCAGTGGCATCAGGGATTCAGGCATGCTAGACATGTGCAGATCAGCAGATCTGCATATGTGCTTAAAAATTTTTTTTCACATTTTTTGAACCGTATGGAATATGCACTTCCATTTTGTTTGCTGGAAACACCCAAATTGATCTAAAAATAGATGTTTATCTAGTTCTTAATGGTTAATGTCATGTCTACACCGTATGACATAATTTTTGATGTTGTCAAATTAGTTGAGCTTATTAAAAAAAATATTGGGTTCATGCTATGTTGATTAGCACTGCATAGTTTATTAATGAAGTTTAGATAGAATGAGTTTGTCAAAATGGGTAAATGCTTTCATAATCTAACTTTTGTCTGATTGTAGGTTTGAGTAGCACTTATAAGATCTGTAAGTATCACAAGGAAATCAAGGAACTAGAAGCAGCTGAAAAAAGAACAAAGAACCTTTAAGTTCCGCCAACAAGGTAACAATTCGTTGCTTATGAATTCTATGTTTGATATGCTAGTTTATTATTTTGAACGGATTTGGGAGCCAACCCGACCTCTTTTCGTCGCTCTTTGGTCGGAGTACTATTGGATTAAAATTATACGGATTTGGGAGCCTACCCGACCCCTTTCGTTCGCTCTTTGGTCGGAGTACTCTTGGATTAATCCTGCGTGTGCTTGTGGATGTTTTCTAATGTTGATGTTTTATGAATTAATTTAGGTTTTAGCAACAAGAAAGTTATTCCAATGGAAAAATATTTCAAGAAAAAAATGAAAACTTTGAAAAATTCATGTGTTGATAATGCAAATCAAGAGATTGTTCCAAGTCCGTGTATTGAAATATCAAAAGAAATTCCAAGAAATTCTTGTGTTAATAAAGCTAATATTGGTGAATCAAGTACATTCACTAATTCCAAAGACTTCGAGAAGATTTTGATGTTTCTAAAATAATATCTGTTTCGGACTAACTCGATGCTCCGGTCGGGCCGGATATTCTTGGACCGCCTTAGCTCGCGGAGCGGTCGAGCGCGCACACAGTCAGTTGAAAAGGGGGAATGAACACAGAGAGTTTTAGCGTGGAAAACCCTTCAACCGGGTGAAAAACCACGTGACCGGGTCGCTGCCGGTCAAAATCCACTAGATTGCTGGAGGTTACAATTTGATGGGGGAATCGGGGCGACAGGACGCTCCCGTTACAATCTTGAAGAGGGAGAGAGTGTATGCAGCCGTTGGTGGGCAACAGACTGCCTCACCAACGGGACTTGGACGGTGGAATGCGCGAGATGCTTTAGGCGCATGCGCTCAGAGGCGGTGTGTATTCCTGGGTTGTTGCTGCTTCCCTTGCTCGTCTTCTTTTGTTCTTGGAGTGCTTCCTTGATGATTGAGCGCTGGTGGGGTGTCAATAGCCAATGACGGGGCCGACTGCCTATGACAAATGCTGATAGCTGCTAGCGGGTGCTGATAGCCACTGGGGGCCGCTGGAGGTCTCGGGCGGCGGCCGGTGGTTGGCGGCGAGAGGCGGCCGCTGGTTGTTGGCGACGAGGGGTGGCCGCCGGCGAAGAAGAACGGGAGAGCTCCCACCTGAGGAAGAAGAAGGGGGGAAGGCGTAGGAGAAGAAGATTAGATGAGAAATGAAGAGCCCCTTGGGTCCTTTTATAGGCTCCAAGGGGAGATCATGGTAGGCCCCACCACTAACGTAGTGGGTTAGTGGGTGGTTTCCCCTTGATCGGGCGGCTGTGGTAGCGCGCCATGATCGGATGGTGGAGGTTCGGGCGGCGAGCCACCGGCTGGCGGTGGACAGACGGCGGCGGCCTGGCGGCCGGGCGGCCGGGCGACCGGGCGGCGGCGGCCGGGCGGCCGGGCGGCAGCCGGGCGACCGGGCGGCGGCGGTCGGGCGGCCGGGCGGCTGGACGGCGGC
Source organism: Platanthera zijinensis (assembly GCA_039513925.1). Classification (NCBI taxonomy): domain Eukaryota; kingdom Viridiplantae; phylum Streptophyta; class Magnoliopsida; order Asparagales; family Orchidaceae; genus Platanthera; species Platanthera zijinensis. The sequence continues at coordinate 12,881,620 of CM077081.1, read as the reverse complement.
CGAGCGGTGGCGGGCGGCGACGGTTAGTTGCGGCGGCGGTTCCCTCTCTCCCCTCTTTCCCTTTTTCATGGATCTCATTTTTGGTGGGAGAGAAAGAGGGGGGAATTGGATGGAGGAGATGAAAGATGAGAGAAAGTGGGCCCTCCACTTCTCCCATCATGAAAGGAATCATGGGGTTGACTAGTCAACCCCATGATTTCATTTTGGGGATTGCTATTTGCACCCCTAAAGCTAAAAATGGATCTAATCCCTATCAAATGCCCCCCAAATCTTTTGTTGTTGGTGAGCCGTGTGAGAGACAACTTAGGATTTTTAATCTTCTTCTTCCCCGCTTCCATGTCTTCCTCCGGAGAGAAGGCCGAGAAGGCGAAGAACGGTGCCTCAAAGGCATGCTCGTACTTATACGATTGGCGACGGTGGTGCTACATCAAATTGAAGGAGCGTCAACGGGGCTTCAGGCGAGGTGCTGGCGAATCCAATCGCGAAGGGGTCCGTGCGCTGGATGGTGCGGAGGCGCGCCAGCGCAACGGTGGGCGGGTGTAAAGGCACGCCTGGAAGCACGCAAGCGCGCGCGAGGGCGCGCTTGCGCAGCCATGCGCGCGGGTGCGCACACCCGACCCAGCGCGTCTGCGCTTGCGGGTGCGCGTGCGCGACCCAGCGCGCGGGTGCGCGCGCTTGGGTGCTCGCGCCCAACCCCGCGCGCGGGTGCGTGCGCGATCATGCGCGCGGGTGTGCTCGCGCGCGACCCAGCGCGCGGGCGCGCGCGCGGGAGCGCGTCCCTGCGCGCGGGTGTGTGCGTGCGCGGGTGTGCGCGCGTACGCGACCCTCCGCGTGGGTCCTTGCGAGTGCGGGTGCGTGCGTGTGTGCGAGGGCGCAACCCTATGCGCGGGTCTGCGCACATGCGACCGTCCGCGCGGGGTGCGTGTGTGCAACCTGTGTGCGCGTGTTGTGCGCGCGGGCTCTGCTGGCACGAGGGTGGCAGTGGCTTAGGCTGCGCGTGAGTTGCGCTCGGTTTTGCGTGCGCGAGGGTTGCTCGCGGCTTAGGTTACGCGAGGGTTGCTCCCGACTTAGATTGTGTGAGGGCTGCTCGCGGCTTAGATTGCGCGAAGGTTTCTCGCAACCTAGATTGCGCGAGGGTTGCCCACAGTTTAGGTTGCGCGCGAGTATGGAGGTAGTTGTTGTAATGAGCGTGCTGCACGAAGGAAATTGCTGTAAGGAGCGCGCTGTACGGAGGAAGTTGCTGTGAGGAGCGCGCTGCACGGAGGAAGTTGCTGTGAGGAGCGCGCTGCACGGAGGCAGTTGCTGTGAGGAGCGCGCTGCACGGAGGCAGTTGCTGTGAGGAGCGCGCTGTACGGAGGCAGTTGCTGTGAGGAGCGCGCTGCACGGAGGCAGTTGCTGTGAGGAGCGCGCTGCACGGAGGCAGTTGCTGTGAGGAGCGCGCTGCACGGAGGCAGTTGCTGTGAGGAGCGCGCTGCACGGAGGCAGTTGCTGTGAGGATCGCGCTGCACGGAGGCAGTTGCTGTGAGGAGCGCGCTGCACGGAGGCAGTTGCTGTGAGGAGCGCGCTGCACGGAGGCAGTTGCTGTGAGGAGCGCGCTGCACGGAGGCAGTTGCTGTGAGGAGCGCGCTGCACGGAGGCAGTTGCTGTGAGGAGCGCGCTGCACGGAGGCAGTTGCTGTAGGGAGCGCGCTGCACGGAGGCAGTTGCTGTAGGGAGCGCGCTGCACGGAGGCAGTTGCTGTAGGGAGCGCGCTGCACGGAGGCAGTTGCTGTAGGGAGCGCGCTGCACGGAGGCAGTTGCTGTGAGGAGCGCGCTGCACGGAGGCAGTTGCTGTAGGGAGCGCGCTGCACGGAGGCAGTTGCTGTAGGGAGCGCGCTGCACGGAGGCAGTTGCTGTAGGGAGCGCGCTGCACGGAGGCAGTTGCTGTAGGGAGCGCGCTGCACGGAGGCAATTGCTGTAGGGAGCGCGCTGCACGGAGGCAGTTGCTGTAGGGAGCGCGCTGCACGGAGGCAGTTGCTGTAGGGAGCGCGCTGCACGGAGGCAGTTGCTGTAGGGAGCGCGCTGCACGGAGGCAGTTGCTGTAGGGAGCGCGCTGCACGGAGGCAGTTGCTGTAGGGAGCGCGCTGCACGGAGGCAGTTGTTGTAGGGAGCGCGCTGCACGGAGGCAGTTGCTGTAGGGAGCGCGCTGCACGGAGGCAGTTGCTGTGGGGGTAGAGGGACGCCTTCGTACTTGGGCAAAGTGAGTATGCATTTCGGACTGTACGGGTGACGCTTGACGTCAACAGGCTTAAAATGAGAAAATGTTAACTTTTTAGAGTTACAGTCGTGAAACTGTTCTTGTGGGAACACATAATTTATAGGAAATTAAAATTAATAAACGCTATAATAGATAGAGCCCTTCTGAGGTGCGAAGCCCTCTCTTGGGTTGGTCGTCTTAGGGTTTGCCCCCCAATCTGGTCTAGCAAACAGTGGGCCGAGTTCCTTTCTGTCGACTTGGTTCCTATCTCCGTAAGAATCTCCCCAGGAGGTCTTGTTTGATGAGATACTCGATCTCCTCCTTCAGCTTTGAGTAGTCTTCCGTGTCGTGTCCTTGTCCATGGTTAAATTCACAGTACTTTGTCTGGTCCCCAGTATTTTTAGCGAGAGGTCTGGGCTTGCGGAGCGCCTCTTTGTCTTGGATTGCATAAAATACATTTTTCCTGGAGGTGTTTAAGGGTGTGTAATCCCGGGGCGGCTGATCTCTCTGATGGTCACGTCGGTGTTTTTCGTTCTGATGTTCTTGTCGGGATCTTCCTTCTTGGTGTTGAGGGGACAGTTCTTTTTCCCTTTTTCGCTTCTGGTTATCGTCAAACTGTTGACGATGAGCTTCAATAGCCTCGTCGGCTGTGATCTGCGCCTCTACGCGGTACACGAGGTCGGGGTAGCTAGCGACGGTCTCCCTCATTAATGCTGAATAGAAGCCACCAGGACGGAGACCCCCAAGGAACACTCCTCTTAACAGTTCTTGGTCGACCCCTGGGATTTGGCGGGCTTCTGCGGAGAACCTGCGGAAGAAGTCCTTCAAAGACTCCCCTTCATTCTGACGGATTCCTGATAAGTGGGAAGGGTCGCGGACGATCCTTCTATTTGCTATGAACTGATCGACAAACTGCCTTGCTAGCTCTGCAAAGCTAGCGATGGTACTAGATCTTAGCGAATGGAACCATGTTCGAGCTTGTCCTTTAAGAGTAGCTGGGAACACCTGACAGAGGAGTTGGTCTGGAGCATTGTAAATTCTCATGATGATAGTGAAATGGTTGACATGCTCCAGGGGATCATCGGTTCCATCAAATGTTTCGATGCTTGGGAGTTTAAATCCGTTTGGAATCGGGTGTTCCAGAATCTGCGGTATCAGAGGGGAACCTTGGCACAACGGTCGGAGGGCACGAACATCTCTTGCTCCAACCTGGCGATATTCTTCGGCGATAACTTCTCGAATTTCTTCTCGAGTAAACCTTTCTGGCGGGGGTAGGATTGCTTCGTTTGCGGGCTCATGCTGATGATCCGCTCTTGTCCTCCTTGGGATGGGATGAGCCGAGCTTGCAGTCTCAGAATATTCCTCGGACATTTCATGTCTTGGAGGAACCTCTTGGGCTCCGCCCTGATTTGGTTGTGGTAGTGGATCCACACGAGCTGGTTGCAGTGGGGGAGCTGGAGGCGTTCCAAGGTTCCGCAGCAGGGTGAGCATTTCAGTTTGTTGTTCTTCCATTTGGCGAACGCGTTCCTCCATGGCGGCGACAGGGGCATATACGGCTTCAGCGGTCAGTGGTACGTCTACCAGAGAGTGTGAACGTGCGGGCTCGGGGTGTCCACCAAGGGCGGAACCTTCAGCGGTACGAGTGTTTCTCTTTGCCGTTGGGGCTGAACTCGGGAAAAGTGATGCTTGCGATCTTGTCCTTCGAAGGATGTTGGGGAAATCTCGTTTCCCACAGACGGCGCCAAACTATTGCGGACTAACTCGATGCTCCGGTCGGGCCGGATATTCTTGGACCGCCTTAGCTCGCGGAGCGGTCGAGCGCGCACACAGTCAGTTGAAAAAGGGGAATGAACAGAGAGAGTTTTAGCGTGGAAAACCCTTCAACCGGGTGAAAAACCACGTGACCGGGTCGCTGCCGGTCAAAATCCACTAGATTGCTGGAGGTTACAATTTGATGGGGGAATCGGGGCAACAGGCCGCTCCCGTTACAATCTTGAAGAGGGAGAGAGTGTATGCAGCCGTTGGTGGGCAACAGACTGCCTCACCAACGGGACTTGGACGGTGGAATGCGCGAGATGCTTTAGGCGCGTGCGCTCAGAGGCGGTGTGTATTCCTGGGTTGTTGCTGCTTCCCTTGCTCGTCTTCTTTTGTTCTTGGAATGCTTCCTTGACGATTGAGCGCTGGTGGGGTGCCAATAGCCAATGACGGGGCCGACTGCCTATGACAAATGCTGATAGCTGCTGGCGGGTGCTGATAGCCACTGGGGGCCGCTGGAGGTCTCGGGCGGCGGCCGGTGGTTGGCGGCGAGAGGCGGCCGCTGGTTGTTGGCGACGAGGGGTGGCCGCCGGCGAAGAAGAACGGGAGAGCTCCCACCTGAGGAAGAAGAAGGGGGGAAGGCGTAGGAGAAGAAGATTAGATGAGAAATGAAGAGCCCCTTGGGTCCTTTTATAGGCTCCAAGGGGAGATCATGGTGGGCCCCACCACTAACGTAGTGGGTTAGTGGGTGGTTTCCCCTTGATCGGACGGCTGTGGTAGCGCGCCATGATCGGATGGTGGAGGTTCGGGCGGCGAGCCACCGGCTGGCGGTGGACAGACGGCGGCGGCCTGGCGGCCGGGCGGCGGCGGCCGGGCGGCCGGGCGGCGGCGGTCGGGCGGCGGCGGCCGGGCGGCGGCCGGGCGACCGGGCGGCCGCGGCCGGGCGGCCGGGCGGCGGCGGCCGGGCGGCTGGGCGGCGGCCGGGCGGCGGCGGCCGGGCGGCTGGGCGGCGGCGGCCGAGCGGCCGAGCGGTGGCGGGCGGCGACGGTTAGTTGCGGCGGCGGTTCCCTCTCTCCCCTCTTTCCCTTTTTTATGGATCTCATTTTTGGTGGGAGAGAAAGAAGGGGGAATTGGATGGAGGAGATGAAAGATGAGAGAAAGTGGGCCCTCCACTTCTTTCATCATGAAGGGAATCATGGGGTTGACTAGTCAACCCCATGATTTCATTTTGGGGATTGCTATTTGCACCCCTAAAGATAAAAATGGATCTAATCCCTATCAATATCTGATCCTGTTTTACGCCCTTTAATATCTGATTTTCATGTGAACATACGCGACCAAGTTCGAAGAGCTTATTGGTTAAAAGGTCCTTGCCAGCCTCGTAACCATCAATTTCAATGGACTTATTTTGGAAAAGATCCACGACGTTTTATTGGAGATTGGTTCAACTTATACGGTGATTGGTTAGAATATAGCGTTTCAAAAGATGCCGCCTTTTGTCTATGTTGTTATTTATTTAGAGTTGATCATGGGAAACAAAGTAGAGGAAATATATTTGCTACGACCGGATGGTCTTATTGGAAAAAAACTTCAAAATTACAGAAGCATGTTGGAGCATTTGATAGTGCACATAATATTGCCTTGCGAAAATGTCAGTTGCTTACAAATCAAAAATCTCACATTACAGTTGCATTCACTAAGCAATCAGATATTTCAAAAGCCGATTATCGTACTAGATTGATTGCATCAATTGATGTTGTCAGATTTTTTTAAGACAAGGTTTATCGTTTCGAGGACATGATGAATCTGAGACTTCTACGAATAAAGGAAATTTCCTTGAGCTCTTAGAATGGTTAGCGGATCACAATGATAATGTTTCAAGTGTTTGTTTAAGAAATGCACCTGAAAATCTGAAGCTAACATCACCACAAATTCAAAAAGAAATTGTGAGTGTCATTGCCTGTGAAATTAGAGAAAAATTAATTTTGGAAATTGGTGAAGAACCTTTTTCAATTTTAATTAATGAGTCACGTGATATTTCAATTAAAGAACAAATGGCTATTATTTTTCGATATGTGGATAAAAAGGGATGTGTGATAGAATGTTTTTTTGCTATTATCCATGTTAGTGACACCACTGCTTTATCATTAAAAACAGCATTAGACATGCTTTTCTCCACTCATGGATTATCTATTTCAAGGCTAAGAGGGCAGGGATATGACGGAGCCAGTAATATGCAGGGTATTTATAATGGTCTTAAAAGTTTAATACTGAGGGAAAATGAATCTGCTCATTATGTACATTGTTTTGCTCATCAGTTACAACTAGCATTAATTGGAGTAGCAAATAATGATTGTCAAATTGCAATGTTATTTTCTTTGATGACCATTATTTCTAATATTGTTGGAGCATCGTGTCAAAGAAGAGATAGTCTTCAAGAAAAAGAAATTGCTAGAATCACAGCAGGATTGAGTAGTGGGGAAATATCTAGTGAACATGGTTTAAATCAAGAAATTAATATCAAAAGAGCAGGTGATACTCGTTGGAGTTCACATTATAATTCAATCTTAAGCTTGATACTCATGTTTTCTTCCGTTGTAGATGTGCTTGATGATATTCGATTGAGTGGTACGGATTTTTAAAAAAGAGCTGAAGCATCTTCTATTCTTACTTTTGTACAAACTTTGAATTTGTTTTCAATTTACATATGATGAAAACTATTTTAGGAATGACAAATGATTTGTCACAAGCTCTACAAAAGAAAGATCAGAATATTGTTAATGATATGCATTTGGTAAAGATAACAAAGGCTCAACTACAGATGTTCAGGGACAGTGGATGAGAAAGTCTGATAACAGAAGTCAATCTATTTTGTACCAAACATCAAATAGAAACTTTGGATATGAATGCTTCATTTCGAGCTTTGGGAAGGTCACGTCGTAAGGTTGAAGAGAGAACAAATTTGCATCACTATCGAGTTGATGTCTTTTATTCAGTAATTGATTTACAGCTTAATGAGTTAAATCACAGATTTAACGAGGTCAACACTGAACTACTCATTTGCTTGGCATGTTTTGATCCAAGTGAAAACTTTTCAGCATTTGACATACATAAATTGTTACGTTTAGCAAAATTTTATCCATATGACTTTACTCAAATTTAGCTTATGACACTTCAGAGTCAGCTTGAGACTTATATTTTAGACGTCAGATCACGTGTTGAGTTTTCTGATCTTAATGATATCAGTGATCTTGCTAAACAGTTTGTTAGAATGAAGTTGGATATCACATATCCTTTGGTATATTCACTGATAAAATTGGTATTATTGCTACCAGTTGCAACAACTACTGTTGAAAGGGCATTTTCTGCTATGAAGATTATAAAGACTCGATTGCGCAATCGGATGAATGATGAATGGCTTAATGACAGTTTACTGACATATATTGAGAGAGAAACATTCAAAGTTGTTGATAACGAAACAATTATTAAGCGTTTTCAAGCAATGAAGACCAAGAAAGTACAAATTTGAGCATGTATTACAATGTAAGTGAATTTATACTAAAATATTGTTATTTTGCTTAAATTTATTTTGGATTATTCATAATTGATAAACCTGAATTTGAATTAAAAATATATAAAAATAAATTTAACACCCCCTGAACAAAATTTTTGGCTCCGCCCCTGGTGGTGCCCCCTGATTTCACCGCTCCGGAGGCACCCGAGAAGAAAGAATTATTCTCTGTTTTATTTAATGTGGCGGCGGCTGGCAGTGTTAGGCTGTTAGACCATCGTAGGAAGGAGGCCCGACCCCTGGCACACCGGTTGGGGGTGGTATCGTGGCCAGGTAGCCACCAGAGAGGCGGGGCGGCGTGGCATCGCCGGGAGCAGAGCAGCCCCGCCACCCTGCTCTCGGGATGAGAAAATCCGACGGTGGCCGGTAGCGCTAGGCCGTCAGACCACCGCCCAGAAGTTCACCGACCCCCAACGAGCCGACTGGGGGCGGCGCCAACGTGATCCGGCTGCCGGCCGGCAGTGACAGAGCCATCATCATTATCATCGTCGTCAAACATCAGTTGTTGTCCGATCTTCTTGATGAAGATCGAACAACCATATTTCCCTAGAATTACACACCGCTCGATTTTCTGGACCCCACAACGGATCCGAGCCTGATTTGTTGTGGGGACAAAAGGAAGGAATCGCGCGTTCGGCTCAACCTCAACCATATCATTCAATTCAAATTGGTTATTTACATACCAAATAAATATAAGAAAACTTGGGATTTTCTGAGAAAAATCTAGGCTTGTAGAAGAAAAGTTTTGACCATGAAAGTTGTTCGCTTTGATGAGAGCTATCTCTATAAATTTTTTGGGAATTTTATGATTTGATCTGGTATTTTAGAAAGTCTAAATAAAAATTATTTGGGGCCCAAAAATGATCGAAATTTTTTGAAAATTTTCTAGACTCATTTTAGGCCCTCTTGAATGTTGTATAAAAATTTGGGAACTCGTGAAAAATGAAGATTTTTCAAATTCGTAGAGGCTAAGGTCACGCTTTGAAAACGTTGCGTTAAAATCTTTCAGAAAAAGAAAATCGGCGCGCGATCATATTTTAAATTGAATATTGCACTCAAAATTAATGATCAACGAGATTTATCGAGGTAAGATTTCAAGCTCAGAGTGTTTCGAGAATTTTTGCAAATCCAGTGAGTGCCTCGTTTTTGAAATAATTTTCTGAAATTTTGGGTACACTTGGAAGGTGAAATGCTCAACTTCGTCTCGGGTGAAGAATTTTCCCCATGTCTTGAAAATGATTTTCGAGGTTGAAATTTGAAGAAAAACATGCGCTTTAATAAGATGCTCGCATTTGATCCGACGCGAACAAATAAGTTGATAATTATTCTCGAACGAATAATAAATTTACGACCCATAATAAGCTTCCCCAATTCGATTAAGCCATGATTGAAAGACGTAACGAAATTAATATCAGATCCTAATAATGGGTGCAACTCAAAGAATCTTTCTAAAAACTGAAATGAAACTGAACATTCTGCATGAGAACGGAGATGGAACTGAACATTTCTCATTAGAACGGAGATGGAACTGAATATTCCTCCTGAGAACGGAGATGGAACTGACATTTCTCCTAAGAACGAAGATGGAACTGAACTTGCATCATAAAGATGAAGCTGGAACTAAAGCCTCCTGAATGTAGTGATTGAACTACTAACCCTTTTCTTTATTTCTTTATTTTAGTATTGCATTGGTCAGTTCATTTATTTATTTTTAGTTCAGTACTTCAGTTTTGCACTGGTCCAATTCCTTTGTTTATTTTCTATTCAGTATTTTCTTTTCAATACTCCGGTCTTGCACTGGTCCTGTTTCTTTACTTTCAATGTAGTTCTTTCTTTACAAGTACTATTTCAGTCTCGTACTTGTCCAATTCATTTCAGTAATTTATTTACAATTTTTTCTATTTAGTACCATTCCAGTTTCGTACTGGTCTCGTTTATTTCAGCACTTTATTCAGTGCGTTCAGTTCAACGGCTTATTTCTCGCAGCATTTTATTACAACATTTAAATTACTACAATTTACCCTTTCAGCATTTTTAGCACGGGCTCTGCTCTGACGAACGGTTGGTTTTTAGTTGAGCGTTAGTTGGAGATAACAAGAGTCAAGATATTTCTCCAAGGTTAGCCACAAATAATGTGTTTTCACGCTCGTAGTACTCTTTGCCAAATATTGAGTGACATGTTATTTTAAAAAGGCCGTTTGTCTGAATTAATTGATGTCAAGTAGGGCAGGCTGCCGCAGGCCCGATGTGTACCAACAAATTAATTAAATTGAAATGCTTGTAAATTGTTTGTAGTGAAAAGTGATGAGCCAGTCACTTCCGCAAACCGTTCGTACCGGTGCGGGAAGGTCAATGACTCATGAAAATATTGAGATATCAAAGGTGACCGAATTTTTTTATTTTTCTCGTTGGATTTCCTCCACTGGTCGGCCTAAATTTTCAGAATTTGTCGGATGTCGCTCACATTCAAGAGTACACTTGATTGTATGCTAGAGCCTGGGTAGTGCGGTACGACTACCATCAAAAGTGACAGGGCTGGCCATTGTCACCGACGAACATATCAGTGAGGCCCGCAGGGTTCACCACCCTGCTTGAAAAGAAGTGGTTCATACTATGTCGACATAGGAGATGTACGTGAGTTTTGAATACCTGCGGTGTGAATACAGGTTGTGTGCACCCTGTCGTGTTATATTAGCTAGTTGCGTGCTTATTATATAACTGACGATTAAACTGCTATTTTCTAGTTATATTATGATGCACATTTTTCTAATTAATTGCACCTAGCTTATATATGAAATCATGCTGCTAACTCTCTATTGCTTCAACTATTTACTTATTTTTGGGTGCATAAACTCGTCCCCATAATATAAATTCAGGGAGGAGATGTGTTTCCATTTAGCTCTGTGACTAACGGTTATTTTAATAATCATTCACAGGAGACGAAGCACTGTGAAGTCCAGCTACCGCGGGATAGTACGCCAGCAGACATGATTACCCGAGCAGAGGCACCCCCAACGTCTCCAGACTTCCGAGACGTGAGTTTCAAGAGCACAAGCTTGAGAGAGAGTGCGAGAGTGCGAGAGTGCGAGAGATCTAGTAATAGTCTTTTTGAAGCTCACGGGCTCGTTATATAAATAGTGGCTACGGCCTATGCTTTTATTCTGATATATATATATATACAAGTGACAGGCACGGGACTTCGGTCCTGGGAGCATTCGGCGGGGGTGCGACAATTGGCGGGGTGCGACATTCGGCGGGGTGCGACATTCGGCAGGGTGCGACATTCGGCGGGGTGCGACATTCGCCGGTGGTGCGACATTCACCGGTGGTGCGACATTCGCCGGTGGTGCGACATTTGCCGTGGGCGGCGACATTTGTCGTGGGCGTCGACATTTGTCGGGGGCGGCGACATTTGTCGTGGACAATACACGCCCCTATGACCACGCGCGACAGTATCCGCCCGCTCCCGACGGGCTCCGCCCGGCTCGCAGCCTGCGTCGAAGAACTTTGGATCATCTCATGGCGGGAGATCTAGGAGGAGGAGATGAGGGCGGAGGAAATGAGGGCGGGTCCCAGAACCCAGGAGGATACGTTGGGAGGGAAGAATTCATGGCATCCATCGGGGGCATCATGGGGATGTTGCAGCAGATCTCGCAGCGAGGCGAGTGCGTGACCCCTCTACCTCAGGGGCCGGGCCTCTTGCCTCCGGAAGGAGCCGTCTCGGCAAGGGTAGGCGAGGATGCGCCAGGAGGGCGGCCCGGAAAGGAAAAAGTGGTGGAGGGAAGCGGGCGAGACCTGGCAGGAAGGGAGTTGTTCCCCAGCCCGGCGAGCGCCGTCTCGCCAGTAGATCTCGTCGCGCGAGTGGAGACGGCGAGACCCCTGGCGAGAGGGTCCCCCTTTTGCGAGTTGGTTCTTTCGGCTCCCGTCCCGGAGGGGTTCCGCGAGCCTGAGATGGTTTATTATGTGGGGAAGGATGATCCCCTCCAACACTTGCAATGGTTCGAAGATGCGGTCTCCATCAGGCCGATGACAGATGCATTCAAGTGCCGCCTTTTCGCGATCACCTTGAAGGACAAGGCCCGGGACTGGTTTCATCAACTCCCAGCAGGGTCAATATATGGTTTTGAAGATTTGAGTAGGAGCTTCCAACTGCGCTTCTCGACCTCGAAGAAGAGGAAGAAGAATCCGGAGTCCATCTTCCTGATCAAGCAAAAGGCAGACGAGTCCTTAGCCCAGTACGTGGATCGCTTCCAAGAGGAAATCCTGGACATTCAGGAGGTGCCGGGATTTGCTCTCCAGATGGCCTTTACTGTGGGTCTCAGGGAAGGTTTTTTCAAAATGAGCCTCACCAGGAAGGCACCCTTATCATTTGAAGGGTTGATGGAGAAGGCAGCCAAGGAGATAGCGATGGAAGCAGCGAACCCGGCTTTTGCCAAGAAATTAGCAAGGCTGACGGAGGTAGAGTCCAGAGAATCAGGAGGAGCGAGGCAGCAGGAAGGGAGGAGAAGGGAGGAGCCAAGGGGGCCGGCACCGCAGGAGTTGAGTTGGAGGCAACCGGAAGGCCCGGTTCAAGGGCAATGGAGAGGTCTCCCCCCGGGGGGAAGGAACTACTACCATGGAGGAGCAGGAAGGTTGCCACAGCTGGGGTGGAGACAGGGACCTAGGCCACTCCCACCCCCGCCTCAGCAGGCTATGGCTATAGGCCGGGGAAGAGGAAGAGGAAGAGAGCGAGGAAGGGGGGGAGCCGGAGCAGGGAGGAGAAGGAATCACCAAGAAGGGAGGCAGGAGGGGGAAGTAGCTATACCATTCTGTGACTTTCACGAGGAGGAAGGTCACGCGACAGCTACATGTCCAGAGTTTCTGGAGCTGAAGGGGAGAAGAGGAGCGGGAGAGCAGCAGCCACCGGCGCGGATAGTAGAGATGACCGGAGTGGGGGAAGAGGATAGATGTGTAGATCGGTCAGATGTGGGGGATAGAGGGGGGATCGGGGTGATTCATGGTGGGGTGGGAATCGAGGCTACCCGAAAGGCCAGTCTTCATACAATGTACCGTCGAGGTGTCGCCTCGACGTCGCAGGCCCCGCCCCCGGACGAGAAGATCACCTTCTCCAGGAAGGACTTGCCAGATCACGAAGACCCATTCTGCGACGCGCTGGTGATTCGGACGGCTATCGAAGGTTTCACGGTATCAAGGATCTTGGTGGACAATGGGAGCTCGGTTAATGTCATCTTCAAAAAGGCATTCAATGAGATGAGGGTGGAAGCCAGGAGGGTGTTAGCAGCAGACGGACCGCTGTTCGGTTTCTCAGGAGAAAGGAAAGAAGTAGAGGGGGGAGTCGGCCTCCAGGTAACCCTGGGAGGGCTGTCCAGGAACTGCCGCTTTGTGATAGTGGACGCTCCCAGCAGTTACAACGCCATCTTCGGGCGCCCCTTGATTAGTGCCTTTAGGTGTGTACCATCATCTTTTCATCAATGTTTGAAACTCAATTCAGGAGGGACCCAGATCAGGGTGAGAGGAGATCCGAAGGCGGCCCGGGAATGTTATGTGACAGCAGTAAACACTATCTCATGGAGGGGGGATGCGGAAGAGTTAGAGAGAAGACTGGAACGGGAGGAACAAGAGGAGAGTAGAGTGGAGGAGCTGGGAGGTGGCATTGCGGAGGAGCCAGTAATGGCAGGGGAGTCAAGGGTCGGAAGAGAAGGGAAAGAGGAGAGTAGAGTGGAGGAGCTGGGAGGTGGCATTGCGGAGGAGCCAGTAATGGCAGGGGAGTCAAGGGTCGGAAGAGAAGGGAAAGAGGAGAGAGGAAGGAAAAGAAAAATAGAAGAGATGGAAGAGTCAGTGCTAGGAGGAGGCCCGGTGCGGGTGGAGGAGAGGTTCGTAGAGAAAGTAGACATGGCGGGGGAGAGAAAGGAGGGTGGAGAGCAAGAGCTCGGAAGCCAGGAGGAGGGGCTGGCAAAGGAAGAGGAGATTCCGCAAGATCAGGAGGAAGAAGAAGAGCCCTCGAGGCTGAAGGCTGCAGTTGAGCTACAGGAGGTGGACATCCTAACAAAAGAAGGAAGGAAAGAAAAGATCAGAATCAGTGGAGAACTCGGTCTTGAGGATCAGGAGGAGATCCGAAAATGCGTGCAGGAAAACATTGATGTCTTTGCGTGGAGCGCGGCCGACATGCCAGGGATTGACGCGGATGTGGCATGCCATCGTCTCAACCTTGACCCCAAGGTTCGTCCCATCCAGCAGAAGAAAAGGGCCATCGCCTCCAGGATGGCCAAGCCTATCAGGGAGGAAGTGGAAAAGCTGCTCCAGGCGGGGTTCATATCTGCAAACAAGTATCCGGGGTGGGTGAGCAATGTTGTGATGGTAAAGAAGGGGGAAGGGAAGTGGAGAATGTGTATTGACTTCTCTCTTTTGAATAAAGCATGTCCCAAGGATTGTTACCCTTTGCCTCGAATCGACGCGCTGGTTGATTCAGCCGTCGGTTTTTCACTAATGAGTTTTTTAGATGCCTTTTCAGGATACCATCAAATACGCATGCACCCACCGGACATCAAGGATGTCACCTTTATCACCGAGGATGGATGCTTCAGCTATAACATGATGCCTTTTGGGTTGAAGAATGCGGGGGCGACCTACCAACGGATGATGGACCGGATCTTCCGAGAACAAAAGGGGCGGAACCTCGAAGTCTACGTAGACGACTTGATGATCAAGAGCCAAGATCTCAAGTCTCATATTGCGGATCTGGAAGAAACGTTTGCAACGGTAAGAAAGTACAAAATGAGGCTTAATCCGCTGAAGTGCGTATTCGGGGCCTGTAGGGGAAAGTTTTTAGGACATCTCCTCACCCCATCAGGAGTAGAGCCTAACCCGGATAAGGTAAGGGCTATCCTAGAACTAGAGTCTCCAACGAATACCAAAGAGGTCCAGCGTCTTACCGGCAAGTTGGCGGGGCTCAGCAGATTCCTTTCCAGGGCAGGAGAGAGGTGCTCACCTTTCTTTCGGACATTGAGGGGGGGAAAGAAATTCGAGTGGACCTCCGAGTGCGAGAGTGCTTTTCTAGCTTTGAAGCAGCAGCTCACCAAGGCACCGCTACTCCAGGGCCCGAGAGAAGGAGAGACTCTGTTCTTGTACCTAGGGGTAGGGGCAGGGGCAGTAAGTTCTGTCCTCGTGCGGGAAGAAGGTAGAAAGCAATTCCCGGTTTACTACGTAAGTAGAGTCCTCAAAAAGGCAGAGCTAAAGTACCCTATCCTGGAGAGGCTAGCCTTCGCCCTCGTTATCTCAGCTCGGAAGCTCAGGCCCTATTTTCAGGCCCATTCCATCCAGATCGTGACGGACCACCCTCTCCGCCGTATTCTGGAAGGGGTAGAGCACTCAGGAAGATTAGCCAAATGGTCGATAGAACTCAGTGAATTTGACCTTTCTTATGTTCCTCGGATGGCTATCAAGGCGCAAGCTGTAGCAGATTTCCTGGTAGACTACACGGTGGAGGTCAAGGAGGCCGAGACGTCTCCCATAGTAGCTTGGGAGATGCTAGTAGATGGGGCCTCGGGTAAGAATTCTTTCGGAGGAGGGATGGTTTTGATAAGTCCCGAGGGAACACGGATCGAACAGGCCCTGAAGGTTCATTTCACTCTCACCAACAATCAAGCGGAGTACGAGGCCATTATTGCAGGGCTGAGGTTGGCTCGTGAGCTCGGTATACAGGATATCAGGGTCTCCACGGATTCTATGATAGTGGCGAGGCACATAGAAGGGGAATTCGAGGTGAAAGAACCCACCCTCCAGCTGTACTTAACAAAGGTAAAGAGGATCATTGGTCAGTTTCGCAGTTTCTCAGTCCAACACATCCCAAGAGAGGAAAATACTCGGGCGGACCTGCTCGCCAAGCACGGTCCCCGGGCCGGAGAAGCCATGACGGAGCTCTTTAGGCCCTCCATCGAAGAAGGGGAGCTGATGGAAGTAGATCAGCAGGGGTCCTGGATGGATCCATTTACCACCTACTTGATAACGGGACGTTTGCCTGAGGGAGAGCTCGAGAAGAAGCAAGTCAGGTACAAGTCGGCATACTACCTGCTAAAAGAAGGGATCTTATACCGTAAGACGTTGTCGGGGCTGTTGGCTCGATGCGTATCCGAGAAGGAGGTCGCGAGGGTACTGGAAGAAATTCATTCTGGAGAGTGCGGCAGCCATTCCGGGAGTCGGACCTTGGAAGGAAGGGTGTTGAGGCAAGGCTATTTCTGGCCCACCCTTAGGAAGGATGCCGAGGAATTCGCAAGGAAGTGCAGAAAGTGCCAGGAATTTGCCCCTCTTCAGCTCCTCCCGGCCCAAAGGTTGCGCACAATCACAGCTCCGTGGCCCTTCGCCATATGGGGGCTAGATCTGGTGGGTCCATTCCCTCAAGCCAGTGGCCAGAGGAGGTTCCTGCTGGTCATGGTAGACTACTTCTCAAAATGGCTGGAGGTGAAGGCATTGGCGAAGGTGACGTCTCAGGTGGTCAAAAGCTTCATATGGGGGGAAATCATCTGTAGGCATGGGCTCCCCCTGGCCATTGTTACGGATAACGGACCGCAATTTGCCAGCAGAGAGTTCGTGGATTTCTATATACGACTAGGTATAGACCTTCGGTTTGCTTCAGTGCATCATCCTCGAAGCAATGGGCAGGTGGAAGCCGCGAATAAGGTCATCGTGAATCTCTTAAAGAAAAAGGTGGAAAACTTGAGGGGAAGTTGGGTGGAGCAGCTCCCCTCCGTCCTCTGGGCCTTGAGGACCACGCCAAGTTCCGCCACGGGGGAGACACCGTTCAAACTTTCCCATGGCTCTGAGGCCGTCTTACCTGTTGAGTTCGAGGTTGAGTCACCTCGAGTAGCCGCGGCAAGGAAGGGAGATGAGGAGTGGCTGGTAGATAATGATGAAGAGCAAAGGCTCTCCCTCGACTTGGTGGAGGAGCTTAGAGAGCTGGCATCTATCCGACAGGAGGAGGTCAAGCGCCGGATGTCAAGATATTTTGATAAGCACGTCAGAGTCAAGCAGTTTGAGAAGGGAGACTTGGTCCTCAAGAAGGTGGATGCAGCAGGGAGAGGGGCTTCGGTAGGGAAACTCAACCCCAACTGGGAAGGTCCTTTTATCGTAAAAGAGGTTTTGAAATCAGGAGGGTATCACCTCCAAGATGTAGACGGGACACCCCTGGATCGCGCCCGAAGCGGCGACGACCTAAAGCGTTTTTATCCTTAATACTTTTGTTCATGTTCATTATCTATTATGAATGAGATGTAGTTTTCTTTGTTTTTCTCTCTCACTTTCCAATGTTAGCCAACCTGGCAGGACCTTTTGGCACTGCCACACCGTTCCAAGTAGCTGTCCCTCCAAAGCAGGAAGATTTTATTTTGGAGAGGAGACCCCGAGAAGACCCGCTGTCCAGGCTACCATCGAGCTGGCAGGTCTGTAGGCTCACTCGGTGGTTGGAGTTGGTTTTGGAGAGGAGACCCCGAGAAGACCCGCTGTCCAGGCTACCATCGAGCTGGCAGGTCTGTAGGCTCACTCGGTGGTTGGAGTTGGTTTTGGAGAGGAGACCCCGAGAAGACCCGCTGTCCAGGCTACCATCGAGCTGGCAGGTCTGTAGGCTCACTCGGTGGTTGGAGTTGGTTTTGGAGAGGAGACCCCGAGAAGACCCGCTGTCCAGGCTACCATCGAGCTGGCAGGTCTGTAGGCTCACTCGGTGGTTGGAGTTGGTTTTGGAGAGGAGACCCCGAGAAGACCCGCTGTCCAGGCTACCATCGAGCTGGCAGGTCTGTAGGCTCACTCGGTGGTTGGAGTTGGTTTTGGAGAGGAGACCCCGAGAAGACCCGCTGTCCAGGCTACCATCGAGCTGGCAGGTCTGTAGGCTCACTCGGTGGTTGGAGTTGGTTTTGGAGAGGAGACCCCGAGAAGACCCGCTGTCCAGGCTACCATCGAGCTGGCAGGTCTGTAGGCTCACTCGGTGGTTGGAGTTGGTTTTGGAGAGGAGACCCCGAGAAGACCCGCTGTCCAGGCTACCATCGAGCTGGCAGGTCTGTAGGCTCACTCGGTGGTTGGAGTTGGTTTTGGAGAGGAGACCCCGAGAAGACCCGCTGTCCAGGCTACCATCGAGCTGGCAGGTCTGTAGGCTCACTCGGTGGTTGGAGTTGGTTTTGGAGAGGAGACCCCGAGAAGACCCGCTGTCCAGGCTACCATCGAGCTGGCAGGTCTGTAGGCTCACTCGGTGGTTGGAGTTGGTTTTGGAGAGGAGACCCCGAGAAGACCCGCTGTCCAGGCTACCATCGAGCTGGCAGGTCTGTAGGCTCACTCGGTGGTTGGAGTTGGTTTTGGAGAGGAGACCCCGAGAAGACCCGCTGTCCAGGCTACCATCGAGCTGGCAGGTCTGTAGGCTCACTCGGTGGTTGGAGTTGGTTTTGGAGAGGGGACCCCGAGAAGACCCGCTGTCCAGGCTACCATCGAGCTGGCAGGTCTGTAGGCTCACTCGGTGGTTGGAGTTGGTTTTGGAGAGGAGACCCCGAGGAGACCCGCTGTCCAGGCTACCATCGAGCTGGCAGGTCGGTAGGCCCACTCGGAGGTTAGGTAAAGAGGCAGCGTATGGATAGGAGTTTCATAATTTGATCAAAAGCAAGATCCTTGTCCCAAAGGAAGAAGAGGAGGAAGGAGTCGGTCCCTCAAGATCCTCTCGCGCCAAGGGGCAAGGCGAGTGGAAGGGTACATGGCTATTCGCACCTAGAGTAAGGGGTCTGCTCTTCGGCCAAAGGGCGAGAAGAGGAGTACCTTCGTCTCGCAAACAAAACCAAGCATAATAACGATTCAAGACCCACTCGCGCCTGGGGTATCCGAGGATAAGGCGAGAGGGAGTGATACGTCCCTATGCGAGAGCACTGAGGGCCCGCCCACTCGCGCCACAAGTAAAGTTAGCCTCTCCATCGTTAGGTGAGACAAGCCGGGATCTCGTTCCGCAAAGTGAAGAGAGGGTAGGCATGCAGGAGAGATGAAAAGAAGGGCCGTAAAAATAAAATTTATATATGTCATCCACAAAAAAAAGGCTGTAATACAAAAATGCCTCAGCAGCAAGTATCCAAAAGAAAAAAGGGGGGGAGAAGAGGAATATACAAAAACACTGTAAAATAAATCCTCTATTCTTCCGCGCTGGAGGACGGGCCGTCTTCCTCCTCGCCATAAATCTCTGGTACCAGGTCGCGGGCAGTGACCTCCTCGCAGCCTTCCCTGATAACTTCCATCTCCTTCATCATCTTCACGATTAGTTCGGCGGTCCTGATGTTGGCGTCCTTGCAGAGTCCCACGACCTCGGCATGAGAATAATGAGAGGGAGGAGGCTGGGGAATCACCACGCGAGAAGGCGAGAGAGCAGCCTCCTGAAGCCGAGTGATCTCGGACTCCATGCTTTTAACCTCCCCTTCCAGAGTAGCTATGCGCGAATGCATCCTATCGGCCGTCTCGGCATCCTGCAAGAGGTTTATTCATTAGGGGAGTTGAAGGCGAACAAAGAAAGGGAAGGAATTGAGAATGGGGAAACTCACCACACCACCCCGCGCCTTGGCGAGAAGGTTTTCGGCCACGGCCAGCCGTTTCTCAAGATCCGTAGACTTCTCGCGCTCTGCCGCCAGGCTCGCCTCTGAATCCCTCCAGCTCTTATTATTATAAATCAGACGGCGTGAGACCTGGTGCGATAGCTCTAGCGAGCGCATCTGGGATTGCGCGGCCCTTAGGATCAAATCCCGCGAGGGGGGCTCAGCGGCAACTTCTCGCTCTGCGCCTCCATAAAGGCCAAAGCCCAGAGAGAATGCATGGGCCGTGGGTTGGTCTCGCTCCATCCAGGGAGGAAGGAGGGTGGAGATAGAGACCCGATTCGCCTCCTTGTCCCATATCAGGGTTGGCTCACCGGCAGCATCCGGGATCGCTGGGCCCATATTGAAGTTCAGATGAGTAGAGGGAGCCGGGCGGCTGGAAGAGCCCACCTCGCGAGTAGGAGATTTCGGGGGAATGTCGTCAGCAAGAGAGTCAGGTCGACCCGCCCCGCCAATCGGCGAGACGGTCCGCTGATCAAGAAGCCGAGAAGGGGATTGGGGAGATTGAGAACCCAGAGAGATGGGGGATAAGGACCCCGACACATCCACCATCTCGGCAGGAACTTGCTTCGCCTTTCCAGAGGGAAGAGACGCTCCTTTCTTGACCTTTGCTTTCTTCGAAGGACTCTGGCGAGACGGGGCGGAGCCTCCTGCAGGCCTCTTCTTTAGGGAGAGGGGTAGGTTTTCTCTCGCCGCCTCAGCTGCCATCGTGGCGAAGGCGACGTCCTTGGAGGGTTTGATGCTGCTTTTATAAGGCGGGCGAACGGGAACATTTCTTTCTCCTGGAAACGGCGAGACGAGGCATTTATGACAGCTATTCGTTAGACCTAGGCGAAAACAAAGGGCCCCAGCATTTACCTTCGCCTGGAAGCACAGGAAGGAGGGAGTCGAGGCCGCGCCTCAGGAACTGTACCTCGAAGTTCTTGCCGATGAAGAAGTCACAAAGAAGCTTGTCCGTGCCACTCACCTGGGGAGTGGTATAGAACACCTCGGCCGGCGACACAGGCGCCAGCGGAATGCCACCCATGTTGCCGCGGATGAAGACGAAGCGAGTGATCCAATGATGATTCTTGTTAGGCGTCTCGCAAACCTTGAGACCCAGCCCCGTGAAATAGGAAACGCCGTCGGCATTGGCATGGTAGACGAAAAGCTTGCGGAAGGAATTCAGGCTGAACTCGATTCGCTCTCTGCGCATGTAGCAGGCGAAGGCAACGAGTACAGAGATGGCGTTTGGGTTCAGCTGCGCAGGAACAGTCCCGAAGTATTTGAGAACCTGTTTCACTTCTGGCCAGAGGGGCAACCTCAGCCCCGCTTCGAAATGCGAGACGGGGAAGGCGAGTTCACCAGGATAGAAAGTGTTGATTGACTCGCCCACTTTCGGAGGGCGGGACTCAAAACCTTCCGGCAAGAAATCGCGAGTAAAGGCGTTGTAGTCCTCCTCGGAAATCCGGCCGGGAGGAAAATCATGGTCACCAAACCGCCTCCCGCAGCGGCTTCGCCCCTCGCCTTCTTCAGCCTTCTTTTTCCCCATTCTAGACAGAGAAAGCGAAAAGGAGGATGCGAGAAGAACAGGCGAGACGAGGCACCAGCAGGATCAGTTCGCGAGAAAAGGGAGAGAGAGGTGAGGTTTCGGGCGCCGAGACAAATCAAGAGCATGACCCAGGCCCCAGGGATGGGGGGGTATTTATAGCCCGTTGAATAAAGAGAAAAATACGAAGAGGTGAAAAAAAAAATATATAGTGTAAAGGAAGGGGAAGAGTCGGCCGTCCTTCTCTCTCTCCTAGTCTCGATTGGTGTAGCCTAACGTAAGCCCCAAGCCGGGGGCGAGGCGGTATCCTAGAAAATACAATAAAAATAAAAAGAGAGTAGTAATTTAAGCACAGATACAACGCGCGAGCCACAGAGTAGAAAAGCGCGGTACTAGGAGTAAAATTATTAAGCCAACCCATTTAGTAGATCCAAAGAGTTCGGACGGTAGCCGCGAGAGGAAATGTTATTACAAAACAAAGAGCGGTACAAAGAAAATAAAGGCGTTGGGTAGAGCGAGGGATTCAATCCTTATGCCACCGCCAGCGCCCCCCACCGCGAGACCTCGCGCAGGGAGGACGGTGGGGGAGGTGAAAAGCGCGAGCCGCATCCACGCCGCGACGCGCGAGGCGGAGTTGTTGATCGACCTCGTTCAGAATCGCCTGGGGATCGGTCTCGTCTATCTCAATATCAGCATCAACTTCGGAGGTCAAGCGGGCAACCTCCACCTCTAGCCAATCAATCTGCCGGTCGGCCGTTTGCTTGTCTTTCTCCAACTCTTGAATCATGATCGCGTGTTTTCGGAACAACTCGGCCACCCTGCGCTTCATCGCCAGCGGATCCATAGGGTCGCCAAGGTAGTCTTCTATCTCGTCCAGGGGAGGAGGAGGCGAGGAGACCGCTCGCCTCGGGCGCTCCTCAGCAGGCGAGTCTTCGGCAGATGAATCTACTCGCACATCTGCAAAGGCAAGAACAGAAGGGAGGACATAATAAAAGGTAGACGGCCAGAGAAGGCTAGAGCCAAGGGTAGGGGATTCCTAACCAGAGTGGCGAGAGGTCCCAGCGACATGGGAAGGCTCACCATTCTTCCCGCCAAGAGTAGAAGGAGGAGTAGAAGGAGGAGGCGAGACAGGGTTTGGATGATGACTGGCGAGATGAGTCTGCGTGCTACCAGACTGACCGTGGGGAGCGTGGCCTTTCTGAAAAACAACAGCAAAAGGAGCAATGAGAGATAGATAACGAACAGATGAAGTATACAAGGACCCTACCTCCTTTTCTTGGGGAAGCAACGGTGTAGGGGGGATGCGTCTTTCCGGGGGATCCGGTAAGAGTCCTCCCGACGAGGGAACCAGATCGGTTGTTCTCGCCTTCTTTGGGCGAGAAGACGAGGGCGGAGGTGAAGAGAAAGTGCGGGCGGGAATTAGGTTCAAGGCAGCCGCACTCGCCTTGTTCCGCTGGCGCACCAGCGCGATACGATCGCGAAAGCTTTTGCTAAGAGACATGGCAGCAGGATAGATGTAGCGGTTACAAAGAAAGGAGGCCAGCTGCACTTGGGGAGGATCCCAATATTTATAGACTCGTGGGGGGGGAATCTCACCCGAAAAAGATTCCGCTTTAAAGTCGCTGAGGTGACGTGAGCCTCGGTTGGACTTTTCTTTTCGGGCTTAGACAACCCCGAAAAGAGCGGGGATTGTGTACAACCTCGGGCTCACAGGAGGGAACCCGGCAGAGAGGGGATTAGAAGAATCCTCAAAAGGAGACAAGGCCCTAAGCGAGAGAGGTCTAAAAGCTGGGTCCACTCGCAATAGGCGAGAGGAGCCCAAAAGAGGGTCCACTCGCAATAGGCGAGAGGTGCCTAAAAGCTGGGTCCACTCGCAATAGGCGAGAGGAGCCCAAAAGCTGGGTCCACCCGCAATAGGCGAGAGGTGCCCAAAAGCTGGGTCCACTCGCAATAGGCGAGAGGAGCCCAAAAGAGGGTCTACTCGCAATAGGTAAGAGGCGCCAAAGTTGAGTCCATTCGCCTGATAGGTGGGGGTCAAAGGAAGATTTTCTATATGCCGACGGAGGGTCTCGCCTGCGAGGTGGTGTTTTCAGCCGCAAGGTGGTCCTCTCGCCAAGCTTCGGGTCGGCAGGAAGAGATAAGGCCGGTTCAGCAATTGGGGGGGGAACCGGTTCAGTTGGCAAGCGGTTTATCCCTTTTGGCCTTTTTTACTCTTTTACCCTCGGTGGTCTGCTCATAGCCCTTCAGAACAGCGGAGTTCGGCTGTTGGCAGACCCAACCCAGGGTATTCAGGTAATTTCACAGATGCTTGCTTTGGTTATTTGCAGTTCAAATCCTGAAGCCTATAAATAGACCGGTAAGGTGTCTGAGAAGAGGTGTGTGGAACCTTCTTTTTCCTTCTCACTCAGGCACCTAGCTCAGCATTGGCTAGGGAGGGGAAGGATTCTAGTCCTTCTGGGTGAGTGGTGGGACCTCCGAGCTGAAGCCCCCGGTCTGTTCCTTTAGGTGTCTTGTTGGGAGCGTGGTTCGAAGAAAGTAAGCGTAGGTTGCAGCCTTAGATCCGAGCTTTTAGGAGTAACTAGTTCTACTGGTTTCAACACGCAACATATACATATGAGTTCTCAAAATGACCGTAAAAAAATATAAATCAAGAATATAATTTTTATTTTGTAAAACAAAATTATATTTTAACGTTAAAACATTAATTTTTCTCTTGTCATTCATAGCTAGAAACAATAGGTTTAGGGTATCTAGTGTTTTTATTTTTTGTATTTTAATATTATAAAGTTGTATAATTACCTAAAAAGATATTGTCTTTATAATATATTAATATAAAATTTGGTATAATTGTGTAATTATGAATACAACTATAAGGGCAATATAGGGACATCAGACAATGTTTCACCAAAGAGTTGTTTTCGTATAATAGTATATATATATTTGATGTCTTTCAGTTATTACTTCCACATATATTTGATGTGTTGTGAATAATTGTGATTCAAGTCAGACGAGCCGACCAACTAGTGTTTAGTAGAGTGAGTCGTTGTCATTTGAGAAGCACTGAGTGAACCTCTTGGGCAGTAAGACCCTTCTCTGACCCGATCCGGGAAGGGGTTGGGGGAGGAGGTCTTACACACAGACCGTGCCCACTTAAAAGGGGGATCCCAAAACACCCCCAAGACGCGCGCACGGACGACCGGTACGCGCTCTCGGCAGCGCGAGCGTGCTCGCAGCCAGCGCACACTCTCGGCCAGTGCGCGCGGACGGCCAGCACTCTCACAAGTGCACGTGTACTGCTAGAGCGCGTGTGCTCCTGACCAGTGTGTGCTCGCGTCCTATGCTAGCTCTCGCTCGCATCCTGCGCCCGCGCACACAGTTTGAGCGCACGCCAGCGACCGTCGTTGCCTCGACCGCTCCGGCAGCCTCTGACCACTGTCGGCCTTCACCGGCCTCCGCCGATGCCGGGAAACCCGTCCGGGCATCCCGGTCCTCCCGAGGGAACATCCGTCTTTTTTCAAAAACTGGTGATCCAGGTGACCATAACAGAGTGACGTCATTCATCAGCACAAAATCCGGCCCGATGCAATTACCAACATTACCGTCCAAAAAACTATAAATACTCCCCCGCGTGCTCATTTTAAGACAAACAACTCCAGAGGCTAGGACAACTCTAAGATTTTCCGGAGAGGAAAAATAGGGTGACCCGCAACAAGGCTAAATGTCTCCTCGTGCTAATCGCCGCTAGCCGCAGATGCGTTCCAATATACACACATGAGTAAATACGACGGTTGAACACAGTCGTCCATTGCGTCAAGATGCGCAATCTGTACCACTGCACTACCCTGACCGTGGTCCGATAACACTGCTGACGCTTCGCCGTGTTGGGGTTTGACATGTTGACCGGGCCCCACAAGGTTCTTGGAGCTGTCATTTCATTTATGTTTATTTTTAATGTATGAGAGAGAGAATGTATTAAGTGGGTAGTTGAGAGATTGCATTTATGAGAGGGTGGTTGGAGAGTTGTTTTACTTCGCCTATAAATAGGCCCCTTGTAATTCATTTTAAAGTTGCTGAAGATAAAGAGAGAAAATCCTGCCACCTTGTGTTTTTCGGCCTTGTGAGAGTGTGAGAGCGCTGCAGCGCTAAGAGTGTTTTGGAGTGGTCTTGCCGAGCGGGTAGAGAGGCTAGCCGGGCGAGTAGGTGTACTCGGCGGTTTGGGCGATCTCACCGAGTTAAGTTTTTGGCGGTTGGTTTTGTCGAGCGGTTTGAAGAAGTAACCGGGCGGTTTGTTGAGCTCGCCACCGAGCGAGAGGGAGTTGGCGAGAGGCTGTGGGCTAGTCGCGAGTAAGGAGGGACACGAGTCGATTTGATCTCGGCATGCGAGTGAGGTGCGGTTGAGGCCAAGCTCGCCTGGTGTATTCGCTCTCGCGTGCGAGAGGGACGTCGCGGTTTCCCGCTAGTCGCGCGGGTTGGAGCGAGGGGCGGCCGATTTGCTAGCCGCGCGGTTAGGCGGTCCCCAGTGTGCGAACTCGCCGCCTATTTTGTTGTGACACTTGGTGTTAGTGGGGTTGTTTTGTGACGTTGTTTTGAAGCGGGAATCCATTCACGTTTCCAACACGCCGATCCTTGCTCTCCCAAGCCCAAACAACATCACCAAACACCGCCTATGCCTCCCCGGCTCCCCCCAAATCGGCCTCCGCCTATGCGGCTCCTTCGAACACATGCACCGCAACCCTGCCACATAAGTACAGCCTTCGCAATGCCTCCCCGTTCAGACCCCGCAAAAGGAGTCCTTGACTCCACTGCCCCGCCGTAATAGCCGCCGTCAAAACTCACACGGAACCGGGACAGACCCACTCAGAGACACACCCGGGCACGTACCCGAGTGTGAAAATGGCGTAAAAGGTATATGCGTAAATTCTCCTCGCTTCAGAGCTTGCCTGCTAGCATTTTCTCCTCCTTGATCGGCCAGAGGATATTTTCTTCTTCATGTTAGAGAGCCATAGGCTGCTTTCTTCTTCGAGCTATTTTCTTCACGACAGAGGACTTAGCTGATTAGATATCTATCTCCTAACTCCAGTTTTTACTATTAGCAGAGAATTCTCCTTCGAAGGTTTCTTTCTTCTTTGATCTATCCTTCAAAACTGGATGCCTTAGTTTCGTCGACTAGGCCGACCTTCTTCAATCTCCTATCTTCAGTTTTCAGTTTTGATATTGTAAGGCAACAGACAGTTCAGACCTCTGATTCAAGGTAGCTTCAAGCATTATAACATATATATTTTAGGGATGCCATATTTATTTGAGATGGTATTTTTTTGATATCTGTACAATCCTGTATTTGCTGAGTGAGACTCTCCGACAAAATCAAGGCTTGGCATGAAGTTTTTTAGGTTCAGGTTGGTCGGAGAGGCGAGAGGGGTAGGCTGACCTGCATTCGCCCAGCGCATCAATGAGCTCTCGCCCAAGTCAGGAGGGGAAGTTAGACCCTTGGACGAGTGCGGTTTTCATCATGCATTCGCCCAGGGCTCGTGTCTTAATGCGTAGGTGGGGGGCATTCGCCGCCTCAGGCGAGTGGAGGTTAGAATTCCCACTCGCCCATTGGTGAGGCTAGGCGGCGAATGCTTGGCTCCCCCCTCACCCGCCGCAGCAGGTGAGTGGTGTTTCTTCGAACCACTCGCCCAATGGGGTCCATGAGTGAAATTACCTGGATTCCCCTGGAGGCCTGCAAGTAACCTTTTTCGACAGCGGAGTTACGTTGTTGGTAGACCTAGTTGGGCTGCGTATAGTAATTCTGAACAACGGAGTTACACTGTTGGCAGACCAAACTTGAAAATCTATTAATAGACCCGAGGGGGCACCTTTGGAGGGACAGATTCTCTTATTTCTTATTGCTCGGGCTTTTCTTAGCAAGCCTAGAGTTCTCTCCATGGATGCCCAAGCTCAGCATTTGCTTGAGAGGGGAAGCGCTCTTAGATCTTTCGGGTGTGTGATGAGACCTTCCCGCTGAGATCTCGGTTCTGTTCCCGGGTTTCTAAGTCTCTGGTTTGGTTTGTTAGCTCGTGAGAAGTAAGTGTGAGGTCATATCCTTTTTGGGTCCCGAACTTCGCAGAGACCGATTTTCCTGTTTCAACAATATCATTATAACAAGATCTGAAAACATCTATAGTTTAATAGATGGTAGTTCCAGTTTATGTTTGGTTTTTTGATATCTTTCAAGTGTTTGATGAAATGCTCAGCCCAAGTTACATGATCATGATTTTATGGTAAGAGCTTCTAGCGTGTCGTCGAAGCAGTTAAATGAGATGCTTATTGATTTTCTACTTCCGTCACCACACGCACAAAGCTCTCCAATCACATATAAACCGTGAACGAAGCCTTGCTGGAGCTGGCGCAACTAATCAACTTCCACCCCAAGATGTCCCTCATTATTAATTCATTTCCTCCTTACTCTTCTAATTATTTTCTGATTTCTATTACATTCCATAGCATTCCCAGCTCTAATTAAATTTCTGAAGAGAAGATGGCAAAAAATTTGAATGAAAATTCATGATTCTTTTTTATTAGGTCTTAAAGAGAATGAATAGAAGAGAAGATTGTTTGGTTAAAAGAGAGTTTCATTGGCCTTGTTCTTAGTATCTTTGTGGCCTAATAGAAAACTCTATCGTGCTGCCCTGTCTCAAGGGATAACATACTTTACATTTTATAATTTAATATTTTATATTAAAACAATAATTATTATATTTAAATTTTACTTAGTGCCCAAATTAAGCAAATTTTCTAGTCGTGTAACTCCACAGGACACCAAACAGCCTCAAGGATTCCAACCTATATTGATTTTAACTTAGACTCAGTTTGGTGAGACTTAGGCTCTGTTTGGAGGACTTATTTTCAGCGGTCAAGCAGTTAATTAAGGTCCGGTACATTCGATCGTAACCGCTTGATCGTTGAAAACAAATCTCCCCAAAAGAGAGCCTTAATTTCCTTTAATAAAAATATTTTATAAATATTAATTATTTAAGAGAATTCTCGAATGCCCGATCTCATCACTGACAATTCCTGTCTTTAGCGTAGAAGCATCCTCGCGATTTCAATTACAAGGATGACCGTTGACTTACAAATTGACTTTTCGCTCGGCTAAAAAATCTTCCCCTCTCTACAGTCTATATATAATACATACATACAATGGTTTCCCATAGCAAAGTCCCACTCCGGCGCTTTCAGATTTTCATGTATGGAACCGGCTGAGCCACGAACGCCGCCGCCTCTCATGTCACCGGCCATCTCCTCCGTCGCAATTCTCATCGTCGTCGCCAACGTTGTCGCTGCCGTCTGGCGCGCCCGCGACGACCCTCAAAGCCTCTGCTTCGCGCTCACCTCCTACATCGAGTTGGGGCTGCTGTTCCTCTGCTTCCGCTCCGTCGAGCGGCTTCCGGAGGAAGGAGGCGCCGCCGCCGAGAAAAAGAGGCGGTGGCAGAAGCTGGCGGTTTGGTCGCTCGCCACCGCGCTTTGCGTGACGTTCTGTTTCCGCGTTCAAAAGCTGTTGCCGCCTGCTTTGGCGGCGGCTGCATGGGCTATGGCTTTGGCGGTTTCAAGCGGCGGATTTTATTTACTTTTTGTTTGCAAACAGTGATTATGCATTTTTGGGATCGAGTTTTCTGCTGCCATTTAAAATTTTATAAAAATATTACAATTATTTCATAATTATAATATATGTAGATACATATATTTATCTGTATAACTATATACACACCTAATTTAGGCTCCGTTTGGGGGGACTTATTTTCACCGGTCAAGAGGTCATGACCGTATGAATCGGGACTTAATTAAGGTCCGGTTCATACGGTCATGACCGCTTGACCGGTGAAAATAAGTCCCCCCAAACGGAGCCTTAATGATATATTTCTAGAGGTTGTTTAATTGGTGAGATTTTTATTTATGTGTGAGAAAATTATTTTACATGCGGTTTTCTAAGAAAGTGCGACTGCCGTGGCCTGGGATCGTTAGTTTTGACTACAATGTTCATTTTTTATGGCTGAGGTGCTTACATCCAACGTACAGCTAGTATATTATTTAGGGTTTGTTTGGGGAGACATTTTCACGCTAGGAGCAACCGCCGCCGCAAGGCGGAAAGTCAAATGCTGGGCGGCGGCGTTTGCAGCATTTGCTCCCGCAGCGGAGCGGAAAACACTCCCAGCCGCTCTGTCTCCAACTCCCTCCCCCACCTCCGGTCCAAGACTTACCGTCCCAGCTGTCGGTTCTAGCCGCTGCGGCCGCCCCCAAAAAACTTAAGAGAATAATGGCTCGCTTGGTTGGGTCGGTGATGGACTTTAAAGATGGAGCGGTTAGTGATGGAGAATAGCGTTCACCATTTTCTGAAGGATGCACCGGAGAAAAAAAAGTGGCTAAACGTACAAACGGTGCCTTACTCGTTTGGTCACTGTAGCCCGTCATAGTGCTTTTGTTGATTTTGTGACGATACAAATTTTTTTGAATCTAAATCATAATGTAATAATGATGTATAATTGGATGATGTCATCGATGATGTAAATAATATGATGATGTCATCGATGAGCTAAATTTGAGAATGATGTCACGATCATCTAAATAAGAGAATTATGTCATCGATGAATATCATCAATAATGTGAATGAAAGAATGATGTCATCGAAGGTGTAAACAAGAAAATGATGTCATCGATGATGTAAATGCGAGAATGATGTCATCGATGATGTAAATGAAATGATGATAAGTGTAAATGATATGATGATATTAACGATATTGTTAATAATAGAATGTAGTCATCGATGACACCCACTTGTAAATAAAATATTGGTCTTAGATGATTATAAAAGACGATGAAATCTTCATTTGTATAGTAAGACATCCAATTTAAAAATATGTTGTGAGTTTCTTTCTCTCTTATTCTGTTGTGGTCACATGCTCATCTTATTTTATTTTTTCTCTTCCGCACTTTTCTCTTTTCCACACTAACAGATATCACCCGACCATTAAAGTTGATGATCTGAGGGTCATATACCAAACATTTTTATTCATTCGTCAATTAATGGTGACAAGCTCATTTATAGAATAATTGTGGTGCAATTAACCCACAACCCTCATGATCCCATCATCTAAATGGAGATCATGGGGGAACCGCCGCGTGCGTGATATGTGCGCGCGGGATCTCGTTCCCCGAATCGCCACGAGTCTGGCCCCTCTCTCCCGCCGCCAGTGGGCCGGCCGACCCGGCTTCAGGCCAACTTAGGGGTCGCACCTCGTGGCAGAGCTCCCGCGACCGCAAGGCACGGTGATCCCGCCGGCCAGTCCGGCCGGCAGGAGCCTTCCCTCCCGCGGCCTCCGCGGGGGTGTCAGGTGTGGCCGGCCGCCCCCCGCCCTCAATCCGGGTGCGCTCGATCGGCCGCACCCCGCTCAGGCAGACTCTGACCGGCCATGCCTTGCGGTCGGCATCGAGGTCGCGCCCGGTGGCCGCTGCCTGGGCCGGGCCTCGTGTGCCGCCCGAGTGTGGCCGACCGGCCCTCTCCGGTCGGTCGGTCGCACCCCTGGACAGTACCACGCCGGCAGCCCGTCGTCTTCGCCAGGGCCGACGACTCTTGAGGTGGTGGTCGACCGCCTCTTTTGCCCTCCTTGGGGGTCTTCCCCACCGTCCAATCGTTCCTCCACGATCGCGACCATCCGATGAGCGGGAAACTACTCCGGTAACCATCACAAGTAGTCGGGGGGGCATTATTTTTAGTGGGGGTATACATTTGGTAAAATTAAATATAAAAATAATACGCACCCAATATTATACTTAAAATTATGATATTGGTGGTTACAATGTGCGGATAGAAGCACAACCACCATAACCACCTCCTGGAGACTATAAAAAGGTCATAGGGCCTCCTCATTTCTCATCTTTCTCTTCTATGCTTTCTTCCTCCTCAAGCAAAAATTCTGTCGGATTCCTCCTACGAGCCACATTCGAGCCACCTTTGAGCCATCTTCGAGCTACCGCCTCTCCACCAAAATTCCGCCTAAGTCCACAAGCGAGTGGCGAGAAGGAATATCCTACTACAACAAGAGCTCGTTTGTCTGCAACGCCCCAATAAGTAACCTCACGCAAAGCAGCCTGTTGCTCGCTGTGAGCCTAAGTAACTCTCTCTCATCTCCAAAGTGTAACGAGGAGCGATCTATCGCCCTAGATTCTTCAAGCAAGTTGTAACTGAAAGCAGATAGTGGAGTTCGACCGATACTGATTCGGGCGCGTGGTTTTTTACCCAGTTGAGAGGTTTTTCCATGCCAAAACATCGTGTGCATGATCACTCGCTCGTATTGGCTGTGTGCGCGCTCGACTGTTCTGTGTGCTAAGACTGTCTAAGTTAATCCAGTCCGACCAGGGCGTCGAGTTTGGCCGCAACAGTTTGACGTCGTCTGTAGGAAACAGTTCTCAGCATCATCCGAAGATTTAAGAGACAGTGCCCTCCACACATTGGTACTCGTGACTTGCTCCCATGGCATGAAGGAGCACCTAAACCACCAATGGATCACCTCTTGGAGGGCGCGTTGAGCTGACTCCCACCCATGGTGGGAGCCTGATCAACGGAATCATCCCGGAGCTAAAAAGACTTATCCTCCACGAGAGATATACATGCCCTGCCAGCTAGTGAGAGTCTAGTCAGCGGAATCATCCCGGAGCTAAAAGGATTTAGCCTCCACGAGAGATCAACCTGCCCTTCCAGCTAGTAGGAGTCTGGTCAGCGGAATTATTCCGGAGATAAAAGGACTTAGCCTCCACGAGAGATCAACCTGCCCTGCTAGCTAGTGATAGCCTGGTCAGCGGAATTATCCTGGAGCTAAAAGGACTTAGCCTTCACGAGAGATCAACCTGCCCTGCCAGCTAGTGGGAGTCTTGTCAGCGGAATCATCCCGGAGCCAAAAGGACTTGATGAGCTAGATTTGAGTAGTGAGTGGATATTGAACAAACTAGAGGATACACTAATTTTTGGAGATGATAATCTCACATGGAAAGCTGTAAAGAGAGATATTGGAACTGAGGCTCGAAATTTACGAAGTGGAGCTGAAGCTAATCCTCAACTATTGGATGAAGAAGATGAAGATTTCGATCATTTTTTCTTTGCCAATGATGATGAAATATTAAAGATAATAATGAGCAAAAGACAAGTACCTCAAACCAACAAAGCACATACAATGCAAATGACGACTTACTAGATGATGATTCTAGTTGATCTTTTATGATTTTTTTAAAAAAAATTAAAAAAAATTTATCCATGCTAATACACTATTGTGCATTGGATGAAGACATTTTGGATATGACCACAATACTGTAATATCAACTATGATTTTTTTGTGTTCTCTTTTCTGTTATTGCTCTAGTCTGTATTCAACTACTGAAAGACATTGTTTTTTCTTACTGCTAAGTGCTAAGTGCTAACTGCCCATATATAATATATCAGAAACTATTGATTGACATTATTATTTTTTACTGCTAACTGATCATATATCAGAAGTTACTGCTTAATGTTATGAAGAAAAAATCTGTGGCTGTGTGTTTGTATTTGGTAGTTTGGTAAATTGACATTGATTTTTCTTACTGCTAACTTCCGATATATCAGAATTCAGAAGCTACTGTTTACTGCTATGAAGAAAAAATTCAGTGGTTGTGTATTTGTACTTTGTATTTGGTAGTTTGATAGATTGACATTGTTTTTTCTTACTGTTAACTGCCCATATATCAGAAGCTACTGCTTACAGCTATAAAGAAAAAATCTGTGTGGCTGTGTATTTGTATTTGGTAGTTTGGTACTTGGTAAACATTCTGTTTTAAGTTAAAAAAAGGAGGTTTAGACAGCGGTTATTATAATAACCACTGTCTAAAGTCGGCAGGTAGGCTTTAAGACAATGGTTATTATAATAACCGTCGTCTATAATAACCACAGTCTATAGTCTGCAGCTTTAAGACTTTTGTTATTATAATAACCACAGTCGATATACTTATAGACTGCGGTTAGCATAATAACCGCAGTCTATATAATGTCAACTATAGACTGTGGTTATTATAATAACCGCAGTTTTAAAGCTACAGACTATAGACTGCGGTTAAAATCAGTGGCGTATCCAGAAAATTAATAATGGGGGTGCACAAATTGATAATGGGGGTGCACACAATTTTTTTTTGAATGCGTCACTGGGTTCTAAAAATTATATCATGGGAGGCTATACATCAACTTCTTTCAAGAAAAAATTTAAACGTTTCAATCTTATCGGAGTTGTTTCTCCCTCATCTGACAACCGTTTTTGACGTATAAGTAGTCAAAATTCATTGCCTCGACGAGAGGAATCCAAATACACTAATCATTTTGAAAAATAATGGGGGTGTCAGTGTCCCTCGGGCCCCTCTCTAGATCCGCCCCTGGTTAAAATAATAACCGCGGTTTATAGAATGCCAACTGACTGCGGTTATTATAATAACTGCAGTCTATAGTCTGCAGGCTTTAAGACTGCGGTTATTATAATAATCGCAGTCTATTGTCTGTTTTTTTTAAAAAAAAATTGAGTAGCGCCTTGCGACTTGCTCGCCTTGTGATCGCCTAGGCGTCCGCCATGTTGCCTAAGCGTCAAGGCGCCCGGCGCTCGCCTTGATTCGTCTTGACGCCGTGACAAGAATGCCGCCTACGTGTCAAGATCATAACAAGCGGCAATCACCAAACTACGCCCCCCACACCTCTCAATTAACATACCGCTCTCCCAATCACCGTCCTCCAGAATGAGCCCCCATGCACCGCTTATCAGATCATGCTCCTCCGCATGGCTCTCTGAGGTCAAAATTTTTTTCCCACGCTACCCATTCTCAGAGGAAAGAGCACGGGTAGCGCATGAGCCATCCGATGAGCCTTTAATAAAAGTGTTTGCCTTCTTTTTATTTTTATTTTTCTATTTTGGCTGACGGGAGAACGCTACCGGCACGGCCGCACCTAAAAATTACTAAAAATTACTCCTCAAAGATTACAGCCTCGGTGTCAGCATTATTCTATTTTTAACAAGAGTTCAGAATTACACACAAACACTAGTCAATCTTCGTGAAAATGACGCTGTAAAAAGTAAAAACTAATACATAATTTAAGATTTTCGCCTGCTCTCTCTAAAGTCTTCCTATTCAGGAGACTTTTTCTCCCTTTGACATGATGGCGGCAGTCAAGAACATAGGGGTTAAATTGTCATTCGTTAACGCCCATCTAAGAAACTTCATCCACTTTTATGTTCAAATGGATGTTGCTTGTTAGGTAACCCTTAACGAATGACGGTTTAATTCATGCATTTATGACCGTCATGCCAAATAGAGCCTTTGTATTTTCAGGAAAGTCTAGGATTTTCAAGATATTCTATATATTGCAAAGTCCAGCTGGCCAATCAGGCCGGTTTTTTTGTGCTCGGGTGAGTTTGGACAAAACCCCATCACACGAGAATATACCTTTGAGGCTTTGACATAAAAGTTATGACCATTACCATGAAAATACCACTAGTTTTGAGAACATAGAAGTGGATGGAATCCTTTAGGTGAGGTCGAGCGCTCTCGAACGACGGTTCATAATCACCGCATTCTTGACTGTCATCACAGTGCTAAACGGAACCTAAGTATAGAATATATTTATATTAACAATTCCAGCTCATTGTAAAATCGGAAGACTTTTGATCCTAAATAGCAAGACTTAAAAGAAAAAAAAAGCAAGACTTTAGGAAGTATCAGTTGGTTAATCTATCCTTCAATTGACAAACCAGGGCTTTAGTTATGTCAAGAGGGCTTGGTTTGGGGCGACTTATTTGCCCCAACGAATTTGGTAAAAAACCCATCATTATTGAAATATTTGGTACAAATGCAAGGACAATTATAAATATTGCAGATAATTAAGAACAAAAAAAAACAATCACATAATTTATATTTTGGAATATAAATGCAAATACAGTAGAAAACAAAAGAAAAATGACCGTCCGACGAGTACGTTGTAAATGCTCCGGACACACGATCCGCGATGAAAATCTGAGATCTGGACTGCAATCCGTCTCGCGGATGCACAAGATTCACCAAACCTTTAACGTCAAAGTCCGGCATTCAACCACACCGCCACCGAAGAACAACGCCACCACCAGAGAGAAATCACTGTCGAGACTAACTGCACTCACGCACGTCATCGACACCACGCCCGAATCCTAAGATCCTAGGATCCGAACCAAAATACAGTAGACCTGATCTCCGTTTGTCGCGATATTTTTGCTACAGTGAGTTTGGACTAAAACTTTACCGTCATAAAAATACAAGTTTGATAAGAAAACAGTTATAGCCTTCACCGATAAAATAAAACAAATTTTGAACATAAAAGTACATAAAGTTCCTTACCAGGCACTTAATTACCACATTCGTCATTGCATCAAATTCGTGGAAAAGAAGATAGGGATAATAAATGTGGGACTAAACGTTTTAATGCCACAAATACAATGAATACATTAATATTATAATTTATTAGGCATTTGCAAAATTATGACCCGCAAATGGGGTCGGTTTTGGTCAAAATCACAATTCATTATCTGGAATGGGAGAATGCGTGTTCCCGGGTTTTCTCGGGCTTTTTCAAATCATTGGAAACAATCCATTTCATTTGCTTCATTCTTGGAGGCTTTAGGCTCCATTTGTTTGGGCGTTTCGTTGCTCCGTTTTGAGCAAACGCCGCCGGAAGGAGGAAAAACAAATGAACCTCCGGCGGCGTTTGCTCCGTTTCCACCCGCCCCCCTTGAGAAACGCCCCTAAAAAGCTCCGTTTGGAGCAGCCACCTCCCCCCTCCGGTTCGAACACTCCGTTTCCACCCGCCGGATCGACCCGCCACCACCGAACCAAATGAAGCCTTAGTTTATATCCATTTCATTTTTTCTGTTTCTGCTCTAATGCAAATGCAATTTCTCAAAAAAAGAAACGCCGCTGTCAAATTGACCGTTCATCCGTGTATTAGATTTTTGATGTCCGTTTTAGAGGTCTAAAATATATTTATATCTTAAGTTTTAATATTTAATTATGTATATACATACTTTTCAACATTTTGATAATAGGACCTGTCACCGAATCGGTGTAACGAAGAGTTCAAGATTCAACCGATTTAGGCTTTGTTTGGGACAGCTCTGGCAGATGAAAAACTAGTTGATGGAATAGAGCTCTTAAAATAGCTCTATAGATAGAGTTGCAGACTGTTTGGTAGAAAAAACTCTGAGAGCTCTCAGCAAAGTTCTACATATTTTTTTTATCCCTGATGAAATTTTTTCTTCCGGACACTATCGTCCTGAAAGCAATTTTTTTTGTTCGGGCACGAATTTTTCACTCGACCCTATTTTTTCTCGCCCTGACACGGTTTTCTGCCTGGACGCGATATTTTCGCCCGGACGCGATATCGCGCGCTTGCAAAAAAATCGCGTCCAGGGGAAAAAAACCCGACTGGCAGAAAAAATCGGGCTCGAGCGAAAAAATCACGCTTCAGCTAAAAACTCGCGCCTGGGTGAAATAAAGTCTCCCGGGCGGAAAAATCGTGCACGTGCAAAAAAATTGTGTCTGAGCAGAAAAAGTCGCGTCCGAGCGAAAAAATCGCGTCTGGGCAGAAAAATTCGCATTCGAGCGAAAATATCGCATACATGCGAAAAAATCATGCCCGCCCGAAAAAATTAGGTCCGGGCGAAAAAATCGCATTCGGGCGAAAAAATTGCGCCTGGACGAAAAAACCGCGACTAGGAGAAAAAATTACGCATGTTCGAAAAAATCACATCCGGGGAGAAAAATTTGCATCCGAACGATAAGATCCTGACCGGGCTAAAAATCACATCCGGGCTAAAAATCGTGTTTGGGCGAAAAAATCACCCCATGGTGAAAAAAATTCACGAACGGGCAAAAAAATTGCGTCCGTGCGAAAAAATGCGGCTGAGAGAAAAATCACATTTGGACAAAAAAATCACGTACGGACGAAAAAACTCACATCCGAGTGAAAATAATCACGTTTGGGCAAAAAAATTACGCCCAAGAGAAAAAATTGCACACGTGCCAAAAAATCGCTTATATGCAAAAAATCGTGTGTAGACAAAAAATTGTGTATTAGCGAAAGAAACGCATACGAGCCGAAAGAATCACGTTCACGTCAATAAAAAATCTATTTACAAACCGCTAAAGCTGACCTCTTACAGCTTCTCAAAAACAGCTCTATAAAACTTGATTTTCAAAAAGCTGGACATAAAAAACTCTCCCAAACAGTTAAAAAATAGCTATGGCGCATGGAATATAGTTTTTCCATCCGCCAGAGTTGTCTCAAACAGAGCCTTAATGAAGATCAA
This sequence comes from Platanthera zijinensis, assembly GCA_039513925.1. Classification (NCBI taxonomy): domain Eukaryota; kingdom Viridiplantae; phylum Streptophyta; class Magnoliopsida; order Asparagales; family Orchidaceae; genus Platanthera; species Platanthera zijinensis. The sequence goes on along the minus strand of CM077081.1, from coordinate 12,844,549 downwards.
ATTGTTATATATAGGGCGTTGTTACGTGCACACCACTTTTGGCTATGTGCACACTAAATTCTTAAAATAAAGGGCGATGTTATGTGCACACCATTTTTGGCTATATGCACACCAAACTCTAAAAATAAACAATACCACTTCTTTTTTCCAAGCGCGCTCCTATTTTCTTCCGAAAGCCGAAACCCTACCCTTACACTAGTTTTCGCCTCACTTCACATGACATACAAGTAGAGTTGGATGAAATACTCTAAAAATTCAATACATTATCTACTATTCAAAAACATAAATTGAAAAGAAAATTACATAAGCTATTGGATCTACAACAAGCCAATCTGTAGAACCTTTGGTTTCGGGTCATTTAAATGGGCGACCAAAACGAAACTTGAAAAATCAAAAGGACCCTACAAGTATTAATATTCAATTTTAAATAACTTGGAAATATTTTATTTAATTAAAACAACTAATATTCATATATTTATTTTCGTGGATGTTTACATCAACTTAAAAATGAATCGTGCAAATTTTTATTTATATTGGCGGAAATGATTTGAGATTTTTATTTTTTATTTTGTTTATTTTTGTTGGTTTGAAATGTAAAAGGGAAGAAATTTTGTGTGTTTGAAGTAACAAAAAAACTCAAATTTTATTTTGAAGTTTATTTAACTATTTGGCATCCAAATAAAATGTATGGTGTTTACTTGACATTTTGGCATGCAAATAAAATTTATGGTGTGCACATAGTCAAAAATGGTGTGCACGTAACTACTACTATTACTATATATATATACATATACGAGTGACAGGCACGGGCCTCCGGCCCGATGGCCACGCGCCCCAGTACCGGGCCGGTGACGGCGGACTTCGTCCGCCCCCAAACTGTCTGCTTTTTAAAATTGAAAACATTAATAAAATTAATTAAAAATTTAAATTGAAAACATGAAAAAATTAAATTGAATTAATTAAAAAAATTTACATTACTCTTCGAATAGACCGCTAATATGTCTAATGACAAACTTTCTCGAATAGACCGCTGACATGTCTAATGATAGCCTACCATAGTAGGTGTAGGAGCTATACTAAAAAGTTTTTGAATTTTAATGGATTTTCATCATTACTCTAAATTTTGGGATAGTGTAATTACTTGAATAGACATTATATTTTTTTTTGAAATAGATTGTAATATATATCAAGTCATTAAAATTTAAAAATGAGGATATACTTGATATTTTTGAATGTTGCACCAAAGACAAGTTTTCCTATACAGTAGTGAAAAATATATCTATATATATATACGATTACTCAGGTGCGCACTGTGCTAAATACGCACAGTGCGCTCTTGCAAAATTCCGGGTCGGTTGCCCCGCGGAATCAAATATAGTGCTGTCGTCGCCGGCCAAGAGCTCGCCGACCACCGGCCGCCAGGCCTTCGGCATCTTCCACGATGACGAAAGTCGGGCGGCCGGTGGCCGGCGATCCCCCGGCCGGCGGCTGCGGAGCTGATTTGTGCGGTTTCGTCGGATGCTGATCGAGCGAATATTGATCGAGCGGCTGACATTGGGAGTTCGCACTGTGCATGATTTGTATAAGATCAGTCTCTCTCTCTCTCTATATATATATATACACACACACACATACATATACATATATATATTAGTTATACATAGAAAACTGGTTCTCTGAATCTTACACAGAGAACCACAAAATTGACCCTTAAATGTTTCTTATCTTAAAAAGTGATCAACATGAAAGTTCTAGATCTAAAATTTTTATGCTGACCTACAACTTTCATGCTGATCACATTTTGATTTGAATCCGTTTATGCCCTCGTTTTGGGCCCCGAAAAAAGTCACGCCGAACATATGTATGGACGTTCGGGTTCTGTGTGACTTTTTTTGGGGTCCAAATCGGGAGCCTAAACGGCTTCAAATTAAAACGTGATCAAAATAAAAGTTGTAGATCTTGATAAGATCTAAAACTTTCATGTTGATCACTTTTTGAAATAAGACACATTTGAGGGTCAATTTTATAATTTTCTGTGTTAAATTTTAGAGAACCGGTTCTCTATATAAAATTTCTCTCTCTATATATATATAATATATATTTTGTAGAGAACGAGATACTTTTGTAGATAGGAATGAGATCCCTTTTGTAAATATTTGGAGTGCAGATAGCCCACTCCTTATGATCCCCACTAACTTATTGGGGACATGGGATTGACCGCAGCACACGCGATCGGCACGAGCACTCGACACGCGCAATCGCGCGCGATCCGCTTGCACGGGATCTCACTCTCGTAATCCGATCGGGGTCGGCTAGACGGTCGACCCCCGCCCTCTCCCTCTCCTCTGATCGGCCGACCCAAGCTGGCCGGTTTCCAGCTGGTGAAGATGCTGCGCCTCGCGGCCGCACTTCTACGGTCACATGGCGCAGCCACCCCGCCGGTCTCCCCAACCGACAGGGACGCCCCCCCCCTTCCAGGACCGCCGTTGTGACCGTGGGAGACCACGATTGGCGGCTGGCCGCGCCCTGTCCTCCGACCGGGTGCGTTTGGCCAGCCACGCTCCGCGAGCCTCGGTTTCGGCCGACCACACCATGCGGCCGGCCGGTACCGGCTTCTCGGCCGGCGCCGACCTCGCAACCGGCGGAAGACACCTGGGCCGCGCTCAACGCACCAACCGAATGCGCCCGACTAGCCACGCCCATCCCATGCCGGTTCACCAACCAGATGTGCCCGACCGGCCTCGCCTAGCCCCCGCCGGTTCACCAACCGGATGACCCCGACCGATCGCGCCTAGCCCCCGTCGGATCCGGCCTGCCGCTTCCCGCGGCCGACCGACGCCGCCCTGGTGGTTGGCGGCCGGCCGACGTCGCACCGGCGGTTTGCGGCCAGCGCGGGAGTCGACCGCCTCCCTAGCCCGAGAGGGGTGGCTCGCTCGTTGGCCACAATGCAACTCCCTTCCTCTGTCATCCGATCGGCCCCGCCACGATCGCGACCATCCGTTGCGGGGGTAACTGCCTGCGTAACTTCCACCGTTAGGGGGGATCATTGCCATGATGACAGTTTCCATTTAGTAAATATGACATAATTTATGTGTGTTCAGAACTATGTTTAATGCAATAACATTGGTGGTTACGTTGTGCGGATAGTCACGTAACCACCATAATCACCTTCTGGAATCTATAAAAAAACTCACAAGCCTTCTAATTTCTCACCTTTTTCTCTTCGTTGTTTTTTTCTTCGTCGGGCCAAAGCTCAGTCGGAACTCTTCTACGAGTCATCGCTCCTCAACCAGAATTCTCCTACGAGCCACCACTCATCCACCAGAATTCTCTTACGAGCCACCGCCACTCCACTAGAAATTTGACTAAGTCTGCAGCGTAACCACGAAGAAGACGTTCTGCCCGTTGCAGAAAGAAAACATCGTTCGCGTACAACCTCCACCAAGCCCGCTCCAACCTCACTCTGCGCATTCCGCGCCCATCCTTGCACTAAGATTGTGAAATCTATGCATCGCGTGGAGCAGCCTGTTGCCCGTCGAGCGCCAACGATTCTCTCTCTCTCTCTCACCTCCAAAGTATAACGAGAGGTGGCTTGTCGCACTAGATTCTCCAAGCAAGCTGTAATCCGACGGATATAGTGAAGTTTGACCGGCACAGATCCAGTCACATGATTTTTTTACCCGGTTGAGAAGTTTTTCCACGCTCAAAATATTGTGTACTTTCTCTCTCTTTGTGACTGTGTGCGCGCTCGACCGCTCCACGGGCTAAGACGGTCACATTTGGACTGGTTTAGGAGCGTCGAGTTAGTCTTCAACAAGTATGTATATGTATATTATATATAGTCGTGCACATTATGACTGTCAGGCCGGTCCAGGACTGGTCTTTTAAAAGACCGATTTTTTGACCTGCTAGTCCCGGACCGGTCCCGCTCAAACTGGTCACAGTCTGGGACCAGATTCCTTCCCTTGAGGAGGACGGTTCCGGACCGGTCTTTTTTATTTTTTTAATTAAAAAAAATAAATTATCTATACTATATTCAATTAAAATTTAAGGAGAAAAACCAATACTTTATCAAAGACCAGTTTTTTACCGATCCCGGTTATTGGTCTCGATTCGGAACCTGTCTTTTACAGGTTGCGGCAGGCCTGCACAAAAAGACTGCCCAGCAGTCCCGGACCGGTCTTTTTAAAGACCGGTCTTTTGCCTTGCCAGTCCCGGACCGGTTTCAGTCAAACCAGTCCCGGTCCGGGACCGGTTTTCCTGCTCAAGAGGAGGACCGGCCGGGACCGGAGGACCGGTCCTAACCGGTCCCGGACCGGTTTTTATTTTTATTTTTTTTTAATTAAAATTTTAAATTCTATATTTATATTAAAAATGGAATAAAATTCAAAATTTCAAAGTGAAATAAAATTTAATTTTTATTAAAAATGAAATAGAATTACAAATTGACATTTTACAATTTACATTATGACAAAAAAAATAACATTGAACGAAAATGAAAATTACATTTAAGTTAAAATAAAATGAAAATTACATTTAGATATTCAAAATTGAAATAAAATGAAAAATAAAATACATTTGCCTATTTATTCTTCGGTCGCGCTTCTCAAACTTAAGCTATTCATCTCGTCTTCCACTTCGGACTCACTATCTTCAATAGACGAGACGTGTTGCCTCCTCCTTATAGCATCCAAATGATCCTTGTAGCAAATACAAATCTCCAAAGATTCCTCGTTCAAACGGCTTCTTCGCTCATTCAAAATCCTGTCACTCAAAGAAAAAGCAGACTCCGAAGCTACCGTACTAGCTTGGATTGTTAGTAAATCACAGGCCATTAAGGCCAAAATAGGATAAACATTTGTTTTAGTTTTCCATCATTTTAAAATATCAAAATTTTCTATTTCGCTTGCGGTCATATAATCTTGAAATTGTGTTTTTGTATATAAACCTAATTCATTTAAAGTACTCGAAGTTTGTTGTTTTTTTTCTAGAGGCTAATTCTAAAAGTTTGTTTTTTAAAATATCTTTTGTTTTAGGTTGGGTGGATTCTTCACGAGGTCGCGATCCATACATATTATCATAATAATAATAGAAACGAGTAAAATCAGAATTAAATTTTGAAACGCTTAAATTAACAAAATCAATAGCCGTTTCGTTTAAATTTAAATTACGATTAATTTCTTCTATAAAATTTTCTACCCCGTCCACACCGATTAAAGGGTTTAAAGCCGCGGCGCATGAAAACATGAGTGGCATTTCTTGGTAATATTTTAAAAATTTCTCCTCCATTACTAATATTAACGGACGCCACATTTCATTTGTTTTGTATGTTTTAAAAGTTTCAGTAATTAATAAAATATTTTCAATAACTAAAGAGGAAGTAGGATAATAAACTCCGGATAGAATCGTTGTTGATCAATAAAAACATTCTAATAAATTTACGTAATCTTCGAGGACCTCCCAATCTGACGCACCTAAATCATGTGCTTCTACACTATTATAAAATTCTATTAATAAATTTTTTTGTGTCAAAGCTCGCTTTAACATTTTATAAGTTGAGTTCCAGCGTATAGGCATATCATAAGAAGGACCTAAAATTTTTTTACCTTGTGAAATAACAAATTTTTTAAAATCTTGTTTTCTTTTTTTTGAACTGTAAATAACTCGTAACATAGTTCGTATTTTAATTACGTACTCGTTCATATAAACCAAACTTTCTTGTACAATTAAATTTAAAATGTGACAGACACAACGTGTATGAAAAAAAATTCCCTGTAACATTGGTTGTAAATCTGAAATCAAATATCGTATCGCGGTCGCATTATTGGAAGCGTTATCAAAAGAAATACTCATAATTTTTTCTTTTATTTTAAATTCTCTAATACACTTAATTATTACCTGATAAATAGCTTTACCAGTATGCGGATATTCAAATCCTTCAAAACAAATTATTCTTTTATTTAGTTCCCAACTATTGAGATCGATCCAGTGAGCGGTAATGCAAATATATGAGTGTCCCTCAGATATACCGCTTGTCCAGACGTCGCTTGTTAAGCTAACGCGACCGTCAAATGTTTCAAAATAATTTTTTAAATATTCTTTAGATTGTATATAAGCCGCTAAAGCATCGCGTCTAGTGGTAGAACGACTTACCTGCTGATATTTGGGTTGGAGTACCTCGTGTATGTATGATGTCATCTCTTCATCGTCGTAGTGGCTGAATGGAAATCCCTTTTTGATGACGTTCTTCATTTGTCGCTCCCGCTGCCGAGCTTGATCGTATGTCCAAATGTGCCCGGACGTCGAAATTTGAGCTTGAGTAGACTCCGGGGCTTGTTTTGAAATGCACGATTTCACATGTCGGACGAGCGTTGTATTGCTGCCAACGACCATTAGCTTCCCGCAAAGTTTGCACTTCGCCTTCAATTCAACGTCGATCCGCACTTTGTTGAATTTCTCCCAGACTGCCGCCTTGTGGTGGTGTTCTACTACTTCGTGCGCGACGGACGCAGAGGAAAAAGCCGGCATGGATGAAGAAGACGCCATTCGAGACTTGAGAGTGAGTGAGAGTTGAGAGAGAGAGAAGGAGAGTACGTGAGAGAGAGAGATGAAAAAGAATTTTTAAGAAGGGGGGAGGGGGTATTTATAAGATTTGATTTTTTAAATTTTTTAAAATTTAAATTTTATGAAATTAATTATTTAAATAATTAAATTTAAAATAATAATAAATAAAATAAAAAAAAACAAAATTGGTGGCTGGCATGGCCGGCCGGCCATGCCAGCCACCAATGTGGGCCAAAGAGCCGTTAAAAACGGCTCTTTAAAGAGCCGTTAAAAACGGCTCTTTAAAGAGCCGTTAAAAACGGCTCTAAAAAGAGCCGTTTAAAACGGCTCTAAAAAGAGCCGTTTAAAACGGCTCTTTTTAGAGCCGTTATGGCTCTTTAATTAAAGGGACCGGTCTTTTTACCGGTCTCGGGGCCAGTCCCAGTCCGGGACCGGTCAAAGACCGGTCTTTGACCGGTCTTTTACCAGTCCCGGTCAGGGACCGGTCTTTGAAGTGAAATACGAGACTTTTGGGACTTCCAGGACCGGTCCGGGACCGGACCGGTCCCGATCAGGACCGGTCTTTAGCCGGTCCTAACCGGTCCGGTCCCAACCGGACCGGTTAGGACCGATTTTTTTGTACACCACTAGGTTGCGGTCCGGAACCGATCTTTGATGCAAAAAGGGGGATTTCTTGGAACCCCTGGGACCATACCGGTCCTAAGCGGGATCGGTTCCTAGCCGATCCTAATCGGGCCGGTCCAGTCCGAGTTTTTAAAGCTTCTACATACTTAAAAATAAATATATTATTAATTTAATATTTATTTAACTTTTAAATCATCAAATTAATATAAATATTTTTATGTTGTTCAGTAATAAGTACAATGCATGAAAGAAGAGAAATTTTTGGGTCCGGGCCCCGTTTCATGATTTGGAGATGAGACCGTTTCGATTTTGACACGTGGCGAGTTATTTATTATCTTTCTGCCCACTTCTTTGATCGCAAGATATACAAAAATGATCGCAGGAGAAACTTAAATGATCGCAAGATATACAAAAATGATCGCAATATATACACAACTGATCGCAAGATATACGAAAAAGATCGCAAGAAAAATAAAATTGAACGTATATCTTGCGATCAGTTTTGTATACAAAATGATCGCAATAAAATAATTTTTGAATGTCCCAGTTTGGATCCAAAATTTTTTTATTGCGATCATTTTATATACAAAACTGATCGCAAGATAATAATAATACAAAACTGTATACGTTCAATTTTATTTTTCTTGCGATCTTTTTTTATATATCTTGCGATCAGTTTTATATATATTGCGTTCATTTCTGTATATCTTGCGATTAACGAAGAGCGCAAAAAGATAATAAATAACTTGGCACGTGTCAAAATCGGAACGACTCCGTCTCCAAATCTGGAGGCGGGGCCCGGACCCAAAAATTTCTCATGAAAGAAAGAGAAAGCTGGCAACCAAATATGGAGGATGAAGATGAAAGATGAGAAACCTCCGCTCCAAAATCCAAAACCAAATAGAATCAAATAGAAGGATAGAGGAGGGCCAAAACAACATCACAACCAACGTTTTAAAAACCGGACCGGACCGGCCGGTCCGACCGATCGAACCGCCGACCGTTCCCCAGTCCGGTCCGGTTAGATGCCTAAAACAGGATTCGCCAAGAACCGGTGAAAAACCGGATGACCGCCCGGTCGAACCGGGCAACCGGGAACCGGCCCGGTTTTCCCCTAACCGGCCGGTTATTAAAAGAGCCGTGGATTTGAAATCCAATGGTGCAGAATGAGGGTAACTTTTATGTATCGGTCACTTATCAGTTTTATGCTTTAGGAGTTTAGGGTTTCCTGATTCCTCACTGGTTGCGGAAGCAGTAAACGGCAAAAACGACGCCGACGGCCGATCTTCTTCCTCGATCGTTGGAGGCGACCGGCGAGATCTCACTCGGATCTTTTTCCTCGTCCGTTGGAGTAGATCGCGGACTCGTAGCTTCTTCTGCTCAAAGCCTCAAACGAGATGGTATGCCTTGAATCCTTTTTCTTCTGTTCAAACTTAAAAGTTCAAACGATGTTAAAGATGATTGAATCCTTTCTCTTTGATATTTCATCAGATTTTTTTGGACCCGTTAAAATGATAATTTTCTTCTGCTAAAAGGAGATCGCGGACCAATGAAACAGATTTTTTGTTAGTTAGTAGTTATTACTTGCTAGTTTTATTGAGGAATGCATACCAGTGAAACAGATTTTTTGTTAGTCCTTACTAATTAGTAATCTGATTACTAGTTACTAAGTACTAACTACTAATTAGTAATCTGTTTCACTGACAAGAAATCTGTTTCATTGATTAGTATCAGTTAGTAATTAGTATCAGTTAGTAGTTAGTATCAGATAGTGAAACTAACTGATTACTAACAAAAAATCTGTTAGTACTAACTAGTAATCAGATTAGTGATGAAGGAGTACAGAGTACTGCAACTAGTAAGTAGTAACTAATTACTAATGAGTTAGTAGTTACTAACTAACTAGTAATTACTAACAGATTTTGCTAGTTATTATAAAATTATGAAAGTATAACTTATAAGTGTATAACCTTAGTTCAATTATACATGTAGTTTCACTGTTTCAGTACTGCTATTACGGTTCAACCCCCGGTTTAACCGGTTGAACCATGAACCTTTCACTCCACCGGTTAGATGTCCGGTCCAATTTTTAAAACGTTGATCACAGTTAGATTGTGACACCTCATTTTCGTCTGGACCGTTATGATCGCGCCATGTCACCAATCCGTGGGAGGGGTTATTCCTAATCTAGGCTAATCGTTAATTTGGAAACTCATTATCTTTGAGGATCTCATTTCTTTAAGTTTTGGCAAGAGCCATTTATGGCCGGCTGGCTCTTTCCCATATTCGGCATGACATGATGAATGGCTTCCCCTCTAATGGCTCCTCCTTCCTTATTAAGAGGGGAATCTTCAGCCTATATAAGAGGCTCAATCCCATGGTTTAAGTAGAACCATCCGAATTCCCTCCTTCACCACCGTCCGAGTGCAAAGCGAGAGAGGAACAGGGGAGGAGCGGCGGCGGTGGCAGCAAGCACGCAGAGGCGGAGCAGCGGCGGTCTGGAGGTAGTTCCGGCCAAGGTTCTGTGCGTGCATTTGGTTGCTCAGGTCGAGCGGCACTCCGGCGGCGGCAGATTCGTTCCTATTATTGCGGCGGCGGCGGCTCCAAGGTTCACAGGCGGGTGAACAGTGAAGATGATTAAAGTTAATTATTTTGTTACTTTTGTCTACCGCTATCATTGTAACAACTCATGTAACTCCTCATATTATAGTGGAATATTTGTCGGCGCGCTCTCCCCGTGGATGTAGGAGCTCCTCTCCGAACCACGTAAAAATTGTTTGTCGTCTGTGTGTGCTTGAAGTCTCTTTTCAAATTTAATTTTGCGCGATTGTTTTGCTCATTTCATTTCCGTTGCGCTACCGCGGTACTCGATCCGATTGCATAACAATTGGTATCAGAGCGAGGTTCCGCGGGGGTGATCGTCTGGGCGTTCTGGTTCTAGATCTGGGTCAACGGTAGGTGACGACAAGGTCCACTCCCTACCTTCTCAAGATCTGATCCGAGAACATTTTTCTGATCACTCAGTAGCACTGCGAGCAAATCAATGGCGACAAAATTAGAGATTTCCAAGTACGACGGCAAGATCGATTTCGGCTTATGGCAGAAGCGGATTAAGGCGGTTCTCGTTCAGCAAGGACTCCACAAGGCGCTACTCGGCAAGGAGAAGTTCGGCGTGAAGAAAGACGAGGAATGAGAGGAACTGGATCTGAAGGCCATCAGCACAATCCAGTTGAGTCTCGCCGACGAGGTCATGTACAACGTGGTCAACGCTGATACCACCGAATACCTATGGAAGAAATTGGATGAGCTGTATATGTCGAAATCTCTCACAAATAAGCTCTATGTGAAGAGACAGTTATACAACTTAAGAATGTCCGAGAGCAACAAGCTGCTAGAACACATGAATGCGTTCAACAAGTTGATCTCCCAGTTGCGGAGCATGGACGTGAAAGTCGAAGAGGAAGACCAGGCGCTTCTACTACTGTCTTCTCTACCGAAGTCCTATGACCATCTGGTCACCACGATCCTCTACGGAAATGATACGCTTAAAATGGAGGAGGTGATGACGACGCTGCTATCGAACGAAACGCGGAGCAAACCTGGCCCCAGCACCAGCGAAGGTTTGTTCGTAAAGAACAAAGAACCGGTCAGAGGGAGATCGAGAGACAGAGGGAAGAAATTCAATCGGGCTAGGTCTAAGTCTCGGGACAAGAAGAACCAGTGTCACTACTGCAAGGAAGAAGGGCACCGGAAAAACAACTGTCCGAAGAAAAAGACGAAAGAAAAGAATCAGGAACAACAGCAGGCGGCTGTGGCGTCTGACCCCGAGAGCGATGCTGATGTACTCCATGTACACTCCACCTTGGATACCACCGACACGTGGATCATGGATACGGGATGCTCGTATCACATGTGCCCGAACATAGAATGGTTCACTAACTTCAGGAAATGTGACGGCGGTCGCGTTCTGATGGGAAACGACTCGGAGTGCAAGATGCTCGGGATCGGCAGTATCAGAATTAAGATGTTCGACGGAACAATCAGGACCCTTACTGATGTAAGATACGTGCCCGATCTGAGGAAGAGTCTAATTTACCTAGGCACTCTAAAGGCGGCTGGGTGCTCATACACCGGCGAGGGAGGATATCTGAAGGTCAAGAAAGGCGCTCTGGTGGTCATGAAAGGAGAGCGCTCTGGTACTCTCTACAAGCTGATCGGCACTACCATCGTCGGCGACGCGGCGGTTTCTGAGACGACAGATGAGGATTCCTCTCTGCTGTGGCATGCCAGACTTGGCCACATGAGCGAGAGAGGACTGCTGGAGCTTCACAAGAAGGGCCTACTGAAAGGAGTCAAGACATGCAAGTTAGACTTCTGCGAGACCTGCGTTCTCGGGAAGCAGCACAGAGTGAAGTTCGTGACATCTACGCAGCGGAGCAAGCAGGCACTGAAATATATACACTCAGATGTTTGGGGGTCTGCCCCCGAGCCGTCTCTTGGCGGGGCCAGATACTTCGTGACTTTCATCGACGATTTTTCGAGAAAAGTCTGGATCTACTTTCTCAAGCACAAGTCCGATGTATTCGAGAAATTCAAAGTCTGGAAGACGGCAGTGGAAAAGCAGACCGGAAAAAGAGTCAAATATCTGAGATCTGATAACGGTGGCGAGTACACCTCAGCGGAGTTCCAGGAATACTGCAATCAGGAGGGCATAACTCGACACCTTACTATTCCTGGTACACCGCAGCAGAACGGCGTGGCAGAAAGGATGAACCCAACGTTGCTAGAAAGAGCTCGGTGCATGCGGTTATTTGCAGACCTACCAAGGTCCTTCTGGGCCGAGGCCATTAATATGGCATGCTATCTAGTGAATCGATCCCCATCGATGTCACTGAATCTGAAATCACCACAGGAAGTTTGGTTAGGCAGGCCGGTTGACTATTCTGACATCCACATCTTTGGTTGTCTTGTGTACACCCTTGTACAGGACTCTGAGAAGACGAAGCTGGATGCTAAGTCTAAACGGTGCATCTATCTGGGACGAAAGACCGACACGAAGGGGTTCAAACTGTGGAACCCGGACACAAAGAAGGTGGAGGTCAGGCGCGATGTGATCTTCGATGAGGCCTCTATGCTCAAGAAATCCGAGGCTCAGTCTAAAAAGGTGGAGGAGACTCCAGTCACACCCCTAGAGGTGGAACTGGAAGGGAGCGACCAAGCTGACGACCACGGTGATTCCTATGACCCAGAAAATGCTGATGCTGTGCAACCTACGGAAGCAGAGCCGTACTCTATTGCCAGAGAAAGGGCAAGGAGAGAGGTCAGACTGCCTCTCAGGGTACAAGACACGGTAGCATACGCTTTCCAGGTGATCTCCACAGATCCTGGATCCTATAAAGAAGCTGTAGAGAGTAGAGATAGTTCTCATTGGAAAGCAGCTATGGAAGAAGAGATGCAGTCCCTTCGTAAAAACCAGACCTGGGACTTGGTTCGTCTGCCCAAAGGGGAGAAGGCAATCAGTTCCAAATGGATATTCAGGAAGAAGGAATCTACATCCGGCAAAGACAAGTGGAGATACAAGGCCATATTCGTTGCCAAGGGGTTCGCGCAGAAGAAGGGTGTCGATTTTGATGAAATATTCTCACCTGTGGTAAAACACTGCTCCATACGGGTGCTTCTTGCGATGGTGGCAATGAACGACATGGAGCTAGAGCAGATGGACGTGAAAACGGCGTTTCTTCACGGCAACTTGGAAGAGGAGATCTACATCTTGCAGCCTGAAGGGTTTGTACAACCCGGTGACGAGAAGAAGGTGTGTAAACTAAGAATGTCCCTCTACGGTCTGAAGCAGGCTCCAAGAATGTGAAACAAGAGATTTGATACGTTCATGGTTTCACAAGGATTCAGCAGGAGCCAGTACGACAGCTGCGTCTACTACAAGTTTCTGGCAAACGACGACGTTCTGATTCTGATGCTATACGTCGACGACATGCTGATTGCGTGCAAGTCAGCTCAGGAGATCCAGTCTTTGAAGCAGAAACTACAAGCTGAGTTTGAAATGAAGGATCTGGGTCAAGCACAGAAGATCCTTGGCATGGAAATCAAGCGAGATAGGAAGCGGGGCATGCTTTGGCTTTCTCAGACAGGGTACACTCAGAAGGTTCTAGAGAAGTTCAATATGGCTTAATCTAAGCCCGTTTCAACCCCTCTCGGGCAACAGTTTAGATTATCGTCACAGCAGTGTCCAGACACAGAGGGAGAACGACAAAAGATGCTCGGGGTGCCGTACGCTAGTGCGGTAGGATGCTTGATGTACGCCATGATCTGTACGAGACGAGATATCGCTCAGGCTGTGAGCGTAGTCAGCAGATATATGGGGAATCCGGGACGACAACACTGGGAAGCAGTCAAGTGGATTCTAAGATATCTGAACGGAACGAAAAACGTCGGTTTGCTGTTTAAGAAGAGCGGAGTTTCTAGAGTTCTAGAGGGCTACGTTGATTCCGACTATGCGGGCAACCTCGACCGAAGAAGATCTACCTCCGGGTACATCTTCCTTTGTGGTGAGGGCCCCATCAGTTGAAAAGCCACTCTGCAGGACATTGTGTCTTTATCTACGACAGAGGCTGAGTACATTGCTGCAGTGGAAGCTGCGAAGGAAGCTATCTAGCTCAAAGGTCTCGCCAAAGAACTCAGGATTTCTCAGGAAGCGGTAAAGCTGCATTGTGACAGTCAGAGTGCGATTTGTCTGGCCAAAGACCCGGTCTATCATGCCAGGACAAAACACATTGATGTGCGCTACCACAAGTTGAGGGAGTTCGTTGCTGGCGGAGACATTCAGTTACTGAAGGTGCCCATGGAAAATAACATTGCGGACATGCTGACCAAACCAGTGATGGGAGTCAAGTTCAAGCACTGCCTTGACTTGGCTCATATTATTGCATGTTAATTTGGGTGACCCCAGGGAGAGGGGGTAGTTCGCCGAAGGGAGGATTCGGTTGCAGGTGGAGTCTGTCGCGTGAGGCGTCAATGTGGAGATTGTTAGATTGTGACACCTCATTTTCGTCTGGACCGTTATGATCGCGCCATGTCACCAATCCGTGGGAGGGGTTATTCCTAATCTAGGCTAATCGTTAATTTGGAAACTCATTATCTTTGAGGATCCCATTTCTTCAAGTTTTGGCAAGAGCCATTTATGGCCGGCTGGCTCTTTCCCATATTCGGCATGGCATGATGAATGGCTCCCCCTCTAATGGCTCCTCCTTCCTTATTAAGAGGGGAATCTTCAGCGTATATAAGAGGCTCAATCCCATGATTTAAGTAGAACCATCCGAATTCCCTCCTTCACCACCGTCCGAGAGCAAAGCGAGAGAGGAACAGGGGAGGAGCGGCGGCGGTGGCAGCAAGCACGCAGAGGCGGAGCAACGACAGTCTGGAGGTAGTTCCGGCCAAGGTTCTGTGCGTGCATTTGGTTGCTCAGGTCGAGCGGCACTCCGGCGGCGGCAGATTCGTTCCTATTATTGCGGCGCGGCGGCTCCAAGGTTCACAGGCGGGTGAACAGTGAAGATGATTAAAGTTAATTATTTTGTTACTTTTGTCTACTGCTATCATTGTAACAACTTCTGTAACTCCTCATATTATAGTGGAATATTTGTCGGCGCGCTCTCCCCGTGGATGTAGGAGCTCCTCTCCGAACCACGTAAAAATTGTTTGTCGTCTGTGTGTGTTTGAAGTCTCTTTTCAAATTTAATTTTGCGCAATTGTTTTGCTCATTTCATTTCCATTGTGCTACCGCGATACTCGATCCGATTGCATAACAGATCACAACCATCCAATTACTAACAGAAGTTACGCTAACCGAAAATATTTCACGCCCGAAACACCGTCACAAAAAATATAGCCCACAGATACATTATTATATTGTTTATTATTATTATTATTGCACATTTGCACACTACATTATTGTCACAAACCGAACCTTGATTGCAGCTCAACTGCTCAACGACTCAATCATAAGGCTGGGTATATTATTCTATACTCGGAAATTGCTCGAAAATCACTCGTATATTGAATTGAACCCAGCTACAATTTATCGAATATAATTTAAATCGATTCAATTTGATTCGAATCATATTTCAAGTCAATTTCGAACATGCCCTAAATCACTTATTCTAATCAATTCTTAAAATATTATGTACTTATTATTAACATAATATCATTTTAAAATTAAAAGCACTAAAGTCTAAACCCTAAGCTAAAATATTAAAGTCTTTAAAAACTTTATTTTCTCAATCTCGAGAAAACATAATTTAATTTCGATCCCGCTGAAATAAAAAAAGCTGCTCAATTTTGAGCCAACTCAATTTCATTTTGGACGGCTCAGAATCGCGTCACTCGATTCAAACTAATTTCGATTTCGAGCCAAATTTGACTTAGAAAAATTTGATTAATGAACCGAGTGAAATCAGACTTAAGAGTTTAGGTTGGTGCAGCTGTATTCATCTGCCATGTGCTTCCGGGAATAAAATTCATTTATTTCATAAAGCAAGAGATAAGGTTTAAGTCAATAATGTAGCACATGGAGATTCTTCCTTTTTTATGTTAATGGCTCAAAAGTTTTTTCTATATTTCAATTTTAATGGCACAAATAATATTGATTAAAGCAAAATCACATTTCTTTCATACAAAAGTTACATTATACTCAAGGCTCCATTTGGCACGGTGGTGGCGGTCGTAAACGCATGGGTTAAACCAGCATTCGTTAAGGATCACCTAACAAGCATTATCTGTTTAAATATAAAACTGGATGAAATTACTTAAGTGGGCGTTAACGAATGACAATTTAGCCCTCATGTTCACGACCGCCACCACCATGCCAAACGGAGCCTAAATGGACGATTGATAGTTGAATTTATATTAGCAGCCTTACAAATTCGCAGCCCGCAAACCCCGTCAAATTGATATTTGTTGGAAAGGTATGATACGAAATGCAGCACCGCGAATCAATTACTTGGCGGCATGTGTCAGTTAACGTTGTTGTTCCCTAAATCAAGCATGCTATGATTGAAAAGATGGGAGAAATCAATGGCACCTTTCTTCGCTATCGCACGCCTCGGCTTTAGCTCGTTCCATCTCAGATTCTATGGATGTGTCTGTTGAAGCCCTATCCCTTCCTACTCCATAGGAAAGAGTTGGAGGGTGGCTTTCCTATCCTTTTTGGATTATGATCCAAATAGCATAACTCGAATCACCAACCTAATATCCAAACTACTTCAGGACGGGATTCCACTCCAAACAAGTCTTTAGTTCATTCCGCAATATCGAACTGATCAAGAAGTGGTGGTTCAATAACTTCAGTAGTCGATTCGTGGTCGGCAACGGGTTGTGGTGGGCAGCAAGAGACTGACAGCCGGAGCTCCGCAGGCCGCGAACGTGCATATCAGGATGGCTTGCATGGGCAAAAAAAATAGAGCTATTTAGGTTTTATTATTAGTTTTAGGGGGCTACAAATATCGCTATAGGGTCTGCTAATATAAATTTTAAAAAAAAACAAGAGAGAAATATCACTTTCTAACCTAGGTATTGACCTTAACATCCTTTGCCCACATGCATTGCTCGCACACGACCAGAAGGGCAGTGGTGCACGAGACTGGAGGATGCAGGCTTGAGTTTCCTTCAGAGGATTTGCACAGGCCTCGACAACCAGTTGGACAGAATAAAGCTTTATCTTACTCAAGAATTATATTGTACATAGTTAAGCTAATGCTTCCCATAAATTCTCGTGCTAATTTTTTTTTTTTTCTTATATTAAAATTCCTAATTAACAGTCTATTTTGGCTCATTTATACACCCACTTCACATGTGCTACACCCAATTTAATAAATACGTGAAAAATAAAAATACCCCGACCCAAACTGCACGTTTAACCGATTTAGTTAGCCTAGTAGCCTAGTTATAATATTTTAAAATATTAAGACATTATAAAAATCTTCATGCAAGTATGCAACATCAAAAAAAAACATCCAATTGCAATTGATTGTTATATACAGTATTATATACACACACGCGCACGAGTGACAGTGCACGGGCCCCCCGTGCCCCGTGCAACCATACCCGGCCAGCGGCAGTGGGCTTCACCCGCCCCCAATGACGGGCGAAGCACCCGCCCCCAACGACGTGCAAAGCACCCGCCCCCGACGGTTCTTGAATTTTAAAAATATTATGTTTTTATAAATTTTTATTATCATTTTTTTATATAATAATTTTAATTATGTATAACAAAAATAAATAAATTAACTAAACTTTTATTTTTCAAATTAACAAAGTTTTAAAAAAACAAAACAATACAAATTTAAAAATAAGAAAATAAAATAATCAAAAATAAATTGAATTTTGTTACTGCCATGCTACGACATATAAAGAAACAGTAAATATTTAAAAATAAAAAAAATTAAAACAATAAAAATCATTCAATATTATTGTAATATAATTTAGCCCACATGATCAAAGTGGAGGGCAAGCGGTATAGATACATTATTTTCAAAAAATTTAAAAAAAATTTAAACACACGCGGGGCCACGCGATTTAGAGCTCCACCGCCGGCGAAGTTGTCAACGGCGTGCCCGGACACCGCCGACGAGTTCGCCGGACACCGGCGATCCCGCCGAGAGTTATTTGACAGCGAGCAGGCAAAAGGAAGCCCAACCATCTGCCACCCGACACTCCCGATCCCGCCCCACCTCTCCCGATCCTGCGCTGCCGCCGGAGGAAGAGTCGGCGGCCTACCAGGCCCCCACCGACGAGTTCGCCAGACTCCGACGAACCCGACGGGGGTTCTCCGACGACGAGCAGGCAGGGCCACAACCGGCTGTGGCCCTGCCGGCTCGCCACCGGAGAACCCCCGGCGGGTTCGCCGGAGTTCGGGGAACCCGCAGGTGTTGGTCTGGCAGGCCGCCAGTGGTTCCGCCGCCGGCGGAGGCCAAGGTACCAAATGTTTTGTTTACCCGCAGCACGTGTCGGGAGAAAGGGGGTGATGAGTGGCGGGCTGTGATAAGACAAACAGCTGTAATCTATTCGGAGGGACTCGGATGTTACAATGTGCAATTGCAACGATTATACGTACTTATATATATATATATATATATATATATATATATATATATATATATATATATATTGTTTTGAGGGGTAATTTTGGTCTTTATGTATTTTCCCTAACTTTTCCCTATAAATATAAAGGGGTTAGGGTTCTCTTTTGAGAGAGAGTTGAGTTGTGTGGAGTTGTATTGACCTCTTATTTTTCTCCCCACCGTTGATAGTGAACAGCCCCTCCCCGTGGATGTAGGCGCTTCTCGCCGAACCACGTAAATCGCATCGTGTTTATTGTGTGTGGTTGTGTGATTTTGTTTTTCCGCATCGTTTTCGCACAACAAGTGGTATCAGAGGGAGGTTAGCTGCGGTGCGAATTTTTGATTTGGAGGCGGCGTGGTTCTCGGTTTTTCAAACGGAGGAGGGCCGCTGCAATTTTTGGGATCTTCTCTTTAGTTTGGTGTGGGCGGTGTCGTAGATCCGGCCGCTTGTTTCGAAGGCGGCGGCACAGCTCTGCTCGTGCGTATATTTTTAGTTTCAGACAAGGAGGAAGGCGACACAAATTGACACAGGAATTGCCAATAGGAGTTTGCGGTCTGTCTTCTTCCTCTCTCAAAACTGGTGGTGCCAAACAGGGAGAAAGTGTTCAGTTTGTTTGCAGAAAGAGGCCCGCCGGCGATCTTACGGGAAAAAAAAATCGCTGTTTTTTTTATTTTTCTCATTCCACTGGGCACGGTGAAGAGAAGCCAAATTGAAAAAAAAATCAAGAGATATTTGTTTCCTTTTTTGAGCTGAGTGCTGATCAAGAAACAAATTTAAAATGGATTTTAGGAGTCTTTCCTTCTCTGGAGAGCAGTGTGGTAGCCAAC
Organism: Platanthera zijinensis; assembly: GCA_039513925.1. Lineage (NCBI taxonomy): Eukaryota > Viridiplantae > Streptophyta > Magnoliopsida > Asparagales > Orchidaceae > Platanthera > Platanthera zijinensis. The sequence continues at coordinate 12,825,404 of CM077081.1, read as the reverse complement.
AAGGAAAAAGATTGTTTTGAGGGTGCTCTCTCACCGGCAAAAATTGCAAGCATTAAAAAAAATTGAAGGTTTTGGCCTCTCGTTCCTTCGGCGACACAACATGAACAAATTGAAGCAAAAAAAAGGGGCCGCTACATCTTCATTGCAGAGGTGTTGGACGCGAGAAAATATTGGTTGCTTGCGAATTTTTGGCTGCGGAGGTTTTGGTTGAAATCGAAAGAGGTAACAAAATTTTTGTTTGTTTGTTTTGGATTAACTAACAAAAAATATTTTGTTGCATTGCGGTGTTTTGATTTCCGTGTTATTTTTGTTGTGATCAATCGGAAAAATGGGAGATTCCAATGTCGTTTCTTCATCCTCGGGAGCAGTAGAATCCACGATCCATCATACGGGTTTGCATCCGGTCAAAATTGATGTTACTAAGTTTGATGGAAAGGGCAACTTTGGCATGTGGCGGTGCGAGGTGATGGATGCATTGTGCTCTCTAAATTTGGAGGACGTTCTTGATGATGACAAATGTCCTGATGGGATGACTGAAAAAGTTTGGGTGAAGATGAATCGGAGTGCTTGCGGGTTGATCAGAAATTGTCTGACTCAGGAGATCAAATATGGAGTTATGTTGGAGACGTCTGCTGGAAACCTTTGGAGGACGCTGGAGAACAAATATCTCACGAAGAGCGTTGAGAATCGTCTCCACATGAAGCGTCGATTGTACTGGTTTCAGATGAGGCGTGGGGTATCGATTGATGAGCATTTGAATGAGTTCACGAAGCTATTAGCAGATCTGTTAAATTTGGACGAGGATGTTGGCGATGAAGATAAGACACTCCTTCTATTAAATTCGCTTCCAGATGAATATGAGAACTTCACGATGTCTCTCATTCATGGGAAGGAGGTCTTAAAGTATAGTGAAGTGTCTACGGCATTGTTGAATCACGAGTTCCGTCGAAGAGAAAAAGAGTCGTCGAAGGCGGAGTCGGCCGAAGCACTTGTGTCTCATCGAGGCAGATCTGAGAAAAAGAAGAACTGACACAAGAAGACTAATAACAGTACTCAGAAGCGTGGTAATTCACGTGGTCGCAGTCTTGGGCGCAATCAGTGCGCATTCTGTTTGGAGACGGGTCACTGGAAGAAGGATTGTCCCAAGTTAAAGGAGAAAAATAAGGGGCTTTCTTCAGAGGCGAAAGCCCATATTACCAAGGAGATTACCAGTGGTGGTGAGTCTGATGTGTTTCTTTCTGTTACCCCACAGTGTTTACTTACTGATGATGCATACTGGATTCTGGACACGGGTGCTACCTATCACATTTGTCCCAATCGGGAGTGGTTCTGTACTTACAAGTCTTTGGATACTGGTGCTGTTGCTATGGACAATGATCAGACTTGTCGTACTATTGATGTTGGGAGTATTCTTGTTCGGATGCATGATGGAGCAGTGAGAGAGTTGACAGAGGTCAGACATGTTCCGGATATCAAGAAGAATTTGCTGTCTGTTGGGGCTTTAGAAGCCAAAGGCTACAAGGTAGTGATCGAGGCAGGAGTTCTAAAGATTAGTCGCGGAGCTTTGGTTTTCATGAGAGGAGTTCGATACCACAATTTATATTATCTTCAGGGGAGTACAGTTACTGGGACTGTGGCTGTGGCTGATGATTCCATGGATGTCAGTACTTTATGGCATATGAGATTGGCTCATGCTGGAGAGGCTTCCCTCCAGGCTTTATCAAGACAAGGATTGATTAAGGGAGCGAAAAGCTGCAAATTGGATTTCTGTGAGCATTGCGTGATTGGCAAGAAGACGCGAGTATCTTTTGGCACTGCTGTCCACAGTACAAAAGGTATTTTAGATTATGTTCACACAGATGTTTGGGGCCCGACGAAAACGAAATCTTTTACGGGGCGACAATACTTTGTTTCCTTTATTGATGATTATTCCAGATATGTTTGGGTGTACACCATGAAGAATAAAAGCGAAGTTCTGGAGATATTTGTGACTTGGAAGAAGTGGATTGAGAACCAGACTGGCAAAAAGATTCGATGTATCAGATCAGACAATGGAGGCGAATATATATCGAAAGCGTTCTTGCAAGAGTGCCAGAGATCAGGTATAGAGCATCATTTCACAGTCAGGGAGACACCACAGCAGAACGGGGTGGCAGAGCGCATGAACCGGACTTTGGTGGAGAAGGTTCGATGCATGTTGTCTAATGCTGGGTTAGGCAGGATTTTTTGGGCTGATGCCATTGATTATGCTTGTCACTTGGTGAACCGTCTGCCTTCTGCAGCTATTGGGAAGAAGACACCAAAAGAGATATGGTCGGGGCATCCTGCTAGAGATTACGTGCATATGAAAGTATTTGGGTGTCCAGCTTACTATCACGTGAAGAATGATAAGTTGGAACCACGGGCAAAGAAAGCAATCTTCATTGGCTTCAGGCGTGGAGTCAAAGGCTACAAACTATATGATTAGTCAGAGAGAAAGATTGTTATTAGCAGAGATGTTACATTTGACGAGGCGAGTTTACTAAAACCTCGGGACTCAGAGCAGGTGGAGAGTTCAAAGCCGATCACTACTACTGATCAGAAGGAGTTTGATGTGACTCCATTTATTCCACCAGTTTCTCACACTCCTGATGAGGTATATGATGAGACTACTGATGAGGTACCAGATACTGATGATCAGGAGGTGGAGGAAGTTGAGGCAGAGAGTCAAGTTCAGGATTCTATTGCCCGAAGCCGGATCAGGAGGCAAAACGTCCCGAAGCCAGCTTGGTTGAGGGATCACATTGCATTTGCACTTTCAGCATCTGAGGCTGAAATCCCTTGTCACTTCAAAGAGGCTGTAGAGAGTCCTGAAGCAGTTTTTTGGAGGGATGCGATGGATGAAGAGATGACTTCTCTAAAGAAAAATGCTACATGGAGATTAGTGAAGTTACCTCCAGGTAGAAAAGCAATTGGGTGCAAATGGGTGTATGCGAAGAAAGAAGGATCTCATAGAGCTGTTGATGTACGTTACAAGGCAAGATTGGTGGCCAAAGGTTTTGCTCAACGTGAAGGTATTGATTATGACGAGGTGTTTTCCCCAGTTGTCAAACATCCGTCGATCCGTGTTCTCTTGGCCTTAGTAGCGCAGTATGGTCTGATTTTGGAGCAGCTTGATGTGAAGACTGCATTTTTGCACGGAGATTTGCAAGAGGAGATCTATATGAAGCAGCCACCTGGATATGAGGCTCAGAGTGACTTGGTATGTAAATTGGACAAGTCACTTTATGGTTTGAAGCAGTCACCGAGACAATGGTATAGAAAGTTCGATCAGTTTATGCTGGGACAGAAGTACACACGGAGTCAGTATGATCACTGTGCATATTTCAAGAGATTAGCTACTGGTGAGTTCATCTACCTTCTACTGTATGTTGATGATATGTTGATTGCCGCTTCAAGTCAGTCAGAGATTGATAGAATGAAGAGGCAGCTCTCAAAGCAGTTTGAGATGAAGGAGTTAGGCGAGGCTCGCAAAATTCTCGGGATGGAAATCTGCAGGGACAAGAACGCTGGAAAGGTTTGGCTCTCTCAAAGAGCATATATTGAGAAGGTGCTGAAGAGGTTTGGGATTGATGACACTACTAAGGCAGTGACTCTACCATTGGCAGCGCATTTTCAATTGAGTGCTGACCTGTGTCCTAAAGACAACCAAGAGAGAAAGGGAATGCAGCTAGTTCCGTATGCCAGTGCAGTGGGCAGTTTGATGTATCTCATGGTTTGTACAAGGCCAGATATTGCACAAGCTGTTGGTGTGGTGAGCAGGTTCATGCATGATCCCAGTCAGGGTCATTGGCAGGCAGTTAAGTGGATTCTGAGGTATCTCAAGGGTACAGTTGATGTTGGTTTAGTGTACGAGAGGCAGCAGTCCAGTGTTGGGTTGTGTATGGGCTACACCGATTCAGACTATGCAGGTGATATAGATAGGCGCAGGTCTACGACCGGATACTTATTTACATTGGCAGGAGGTCCAGTGAGTTGGAGGTCGACTCTGCAGTCGACAGTGGCTTTATCTACAACAGAGGCTGAATACATGGCAGTGACAGAAGCTGTGAAGGAGGCCATCTGGATGCACGGCCTACTAGATGATCTAGGTGTTGAGTATATGGCTTTAACTGTCTTTTGTGACAGTCAAAGCGCGATTTTCTTGACGACCAATCCAGTGCATCATGCTCGTACCAAACACATTGATGTCAGGTACCATTTTGTTCGAGACTTGATCGAGACAGGCGAGGTTCTTTTGAAGAAAATTGATACAAAGGAGAATCCAGCCGACATGCTCACGAAGGTGCTTTCAGTCCAGAAGTTCACATATTGCAAAGGATTGGTGAACGTTCAAGCTCAGAGGTGAGTGCCTTGAGAGGCACTTTTGAAGAACTACGCGTGGCTTGATCCCATGGGAGGGGGTACGTAGGCAGCCATCTTGGCGCAGCCGCAATTTAGTGTTGTTGTTTATTGTGTCATCTCATATTTGTTTGTGTCAAATAAGAGATGAGGTGGAGATTGTTGTTTTGAGGGGTAATTTTGGTCTTTATGTATTTTCCCTAACTTTTCCCTATAAACATAAAGGGGTTAGGGTTCTCTTTTGAGAGAGAGTTGAGTTGTGTGGAGTTGTATTGGCCTCTTATTTTTCTCCCCACCGTTGATAGTGAAGAGCCCCTCCCCGTGGATGTAGGCGTTTCTCGCCGAACCACGTAAATCGCATCGTGTTTATTGTGTGTAGTTGTGTGATTTTGTTTTTCCGCATCATTTTCGCACAACAATATATATATATAAGAATGAATGAAAGATCAACTGCTCTGCTCAGGATTCTCCTTTTTCAATAAAAATTTTAAAAAGAAAAGAAATCAAATGAGCCGTTGTTGAGAGTCCCTTGATTTTAATCAATATACATTCTTTTTGATGTAACCACCATGGCAGGTTCAGATTATATCAGCAGTTAGGCTGCTGAGAGTAGGATTATATTCATAAAGGCTGGTAAAACCTATAAATAGGACACTTGGGATGAGTCTCTTTTCCCCTTTTATTGTCGTTCTCCTTCAAAAGACCTGTTTGGGAGTGCGATGATAATTGTGAACGTAGTTAGAGTTTGGGAAAGTGTGGTTATAAATACTACTTTCTCAAAATGACATTTTAAGCAAAACGAACACCACAATCATGCTGGTGTTATCAAACATTTGCGCCGACGTGAAATGCCCAAACCACAAAAAGCAAAAATTTAGATCAAAACATTATTACGCATTTACTGCCGCGATTTCACATTGTCAACACTAAACTGTCCCAAACAAAGCTTAATAAGGCTGCGTTTGGTCCGGCTTATCGCAACTTATTTGCTCCGGCGAGTTTCAACAAAATCGTCATTGTCATAGAATGTATGTTTGGTATGACAAATGTTACTACAGTTATAAAAAAAAGAAACTAGTTTGGAACTAGAACGAACAACCGGCACTTACCATGCAACGGCCTGGCCCGTAAGCTCAGAGGCTGCCGCACCCGCTATGGGCTGCACAGCATGGCCGTAAACCAGCGCCGCTACAGGACAGTAGCCCGATACACCCTTGATCAGAACTAAAGGAGGACAAACACTAACGCCTGATGTTACCTTGCTCTGGGAGATCATGGAATGACGTTATGCTTCTTACTTGTGTCTATGATATGAATGAATGAATGTGTAGATTTCGTTTCAAATCATGAGTGTGCATATGTCATCATGCAGATCTTTAACTTGACACGTGTGCTTATGCGATGATTTTCTATGGATATTGTGCTATGTATTCTAAGAAAAATGCTTTAGTGCATGCTATGAGCGGCGTACACATACAATATTATGCATCTCATACTACATAATATTGTATGTAACGAAGAAAATTAAACGTGCTAATGCGCATCCATGTGATGGTGGTTATGCATCCCATACTACATAACCGTCACATATTGCCTCCTATGGTGTATCCATATACAAACACATATTATGCATCTCATACTACATAATATGCCCCGTATACTTATTTTCATGCTATGAGTGTAGTGTTCATGCTTCCGTCAAGATCTATTGATGACATATCAGTGTGTATGCAATGAAATGCTACTACCAGGATTTTGCTCGGGGCAAAGTTGTTCGACTGACTTGCCAAACCAACCGACTCTTTGCAAAACCTTCCTCTGATACCAACTGTCACAACCCGCATTTTCTCCGGAAGAACAAGTATCAAAGTATGAGAAAACGCGCATCGTGATGCCACGTCAGGCAGGGGACAACTGCTGACGCTTAGGCAAACTGAAACTATTACTATAAAAACATTCATAAGTTTAATGGTTGGAAAGCTATTTATATTTATAAGGGACGTATACCTCGGCCCAGTGATTCATTAGCCCACTTAGAAGAAAGCATAATTTATGCTGCGGAAAATACCTTGATTCAATTAGATTAACATTCTACATGAGTACAAACGTCCACGAAGGACATCCCATGGTATGCAAGGTTCTAGATTTAGTATAAGTAAGGAAATACCTTTTACGCTAGTTGTAGAGTACTTCTTTTAAATTTAAAGACATGAGGTGTATGTAATGCTATTAGTAAGGTTTAATACTCAAAATAACTAACATGCATCCTACCATAAAACGTTCCCAAGAGACAAGTAACAGCTCCAAATTGGATAACCAAACAACATGGAAGAGTAAACAGTAGTCTGAGAAAAACAACCACCGAAGGGCGCCAACAAACTGACACGAACCCCTCGGTGTACACAAAAGTCTGAGTCAACAAAGCAACTAACAATCTCACCTAAAGTGAGAGAAACACTCCTGCAAAATTGTCAACCAAAATGCAGCTCCAACTAGCTGCTCGGACGGCGACAACCTGGACCTGAGGCATTCAAAGACAGAATACCTCAGCACAAATGAAACAATGCAGGTGGCAAAAAGAGATAAAAGCTCAAAGTTAATAAAAGATCGACAAACAGGGAAGAATCAACCCTCAGCAAACAAGCTGTCAAACTCTGCAATAAGTCAGTAAATGAACGAAATTATAGCAAACAAAACATCAACAAAAGCTGAAGAAAAAATGCACCAAGTGCCATAAGGAAACAACCCGCTTCGGCTCAACCTGCTGAAGCAAAGCAAGAAATGGCTAACCAGCCAACATCCATCACGAGGATAGGAGTAATAGCCCAAGGATCAATGTAAGAAAATCATTAACACTTAGTGATCCTCGTCTCGGAGGAGTGGGTGACTTCAAAGGCATTTAATTTGCTTGTAACGACCTGACAAGCTAAGTGGCACAGCGTCGCCCGGCCCACTATCAACCCATGGAGGACCCATGACGCTCTAGTGGTGTAGCCGGAATCTACAAGACCTGTCACGGAAACCAACACCCACAGAACACATAACAAAGACCTTGGCATCACTGCGTGCTAGCAAGGCGATACAACTGACAGTTCCATCCGCATTAACTTCTATCAACGTCTCCTGGTCACACTTTCCAAGGATTGGGGTCAACAACCCAAAACAGACCCCCAAGGACCTCACTCAGCGAAAACAAGGAACGACGGACAATTCCTTCGGAATTTGTCGAGTATCACCATTGATACTCGACGGATTCGTCGAGTATTATCGACGAAGCCGAAGGGAGTCGTCGAGCATCGCCGCGATACTCGACGATTTTCCCTAAATTCGTCGAGTATCATGACAATACTCGACGATTTTGCCTGGGATTCTCGACGATTTTGCACGGCGATTTTGCCTGGGCTCCTTAGAGAGCAAGCTTTCACTATTCTCCAATTCTCTAGTGCTTTCTGAGGAGCTCCTAACCCAGCTTTTGGCTTTGGAGGGGAACCTCTCAGAGATCTTCCGGGTAAGAGGTGGGACCTCCCTGCTGAGGCTTTGGATCAGTTCTAGGTCCTTTACTACCAGTCGAGGGGCGAGGCTTGAGAGAAGTAGGTGTTAGTTGCACCCCTATTTTCGAACTTTTGTTGAGGTCAATTTTGTCTTCCATAGTTCTGGTGCAGTGAGCGTGGAAAGCAGTCGATACAGGAAAGCCTTGAGTTTGGTCCCATAGCTGGAGGTGAAGGTGAAGGATCTGGCTCAGGAGATTCCCCCACCCGGAGAGAGGAGGCAACAAGGAAGATGCTAGAAGACTTCAAGCGATAGGTCCTCCAGACCATCAGCCTGACCTTATCAGCGAGGAGCGAGTGGGAGACCCCTTAGGTTCCAGTGGAGGCGGTCCTTCTCTTGGGCAAGAACGCCCCAGATTATGGTATGACAATGACATTTTTGTCCAACCTCACCGGAGCAAAGAAGACGCGATAAGCCGCGTCAAACACAGCCTAAGTCTCTATCACTGCCTCTAAGCTCATTTCATCCAAGGCTCTAACCCTAATTCCGCTCGCATCCCCATCTTCACTCTCCAAAATTCCTCTACTTTCTCCCTCAGACCCAAAAATGACATCATCTAAAGATTAAGCATGCGTTTGGCGCGGCTTATTTGCTTCGGTGAGGTTGGACAAAAACGTTATTGTCATAGAATGTATGTTTGATATGACAAATGTTACTACTGTTATCAAAAAAAAGAAACTTGTTTGGGACATAAGATTTTGATATGATAATGACGTTTTTGTCGAACCTCACCGGAGCAAATAAGCCGCGCCAAACGCAACATAAGGCAATAGACAAGATATATAATCAGAGTAATGCTCTAGTATAAAGATCATAAATTTAACAGAAGGGGTCACCTACCTTGGAGGAGGGAACTGGGGAACTGATCAAAGACTTGATGGATGCCACAGGGCACACAAAAGAAATGGTCCTCATCTAAACAGAAGATGGACCACAAATTTATTTTTTTCCTGCAAGAATTTGGACAGTATTATTCCTAGAAACATATATGCATCTATAACTTCAAGGCTCCTTCCACCCACATGGCCTTTGGCCCCATTAATAAATCTTTACCTTACAGCACCTTTCCTCTAATAACTCAGCAGAACCATCTCTTCCACACACAGCCAGCCTGTCTGTCAACAAAAAAACAGAAAAAAGAGCTCATTTATTAGTGAAGAGCTGCCAGACGTGCTCGAGAGAGCAGATTGTGTTAAAAGCTGCTGCTGCTAATTAAATAATCTGATTTTTTGTGAATGCCAGAAATGCGGATAATGGAGGAGGGTTATTTACTGCCTACCGGGACCTCCCCTTGAAGGTTGCATAATTAAAGCCTACACCCCTCTAACTTTCGATATTACAAAAACCTTCCCTCATTAAATTTTTTGGTCCGCATCCCGGACAAAGAGCATCGTCTGGGTCTTGGCTGATTCTGACGCGTGACTTTTAAAAATTTGGCTGATCTGATGCGTGCCTTTTAAAATAACTTCTTTATATGCATATTATATTACATATGTAAGTAGCTGAGAGAGATAGAAATATACAAAAAAAATAATTCAGAGATTACCTTTTTATCCTGGATATTACAAAAAATAGCAAATACATTAAAATTTTAACTAAAAGAATATTCATTTCAGTCAAAAAAAAAAATTTTAAACTCAGATATTAACTGAAGGAATCGCCAAGATATGTGAGATTAATATGCAATCAATGTTCTGTTACAGACATTTCATGTTTTTAATCGATTAAATACACTATAATACAACTAAAATTTCTAAGTTAAGCCTATAATTGCTTTGATATACTATAATACAATTCTGAGATACAACTATTTCAATCTCAGATACAATTAAAATCTCTAAATAAATACTATAATCGCTCAGATACATTATAATACAATTTTCAGATACAAATTTATTCAACTCAGAAACAACTAAAATCTCTAAGCCATGACTAAAATCCCTCAGATACAACTAGTACAATCTCGGAGAGAGAAAAACTATCTAAGATACAATAAAATTCTCTCAGTCACAACTAGAACTACAAAGATATTATCTCATAAACAAAGTTAAAAATATCTGAGAAGTTCTATTTTTCTCTCAAATATTACAGAAAATAGTTGGCATAGAGAGATTTTCAAAAAAAAAATGAAAAAAAAAATACAATCTCGTATTATTGAAGTTAAAAATATATTATCTCATTTTTTTTCCCACAATATCTGAGATACCATTATAATTTCTCAATATTTGTTTTTAATATCTGAGATAAAAGTATAATCGTTCAACCATTTACACGAGTAATATATATGCATACATATTTTAACAGCCGGCATAGAAAGATTTCGCAAGAAAAAAAACAAAATAAGAACAAAAAAACAGCCACGCGTCAGAATCAAGATGGCCCCGGACGATGATCTTCGTCCGGGGCCCGGACCAAAAAATTTCGCCTCAATGAGGGGGGTAATTGTAATTTTGAAAGTTAGAGGGGTGGAAACTGTAATTAAGCAAGGTTCGAGGGGAGGTCCCAGTAAATAACCCTAATGAAAGAAAATGAAAAGTAGATAAATATTGTCCCCCAAAATTTAGTATTTTGATTGTCTTCAAACTTCGATTGGAAGAGAGTTTTCCTATGCTAATAATTATGTAAAAAAAAATTATTTAAAAAAACATAAATACTATTAATATATTAATTATTTTTGCATATAACTTATTAAAAATGAAAGAATGCTCCTTAAACTCAGTGTGGTGGCTTACAAATAATGAAAGGTATTTAATAAAAAAATATCATAATGAGAACTAAATTATAATGTAAAACTATATTTTACAACAAAAAAAGAATCAAGATTTATTATAAGGTGTTGTACAAAGGGTATAGATCTGAAGAAATATTTATGAATAGTTTATACTTTAATTATGGCGCTTTCTATAAAATAAGGCTTTATTACAACAAAAAATTTCTGCTTTTGCCAGAACTCGGGCTATTGTTATTAAAAAAAGTAATCATGCAAAAAAGACCTTAAAAGAAAATACCTACAACTGCTTTGTAAAAAAGTCTAAACAAACAGAGCCCAAGCGGCTCTAAAAGAATATACTTTATTGGTTCCTTCTAGTTATTGCCCAAAAAAACAACGTGACAGGTCATCCATGGCGAGAAGAGTAGCAGTTTGGCTAGAAGAAGGGCAAAATGCATATATAAATTGCTGCAGTAATAAGCATTAATTGTCACCACAGAAGAAGGAAGCATAGAGATCCAAACCTCTCATGAAAGGCTTACCAGATGGGAAAGGCAAGCAAATGGCTCAAAAGCTTGTTGAAGGGCAGCAAGGACAAGGAGAAGGATCGGACGAAGGAGAAGATGAGGTGGAGCTTCCGAATTTCAGTGGGATCAGCAAAAAACTCAAATTCTATGGTGCCAAATGTGAGCGAGTCCAAGATTGATCAAAAGACACACGCCATGGCTGTAGCAGTGGCTGCCGCGGCAGCGGCGGATGCCGCTGTGGCGGCAGCGGAAGCTGCAGCAGATGTGGTGCGTCTCACAACCATCAGAAACAGCGGAATGACGAGGGCAGTCAAAGAGGCTGCTGCCATAAAAATCCAGTCTTTTTTCCGATCTTACCTGGTACTCCCCTTCATCACCTGTCAACAAAAATTAAGAAAATTCCATTATTATTACCACAGAGATTTATTCCTTGACTCTATATGGGCAACAGTACTGTTAAAATTTGAACATAATGAAGTAAAGATACTTAGAAAACCAAGGAAATGAGGATAATTTATGAGAGAATTAATCATGTGGCCATTACTTGTCTTCTACAGGCAAGGAAAGCTTTAGGTGCATTGAAAGGATTAGTAAAATTGCAAGCATTGGTGAGAGGGAATTTGGTGAGAAAACAGGTAACTGAAACCCTAAGATGCATGCAAGCACTGTTCAATGCTCAAACCAGAGCTCCCACAAAAAGAATTCAATGCGTTGAAGAATCGCAAGCAACAAGGCAGCATAATTACAGCAGATTGCCACGGGATTCACTGTTCCGACAATCATTCGTAAGTCAAATTTATTTTGTCATGAAGAACTCATGCCAAAATTTTTTTCCCTTTTTGCTCTGAAATTTGCACGCTTTCTAGATAGAATCTCTGTTGAAGATGTCAAAAAGCAAAAGCATAACAAATTTTTCTCTTACAAAAATTTCATCTTCGGTAGAGACTTATTCCAACAAAGAGAAAAACTTTGATGTAAAAATAAATTAACCATCCTTGTGGAATATTCAGTTAAACTTCTATGGGGAACTCCCCGTGTAAAGTCTGTGACCTCAGGCCCCTCCACACCTGGATTTGAGTTATATAAACTAAACTGGGTATAACTACTGCTACACATACTCCACACCATACCATGAAAAAATAAGCCAAAATGAAGTTTACCACTGAGCACCTGCTCAATCGCCCAAATCATAAAGAAAACAGCCTCTTTATTTCGTGAAACATACTCTTCTTGATGCAGGAAATGAACAGGGACGATGAAGAATATGTCAGAATTGTTGAGATGGATCTTGGTGAGACAAGCAGCTATTCAAAGGGCAGAAGAAGTTATTTCATGGAACAAACAGAGAAGGCTAATCAAAGGTTCTCAACAAACAATAGTGTTTCCTATACACCTACCAAAACTGACCTCCAATCCCAATTCTCGCCTGCTCCTTTGACCTTAACTGACGTGAACACTATGTGTCTGAGAACATACAGCAGCCATTTTGAGAACTCCTTTGCTACAGCACAAAGCAGTCCTCACCTCTCCGCCATGTCCATGCCAGCACATAATTTTTTAGACCATCCAACTCACCCCAATTACATGGCCAACACAGAATCTTCCAGAGCTAAGAAGCGGTCGCAAAGTGCCCCGAGGCAAAGGCTCGATATATACGAGCGGCAACCAAGCAGGAGGCGGCCATCCGTGGAAGGGAGGAACATTCCAAGGGGAGTTAGGATGCAAAGATCCTCTTCTCATGTTGGTTTGGCAGACAATAAATATCAATATCCATGGCCAATGAAGCTTGATAGTTCTAACATGTCCCTTAAAGGCAGTGAATGTGGTTCAACAAGTACTATACTGACCAATACAAATAATCAGTGGTAAGGAAGAAACAATCACTGAAATTTTGCTGTCGAGGATCCTTGCGGAATAATTACTGACAAGTTCTTCTGACAGAAATAGCAGCAATAATTGCATCAAAGAGTTTGATAAACCTTATCAGCTGAAGAAATTTCAGGAATCGATATGTTGATTTTGAGATTTTCCATCTATCATAATATCTATGTTTGTATTTTAATAAATTTTGAAGAGCAATCAGGAGAAAACAAATGGTGATTACTTATGATGTTGATTTACTTCTGACTGGTTGTCCTTTTTGAGTTAATTGTATCATGCCAATACGATCATTGATATCAGTGCCTCCGAGACTGTGTTCCACTTCCACCATAGTACTTCTTTGTAGTCTCGCGTGAAAATTCTGCAAATGTCATCCCACGTCTCAATCGAGAGGACAAATGAGAGATATTTTTGGAGATTTCTTGGAACAAATGGTGCGGGTCTCCGGATCCAATCATGTGAGCATCGAGTGCTGCATCGTTGGTAGTGAATACCTCATCACCTTTCGCTTCTGCATCCACAAGATAGCTAGGAAAGGGAAGCGTTTTATTCCAAGACGGTTGAAGGAACACGACAAAGGTCTCCCTACTTAGACCTTCAATCTCTAAAGGTCTGCGAACAGAATGAAGTGCCGACCGAAGCTTCCCATCTGATAGAATATCGGCTGATTCTCCTACCTGAATGAGGAAGCTTTCTGGTGATGTTTTCACCAAAAGAACCCTACCAGAATTAGAGTCAAATAATTGCAAGTATGTATGCTCATTCGGAGTTGAACAGTCTTTCACACAAAAAGAATCATTCATCAACATGAATAAAGGAGAAGTTAAGACAGTAAAAATCCCATAGTCGTAGTGCCATTGTTGCCACAGATTTGAAAAATGCTTACTCGAACAACTTACTTCTTTGCCATCTGATGAAGAGAAATCATTCAAATTTGTTAGTAAATTTGAAAGAGTTGAAGTAGTTGGTGTTGACTTTGATGTTGACTTTTTGGTTCTCTTGTTCTCTTCCTTTAGAAGGAGTCTATCCAGAGAAGAATGATAGTGAATTAGGCGCCCTTTGGCGGTTCCAGCATCCAATATAGTTTGCCCTAGTTCACTACCACCAATCATTTTATCACATACATGTGCTAATCGAAGCCCTAGTTCTATCATGCAGAGGCCTAGTTCTTTGAAAATGTTCCCAATCAACCGTTGTTCATGACCATCTTCATTTCCATTGTTAAAGAGGGATGGTATTGATTCCAAGTACGAAAACTGCTCGTATTTCAACTGCATAGCAAATGAAGAGACAGATCTATCCAAGTTCTTTAGGGGCACGTCACTGCCCAAGCCATTCTCCTGCAAATTACATGATCATTAGTTACAAAGCAGCAAGACTAGAACTCAGAGTTTATCAACCCAAAGATCGAAACGGTATTCTGTTTTGGATAAAGCTCACATGTCTCTGATGATGATCGAATCAAGCCAAACAAGCTGAGTCATGAACAAAATTGAAATCCAACCTTTTGATCAGAACGCGGGATGATTAGAGATTGGCACAAACTATTAATATTTTTTTTCTTAGATATTTTTTCTTTCTTTTATGTATAAAAATATACGTATACACACAAATGTATATAAACATATGAAGAAGCTTAAACAATATTTTAAAAAAATTATTGATTTAAAGCAAAGTCAAAATCTACTCGAGCTGATTCTAGTTGAACTTTGTGAATCGGTTTAATCCACGAGCAAATTTCAAGCAGGGTATACATAAACTCGAATTGGTTTGCAATCAAACTCTTCCCTAAAAGATGAAATGAAGAATCAATGTTGATGTAGCGAACATGAACACATGCTTAGTCCCAGAGATAAGAACGACCTTTTGTCATCTTTGATGAAAATACAACTGAAAGAAAAATTGGTGCATTACAGACAAAGACTGCTAAAAGAACCCCCTCTCAACTAATACGGTGGAAAAATTGAGGTTGGACTTCATCCCTCAACTCTTAGCCTCTGGGTTGACTCTTGAAGGGTTCAAAGATATGGATTGATTAAAGTGCCGCCTCAAGTTCACTGTTGTAAAGTTTATATTGATGAGATGTGTTACTGGCCTGCCGTAGAACGATGGTATAGTCGCCGAAGAGTGGTCGGAGGCGGAGATGACGGCGCCAAGGGATACATCGGATATGACGGTGCCCAAGGACATAGCGGAGCCGGAACCGTGGCTACCAAGATAGGGGGGGGGGGGGGGGGGGGTCTCAAAGAAAAAAAGAGAGAACTACCACAATCTCATAAAGCGGACAAGGAAATAGAATTGATTCTTCGCATTCTTTCTACTAGCCCAAGGGGCCTTAAATAAGAGATACAAGGGCATAGATGTTATTAAGTCCCCTGGCGACAAATACAAATACAACGACACAACATAACGGCACGATATCGAC
This sequence comes from Platanthera zijinensis, assembly GCA_039513925.1. Lineage (NCBI taxonomy): Eukaryota > Viridiplantae > Streptophyta > Magnoliopsida > Asparagales > Orchidaceae > Platanthera > Platanthera zijinensis. Next base: position 12,809,932 of record CM077081.1, on the reverse strand, counting down.
ACAATCATAAAAATACAACATAATAAGGGCACAACAAAATAATTGGGCATGAAGCCAATAACATCTTTCTCGCCATGCAAAAAGAGCTTTACCTAGAGCTAAAAGGAGACCAATGTCAGTAACAATTTCACCTGATTCCCTCATCATCAGCATCTTCCACATGCAGATAAAAAAGTCTTGCATCGATGTCCACGAGTATATTGTTCATCGCAGTTATAGCATAACCCGTGTGCGCGTCAGTCAAACACATCCCTTTTGAGTCCATGTGCCTGCGGTGAAGTAGGCCTCTTGAACCATCTGAAGTCGACATGCGCACAATCCATCTAAACTCAAAGCAGTCACCAATTCCCTGTGAGCATCAAATTTGACATCCAAGCACAACCATTCTTGAAGCCTGACTGTAAAGATGGTGACCTGCATCTCAAAGGTATCATGACATGATCCAAAAGAATCTTAAACTGTTTCAGATAACCATCAATAGACCATGTCTTATGTAATGTAGCGAGGGCCCCAAGGAGTTGCAGATTTGCTGCGAATCGATGGGCCCAAGCGAAGGTTGCAGACCCTCTTAAAGTCACTCTAGATCAATCCAAGATTGTCAGCATGTAAATGGGTAAACCATACAAGAGCAATTTCAAAGATGTGGAAGGTGTCCAAACTTATCCATTCTGTCAGAGGTGTCTGCAAATGACTAAAAAGTTGTTCGCATCTAGTGAGCCAACCTAAGTGATCATCCTTGTCATGGTAAGTTGGAATAGCCAACTTGGTGTAACGGGGCACAATATTGAATTCATGTAGTATCATGGTCGGGGATCAAGGTGAATGAGTGGCGAAGGTGGCGAAAAACTGTTGCAAGCTTGATCTTGTGCGGGAGTAATGGACACTGGCAGAGTGGAAGTGAGATCATCGAGGCCCTTGAAGAAGGCATCAAAGCTCTTTTGATGACGTTCCTCGACAGCAGTGTGATGTAGCATCAGAGTTTGCATCATGGCCAAAATTTGGCTCAACTGATCTGAAGAGTCACCTATGTCGTGCGAGGAAAGAAATGAAGCAAGTTGCGTGTCAGCTTGTTTTTGGTGGGGGCAAGAGGAATGGATGTGCTCGAACATGGTGTGTCATGTGAATTGCGATGTTTCCGTATGTTTACGCGAAATAACACTTTCGCAAATCCAATTGGCCCTTGAATTAATTAATGTGAATCTATGTTACTAAAGGCGCGTCTAAGGCTCTAAGCTCACCGGGCTCAGAGATTTGCGCCTCTGTGCGCTTTATTTGCGCCTTTAGAATATAAAAGACGTGCATGCGTGGGATTTTTGTTGTAAATTTTTTTCTTCAAAAATTAAGAAAAAAATGTAAAAACTCAATAATTTTTACCGATTTAGTGTTAGTGAAAGATAATTGTGCGTTGAGACTTAGATATGATGTAAGTGACCACATTCTATTTTTTAAGAGATATAAATGATAGTAATGAATAATTAATTAGTAGACTAGATGAAAAATTTGATCGAGAAGCTAAAATAATGTTTGATGCTAATTATTTTTATTGTAACGACCCTAGCCGATCCAACGTGGCAGTGCCACGGCTCCGCTCTAGGCGTCGCTACCGGGCTGCAGCCCAAGCACCCCAACCCCTCTCCCTCCACAGGCGGGTTGTTGGTGGCCACAGCCTCCCTTTGATGAGCGAACTCGACAGTTAAGTTGGGCCGTACGGGGACTTCCCAGGAGGTCACCCATCCCAGTACTACTCTCGCCCAAGCATGCGCCTGCACCTTGAGACTTGCGTCTAGGCTCTAAGACCCCTTTGCATCTTGCGGCTTTAATAACTAAGTGTGTATATGAATTGAATTTGTGTGTGTGAGAGAGAGAGAGAATGTATGTGTGTGTATGTGTATGTGTGTGTGTATGGTTGTAAGTGTGTGTGTGTGTGTGTGTATGGTTGTACGTGTGTGTGTGTGTATGGTTGTACGTGTGTGTGTGTGAATATGAATGTGTATGTCTATGTATGTGCATGTGTGTGTATGTCTATGTATGTGTATGGTTGTAAGTGTGTATGTGTGTTTGTGTGTGAGGTGTATGTGTGTATATGAATTGAATTTGTATGTGTGTGCGTGTGTATGTCTTTGTTTAAATGATCCATTTTATTTTGTAAATGGGTCCGATTAATGAGTTACATAGAAAGAGAAGCTTATTGAGAAAGAGAGCTATTGTAGACGCATTACTGGAGCTGTCGTAGTTATGATGCAACGTGGCTCACTCAGTTCTTCAAGCCTTAGGAATTAACAAGATAGTTTAAGGAGGACATTACTAAATAGGTTATACTATGGGTCTGACATGAACCAATTGCGTAGGAACAAAAATGTTTTCCAAAGCTTATGTAACATATTAGTGGAGAAGATCTGGTTGAAAATCAAAATATAACACTGAATGAATCGTTTGGATTATTCCTATATATCCTAGCACAAAATAATAAATTTAAGAATGCAGATGGTACATACATACGTTTCATGATAACATCAGTAGACATTTCAACAATGCATTGAGGGCAATTTTGAAGATGAGTGCGGCCGACATCAAACTTCCTAAAACATCAGAAGCACATAAATGGGGGCACTTTAAGAATAGTGTCAATGTTATTGATGACACACATATTGAGGTCATTCTTCCAATATGTGACCAAGATAGATATAGGTTATATAACAGTAGGAAACAAGCTGTTACCATCAATGTTATGCGATGTAAACATGAGATTCATATATGTTTCACCTGGATGAGAGGATTCTGTTACGTTCCCTAGATTGTGACCTCATGCAAAGTGGGTGGAGAAGGAAATCCTGGAGGAAGGTGGATCCCTTCTTGGAACCCTTGGGAGCTATGTTGAGGAGGTAGGAGAACACCGACGGAGGAGGATCTCTGAGGTTACGACCGACGAAGTGCGGTGGGATCGGGTACGCGGGTGAGTGGCTGACAGTGCGGCGGGTTACGCGAGCGAGAGAGAGAGCGGGTAGGGTTACAGGAGGAAAATAGAAGGGGTAGAGAGAGAGAGAAATTAGAGAGAGATAAGGAAAATTGAAAATGATTTGCCTCCTTTCACTTGGCCCCCAACCGGGACTTGAAATAGTCACACATGGTTCTCAAAATGGCCCCTTCTTGGGCTTAGACACGGAGGAACAAAAACGCATAATAAAACTAGAAACTAGATAACTTGACCAAATGCGGGTCCATAACATCTCCTCCCTCCCCGACCACAAACTTTCTCTCAAGCTTGTTCTGTGGTGGCAGAGGTCGCTGAATCTCTTGTGTCCGTGTCAACATCCCCGTTCTGTAGAAGGGTGGGGTCGTCCACCTCCAGCCAAAAGAGGCGCTTACAGCAATGTCCACGGAAATATGGCTCGTCGCAATTGTAATAGAGGCCCTTGGCATGGCAGTCGGTCCTCTCCTGTGTAGACAGTTGGCGGACGGTGGGTAGATGGTTGGCCTCGCGGTCCTGAGCTAGGAGGCTGACTGTGGGTGATGGCAGAGGGTGAGGGATGCGGATGGGCCCTTCGTCATCTGGGCGATGGAGATGAGGGCGATCCAACAATAGACGCTTCGCAGATGCAAGCCAAGCTCATGGCAGTCGTCAGATCTGCGGGGGCATGAAATTCCACGTGTCCATTCAGAGGTGCTCATGGAGTCCCGCCATAAAGATGGGCACCTGCTGGATAGGAAGAACTGAGGGAGTTCGGGCCGGGTGGACCTGAAACTATTCGAGGTACTCGTCGAATGGACCGGTCTGCCGAAGAGAAATGAGATCCCCCAAGGGATTGCTACGGAGGGGTGACCGAAACGAAGGTTGCAGCTGAATTTGAAATCCACCCATGATAGGAGTGGTTTCTCTCGTTGCAGTTGGGAAAAACAAAGTTGGGTTGGGCCCATCAGATGGTATGAAGCGACATTGAGTCATTCTTCTCAAGGGATGCACTGAGTGGCGAAGTACTGCTCACAGCGAGAGAGCCAGACAAAGGGGTTTTCGCGGCCATCGAAGATTGAAAAGTCCATCCGCACGTATCGTTGCATACTGTTGCCCTCTTGTCTTGGGGGTAAAAATTTTGGAGGGGTTCGCAAGATCGGCGCATCATGGGAGGAGCTCATTGCCGGTTGGACTAGTCGGTCAGCCAATAGTTGGGCAGTGACGACGCTGATGAGTGCGGTGTTGTTATCCTCTAGGAGCTTTGTGAATGACTCAAAAATTTGAGATATGGTGGGTGGTTCGTCCATGGCCGGAGGAGAAAATGGAGGGATGTCAGCGCCGGAGTTGGAGATAGTAGTCTGGTAGAGACAACAAGCAAAGGGCCCTCGTCGATGGAGGAGTTGAGTAGTATGGGTTGCGGAGTGGCCGAGTAGGACTGGCGGCAAGCGGGCGAGCAGAGCCGGCTGGGCGGAGCTGCTGGGGGGTCGACGCTCGTCGGGGATGGTGGGGTCGGACACAACGGAGGAGGCGCTAGATCTGCAGTGTCAGGGACGGGGAGAAGAGTTTCCTCTGATGCCAAGTTGTTATGTGCCCTAGATTGCGACCTCGCGCAAGGAGGGTGGAGAAGGAAATCCTGGAGGAGGAAGGTGGATCCCTTCTTGGAACCCTTGGGAGCTATGTTGAGGAGGTAAGAGAATGTCAGCGGAGGAGGAGCTCTGAGGTTGCGGTCGGCGGAGTGCAGCGGGATCGGGTACACGGGCGAGCAGATGATGGGGTGCGGCGGGTTACGCGAGCGAGAGAGAGGGTAGGGTTACGGGCGAGAAATAGAAGGGATAGAGAGAGAAATTAGAGAGATAAGGGAAATAAAAAAATGATTTGTCTTATTTCACATGGCCCCCAACCGGGACTTGAAATAGTCACACATGGTTCCCAAAATGCACCCTCCTTGGGCTTAGACATGGAGAATCAAAAGCTCGTAATAAAAATAGAAACTAGATAACGTGACCAAATGTAGGTCCATAACAGATTCCTCTTCAGATTTAAGAGAGTTGCGCAATGCACTTAAGAGGGAGAATCGCTTTAAAGTTCATGTAGGTAAATATATTTTTCTTGTGTATTGTCTTCTTGATAAGAGAGGGTCGTTTTTTTCATAACATTTAATGTGACATAGTAGGTAACTATTATCTTGTCGATGTGGGGTATACAAATAAGTCTAGATAACTCCTTATCGATCGACTCGTTATCATTTTCAGGAGTGAGCTGCTCAAGGAAATAATCTAACTACTTATAAAGAATTATTTAATCATCGCCATTCAACGTAAAAAAGGTACAAAAAGAATACTAAAATTACCCAAAAAAAGATTAGCAATTTTACGTCAACCATCTTTCTTTGACAAACTGAAAGGTAGAAACATATAATTTTGACTCGTCCTCACTTAATATACACCAAGTAAATTTGTTTTAATTGTATTCACTTTGTAAACAGGTCCAGATCATTAATGCATGTTGCATTCTCCACAACTTCGTGATGGTTAAAAGCTAGTGAGTGATGCAGGATTGTTGGAGGAAGTTGATCCGTAGATAGTAACACATCTTAATAGAGGGGATAGTTTCGAATATGACGATATTGTTGAACTCATTCAAGAGACAAATGAATGGAAAACATTCATAGATACCTTGGCTATATAACAATGTTTCATGAGTACCAAGCGCAACAAGAAGATATGTTGGAGCGAAGTCATGATACCATTACGTGATAGTATTTTGTGTGGTTAAAGTATTTTGTCTATAATTTGCGTAGATTATGCGATAGATTATTGTTTTGAATTATGTGATAGAATTTTGTTTAGATTATGCATTATGTGATATCATTATGTTATGCCATTACTTTCCTTTCAAGCCGTGCCAAGCATAGACAAGAGTAAAAATCAAATCGGAAAAGAAAAGAAAAATCATATATTCATTGGACGTTTGGAATGGATAATGCACTTTCATCAACTCTCTTAGAACAATAAAATCTTAGTAATAAGGGCACAAATGGGTGGAAGGGAGTCGAATTCACTGCTGGTATTACAACATTGTGGGATGAGTGTCAGGTTCATATGACAAGAAAAAAATATGGCAAGACTAAAAACTTGGAATACAACTGATTTTGAGTGGAATTGAGAGCGACATATAGTGAAAGTTGACAGCGAAGAGGTGTGGGTCGATTATATTAAATCAATGAATTATTTCACGCATTTCTCACATACATTTTAATAGATTGCTAATTATCTTTATTTGTATATGCAGGCACAACTAACTCTTAAGCAGTACAAAGATAAGGTCATCATAAATTGGGGTGACCTCGCAACACTTTGTGGCATAGAGCAACTGAGGCAATAACAACTGGACTGGAAACGGATACTAAAATTCATGTGGAAGAGATTGTTGACAATGATGTTGGTGTAGAGTCAAGTCGTCAAAGGAAGAAGCAGAGAAAGAAAAATTTAACTATTGATATGATAGCAACGATTGTCACTTAACACTGATGGACCGGTTGAAATCGCACCGGCGGTTCAACCACCTAGAGAGATGACGATGATCGGAAGAAGGTATGTGGCACTGTCAGTTATGCCTGAACTGTCAGAGTATGATCTGATCAAAACCATAGACACGCTCAGCATTGGCGAGATCACGTGTGAGGTCTTCATGGCTATGCCAGAGATTCTTAAGAGAACTTGGTTGTGCATGTGTTTGGGCGATAAATCTGATATTTATTTTTTTTATTTTGGTAATTTTGGTCATATGACATTGTCACTTTTGTTGGTTTGATATCTGTGATGGGTTAAAAATTATATTATTTTGTTTACTATATTTTAATTCTCTGCGCACTGTCAATTTTATAAATTTATTGTGTATTCATTTCTTAAAATTCAATTCTTGCATTTGAATTCCATCTTGCATCCGAACCAAAAATTTGGCCGTTTTCAATTCTCGTGCCTGAAAACCACCCTGCAAACGAACAGAAGAATTGAGTCTTGGCTCAAAACTAAAATCTCTGAGTTTTTGGTTTTGGACCAAAACCAATTCCTTTCAATCAAAGCCTGCAAAACAAACACACCCTATATGACATGTGTTTGGGCGATAAATCTGATATTTATTTATTTTATTTTGGTAATTTTGGTCATATGACATTGTCACTTTTGTTGGTTTGATATCTGTGATGGGTTAAAAATTATATTATTTTGTTTACTATATTTTAATTCTCTGCGCACTGTCAATTTTATAAATTTATTGTGTATTCATTTCTTAAAATTCAATTCTTGCATTTGAATTCCATCTTGCATCCGAACCAAAAATTTGGCCGTTTTCAATTCTCGTGCCTGAAAACCACCCTGCAAACGAACAGAAGAATTGAGTCTTGGCTCAAAACTAAAATCTCCGAGTTTTTGGTTTTGGACCAAAACCAATTCCTTTCAATCAAAGCCTGCAAAACAAACACACCCTATATGTTTTTTTAAAATTAAGAAAAATAAATTCACAATCAATGAATTTAAACGCACACCATTGTTCAAGTTATTAACAAAGAAATAGATCTTTGGGATAATTAAACTATTCGGGAACAACTCTAATTTGACTTGTTGTAACAACTGTATAGCCACCACGCGGCATATGACAAGCCTACAATGGCTACTGTAACTGTATTACTCTATATATAGGCCTCAGCTGTAATAGTTTAGATATCCATGAATAAAGAATGTCTTTTAGTTGTCTGTTAGCGTAGATTAGAAATAGCTGCGGGAATAGATCCCGAAGGCATCCTCTTCCACTTCTCCGGCACCAACGGCCTTGCCGGCGATCTTTTAACGGCTTACACTTGCCGAGACAATAATCCTCCATGCACGCACCACCAATCTCAACATCTCCAAAACACGATAGCAAAGTCAAAGCAACGTCCACTTCAACAAAAGAAGTCCCAAAGATTATATAGGCACTAAGCATCCTCCCTCAAGGGGGTAAGGAAAATCCCATTAGGGTTTACCCCATCAAAGAAAGATCTAAAGGCACCGTAGCATTGGTTATTTTCTTACTTCCGCTTATTTCTTGTGTCAATTTCTTGCATGTAGACTCCTACAAGTTTTCAATCTCTAGCGGCCCTCCGCGATTATGGCTTCAACAACTTCTTAGAGGTATCTTCTGCTTGGAGTGTCTCAAAGTTTGCTATTACATCTCAATTAATGAATCATCTAATCACAAGTATCTTCGAGGATACAATCATCTTATTTGGAAGGTTAAAACCCTAGCATGTTCATTTTGAAAGCAAGATGGATTACAACAAGTATCTTCGAGGATGCAGAGAGCATTTCGATATTCAGATTCATCACTCAATCAAAACATAACAAGTGCGAGAATCAGGCCTTCTCTAGCAGTTTTTAGCAACAATACAAACGACAACGCAAAAACACAAGAGAAAATCGAACCACCGTAAAAGTACGCAATTTCAGAAGCTCACCTTGAGCACTTGCGCTCGTTCCTTATTTCCAAGGAGTGCCAGCTTCCTTGCAAATGGGAGGAGAGTCTTCCGCAGTGCCGGCGCCTTGGGAACACCGGTAATCGAGAGAAGACCGGGACCCGACGGCCCTAGTACTCGCATCACCGCACCGGAGATTAATTCTATCTTCTGCAGTTCCTCGGCGGAAAGAGAGGAAGAAGCATCACGGGAAGAAGAGAGGAGGACTAAATCGGAGTAATTGACCTCCAATGGCTCCATAACTTCGACCTCCTCTTCCATAGTCGCCACGCCGCCGAGGAGGAAGACACCCTCCGGCTAGGGACTTGCGCAAAATTGTTCATTAGGGTTTACATATAAGGTTCTACGAAATAGCCCAAAACCCGTATATTTCAAGCATAATACATATGTAATGGGCCGGCCCAAATATCGCTTATATCTGACCTTAGTTAGGGCATAGCTTGAAAATAGATCACTTTTAGGGCTTATTTGGTCAGGCGGATCCTACAGAGAGGATTGGAAAATTTTTTGATGTTCCTAGCGTGTGTATAGAGTTATGCACATTAGTCACATTTTTATGCAATAAAATAATTATTGCGATCTCAAAAAATTTTGTTTTAAAAAAATTCACAAAATAGAAGCATTCTTATTATTACGCTCATTTTAAGTACTATATTATTCATATTCCGGCCGTAAAATAACGCATTATAACTGTATTTTCATTTTACGACTGTAATGTCATTTTACACCTGTAATGCATGAAATTATGACCGTAATTTTTTCAGTTATGATCTTAATATGAGTAATATGATACTTAAAATGAGCGTAAAAATATGAACATTTGTAATATTATTTTACAAAAAAGAAGTTACAAATTGAAAATTTTAATTTGAAGCATTAAAATGTGTCAGCGTCTAACGTGCATAACTCTATGCACGTTAGGCGCACCAAAAAATTTTCCAGGACAGGTCACTGCTACTAGGGAGGCCTCTGCGCGGTTGCAATCTGGTTGATTTCATGCGTTGCTTGGATGGGATTTGTGAGGTCGAACATAACCTTAATCGCACGAAATTGGATCAAATTATTTCAAACCCTTTCAAGAAATTGATCCAATTCATAGTTATGGTTCTAATTGCCCACTAGATTCTCTTGATGTTCATCTTGAAGTAATCTTATCATGTGTTATTGACAATGGTTGGGAATCATAATATAGAATAAGATTATACCTGGGTGTTGGATACGGGAAATTTTTTGGACCGCCGTTTGGACCGTGAAAACGGTCCGCTCATAAATACCGCTTAATTTACGGGACCCACCTCATTCCTCTCCATTTCGAAATTCAAACTCCAGCAAACCGTCGTCCCCGAAATTCATTGCCCTAAAGCGGAGAAAATTCCACGAAGTAACGCATCGCCGGAGCAGGGATTCTCCTTTCGGCCGCTTTATTCGTCGTCGGCAAGGACGTTTGGTGCCAGTGGTTTAGGGCGAACGTATCGCCCACGAAGTAACTCATCGCCGGAGACTTGGATTCTCCTATCACCCGCTTTTCCAGTCGCCGTTTGGATTATAGGTTTGCTGGAGTATACTTGCGCCTTCCCGACAAACCCTAAAGCATCAGGTATGATGAAAGTGAACGAATTCGAAATTTGCAGTCGTCGTTTGGATTATAGGTCCGTCGTTTGGATATGTTTTTTGTATTGTTTGAAATGTGCTCACAGAAAATCTTAAATGACTTGTGATTTTAGAATTTCTGTATTGTTTGCCCGTAATTTCACAATGTTTTCAATGTTTGCAACCTCATTTCTCCCCGTTTCTGTACTGTTTGAAATGTGCTCACAGATGTTTAGGTTTAATTTTTTTTACCACAAAATCTTGATGATCCGGTCGGATGTAGGTCGTATGGTCACCACTGCATTTTTTTTATATATGATGTATTTGAAATCCGGTCGGATCACATCTTTGAATTTTTTTTATGTGTAGATGGAAGGTCATCCAGCCGGCACATTTCTTAATAGTAGATGAGCAATATCGACCTTCAAGAAACAAGCAGAGTCATTGCTTGATGTAATTTCTGATGACTCAAGACAGATGCTGACCAATGCCTCACTGATGCATTTTTCAATTTTCCCGACCTACTCCAGAACATTCCCCTACTGTACCGACTCATTCTGTTGTACAGGCCGGATAAATCTGCCTTTCTGCTAGGGCAATATTACGTTAAACTGACAGTGAAAGAGATGATTGTTATACGTGGCCTACCCAATAGAGGTCAAGATTTCAATTTCAGAAGATTACCACTATCTAATGTCACATAGTTCGTGCTTGTGAATCATATTAATGAACTAGCCAACCTTGAGGATGATTCGGATGTAGTTGAAAAGCAAAGGGTTGATGCTTTAGTTAAATACATACTATATCGTTTTTTATTCCTGTTAAAATCTCTTAGAATTCTCATGTGCCTGGAAAATTTTGGTGGATTAGAACAATTTAGGAGATATAACTAGCCCATGGCCATCCACGCATTTCTGCACCAACAATTTGATGATTTGCATGCACTCAGCTCCTCCAAAAAATAGCCGGCCAATCTAGGTTACCTCGAAGGGTGCTCAATTATACTTGTGGTAAGTGTTTTGTTGATTTTATAGTGTTATTGTTGTGGAACTATTGCTATTTTTTTAAAAAAATAGCAATCTTGTAGGTATGGTTTTTCGAACATACCAACATCCAGGAGCCAATGGATGCGATGACACAGCCGCGTTTATGTCGGTGGGCCGCAAAAGCCGGTTTTACTCATAAGTTTTGTGAGAATCTCCCGAGCCTTTTGTTTTCAAAGACACAGGTTTGGTCATTTTTGTCACTTGTGGTTTGATGTTGTCTTGTCCGACTAGAGCTAGCTTTTCATAATACATCTCATGTGTAGGTAAAGTCATGTTTGGTTTACTTAAGTTCGGAGGATCAAGAAACATATGGGCTTGATGAATCAGAATCTGACTTTGAGGAGGTACTAAAATTAATGCCTTAAAAGAATCAAAAAGTTGGAAAAACAAAGGAAGGGCCAGAGGAGATGTTGGACAGGGAGAAGTCTAGGATAATGAAGGAGAAAATTAGAAGGGAGGAGGAGAAGAAAAAAAAAGAGGACTTTGAAAAAGTATATTAAAAGGGAGCTTGCACAATCAGAGGGAAGGATTCTTATTGAGATCCGTGGATTGAGCACCAAATTCCAAGAGAAATATGATTCTCTTATTTCCATGATTAACACGATGTCTCAAGTACATGTTCCCAAAGCTGCTGCCCTCACACCATCGTCACTTACCGACACATTAGTCCCGGCTACACAAACAAAATCAAACAAGGAAACAATTTGTGTTAGTGAATCCACCCCCGATTCGAAAAGCCACAAAAAATAATGTCAAGCTTCCAAAGCGACCGGGAAATCCAAAGAAGAAATTGATTTCCCGGGGCATATATTTTTGACTCCAGCAGTCATAGAACTCTTAGATTTAACACTGAGTCCCTATGGCAAGAGGTATTTTGTGTTAGACGGTAGCATATGATTATCTATTTATATTGTGACTCATTTTTTCTCTATATATTTGTAGCGAATGTTTATTTGAATGCGGCAACACATCAATGAATAGAGCGGCTTTTGAGGATTTATTGCGCCAAGATTGGCTAATGGATAGCCATATAGATGTATATGTCGTTGTGCTGAACATTCGACGAAGCAAATGCCCGGATGCATGGAATAAATTTTTATATGTATCTCCAAATTATGCGGTAATTTTTATACATATTATACTGCACTTATTTTACATTTACTATAATGTTTGTTTGTAGAGATGCCCTGTTAAGAAATTAAATTGATGCAGTACTTCAAGAGTTGCGGTGTCGGGTACGAGAGCTTATTAAACCATATTACTCCTACAAGTGTCCAAACCGCAGATATCATTTTGATGTCAGTGCACTACCCAAGCCATTGGACACTGTTAACTTGCAATCTTAAAGAGGAGATGTGGTACTATTATGACTCCATGCCCAAAAAGATACCTCAATCGACATTGCAATCAATGGTATATTGTGTGCAATTATTTTTGTGTGTTGCTAATATTTTTACTAATGTTTTTTTTCACAGATTTCAAGCTTGCAGCAGGATACAGGCAGCTCATTACCTTCAGAGGTAAATAATTGGGAGATTAAAAAGGTAGGGGAAGCACCAACGTAGGAAGGAGGCGACGATTGTGGTATTTTTGTGTTAAAGTATATGGAGGCGATAGCCAGCACAAAGGCAGTATCTTGGTCAACATTTAAAGGCTAAAATAAGAACATGTCAAGATTCAGGACCGAAATTGCAGTGGAAATGATTAAGCTATTTTGCCCAATTAAGTAGGACACAGTTTACATGCATTTCTTTACTGGTTTTTTGGACAATGAGAAATTTAATTTTATTATAATTTGTTACATAACTATGCTCACAAGTGTGCATGGATTGAGCAACTTGGTAACATTTGCACAACTGAGCAACTTAATGTTGCAGTTATTATTGGTTAATGTAGATTCAAATGCAGCCAATCCAAATGGCTAAGGTTCGGCTATCTTTTTTCCCTGTCCTTTCCTGTTCTGTGCAGGAATGTGAAATGTATTGTGTTTTGGTGAAGATCATATTAATTTGGAGCACATATACACACATAAGAATAGCTAAGTCATATCAACTTCTCTTCACAATCAAAACCTCAATCATCACAATACATAACAGTAATTCACCTTGCATTAGAAAAAGAAATGTATTCAAGATGAAAAGGCAATTATAAGACAGTAATAGAGCAAGTGCTGCACCTTCAATATAACAAAGCCCACTGACCAAATGAGCATTGCCACAAACTTAGGGAAGATCTGTTCAATATGTGAAGATTCATTCATGTTTCCAATACATGCTCATTTATATTAGCAGTGTGCTGTTATAAGTCCCATCATATATAGGTGTTGTGCACATATACACACATAAGGATAAAAATATTATTTTATAAATCTTGGTACCGTGTCATCATATATATGTGCTGTGCCGATTCACAATTACATAGTAGCATAATATATGTATATTTACCAAAGAAGCACATCAGGGACACCATAAAAATTATAAGGTTTGAACATAGACACCGCCTCAATTTCTTCTCTAAATAAAGGTTGGGAAACATTGTCAGTGGTTTTGTCGAAGTTCCCACTTCCAAGAAAGTCGAACTCTTTTGGTTCTTCAGCTCCTCGTTCAGTCGTAGATTTAGGGTCTTTTTTCTTCCCTACAAAATTTGCACCTTACGTTAAAGATTGTTGCAAGCATATGGAAGGTAAATTTTCAAAACAAATATAGAAATGCAAACTTACTTTGCTTTGCTGGTGTAACGCCCCCGATTTTTTTCTGCGATTATTTAATTCTTGTTTGGCGTTACGATGACGCGTTTCCGTGGTTTGTGCCATTTGTGGAGTGTGGTTTAACTCCTTAGAACTGAGTGCCCTATTCTGTAGCCTGTTGGCAATATCTCCCTAGCAAGCCGAGTCGTTTTGGGTGACCCGGTGTGGCCTCTCGGGGGAATGTTTGTGTTTGGCTTTATTTGGGTATAACTCGAGTTCTGTTCGTTGAAAGTTAATTTCGACTTCGCCGTTGTGTTCGTAGCGTGAATATTTAGCTACGGAGCGAATTTCGTCGAATTCCGAGGTGGTTCGGTTTTCGAGTCGTTTTGGGTGTGTTATTAGGAAAAACAAATTAGAAACCCTTTTTAAATTAAGTGAACCGGCAGTTTAGGCAGCGGTTAGGGCCGAATAGGCGTGTCCTTTTATTATAAAAGCCTAGTTAAGAAGTGGCGGACCCACTTCTCCTTCCTCCTTCCCGAGACCAGACCAAAACCGTCGCCCCTCCTGTTCGCGGAAAACGGAGGAAAACCACCGGCCTGCTTCCCCATCGGACGGTGATTCCGGGCTTGTTCGTGGACGGATTTCGATTCCGAAAGCGGCGTTGTCTTGCTCTCGCTCAGATCTTCATTTCGACGGTAAGATATTTGATTTTCGTGAAGTTTTAGGAGACTTGGATTTCCGGTTCTTGTGGTTTTCCTCCATTAATGTACGATTTGCTTGTTAGGTGCTTTTCCTTCTAGTGTAGAATGAAGAGGAGGGAAATCCGACCAAGCTTTGCCGGAAATCGAGGCAAGTGGTATTCTTGCCCTTGCCATTGTTGTTCTTTTGAATTTTGGAATGTTTCCCGATTAGCCCTAGGTAGAAACCATGTTTATTCTCTTATTATCTTGCTAAGTTTTAGGGCTTAGATTCTCCTATGAGCCCCCTCCTTGGGCTGTTTGCTCCTCGTGCTAGTTGTGTTCACCATTTAGACTCCAGATTTGTAGTTCTAGTTGGGTGCTTTTGCGGGTGGAGCCGACAGAGAGAGTGAGGGAGGTTGTTGTGGTAGGGCTCTGGTTAGAACTAGTCTTGGTAGACTCTCGAGTTTTGGTGTTGAGTGTGGTGCACACACTCAAAGCCAAAAGCCGTCCGGACTTGGCGTTGAGTGTGGTGGACACACTCAAAGACATAGTTCGGTTTGTTCTTTGCGGCTGAGTGGTGGGGTGATTGAGTGAAAATTTTCGTCTAAGTCAAAATCGACGGGAATCACCAAGTGATTCCCGCCGATTTCGACGTGTATCGTCAGTGATTCCCACCGATCGGCGAGAATCAACCTTGATTCCCGCCGATTCGGCGAGAATCATCTTTGATTCCCGCCGATTTGGCGAGAATCATTCTGGATTCCCGCCGGTCGTCGAGAATCATCCTGCATTCTCGCCGATTCGGCGAGAATCGTCCTGCATTCCCGCCGATTCGGCGAGAATCAGTCGGCATTCCCACCGACCTTCTCTTATTGGCGTTGGCTTAGGGTTCTCCTGCGGAAGTGAACTTTGGCGTAGAGTGAGTTGACCTCACTCAACGCCAAAGCTGTTTTGGCGTTGAGGGAGGTAGACTCACTCAACGCCGCTGTTAGGTTTTGTGGTTTTGCTGAAGGCATTGAGGGAGTGGACCTCACTCAACGCCATGGCTGTTCTGGCGCTGATTGAGGCTAACTCACTCAACGCCAAGATCTGGTTAGGCACTGAGTGGATTCCACCCAGCGCCGAGCCGTGTTGAGTAACTTCAACACTGTTTCTCTTTCCTCGATTTATGTTCCCGAGTGAGTTTCCTTGATTATATTTGTAGTTTCCTTGTCGGCCATGTTTTCTTTCCTAAAGGCCGAATCGTGGGATGTGGATAGTAGTGGTGGTTTGAAGCTCTTCATGGGGGAGGTGTTGTGTAATCTAGCCAAGGCCACCCTTATTATTCTATCTTGCTCCAGGTACGGGCTGGGCAAGGGGGTGGAAGGTCCCTTGTGCTTTATCATGTAGACCCCTGAGCTTGTTGGCATGGAAATTGGTGGTTGGGGGACTGAGTTTGCCTTCAACCCGGATCCATGCTGTTGTTTTGCTACTACCATCTCCCACAGCTTAGGGTGTTAGAAGTTTCTTCCTTGGTAGATTGCAGCACTTTGGGCTCTTGGTAGTCTAGTAGGCCCTGTAGGATGTTGTTCCTGAGCTGGGTTGATGCTGTTTCCTCGCACGTAGTGCATTTCTTGTCGTCCTATTTTGGACAGTTGTGACTCTTTCTACGGCATGTTTTTCAGTTACTTTTCCCCCTTTGGTTGACTCTTTTATGCAGTTTTTACCTTGTTTTGCTTGCTGAGGTATTCTATTTTCTTTTGGAATGCCTCAGGTTCTGAGCTGTAGCCAGTTGGGTGGCTAGTTTGCAGTGGTGGTGTTGGTGGTCTCTTGGACTTTGGAGATCCGTTTACCTTGTTGGTGAGGTAGTTTTTAGTACTTTCTTACAGACATACATATGTGCCAGTGGGTTCGTGTCAGGTTGTTGGCGCCCACTGGTAGTTTTTACCTTTGTACTGGATATATTACTTATGCCGCTACCGTTTTCTGGAAATAGTCTACTTGCTCTGAGGAGGATTTATGCTAGGTTGCTAGTTATTTTTAAAAACTATTATTATTATAAGTACATCGCATGATCAGCATGTTTTATAAAAGTAAATCACTATTTTCCAAGCAGCGTATAAAGATCGTTTTCCTATATATAATATCAATTAAATGTAGAGTCTTGCATAGTATGAGTGGTTCTCTTGGAACTCTTATACACCCTTTAGGATGCTAAACCTAAATAAAGTATTTTTCCGCAGCGCGTAAGTATAGTTTTTATCTGTGGACTAGGTGATCCACCGAGCCGAGGGATACGGCCTCTAAAATATAACTGATTTTCTAATCATTAAGCTCATGATTTTCTTTCATAAAGAGTAGCAGTTGGTTTTGCCTGAGCGTCAGCAGTTATCCCCTGCTTGACGTGGCATCATGACGCGCGTTTTCTCATACTCTGATAATTATTTAATTCGGGGAAAATGCGGGTTGTGACAGTTGGTATCAGAGGGAGGTTGCTTGATAAGTTAGTCGGGCAACCTTCGTTTGTTTGCTTTTAGTAGTTCAGCATCATGTCATTCACACACCGATATGTCATCAGCACGTCTTGACAAAAGCACAAACACTACACTCATAGCATAACATGAAGTATACGGGGCATATTATGTAGTATGAGATGCATAATATGTGTTCGTATATGGATCCACCATAGGGGCAACATGTGAGGGTTATGTAGTATGGGATGCATAACCTCACCACATGGCTGCGACTAGCACATTTTCTTGTTCGTTGCATGCGAATGTTATGTAGTATGGGATGCATAACATTTTCATGTGTACGCCGCTCATAACATGCATTAGGACTTTTTTAGAATGCATAGCACAATCATGCATAGCATAACATGGCATAAGCAGAACGTGCCAAGCTAAAGACTGGCAGGATGGCATATGTACACACATAAGTTTTTGAGTCAAAAATAATATAAAGTCATGCATTCCCGATCTAGGCACAAGAATTAGTATGGTGGTGGTTAACCATCCTAGGTTAGGACATAACATAAAGTTTTATAAAAGGTAAACTCCTAGAGCAAGTTTAGCAGCTTTAAGTTCATATCTATATATGTATGGTATGTACTAGTAGTTGAGTCTAGCCATTGTACTAGGATCTAACTAGTGTTGCTATGACTTTAGGATGGCGAGACGTCCTTCGACTAGATCAACCCCCCTGCCTGAGGGTGAGTCTTCTGGAGCTCAGAATGATGCGGTAATCGAAAGCTTGCGGCAGAGTAGCGATTCCTTGAGTAGGCAGTTGGTGGAGGTGCGAGCCCAGATCCAGTCTTTGGTAGCAGTTGTGGCGGGTCAGACTCAGGGAGTGCAAGGCCCTGCAGGGGGGATTGTTGTTCCTCCCCCTCCTACACCCTTAAGACCTCTAGTGGTGGTGCCAGCGGAGATGACCTTCATCTCGCAGTTTCAGAGGCTGAGCCCTCTTACTTATGACGGGAAGGCAGACTTCATGGTGATAGACGACTGGCTGATCTCCATGGAGGAGATGTTCTCGTATTCAGGGATTGCAGACGATCAGAGGATGATGATAGCCGCCTATCAGCTTAAAGGTTTGGCTAAGAGTTGGTGGCTGAGAGAGAAGGAGAGCTTGGTAACCGGATGCTCTTGGGAAGTGTTCAAGGAGATGCTATTGAGGAAGTTCTTACCCTCGGTCGAGCGTGACCGCCTCATGAACGACTTCCTCCATCTGAAGCAAAGGCAGCTCACGGTGGGTGAGTATGAGATAGAATTCAGCAAGTTGAGCCGTTTTGCCCCTGGATTGGTCAGCGTTGAGGCTGATCGAGTTAAGCGATTTCTCGGTGGTTTGAGGAGTGAGGTACAGCAGTTGACTAGTGCTTATGGGTCAGAAACTTACGCAGGAGTAGTGGAGGCTGCTCTGAAGGTGGAGGCTATTGAGACTGCAAAGAGCAGAGGACAGCAAAGTAGGAAGGATAAGAGGAAGTCTGTGGAGGAAGAGAAACTCCGGGTACCGGATGCGGTTCCTAGGAAGAAGAGCAAAGTGGTATGCAGTTTCTGTGGCCGGTCAGGCCACCCGGTCGAGAGATATTTCAAGAGAGCAGCAGCTTAGAGGAAGGAGCAGGTTCATGGGATTTAGGGTACTCTGAGGAGAGATGTCTCCTGTTCTGTTTGCAAGCGACCCGGGCATGATGCTGCCCAGTGCTGGTCCAAGGATAAGGTCTGTTTCCAGTGTGGGCAGAAGGGACACATCAAGTCTAGGTGTCCTCAGGTCCAGCCTGCCCTGCAAGCAGTGCCCCTTCAGGCATTACCTCCACCTCAGCGTGTGGGCAAGGGAAAGGGAAAGCTGAACGTGATCTCTTCCGAGGAGGCTGAAGCTTCGACTCTGGTCATCTCAGGTTAGTTGTCTTCCAGCCTGAATGTTTTGTTCTTGTCTTGCTAAAATGTAGTATTGTTGTGGTAGTTCCTTAGTTATATATGTTCCTATAGGGAAGTTTAAGGTGAAGAACCGCTGGGCGCGTGTTCTGTTTGACTCCGGCGCTACCCACTCGTTCGTGGCTAGAGCCTTGTAGAGCGACATCGGTTGACTTTAGATCGAGTTCGGGATACCTTTCGTGTTAAGTTCCCCTCCGGTGAATCTGTGTTGTCAGATGTGGGCATGTTGGATTGCCTTGTTTTGTTGGGGGACTTCCTTGCGAAGGCAGACCTGAAGATGATTGATCTGGAGGACTTCGATGTTATTTTGGGCATGGACTGGCTGTCCAGGTATGATGCAGTCATTCAGTGCAAAGGGAAGCGTTTGGACTTCATCAGGGATGACGGTCAGTCAGGAAGCGTGTATGCGGATCTGAGCCAAGATTCTCCTGTCATCTCTGCGGTATGTGCTCAGAAGTTTTTTCTTTCGGACTGTTTTGCTTGTTTGGTCTCGGTGGTTGGGACCGCTGTTAGTGTACCGCGCTTAGAGGAGATTCCAGTTGTGCGAGATTTCGCCGATGTTTTTCCTGATGACCTTCCTGGTCTTCCTCCCGAGCGGGATGTTGAGTTTGTGATCGATTTGGAGCCGGGTACGCGCCCTATTGCTAAGGCGCCGTACCGGATGGCCCCTCGAGAGCTAGAGGAGTTGTGAGTTCAGTTAGATGAGTTGTTGGTGAAAGGGTTTATCAGACAGAGTTCGTCGCCTTGGGGTGCTCCTGTTCTATTTATGAAGAAGAAAGATGGGTCAATGCGGCTTTGCATCGACTATAGGGAGCTGAACAAGGTCACAATCAAGAACAGGTACCCTCTGCCGAGGATCGATGACTTATTTGACCAGTTGCGCGGTAGCACGGTCTTCTCCAAGATTGACCTTCGTGCAGGCTATCATCAGCTTAGGATCCGTGATGCAGATATTCCACGGACTGCGTTTAGATCAAGGCACGGACATTTTGAGTTCTTAGTGATGTCGTTTGGATTGACCAACGCTCCATCAGCGTTCATGGATATGATGAACCGGGTGTTCAAGGATTTCCTAGATAAGTTCGTGGTGGTCTTCATCGATGATGTGTTGGTTTACTCTCGCAGTGCTGAGGAGCATGAACAGCATCTGCGCTTGGTTCTATCGGAGTTAAGGAACCATAAGTTATTTGCCAAGTTAAGCAAGTGCGAATTTTGGTTGCCTCAGGTCTCGTTTCTGGGCCACGTGGTGAATGAGGATGGGATCTCGGTTGACTCGGAAAAGATCACAGCAGTGATGGATTAGAGTAGGTCGGGCACGCCCAAAGAGATCAGGAGCTTCCTAGGGTTAGCCGGCTACTACAGGAGGTTTGTGGAGGGTTTCTCTACCCTAGCTGCACCTCTGACTAAGCTGACTCAGAAGAACGTGGCTTTTGATTGGAGCGAGAAGTGCGAAGAAGCCTTCCTGGAGTTAAAGAGGAGATTATGCACTGCTCCTATCCTGACCCTGCCTACCGAGGGCATGGATTATGATGTATACGTGGATGCTTCGCATGTGGGTCTGGGATGCGTATTAATGCAGGTGGGTAAGGTGATTGCATATGGGTCAAGGCAACTGAAGACTCATGAGAAGAATTATGCTACGCATGATCTCGAGTTCGCAGCAGTTATTTATGCGTTAAAGCTGTGGAGACACCTACTTTATGGGGCTCAGTGCAAGATCTTCACCGACTATAAGAGCCTGAAGTACGTGTTCACGCAGAAGGAGTTAAATCTGCGCCAGCGTCGGTGGCTAGAGTATGTGGCTAATTATGATGTAGAGATCCAGTATCACCCAGGCAAGGCCAATGTGGTGGCCGACGCCCTGAGTCGGAGGACGGGTAAAATCTTTAATCTCTCCGCCGACCGTTTAGTGGAAGAGTTCCTCCTTATGGATATATCAGTGGAATGCGGTGGCCTACAGAGTAGTTTGTCAGTGGCAGAGCCATCTTGAATTTCTTTGACCAGACTTCACCAGAAGGACGACCCGGATCTTCTTCACTTGTACTCTAGGACTGAGAGAGGAGAGTTGCCGGATTATTCCATCGATGATGCGGGAACTTTGAAGTACCGTGGCAGATTTTGCATCCCCGCAGTTGGGGACATTCGGGGTATGGTTTGCAGAGAGGCTCATGGATCCAGCGTTGCCTATCATCCAGGATCTACGAAGATGTATCGTGACTTAAAGCAAATTGCCTGGTGGTATGACATGAAGGGAGATATAGCCCGATTTATTGCGGAGTGCCATACTTGCAAGCGGGAGAAGACCGATCATGGAAGGCCTGGTGGTAAGTTGACTCCGCTAGAGATCCCGACTTGGAAGTGGGAGAGTATTTCTATGGATTTCATCACGGGTTTACCGCGATCCCCGAGGGGATTTGATTCTGTTTGGGTTATAGTGGATAGATTGACGAAGTGTGCTCACTTCGTGCCATATAAGATTGACTACCCTATGAAGAAGATAGCAGAGTTGTACTTGAATGAAGTCATTCGACTCCACGGTGTGCCGGTTAGCATCATTTCTGATCGAGACTCCCGGTTTACTTCTCGTTTTTGGCAGAGTCTGCGGGAGGGTTTGGGTACGGATCTGAGGTATTCTACTGCGTACCACCCACAGACTAATGGGCAGACGAAGCGGGTGAATCAGATAGTTGAGAATATGATCCGATGCTACACTTTAGATCACGGTGGAGCGTGGGATGAGCGGCTGCGACTTATGGAATTTGCTTACAACAATAGTTATCAGGAGAGCTTGCAGATGGCTCCGTTCGAAGCCTTGTATGGGAGGCGATGCAGAACTCTGTTGTTTTGGGCTGAGGCTGGTGAGAGGCCATTGTTAGGTTCTGATGCGCTCGAATAAATGGAAGTCGCAGTGAAGCTTGTTCGGGAAAAGCTTCGTATAGCTCAGGAGAGGTACGAGAAGAACGCCAATCGGCGTAGGTCTGCCTTGGTGTTTTCTGTGGGGGACCTTGTATTTCTTAAGGTTTCCCGGATGGTGGGTGTAAAGAGATTTGGTAAGAATCGGAAATTGGACCCGAGGTATGTAGGCCCGTTTAAGATTTTGGAACGAATTGGCGTGTCAGCTTACAGGTTGGATTTGCCAGCAAACTTCCCAGGTGTTCATAATGTTTTCCATGTTAGCAAATTACGGAAGTGCGTGCGCAGCAGTGGGCAAGTCTTGGACGTTGTGCCCCAGTTGGAGCCCAACCTCTCTTTTGTTGAAGTGCCCGTCCGTATTTTGGATACTCAGGAACGGGTGCTGCGAAAGAAGTCTATTCCGATGGTGAAAGTTCTTTGGAGGAATCAGGATTTGAAGAGCGCGACTTGGGAGTTAGAGTCGGCTATGAGGGAGGCTTACCCTCAGCTGTTTCCCTGATTAGTTTGGTTTGTTTTTCTTCTTGTAATGTTTGGATTATTACTTTCCTTCTTTAGTAGAAGTGTTGTGCGTAAAGTTTCGGGACGAAACTTTCTTTTAGGGGGAGTGACTGTAACGCCGCCGATTTTTTTCTACGATTATTTAATTCTCGTTTGGCGTTACGATGACGTGTTTCCGTGGCTTGTGCCATTTGTGGAGTGTGGTTTAACTGCTTAGAACTGAGTGCTCTATTCTGTAGCCTGTTGGCAATATCTCCCTAGCAAGCCGAGTCGTTTTGGGTGACCCGGTGTGCCCTCTCGGGGGAATGTTTGTGTTTGGCTTTATTTGGGTATAACTCGAGTTCTATTCGTCGAAAGTTAATTTCGACTTCGTCGTTGTGTTCGTAGCGTAGATATTTAGCTACGGTTCGAATTTCGTCGAATTCCGAGGTGGTTCGGTTTTCGAGTCGTTTTGGGTGTGTTATTTGGAAAAACAAATTAGAAACCCTTTTTAAATTAAGTGAACCGGCAGTTTAGGCAGCGGTTAGGGCCGAATAGGCGTGTACTTTTATTATAAAAGCCTAGTTAAGAAGTGGCGGACCCACTTCTCCTTCCTCCTTCCCGAGACCAGACCGAAACCGTCGCCCCTCCTGTTCGCGGAAAACGGAGGAAAACCGCCGGCCTGCTTCCCTATCGGACGGTGATTCCGGGCTTGTTCGTGGATGGATTTCGATTCCGAAAGCGGCGTTGTCTTGCTCTCGCTCAGATATTCATTTCGACGGTAAGATATTTGCTTTTCGTGGAGTTTTAGGAGACTTGGATTTCCGGTTCTTGTGCTTTTCCGCCATTAATGTACGGTTTGCTTGTTAGGTGTTTCTCCTTCTAGTGCAGAACGAAGAGGAGGGAAAGCCGACCAAGCTTCGCCGGAAATCGAGGCAAGTGGTATTCTTGCCCTTGCCATTGTTGTTCTTTTGAATTTTGGAATGTTTCCCGGTTAGCCCTAGAGTAGAAACCATGCTTATTCTCTTATTATCTTGCTAAGTTTTAGGGCTTAGATTCTCCTATGAGCCCCCCTCCTTGGGCTGTTTGCTCCTCGTGCTAGTTGTGTTCACCATTTAGACTCCAGATTTATAGTTCTAGTTGGGTGCTTTTGCGGGTGGAGCCGAGAGAGAGTGAGGGAGGTTGTTGTGGTAGGGCTCTGGTTAGAACTAGTCTTGGTAGACTCTCGAGTTTTGGTGTTGAGTGTGGTGCACACACTGAAATCCAAAAGCCGCCCGGACTTGGCATTGAGTGTGGTGGACACACTCAAAGCCATAGTTCGGTTTGTTCTTTGCGACTGAGTGGTGGGGTGATTGAGTGAAAATTTTCGTCTAAGTCAAAATCGACGGGAATCACCAAGTGATTCCCGCCGATTTCGACGTGTATCGTCAGTGATTCCCACCGATCGGCGAGAATCAACCTTGATTCCCGCCGATTCGGCGAGAATCAGTCTTGATTCCCGCCGATTCGGCGAGAATCATTCTGGATTCCCGCCGGTTGTCGAGAATCATCCTGCATTCTCGCCGATTCGACGAGAATCGTCCTGCATTCCCGCCGATTCAGCGAGAATCGTCCTGCATTCCCGCCGATTCGGCGAGAATTAGTCGGCATTCCCGCCGACCTTCTCTTGTTGGCGTTGGCTTAGGGTTCTCCTGCGGAAGTGAACTTTGGCGTAGAGTGAGTTGACCTCACTCAACGCCAAAGCTGTTTTGGCGTTGAGGGAGGTAGACTCACTCAACGCCGCTGTTAGGTTTTGTGGTTTTGCTGAAGGCGTTGAGGGAGTGGACCTCACTCAATGACATGGCTGTTCTGGCGCTGATTGAGGCTAACTCACTCAACGCCAAGGTCTAGTTAGGCACTGAGTGGATTCCACCCAACGCCGAGCCGTGTTGAGTAACTTCAACACTGTTTCTCTTTCCTCAATTTATGTTCCCGAGTGAGTTTCCTTGATTATATTTGTAGTTTCCTTGTCGGCTGTTGAAGCCAAAAATGACCTCAACAAATGTTCACGAACCAAAGCGCAGTCAATGCCTACTTCTCTCAAACCTCGACCCTTGACAGGTTGCTAAGGCCCTAACACTGACCCAAAGCCTCAGCTGGGAGGTCCCACCACACACCCGGAAGATCTCTGAGAGCTTCCCCTCCAAAGCCGAATGCTGGGCTGGGAGCTCTTCAGAAGGCACTAGGGCTAGAGGAAAAATGATCAACTTGCCTTCCAAAGAGCCCTTATGGGTCTTTTTATAGTCTTCCTTTGACCTAAAAATACTGAAATACCCCTGAGGGGTCTGCCAATAGCTAAATCCCGCTGTCCTTCAAAGGGTATTTGGGTAATTTTACCCCGGGATAATATATTATAAAATAATCCTCTTTATGAGTGCCGGGCCCCACCACGTGGGCCCACTTGGCGAGAACCCTGGCCGAGAAGGCTCTCGCTGGACCCTCACCCGGGCCAACCTTGGCGAGACCCCTTGCCAGGGAGGTTCGCGCCCTTCACGGTCTTGAAGCTACCGCGGCTGAAGGCCTACTTGGGGCCTTCTCGCCTCCCCTGGGCGGGAGCTTGCCCTAAGGCGGAAGCTTCCGTGGTCGACGATCTCTCCCACCGAGAGCTCGACTATCTGCCTTGGTCGGTCGACGATCTCTCCTGCCGAGAGGTCGACTATCTGCCCTTGTCGGTCGACGATCTCTCCTGCCGAGAGGTCGACTATCTGCCCTTGTCGGTCGACGATCTCTCCTGCCGAGAGCTCGACTATCTGCCCTTGTCGGTCGACGATCTCTCCTGCCGATAGGTCGACTATCTGCCCTTGTCGGTCGACGATCTCTCCTGCCGAGAGGTCGACTATCTGCCCTTGTTTCCTCAGCTTTCGCCTGCCCTTGGCGAGAGCTCCTACAGGACGAGAACTCCACAATCATGCCTCAGGGTTAACCCGAGGTTAGCCTGAGACTAACCCAATCCTGACTGTTGAAGCCTTTGGGTCCTTCCCAGCGAATATGGGGTTGTACACAATCCCCGCTCTTTTCGAGCTAGCCCTGCGCTCGACAAGACAAGTCCAACCCCCAAAATATTCGCTGGACACGTGCCCGCCTATCGAGGGAATCTTTTGGTGGGTCCCACTGCGGCTATAAATATGCACTGATAGGCGTCCATACGCCCTGCCCTTAAAATACGGTTTTCCAACTGAGCTCTCGCCTCAGGGATTTTCGCGCGAGCTTACCATGCATCCCAAACGCGCTGCCAAACCGCTTCCGCAAGACCTCCAAGCCCGGTTAGCCGTTGCCCAAGCGCGGGCCTTGGCTAACTGTGCGGCGGTGGCTCCATGGTTAGCGAAAAAGACTTCAACCGCTGGGCCTTCGGAGCCGAAGAAGAAGGGAAAGAAAAGGGCGAAGGCGGTCCGACGGGACCTTTCTCGCGAGAACAGGGATCCTCCTTCCCCCACTCCCAATCCTGCCGGGGATTCTTCCCTACAGAAGGTAAGCCTTTTGCCCGTGCCTACCGAACTGACTAGACATTAGATTCGATGATTAAAGTATGCTTTCGCAGGAGTCCGCTCCCGATAATGACGCCGAAATTCCGCCCAGCTCTTCGCACCTACCCGCTCATCCCCCCGAGGGCCAAACACGGGTCTCGGAAAGGATTCCTCCCGCCGAGACCGGAACGATGGGTACATTTTCCCTTTGTCAATATTTCAACCAGACCCTTTCTTTTCTGAACCGTCTTCTCGCAGTGCCAGCTCCCGCCGACCCGGGTCTATCCACCCGGGAAGATGAAGCGAGAACCGTCGAAGAGCCTCCTGCGGTGGCCGATCCTATCCTGTAGGCGGGAGGGGCGGCTTCTGAACCTTCC
This sequence comes from Platanthera zijinensis, assembly GCA_039513925.1. Lineage (NCBI taxonomy): Eukaryota > Viridiplantae > Streptophyta > Magnoliopsida > Asparagales > Orchidaceae > Platanthera > Platanthera zijinensis. The sequence goes on along the minus strand of CM077081.1, from coordinate 12,783,789 downwards.
GCTACTCTCAAGGATGCTGATCGTCCCTTGAGAGAAGACAACTCCCCTCGTGCTTCCGGCCAGGCCGGGATCATCGTGCGCGAGCCCTTCCGCCCGGGGCTGGGCAAGCCCCTTCACCTCCTTTATGGAACCAACGGAGGGGTCGGGCCTTCCCGTCCAACTTTGGCTGACGGTTCTCGCCCAGCCGCAGGTATGCGAAAACTTTTTCGGACTGTTGATCGTCATGTCTTGACCAAAATTCTCGCGTGTTTCTTCCGCAGGTGATCCTGGCTTGCGGTCGGAAGCCAACGAGGAAGGAGAGGAAGAGGAAGAAGAAGACGAGGAAGAAGAGGACGAAGAGTCCCCCCTCCCTTCGTCTGGCGAGATAGAGGAAACCCTGAACAGTGCAGGGAGCGCGAAGGGGAGACGGAGGAAGATCTCGGCCATCCTGGCCAAGCTTGTCCGGCGAGACCGTGCCCATGCTGCCGCGGCGAAAGCGTTCCGCGAATCCGTGGAGCAAAGACTGGAGGCTCTGGAGCGGGACTTCTTCTTGGGCGAGACTGATTGCCCGCGCGGGCCTTCCGCCGAGTCTTCGCCAGGGAGGTGCATCTCGCAGATCCGGGACTACGCCAGGCGGATCAACCTTGGGTGTACCACGCTATCGTCTTACTTCAACCCGTTGGCGCCCCCAAGGACTAGGCGGCGAGAACGGGGACGATGGAGCTGGAAACCCTACTAGCCTTCACGCTCTGAAACTTAATGTATCTCTTTTTTCTTCTCCCCTTGTTTCTCTTTTTCAATGTCTGTAATAAACATTATTATTAATTAAGTTTTATCCGGCTTGCGCTAGCGAGAGTCTCGCTTCTACCCATGTCTCTCTTTTCCCTTTCCTTTTTATCGTTCTGCGGGGCTTTTTAATCAAGGCGCTTACCCCGATCTAGGATGCTCGCGCTGATTTAGGAGGTTTGCGTTAACCCAGGAGGCTTGCGCCAGTCTAGGAGGCTTGCGCCGATCCAGGCAGTCGCGTCGAAACCTGAAGCGACCGTTGACCGCCGTCATCCTGGGGGGGAGAACCGAGGCGCCGTTAGCCCGGATTCTGACAGCTGTACTCCGCTGTCACTTTCTCTCTCTGCCGGATGAACTCATGATGACTACGATTCCCTATAAATAGAGAAGTCTACCAACCGCATTTACTTCTCCGATCCGGAACCTCAGCCTTCCCTTCGTGCTCTCGCGTTCCTGCTTCCGCTTCGACCCCCCTACAGCTCTCGCTCTTACTCACGAACTAGCCATGCCTGGCGAGAGCAAGGGTCGCGCCCATTGCGCGGAAGCCTTCCAGAAACATCTCTTCCCTTCCTGCAAGCTCACCCTCGACGAATACAACGCGATCGTCGACCGCTACGTTCCCGCCGGCTTCTCGGCGCGGAACCCGGGGAATCATGATAGGGTGAATACCCCCGGGGCGGGAGAGCTTGCCATCCCCCTCGAGCATTTCGAGGTGGGCTTCCGCCTCCCCCTGTGGCCGGAGGTTCGGTTAGCTCTCCGTTATTATGGGGTGGTGCCCGCCCATCTAAACCCGAACTCCGTCGCGATCCTTATAGCATTCGTATGCTATATGCGATCCGAGAGGATCGAGTTTAGCCTGCCCATCTTCCGGAAGCTATTCAACTTCCGTGCCAAGGGGGGGGTAGTTTTCTTCTCCGGGCAACAGCTCGAGGTTACCGGTCTCGCCAATAAGCACCACCATTGGGGCGAGAAGTTCGTGTACGTCAGCGGGGACTTCGGCAACGTCCCGCTTCAGCCCGTCCAGTATGAAGACGCTGCCTACAAGCCGCCCGCTCTGGGATCGCGCGAGAGCGCAATCCTGGAATTCTTCGGGACCAAGGAGTTCGACGTCCCCTATCTTCTGCGGGACGTCGACTCCCTCCCACTTGTTCAATCGGGCGAAGGTACGGTCTCGCCTCAGATTCCCTTTTTCTATCAAAGATTTTTTTGCGCTGAAGTGCTAAAGCGTTTTTACTTTGCAGGAGAGCGGGAGGTTCCTCTGCGCCAACCCTTCGCCGCAGGACGGGGTGTCGGGGGTCTGGCAGCGAGAGGCCCCCTTGCGCTCGCGGAAGCCAGCGCCAGCGCCTGCCGAGAAGATCCAACCCCTTCCATGCCGCCACCGGCCAAGAAGCGGAAGGCCACCCTTCCTTCTCTCCGCACACTGAAGAGGCCGAAACCCTCTGCCCTTGAGAAGGGAAAAGCCCCGGCCGTCCCGCCTGTCCAACCTCCTCCCGAGGGCAGGTCTTTTGAAGCGATCCTTCAGATGGCCAGCGAGATGGATGCCGCCGCCAAGAGCCGTGCCGAGGCTTCCGCCAGGAATATATCGGCCGCAAGCGAGGCTGGTGGAGAAGTGGTCGCCGCCGAAACCTCCGCCAGCGTCCCGCCCCCGGAGGTGCCGAGAGGGCACCGAAACTTTGGCTTCGGCGTTAGATACGCCGACTCGGAGGGGAAGCCTCAGATGGAATGGGACCCTGAGTCAAACTCGATCAGGGTTTCAACCCTCCTTCCCAGATGGGCGGAGGGGGAGAATGTGACCGGCGAGGCCTTCTCGCTTGGGTATGGTCTCTACAGCCGGGAGGATGCCGGCGTTTTTGACCAGATGTCCACCCGCCTCCTAGCCTTCGACGCCACCCGGGCCCTAATGCGCGCGTTCGAGCTCACGCATATGTGTGCGCGCCGAAGCATCACCCTTGACAAGAATTTCACCGATATGCGCAAGGCGAGGGAGGACGCGATAGCTCGCGCGCATGCCGCGGAGGAAGAACTCGCGAGAGCTCAACAGGAGCTCGCGGATGCCAAATTGGCGCTGTCTCTGCGCCCCGCGACCGAGGTAGGCGAGACCTTCCTGAGCCCTTGCCCCCGTTTCCTCGAAGTTTCTACTGTGTAATGCGTGACTAAGATCTTTTGTCCCTTTTGCAGGATTCCGCCCAAGTCAGGGAGCTTCGCGCAGAGCTGGCCAACGCGCGCTGCGAGAGCGTCCTTCTGAGGGAACAGCTCCGCGCAGAGCTAACGAAGGGCCCGCCCCCGGAGCTAGATGCGAGGTTGCGGAGCCGCTACCTCTCGGAGTACGACGTCGATAAACTGCTTCAAGCCAACGCTCAAGCGACCGTCAGGCTGACGCTCGAGACGCTGCGAGACGTCGAGCTGCTCCGGGAGGACGGCGCGACCATCGACGCTCGCCAACTTCTCCCTTGGCTTTACGACCCAGTTCCCAAACCCCCGGGCGCGCCGGACTCGCCGCTCTCAGATGTCCCGAGGTTCTCTACCGCTGTTGACGAGACGTCCGGGGAAGGCTCTGGCGATGCTTCAAGCGAGAGCACCAGTGGGGACTACAGCGCGTCTCCTTAAGTTGTCTTTTATTTTGAATATCCTTTTGTAATGAGCGAGAAGCTCCTCACTTTTGTAATTAACCTTATATAAAGTAATGTTTCATTTCTTCACTGTCATTGTGTTTTTTTTTAAGCGTATATTACTATGCCGAATGACCTCCGCGCGAGCTTCCGCCGAGACCCTTAGTCTCTTTAGGGTGACCTTACTTAGAGATCAGCTAGGCGGAAACCTCGCATCGTCGATTGAATCGTCCTGCCTGGGCCCGCCGGGAGCTTTCTTTTTGCGAGAGCCTCCTTTAACCGAGACCTTTGCTGGCCGAGACCTCTGGGCCGGGATCCTCACTGGCCGAAACCCCTGAGCCGAGACCCTTTAGGGATTTGCCCCCGGTCTAGGTCAGGGTCCTGCCCACGTATTTTTCCAACCAATCAAACCCCTGCCCCGCCGGCGAGCCGTTGGACCTGCTAGCTTATATGGGCGCCTGCGCAGCGGGTCTACCGGGGTTTGAGCCGAGCTCGTTGTAACGTAGTAACTACCAATCAAGAACCAAGGATCAAAAGGTCAAGGACTCCACCTATCCCCCGCAGGCGAGCCTTCTGACCTGCCAGCTTGGTGGGAGCCTGCGCAGCGGGTCTGCCTGGGGCCGAGCCGAGCTCGAGGTGTCGTTGAAGTGGCTAAGAACAAAATATCACAAGAGCCAACCTATCCCCCACAGGCGAGCCTTCGGACCTGCCAGCTTGGTGAGAGCCTGCGCAGCGGGTCTACCTGGGGCCGAGCCGAGCTCGGGGTGTCGTTGAAGTGGCTAAGAACAAAGTATCACAAGAGCCAACCTATCCCCCACAGGCGAGCCTTCGGACCTGCCAGCTTGGTGAGAGCCTGCGCAGCGGGTCTACCTGGGGCCGAGCCGAGCTCGGGGTGTCGTTGAAGTGGCTAAGAACAAAATATCACAAGAGCCAACCTATCCCCCACAGGCGAGCCTTCGGACCTGCCAGCTTGGTGAGAGCCTGCGCAGCGGGTCTACCTGGGGCCGAGCCGAGCTCGGGGTGTCGTTGAAGTGGCTAAGAACAAAGTATCACAAGAGCCAACCTATCCCCCACAGGCGAGCCTTCGGACTTGCCAGCTTGGTGAGAGCCTGCGCAGCGGGTCTACCTGGGGCCGAGCCGAGCTCGGGGTGTCGTTGAAGTGGCTAAGAACAAAATATCACAAGAGCCAACCTATCCCCCACAGGCGAGCCTTCGGACCTGCCAGCTTGGTGAGAGCCTGCGCAGCGGGTCTACCTGGGGCCGAGCCGAGCTCGGGGTGTTGATGAAGATAACCAAACCTCTCCCCCACAGGCGAGCCTTCGGACCTGCCAGCTAGATGAGAGCCTGCGCAGCGGGTCTACCTGGGGCCGAGCCGAGCTCGGGGTGTTGATGAAGATAACCAAACCTCTCCCCCACAGGCGAGCCTTCGGACCTGCCAGCTAGATGAGAGCCTGCGCAGCGGGTCTACCTGGGGCCGAGCCGAGCTCGGGGTGTTGATGAAGATAACCAAACCTCTCCCCCACAGGCGAGCCTTCGGACCTGCCAGCTAGATGAGAGCCTGCGCAGCGGGTCTACCTGGGGCCGAGCCGAGCTCGGGGTGTTGATGAAGATAACCAAACCTCTCCCCCACAGGCGAGCCTTCGGACCTGCCAGCTAGATGAGAGCCTGCGCAGCGGGTCTACCTGGGGCCGAGCCGAGCTCGGGGTGTTGATGAAGATAACCAAACCTCTCCCCCACAGGCGAGCCTTCGGACCTGCCAGCTAGATGAGAGCCTGCGCAGCGGGTCTACCTGGGGCCGAGCCGAGCTCGGGGTGTTGATGAAGATAACCAAACCTCTCCCCCACAGGCGAGCCTTCGGACCTGCCAGCTAGATGAGAGCCTGCGCAGCGGGTCTACCTGGGGCCGAGCCGAGCTCGGGGTGTTGATGAAGATAACCAAACCTCTCCCCCACAGGCGAGCCTTCGGACCTGCCAGCTAGATGAGAGCCTGCGCAGCGGGTCTACCTGGGGCCGAGCCGAGCTCGGGGTGTTGATGAAGATCCCTTCAACCAGGCCTATTCTATCACTGAGATGAGGGATCATAGCCAGTTAAAACTAAAACATAAAGATTGCCTATTCAGCGACAGTCAACATTTTGAAATAAACTTATTGAAAATGCAACAGTTGTTTACAACACTACAATCCTTCTTTCCCTCCTACGGGTAGAAGCGCTTCAGGTCATCACCATTCCAGGTGTGACTCAAGGTCCTTCCCTCCGCGTCCTGGAGATAGTAGCCTCCGTTAACCAGAGCCTTCTCTACTATGTAAGGCCCTTCCCAGCTAGGGTTGAGCTTACCAACCGCGGCCGACCTTCCCGCAGCGTCGACCTTTTTCAGTACTAGGTCCCCCTCGGCGAATTGCTTGACTCTGATGTGCTTATCGAAGTACCGGGCCATTCGCCGCTTTATTTCTTCTTGCCTGATGGCGGCAACATCCCGCAGCTCTTCCACCATATCTAATGAGAGGCGCAACCCTTCCTCATTCTCCAACCTCCAAGCTTCGCTTCCCTCCGCTGCGGCCGCGATCCTCGGGGACCGAACCTCGAACTCCACCGGGAGGACAGCCTCACACCCGTGAGAGAGCTTGAAGGGGGTCTCTCTAGTGGCCGTGTTCGGAGTTGTTCGCAAGGCCCACAGGACGGAAGGGAGCTGTTCCACCCAGCTACCCTTCAGGTTCTCGACCTTCTTTTTGAGCAAGTTGACGATGACTTTGTTTGCCGCCTCCACCTGACCATTGCTCCGAGGATGATGGACAGAGGCGAACCTGAGGTCAATCCCCAATTGGGTGCAGAAACTGATGAATTCTTCACTGGCAAACTGAGGTCCATTGTCCGTCACTATCGCTTGGGGCAATCCGTGTCTGCAAATGATTTCCCCCCAAACGAAGTTTCTGATGACCTGGGAGGTTACCTTGGCTAACGGCTTGATCTCCAGCCATTTGGAGAAGTAGTCAATCATCACTAGGAGGAACCTCCTTTGCCCGCTAGCTGGAGGGAAAGGTCCAACCAGGTCCATCCCCCAAATGGCGAAGGGCCATGGCGCCGTGATGCTTCGAAGTCTTTGGGCGGGCAAGAGCTGGAGAGGAGCATGTACTTGGCACTTCCGACACCTCCTTGCGAATTCAGCGGTATCCCTCCTTATGGTCCGCCAGAAATATCCCTGCCTTATCACCCTTGCTTCCAATGTCCTTCCCCCCGAATGGCTGCCGCACTCTCCAGAATGCACCTCTTCCAGGATCCTCGGGACTTCCTCTTCGGTTACGCATCTCGCGAGGAGCCCTGACAACATCTTCCGATGCAAGCTCCCTTCCAGCATCAGGTAATGAGCCGCCTTGTGCCTGAAGCTCTTTGCATCCTTGACTTCTTCCGACAGTTCTCCTGTGGTTAAGAAAGTCACCAATGGATCCATCCATGAGGACCGCCGATTCACCTCCATCAACTCCCCCTCTTCAATGGCTGGTCGGAATAGTTCGGTTAGGGTACCTCCTCCCCGAGGCCCGAACTTCGCCAGTCGATCAGCTGCCATGCTTTCCTCCCTGGGAACATGTTGAATAGAAAAAGAACGGAAACCTCCAATAATAGTTCTTACCTTTGATAGATATCTTGCGAGGGTAGGCTCCCGGGCCTCGAACTCGCCTCGGATCTGCGATGCTACCACCATTGAGTCGGTGAAGGCCTCCACATCCTGGATTTCCAGCTCCTTTGCCAAGCGAAGGCCAGCTATCACAGCCTCATACTCCGCTTGGTTATTGGTTACAGGGAAGTGGAAGGTCACTGCTTGCTCTATGGTAACTCCCTGAGGACTTACCAACACCACACCTCCTCCCAGGGAGTGCCTTCCTGAGGCCCCGTCGACCACCATCTTCCACGCTTCTTGCGGCTTTGGTTCTTCGGCCTCCGCCTCGGTAACATAGTCCGCCAGGAAATCCGCTACGGCCTGGGCTTTGATAGAGAGCCTCGGGACGAAAGAGATGTCAAACTCGCTTAGCTCGATGGACCACTTTGCCAACCTTCCTGAATGTTCCACCCCCTCCAAGACCTTGCGAAGGGGATGGTCTGTTACCACCCTAATCGAGTGTGCTTGAAAGTAAGGGCGAAGCTTCCTAGCTGAGATGACCAAAGCATATGCTAGCTTCTCCAGGATGGGGTATCGGAGCTCTGCCTTTTTTAAGATTCGGCTGACATAATAGACAGGTAACTGCTTCTTCCCCTCTTCCCTAACCAAGACGGAGCTCACCGCCTCTCCTCCCACTCCTAAATACAAGGCTAGGTCCTCCCCCTCCTTTGGGCTTTGAAGTAACGGAGCTTGGGAGAGTTGCCTCTTCAGCCCCTGAAAAGCCTCTTCGCACTCGGCCGTCCATTCGAATGCTTGGTTGCCACGAAGTACTTTGAAGAAGGAGGAACATCTATCCCCTGACCGCGAGAGGAACCTGCTTAACCCGGCCAACTTCCCGGTCAAGCGCTGGATCTCCTTGGCGTTGCGAGGCGATTCTAGGTCTAGAATAGCCTTAACCTTATCAGGGTTGGGTTCTACCCCCGCGGGAGTCAAGAGGTGCCCGAGGAATTTGCCGCGACTAGCCCCGAAGACGCACTTCAAGGGGTTCAACCTCATCTTGAACTTCCGTAGGGTGGCGAACGTCTCCTCCAAGTCTCGCAAGTGGGAATCAACACACTTGCTCTTGACCATGAGGTCATCCACATAGACCTCCAGGTTCCTTCCCCTTTGATCTCGAAAGATTCGATCCATCATGCGTTGGTATGTTGCCCCTGCATTCTTTAATCCGAAGGGCATCATCTTATAGCTGAAGCATCCCTCTCTTGTGATGAAGGAAACATCCTTGACATCAGGAGGGTGCATCCGGATCTGGTGGTAACCTGAAAATGCATCTAAAAAACTCATAAGAGAAAAACCGACGGCTGAGTCAACCAGCGCGTCGATTCGAGGCAAGGGGTAACAATCCTTGGGGCATGATTTATTTAATAAGGAAAAATCGATACACATGCGCCATTTTCCTCCTCCCTTCTTTACCATTACCACGTTGGAGATCCAGCCTGGATACTGGATCTCTGAGATGAAGCCTGCGTCCAGGAGCTTTTGGACCTCCTCTCGGATGGGGGCTTCTAGCTTGGTGGCGATGGCCCTCATCTTTTGGCGTATGGGGCGGGCTCTGGAATCCAGGTTCAAGCGGTGACAGGCCACGTCCGCGTCGATGCCCGGCATGTCTGCCGCGCTCCAAGCGAAGATGTCAACGTTGCCCTGGATGCAGGCTCGCATCCGCTCCTGATCCTCAAGGCTCAAGCCTCCGTTGATCCGAATCCTTTGCACCTCCCCCGCTCTTGTAAGCACCTCCATCTCCACCACCTCTTCGGCCGGCTCCAGCCCCGACCGCTCCCAACTTACCCTTGCCTCTTCCCGCTCAAACTCGAGCTCTTCTCCCCCAACCTCATCAACTTCCATCGCCTCCTCCAGGCTCTCCTCCTGCCTCTGCTCTTCTTCATCCACCACTCCTCTCGCCTCTTCTGGGCTGATCTTCCCCGACTCCTCCGCCTCCGCTATCTCTTCAGCAACCTCCATCGCCTCTCCCAGGCTCATCCCCCCTTCCCCAACTCCTTCCTGCTCAGCCATCTCCCTCTCCAACTCCTCTGCCTCTGCCATCCATGACACGGTGTTAACCGCCGTCACATAGCATTGCCTTGCCATCTTCGGATCCCCCCTGATCCTAACCTGCACCCCTCCATTGTTGAACTTGAGGCATTGGTGGTACGAGGAGGGTACACAGCGAAAGGCGCTGATGAGGGGACGTCCGAAGATGGCATTGTAACTACTCGGGGCGTCCACGATCACGAACCGACAGTTCCGTGAGACGCCCCCAAGCCTCACATGCAGGCCCACTCCCCCTTCCACTTCTTTCCTTTCTCCGGAGAAGCCAAAAAGCGGTCCATCAGAAGCCAGGACCCTTTTTCCTTCCACTCTCATCTCATCGAAGGCCTTCTTGAAGATCACATTCACCGAGCTCCCATTATCCACCAGTATCCGGGAGACGGTGTAGTTTTCTACCGCTGTCTGGATCACAAGCGCGTCGCAGAACGGGTCCTCGTAGTCTGGCATATCCGCGGATGAGAAAGTGATCTTCTCCTCTGGGGGTGGAGCCTGGGAGGTCGAGGCGACCCCTCGGCGGAACATGGTTTGAAGGCTCCCCTTGCGGGTTGCCTCGATCCCCACTCCCCCGTGGATCACTCCAATCCCTCCTCGGGTCCCCACGTCAATCCTGTCTTCACATCTATCCTCCACCTCTTCCCGCTGTACTTCCACGATCCTTACGGGCGGATCCTGCCTTCCGGCCCCTCTGACCCCTCTAATCTCCAGAAACTCTGGGCAGGTGGCCGTTGCGTGACCTTCCTCCTGATGGAAGTCACAATAAGGCAACGCCACCCTGCCCCCTCTTCCTTCTCCTCCTCCCCTTCTTCCGGCTCCCCGAAATCTTCTTCCTCTTCCCCTTCCCACCTCCATAGCCTCCTGCGGCGGTGGGAAATGACCCCTTGGTCCTTGTCGCCATCCTCCCTGCTCCAGCCTTCTGGGCTCCCGGAAGTTATCTCTTCCCTGAAGTCCTCCCTGGCCCTGGGGGCGACCCTCCTGAGGCCTCCAACCCAGTCGGTTGTTTGGCTCCCTGGCCCCCCCATGCTGTTGCCCCTGCCCTCGGGGCTCTTCTCTTCTCCGATCTTCCCTCGGCTCCCTCTGCTCCCTCTGCTCTCTCTGCTCTCTCTGCTTTCCCGCCACCGGCTCCTTCACGTCGTCCTCGGCCAGCCTGGCCAGCTTTCTTGCAAACGCAGGGTTTGCCCTCTCAAAGTCTATCTCCTTCGCCGCCCTCTCCATGAGCTCCTCAAAAGAGAGAGGGGGCACTCTCTTCAACTCCATGCTAAAGAACCCTGGCCTCAGCCCCAGGGTGAAGGCTAGCATCAGCGCATACCCCGGGACCTCCTGGACCAGGAGAACCTCCTCTTGGAACCGGTCGACATAGCGACCCAATGTCTCCTCCGGCCCCTGCCTCACTGCAAACAGGCACTCAGCCTCCTTCTTCCTTTTCTTCGAAGTTGAGAATCTCAACAGAAAACCCCTCCGCAGATCCTCAAAGCTGTAGATGGAACTCGCCGGCAACTGGTGGAACCAGTCCCTGGCCTTTTCTTTCAGAGTGATGGCAAAAAGCCTACACTTGAAGGCATCCGACATTTGCCTGATGGACACCACGTCCTCGAACCATTGCACGTGCTGGACCGGGTCATCCTTCCCGGTGTAGTAGGTCATGTCTGGCTCCCGGAACCCCTCTGGCACTGGAGCCGAGACAATGAGCTCACTAAAGGGGGTCTCGCCCCCTGCCTGGCGAGAAGGCACGTCCCGCGATCTCGGTTGGCTGGACCGATCCGCGAGACCTTGCCCAGGGAAGAGTTCCCGCACCGTCGCCTCCTTCTCGCCCAGATCCGCCGGAAGCCCCTTCTCGAGACGCTGGCCTGGGAAAAGCTCCCGCGCGGCCACGTCCCTCTCGCCTGCCTCCACCGGGACCTCCTTCCCGGGGCGCTGCCCTGGAGCGTTCTCGCCTAGCAGCGGAACCACCTCCACCGGAACCTGCGGCGTCTCCCACTCGTTCCTTGCCGAGAAGGCCAAATTGATCGTCTGCATGACTTCTCGCCTGAAGTCCTCAAACATTTTTCTCGTCGCCTCGTCCACCCGGGTGGGGGATCCTCCCGCGCCTGATCCTTCACCTTCGCCTCCTGCCATGGGACTTAACTCGAGATTTTCTTACACCGGCTGCTTCCACGCTCACCGCACCAGAACTGTTGAAGCCAAAAATGACCTCAACAAATGTTCACGAACCAAAGCGCAGTCAATGCCTACTTCTCTCAAACCTCGACCCTTGACAGGTTGCTAAGGCCCTAACACTGACCCAAAGCCTCAGCTGGGAGGTCCCACCACACACCCGGAAGATCTCTGAGAGCTTCCCCTCCAAAGCCGAATGCTGGGCTGGGAGCTCTTCAGAAGGCACTAGGGCTAGAGGAAAAATGATCAACTTGCCTTCCAAAGAGCCCTTATGGGTCTTTTTATAGTCTTCCTTTGACCTAAAAATACTGAAATACCCCTGAGGGGTCTGCCAATAGCTAAATCCCGCTGTCCTTCAAAGGGTATTTGGGTAATTTTATCCCGGGATAATATATTATAAAATAATCCTCTTTATGAGCGCCGGGCCCCACCACGTGGGCCCACTTGGCGAGAACCCTGGCCGAGAAGGCTCTCGCTGGACCCTCACCCGGGCCAACCTTGGCGAGACCCCTTGCCAGGGAGGTTCGCGCCCTTCACGGTCTTGAAGCTACCGCGGCTGAAGGCCTACTTGGGGCCTTCTCGCCTCCCCTGGGCGGGAGCTTGCCCTAAGGCGGAAGCTTCCGTGGTCGACGATCTCTCCCACCGAGAGCTCGACTATCTGCCTTGGTCGGTCGACGATCTCTCCTGCCGAGAGGTCGACTATCTGCCCTTGTCGGTCGACGATCTCTCCTGCCGAGAGGTCGACTATCTGCCCTTGTCGGTCGACGATCTCTCCTGCCGAGAGCTCGACTATCTGCCCTTGTCGGTCGACGATCTCTCCTGCCGAGAGGTCGACTATCTGCCCTTGTCGGTCGACGATCTCTCCTGCCGAGAGGTCGACTATCTGCCCTTGTTTCCTCAGCTTTCGCCTGCCCTTGGCGAGAGCTCCTACAGGACGAGAACTCCACAATCATGCCTCAGGGTTAACCCGAGGTTAGCCTGAGACTAACCCAATCCTGACTGTTGAAGCCTTTGGGTCCTTCCCAGCGAATATGGGGTTGTACATCGGCCATATTTTCTTTCCTAAAGGCCGAATCGCGGGATGTGGATAGTAGTGGTGGTTTGAAGCTCTTCATGGGGGAGGTGTTGTGTAATCTAGCCAAGACCACCCTTATTATTCTATCTTGCTCCAGGTACGGGCTGGGCAAGGGGGGTGGAAGGTTCCTTGTGCTTTATCATGTAGACCCCTGAGCTTGTTGGCATGGAAATTGGTGGTTGGGGGACTGAGTTTGCCTCCAACCCGGATCCATGCTGTTGTTTTGCTACTACCATCTCCCACAGCTTAGGGTGTTAGAAGTTTCTTCCTTGGTAGATTGCAGCACTTTGGGCTCTTGGTAGTCTAGTAGGCCCTGCAGGATGTTGTTCCTGAGCTGAGTTGATGTTGTTTCCTCGCACGTAGTGCATTTCTTGTCGTCCTATTTTGGACAGTTGTGACTCTTTCTATGACATATTTTTCAGTTACTTTTCCCCCTTTGGTTGACTCTTTCATGTAGTTTTTACCTTGTTTTGCTTGCTGAGGTATTCTGTTTTCTTTTGGAATGCCTCAGGTTCTGAGCTGTAGCCAGTTGGGTGGCTAGTTTGCAGTGGTGGTGTTGGTGGTCTCTTGGACTTTGGAGATCCGTTTGTCTTGTTGGTGAGGTAGTTTTTAGTACTTTCTTACAGACATACATATGTGCCAGTGGGTTCGTGTCAGGTTGTTGGCGCCCACTGGTAGTTTTTACCTTTGTACTGGATATATTACTTATGCCGCTACCGTTTTCTGGAAATAGTCTACTTGCTCTGAGGAGGATTTATGCTAGGTTGCTAGTTATTTTTAAAAACTACTATTATTATAAGTACATCGCATGATCAGCATGTTTTATAAAAGTAAATCATTATTTTCCAAGCAGCGTATAAAGATCGTTTTGCTATATATAATATCAATTAAATGTAGAGTCTTGCATAGTATGAGTGGTTCTCTTGGAACTCTTATACACCCTTTAGGATGCTAAACCTGAATAAAGTATTTTTTCGCAGAGCGTAAGTATAGTTTTTAACTGTGGACTAGGTGATCCATCGAGCCGAGGGATACGGCCTCTAAAATATAACTGATTTTCTAATCATTAAGCTCATGATTTTCTTTCATAAAGAGTAGCAGTTGGTTTTGCCTGAGCGTCAGCAGTTATCCCCTGCTTGACGTGGCATCATGACGCGCGTTTTCTCATACTCTGATAATTATTTAATTCAGGGAAATTGCGGGTTGTGACAGCTGGTCTTTCGAAAATACTCTTTAATCGAGCATTCGACACACCTTTGGGACGTACTCCTTTTGGATCCTTTAACGTGCTATTACTATGAAAATTTTCTTTGTTAAATCCTTTCTGACCACACTGTTCGTTGTCTACAATATCTTTCGTGCTCCTCCGCAAATCGGTAAAGGCAGCTAAGACATGTTGCTGAGCCGGATGACATGTACCGACTATTTGGGCTAGGTCATAAGTGAACCGTAAAAGATGATTTCTAAACACCAAGTTTGGTTGGATCTCGCTCTTTCAAGGAAGTGCTCTTCGAAAGTCATAATTCTTTTTTTGCAGCTAGTGTGAATCTCCTTAGTAGGTAAGAAGAACTTATTTCTTTTACATTCTTGGCTTTGTATACACTTAAAATGTGTTTGCACAACAATTAATCCTCTTGTTTCAAAACCCTTACACGAGCACATAACATATTAACATCTAATGTGTTAGGGTTAATTTTAACCACCCATTGCTTGTCATCCGCGGTTGCATCACAATGTCTAGTGACATATAAAATATGACCATCCTCGGATGTAACTGTTTCACTTATGCACACACTAACAACTCGATCCATAAAAATATGTTCGAAAACGGAGAACATTTTTCTTGTGTACACTTTCGCTACTTGCTTTAATAAAGGGCAATTATTATATCTTAAAGTGATGCTTCCATGCTTGCACTTGAAATCTTCATCGTGTTCGGATCTATGCTACGAAGAAACCATCTTCTCCATCTCGGTATAACACTCAACAAGGGAACTTGTTGGTTTTGCGCACCCATGTAAAACATTGTTCGCAGATTCGCTTCTCTGAGTAGACAAAATGTCAAAGTCTTGAATATCTTTATTAAACGCCGTGAACCATCTATTTCTAATTTTATGCAAATCATAAAGCCATTTATTGTCCTTCAAATTGCCTCTTGAAATCATCTCACTCCAATGAAAATCAAATTCGGCCTCATCGTCGCATTTGCTCATGCAATGATAGAATAAACCTCTAACACTCTTATCGGTGTTGAATGTTGGAACCTTCGACGGAGCTTTCTTTGAAATATGTCACTGACAAAGGCGGTGTCGAGTGCTAGTGAAAACTCTCGCAATTGCAACGGCCATCGCCTGATCCTGGTCTGTATAAATAATGCCCGGTTGTTTACCCCCTCCAAACCTCAAAAATGTATCAAAAACCCAACATAATGACTCGATTATTTCCTCTGCAACGAAGGCCCCGCCGATAAAGACATTTTGTCAGTGATGGTTTATCCCAATAAAAGAAGCACAAGCAAGATTATATTTATTCAACTGATACGTAGTGTCAAATATAATAACATCACCAAATGAATCATAATCAATTTTGCTATGGTTATCCATCTAGCAAAAACTAGTCAAACGTCCTAACTCGTCTGTTTGGACATCGTACAAGAACATGATATCTTCTCTTTGCCTTTTCTTAAATATTTTCAACAAAATCGTGACATCACGGCTTTCTATAAGTGCTCTTCGTTCCAGTTGAACATAATTGTAAGCATCTGTTATACAAAAATCTACATTTTCGTTTCCCCCCACCTCATCAGACATGAAGTTGTATGCTTGAATTATTTTGATCCCAACACAGGTCATGCTCTTGAGAAGACTTCCCTAAACTTCGGATATATCCCGATGAGATCTCAATAAATGACTGTCATTCTCTTGAGCGAGGGGGTGATTGTGCTTCTCTACGAATTTCACCACCTCACAATTCCTGCCATCTTTATCAGCAGCAAAATGCAAGCAAGCCAAGAACCCTGTGTGAGTATCAAGTTTGCGGAATTTTTTTTGGGCATCCTTCTTGTCATTCACTCGTTTATAACCTGCTTTTGCGCATACAAACTGCCTCCCCTTAACAATCCGAGTATGTGTCCAGTGTACAATATGTTATTTGCGTACACTAAATCCAATTTTTCGGGCATACTCCCGGTACATATTGTAGGTTTCCGCATCAGAATGCACGGTCGGGAAGACAACAACGTCAATCTCCTCCTGTGAAAAAAAATCAGATGTGTCCAGTGACCGTTACACCTTAAAACTATGCAACATAACAATTCACATGAAATCTGACCGGAGAAATAATAATTCACATGAAATCCGGTCGGAGAAATAACAATTCACATGAATCCGACCGGAGAAATAACAATCCACATGAAATCTGACCGGAGAAACATCCAGTTTGCTTACAGATTAATAAATTCCGGGCGGATGAATCCAAAAAAAAAAACAATACAATAAGGATTGAAAATTTAAACTAGGAGACCTACAACCGAATCACAAATACACAATAAAAACCAGACAATGAAAGGTTTTTTTTATTACCTTAACTGGAATGATGTCCAAAGTTTCTCCAGCTTCCTCCATGGTAGCGGGATTGTGTCCACCGTTCTGAGATAAAAGGGGACGAGGATGACGGGATCTCCAAGGAGGACATGAGTTACTCTGCAGTACTTGTGAAAACAGATAACTGTTCCGCGCTAACTGGAACGTTGGCCGAATTATCCTCGCTGGGGGAACATTGCGAGGATGGCCATCGGGGCTTTGGAGCTTATCGGCGAAGGGAAATGTCTTCAGGCAAGCCTCGCACAATGAACAAGAAACCCACAGAAAACCTAGGCGTGTGGAAAAAGGAGTTTCGACCAAAAAAAATGACGTCTGGGCTGAAATTTTGCGATGAAAAATTTTCAGGAAAGGAGGGAAGGAGGAGGGACCCACGGTATTTATGAGCGGACCGTTTTCACGGTCCAAACGGCGGACCGAAAATTTTTCCGTTAGATACAGGGTTCCTTTGGCGCGGCGGTGGAGGGCGGAAAAGACTGCTCCAGCCAGAGCGTTCGAACCGAAGGACATGAATGAGTGTTCGAAACGGGGCTTTTTGCCCCGTTTCTCATGGCGCTGCGGGTCCAGTCGGAGCAATCGTCGCTGGAGGGTGTTTGTTTACCCGCCGTTCGGCGGCATTTGCCCCAAACGGCCGGCCAAAACGCCGCGCCAAATGAACCCACAATCACATCTTGAAATGAATTACACCTTAAAAATGATACTAAGGGTCCATTTAGCTCCGCTTGTTCGAACAAAAAACACCATCGTTGTATGGTATGTGTTTGGCATTTACATTATGTCGGTCACCGACAAATATACTAATTTTAAACTTAAAAGAGCATGAAGTTCTTCATGTGAGCTCCGGCGTTTACAAAGATGACTTATAAACTTCGCATTTATGCCCGCCTCCGTGGTGCCAAAGGGACCCTAAATGTATTAGCTCGTTTCTTGATCAAAGTAATTATTTTTACACCCCTATGCTCATGAAAAATTACACTTTTGAAACAATGAATTATGTTAGAGTTACTACATCACCTTTTTTTTCTAGTTTTTCAAAAGCTATTGACGGCCAACTTATGCTCGTGAATAAGCAACAATAACAAGTTAACTATTTGTACTAAGGTTTTATTTGGTAATGTGTTTTTGGTCCGGTTCCTTTTGTCAAAGCGTGAATATGCTCGTGAATAAGCAACAATAACAAGTTAACTATTTGTACTAAGGTTTTATTTGGTAATGTGTTTTTGGTCCCGTTCCTTTTGTCAAAGCGTGAAGAGGGTCCTGACTTTATTTATTTTTCAGCAACCAGTTTTCAACGGCTTCAATTTCAAACATGCATTAACAATAACTCCTTTTACAACCACAACCACTCTCCCAAATAAATTCTAAGTTATTTTTGATACGTGTGTCATCCAATGATCGAATTTCTGCTCAAACATACCCTAACTTTATCTATTCTAATATTATAATCCAGCGCAAGTAAATTACTTCAATAGATATAACATAAGAATAAGTAGTCTTGTTCATAAATTTAAGGGTTCGTTCGGTAGGTCGGAATTGTAGCGTTGAAATTAGAATTCAATTGACAATTCCAATTCCAACGTTCGACGCCAATAAAAATACTTCTGAATTGAAATTCATTTCAATTTTCATAGGGATTGGTTAAAAAAGAAACATGTTTCCCTCAATTTCGACCTCGCGAAGTCTTCATTCGCAATACTCATCCCAAACAGTGCACCCCCGAATATCTCAAAAACACATCGACGACAACTCTGTTGTTCGCCGGGGGCACATTTTGCCCAAGAGTGAATTTTTCGACAGGACGAGAATTTTTCAGCCTGTGAGCGCATTTTCGCTCGGGTTCGCATTTTTCGCCAGGGCGCAAATTTATCGGCCAGACGCGCAAATTTATCGGCCAGACGCGCATTTTTCGTCCGGACGCGCATTTTTCAGCCCAGACGTGCATTAATTTTTGCCTTGACTCGCATTTTCCAACAGGACGCGCATTTTTTGCTAGGGCGCACATTTTCCGCTCGGACGCGCATTTTCTGCCCGGACGCATTTTTCGCTCGGGTGCGCATTTTCCGTGCGGGTGCGCATTTTTTGCCCGGACGCGCATTTTTTGCCCGGGTGCGCATTTTCCGCCCGGGCGCGCATTTTCCGCCCGGACGCGCATTTTCCGCCCGGGCGCGCATTTTCCGCCCGGGCGTGCATTTTTCGCTGGGCCGCACATTTTTCGTCCGGGCATGCAAAAAATGCGCGCACGGTTGAAAAATGCGCGCTCGGACAAAAAATTCTAATATGCAGTCAATCAGTAGAATTACTAATTCCAATTTTTATGATAGAATTCCTGCATTTCGCCGAACAGTGAAATTGGAATTAACTTCAATTCCAATTTCTGTACAATTGAAGTCAATTTCAATTTCTACTTCTCAATTCCTACGAAACGAACGAACAAAAGCGTTTAGTTTGAAAAATCTTAAATTATTGGAGTCAAATCCATATGAGCACCTAAATTTTCATGGTGCTCTGTTTGGTGTGGTGGCGGCGATGGTAAAAACTATATTCCTACCGCCAGTGCTTTTTTAGGTTGTTTGGAAGATTTGCTTTTTCAAATGATTTTTTCAAGAAGTGGTGGTTTTTTGAGCGGCCAATCTAACATAACTTTCCAAAAATCATTTTTTTCAACTTTTTTATTTTTATTTGAGGGTTTACTAAAATCATATATGCCCCAATCATTCACCATATACACTTCTTCCTTCTCATTACAATCGGAACCCGGGAGAGTAAAGTGCACCTGCTGCATTTTACGGTACAATGCGGCATCCAATGAATGCGAGCACATCTCAGCTCGTACACACATATTTCAAAATAAGATGTGATGTGCACGCATCTTCGCACGAACTGAGATGTGCTCGCATCCATTAGATGCCGCACTGCGCTGTAAAGTGTTTTACAGTTTACACCCCCGGGCCCTGAACCCTATTACAACCACGTACTGCATTCACACTCTCTGCCGTCCTGTCAAAAAAGAAGCCTTATTCATCACTAATCACTAGTCGAATCATCTTCTCACCGGAAAAGGTCAACACCGACCAAATCATGAAGCACTACAGAGAAGCTGAGAACAATCGCAACTATATGAAGAAGTACACCTATCAGCGGTCAGCATCTCCCACGAATGGACGACACGTGGCCGGCGCCTCTACCACGTTCCCTCGATTGGGCTATTTATTTATATTTATATATATTTATATTATAAAATGCGATTCCATTTCTACTGTCACCATGCATTCTATGTGATCGGACGGCGAAAAAGAAGTAAACTTCACTCGTTGGGATCCACTCGTCAGGTCAGCCACGAGTGAAGGTCAGCCGTCCGATTTCGGAGGCGAGATCAGATGCTAAATTGCGCATTCTATGTGGTCATAACTGTTCAGTCGTCCAATTTGTTAATTATTATCATATATAAATAATAATTGAGCTCCTAGAGATCTCAAGAGACCCAAAAGACAATGTGAAGGGGCTGATTGCAGGCTGTACCAGTGACATATGCTCCCAATCGCCTTCTGTGGCATTAACGGGTTCGGAGGCTTAACGAGTCGGTTCGGATACACGGATATCCGATACCCGTAATTACTCATAGGGTTTGTCTATTTATACCCACTTAGAGGCAACAAATAGGGGATTCCACCTAGATCTCAATCCGGATGCTTCGAGCAAAATTTAACATCGGCCACACGGGATGCTTCGAGCGCACTAACAGTTATAACCTCAACAAATTTTTTTGAGAAATTAAATAACCTCAACAAAGTTAGAATACCGACTATTGCCGAAAGTTTTGTTGCGATTGATACCCCTCACCCGCCGGTTCTTGCCGAGGTTCGAAACAATGGCACATAAGTTAACCATGGTTATATCTGTAGTCATGGCAAGTGCCTATAAATCACTGTCTAAGCTTTTTTTCCTTCTTGCATGTAGAGCAAGTAGAAAAAGCTAGAACAGAAAAGCTAAACTCCTCTTTATATATGCACTCACACCACACAAAATGCTTTGAGCTGTTGGCTGAAAATCCCTGCAACTTATATTTTGCTCTATGCGATGATTAATGGGAGCCATGCACGTATATATGGCTCTCAATAATCCTATACAAATTGCTTGGATGGAGAGATGAGCATCCGGATTCACAATTCTATTTGACTCTAGGTTGATATTTATATGAGTAGAATTCAAATGCCTATAGATATTTTTTCAAATCCGTCGTTATATCGCACTCGTGCATCAAATGCCGCAGCGCTTGCAGATGGTCGGTTAAGTGTAGAAAGACACGAGATTTTGAGCGCCCCATCCCTTGTAATCGTCTCTTTTCTTCGTCTAGTGAAACGACATGCAGCTGCCCGTGAACAAAGCCCATCTTGACGTGAATCATTTAAATCATATATCTTCCATGTTGTTAATTTTGGCTCCGTTTGGGGGGACTTATTTTCACTAGTCAACGGTTACGACCGCATGAATCGGACCTTAATTATGATCCGTTTTATGCGGTTGTAACTACTTGACCAGTGAAAATAAGTCCCCCCAAACAGAACCTTCATGTTATTAATTTTCTCTTTAGCAAGTTCTCTTGTGGGCCAAGACTTATCTTCAACATTTCTACACGAGCCATACGTACGGAACCAAGAATTCATGCATATCTTTATATATAAAGATACCAGCACTTTTTTTTGTGGTGCAATGATATATAACCATTTGATCAGGGCCGTCCGATCCAATATCTAATTTAATTTTGATCATCGGATGAAATTGATTCCAGAGCCTTCCTCCTCTTAACAAAGGACAGCAATCGAGCGATTAGGGAGCAGCAAGCGGCAGTAGTGTTGTTAAGCCGGTGCTCCGTTGCGACTGGGGTAATGTTGTTCGCCCTCATAAAACCAAAAATCATTAACCGAACCGTAACTGCTAAACCGGAGAGAATTGTTCGTGAATTATACGGATTATGGTTTGAATTTTTGAACAATAAACAACAATGGTCAAAGTGCGGGTCCTACATTTTATTGTCCGGATTGGAACCGGAACCGCAACATAAATGTGTCGAGCAGATTCAAAAATTTTAGACCCGATTCGGACCAGATCGAAGCAGAACCGAACCGTTTATAATAATTAAGTTAAAAATAAAACAATTATTTTAAAAATAAAACATTAAATATAATAAAACATTTAAATAAAGTAGGCTGGTGAACAGTGCTCGCGATCACTGTTCACCCGCCTGCTTTATAACAAAACATTTATTTTAAAAATATAATATATAGAAAATATAATATAAAATTTTATAATAATATTAAAACAGGCGGGTGAACAGTGCACCCGTAGTCCCACACCGCCCATCAAAAGTGGAAATTCGGGTATATATTGAAAATTCCGCATTAATTGCTTGAAACAATGTGTGTTGGCGGGCTGGCGGTCTGGCTTGCGTATTTTTTGTTTGGTGGGCTGGCTGGCCTGCAAGGTTTTCGCGGGCTGGCTGGCCTGCCACGTCCGCTGATCGGTTTTGTTAAATTAATTTTGAAATTAATTCACCTAGGTTTAGGACTATCCTAAAGTAGGTTTAGGAGGTCTAGAAAAAAGTCTGGAGAGAGGGTTGGTTTGATTCAACGGTTCAAGATCAAAACTATGAAATCCTACTGCCACCTAATTATCTCTTAATTTTGAACTCATGATATATGCAGACCACCATATTTCTTTATAATATGATATATATATATATAGTTGTTCCTGTCACACATGATATCTCTATCACATAATTGAGATATATGGGTGCAGCTGCGGCTTGTCTGAAATTATTCGATAGTGATATGAAAATATGGAATATATATGCTTTACAAATATTACAGTGGATTAGCTAAGATACTATCAGCTGGTCCTCTGTATATCTTTTGGTTGTGACTTGTGAGCCACTTGCCCCTAAGAAGTTGCTTGATTGATGTGCAGCCTGAAAATGAATATGGTCACCCGGGGGTATTTCGGGGACGTATCTGTTAAGGTCCCACACAATCACTTTGGAGGCATTACCTCCGCACCGCCACCCCGACAATAGAGATTCTCGAGCGTGATAAGGGGTACGTACGTACTATTTTGGGGTCATTTTTTCGAGTTCCTTCAACAAGGTTTTCTCAAACCAACCATCCCCCGGCCAACTTGAGTCAATTGGGCTTTGCAAGACCATTTCAAAATAAATATTGATGGGTTCCCCCTAAAGATTTCTATCGCGTCTCATTACCGTTAAATCTCTTCTAACTGCATGTTTGCGCTTGATCATACTCGAGCTAAAGCGGTCCGATTCAATTTTCTGGACCGGGATAATTAAAACTGAGTGACCCGCAACAAATATAATGAAGATCGTATGTAGGGGAATCGATTCAACTTGGAATGAGTTTGAGATGAGTTTAGCCTAGCTTTGATTCACATGGCACTATCAATTTTGGGTGACAGCGCACAATAAGGTTGACCATCAACAATGGCACGTGGTGGTCCAACTTGATTGTGGCCCGTTTGAACAATGTGGAGTAGCACAGAAGTTTCTGGATTCAGTTGCTCGTAGCCAACAGCTTAAGAGAAATATACCAACTATTACATAGATCTATTACAAAGATGCCTTAAATAGTAGTAGAGACTGACTAGCTACAAGTAATAAAGACTGGCTTAAGAGAAAGTTACCAACTATTTTTGTACGTCTGTCAATTCATAATAAGACTCAATCGAACGCATGACTTGAATTGGATGCCCAATTCCATTTTTTTCCCAAAAATCCGTGAAATGTATGTGGCTGTTGCGGCTAACTTAGGGCCTGTTTGGGAAGGCTTTTCAGAAAGGAAAAGGAGTGGTGGCAAAAGGATGGTAGAAAAAGGAGCTTTTAGAAAATATCTATTAGAAAAGGAAAACTGTTTGGATGAACTTCTTTTGCAGAGC
The DNA here is from genome assembly GCA_039513925.1 of Platanthera zijinensis. Lineage (NCBI taxonomy): Eukaryota > Viridiplantae > Streptophyta > Magnoliopsida > Asparagales > Orchidaceae > Platanthera > Platanthera zijinensis. Next base: position 12,760,950 of record CM077081.1, on the reverse strand, counting down.
TTTTCAAAAAGTAGAAACACTTTATAAACCGTTTGACAAATCTTCGTTGCGTTAACTTTTTTTATTAAAATTGCGCGTCAGGGGGAAAATGCGCAATAATTTCGCCGGGGTAGGTTTTTTTCGCCCGGGAGTGAATTTTTCGCCGGGTGGCGGTTTTTCTCACCCAGGCGCGATATTTTCGCCTGGACGCCAATTTTTCGACTGAGACCTATATTTTCGGCCGGGCCCCAATTATTCGGACGGGTGCCAATTTTTCGGACGGACGCGAAATTTTTGAACGGACGCGAATTTTCCGGACGAGCCCGAATTTTTCGGATGACGGCAAATTTTTCGGACGGGCACGAATTTTTCGGACGGGCACTAATTTTTCGACAAGGCGGGAAAATTTCGCTCGGGCACGAATTTTTTGCACATACGAGAATTTTTCGCACGGACGCGATATCTCCGCTCGAAAGCGAAAAAAATTGCATTCGAGTGGAAAAAATAGCTTACAAGCGAAAAAATACAAGACCGGGCAAAAAAACAACGAACGGGCAAAAAATCACGTCGAGGCAAAAAATTCGCTCCCGGGCGAAAAAAATAGTGCCCGGGCGAAAAACCGCTCCCGATCAAAAAAAATCGCGCCCGGGAGAAAAAAATCGCGATCGGGCGAAAAAACCGCGTCCGGGCGAAAAAATCACGCCCGGGCGAAAAAACCGCGCCCGGGCGAAAAAACCGCGCACGGGCGAAAAAACCGCGCCCGGGCGAAAAAGCGCGCCCGGGCGAAAAAATCGCGCCCGGGCGAAAAAATCGCGCCCGGGCGAAAAAATCGCCCCGGGCGAAAAAATCGAGTCCGGGCGAAAAAATCGCGCCCGAGCAAAAATTTCGCGACCGGGCGATAATTTCGTTCCCGGGCGAAAACATCGTGCACGGGTGAAAAAATTGTCATCGGGCGAAAAAACTGCGATCGAGCGAAAAAACTGCGTCCGGAGGAAAAAAATCGCTCCTGGGCGAAAAACCGCCCCCGGGGAAAAAACTGCTCCCGGGCGAAAAATGCACAATCGGGCGAAAAAACAGCGCCTGGGCGAAAAATTCGCGCCCGGGCGAAAAATTCGCGCCGGGAGAAAAAATTCGCGCCCGGGTGAAAAAATTTACGGCCGGGTGAAAAATTTGCGCCCGGGCAAAAGAATGTCTCCTGGACGAAAAATTCGCGCCCGGGGGAAAGAATGTCGCCCGGGCGAAAAATTCGCGCTCGGGCGAAAGAATGTCGCCCGTGCAAAAAATTCGCGCCCGGACGAAATATTCGCGTCCGGGCGAAAAATTAGCGACCGGGCCAAAAATTCGCGCCCCGAAAAAAAATTCGCGCCCGGGAAAAATATTCGCGCTGGGAAAAAAATTCGCGTCCGGGTGAAAAAAATTGCGCCTGGGTGGAAAATTCGCGCAAGGGCGAAAGAATGTCACCCGGGCGAAAAATTTCGCGCCCGGCTGAAAAATTCCGCGCCCATGCGAAAAAATCACGCCCAAGCGAAATATTCATTTAGAGAAAGACTAGTGTTTTCGCAGTATTTTCGAACTGGATCCAGAGGAGTAAAATGTTTTCATAGCATCAACTGTGTATCGGGATGAGAAATTACTTTTCGAAAAGTTGAAAAGTAGGAGGCTAGTGACTTTTCAAATATAGGAGAAAAATGAGTTTTTGGTGGTAGCTTTTCCCACCGGTAGACATTCCAAACGGTTTATTATGTGCGGTGGCGTTTTCTAGAAAATGAAAAGGAGCTAGAAAGCCCTCCCAAACAGGCCCTTAATCTTTATGATGGATCACACTAAACTAGGTCATCTTAGTTCGTGGAGCGATCAAGCGTGCAAATAGTCATAGAAAATAGAAAACTGGCAAGACAGTTTTTTTAAAGTGGAAAACTCATCAACTGGATGAAAAATCACGTGCTCGGATCTGTGCCGACCAAACTTCCGCTATTTATTGTTGTGTTATAGGGCTTATGAGAGAAGCGAGGGTAACAGACCCCTCCTAGTTTACAATTATTAGAGAGAGAGAGAGAGAGTACTGGGCTCGGAGGGTGACATATCACCTCTTACAGAGCTAATTCTTTTTCTTGCTACAATAGAGAGCTTCACATTTTGAATGTTTTGAATACTTTGAATGCTTTAGAGTTTTTGACTGTTGCTGGTAAACCGGAGCAACATATTTTGTTTGCCCTGATTTCGGCGGCTTGGAAGCGTAGACGGTGCGTTCTACACGCCTTATCTTTTACGGCTCGTCTCCTGTTGTGTTTAGAAGAGTCTGGAACGTTGGTCTCGTCAGCTACTGGTATGCTTGTTCCTGAATTGAGAGTATTGAACACTTATAGAAATCATGGGGGCGAAGTGCACGATGATGCATCTGGAGCGGTGCGCGCAATAGGGAGCGCGCACAAGGACGAATGTGCGTACAACGGGATGTGTGCATGTAGGAAGAGAGATGTGTACAAAGGGGAACACGCACAAGGAGGAACGTGTGCACGGAGGGTCGTGTGCACCTTGGAGGAAAGACGCGTGCAAAGGGGAAACACGTGCATGAAGGAACGTGTGCACGGGGGGATGTGCACACTTAGGAGGAGAGATGCACGCAAGGGGGTTCACACACAAGGGGGAACGTGTGCATGGAGGGACGTGGTCATTTAGGAGAGACACGCGCAAGGGGGAGTGCGTTCAAAGGGGAACGTGCGCACAAAGGAACGTGCACACTTAGGCGGAGAGACGCGCACAAAGGGGAATGTGCACACAGAGGGAGGTGTACACTTAGGAGGAGAGATGCGCGCAAGGGGTAACGCGAGCAAGGTAGAACGTTCGCACTTAAGGGCGCGCACACTTAGGAAGTGAGACACGCACAAGGGGGAGCGCATGTGGAAGGAAGAATGTGCACACGGAGGGACGTGCGCACGTTGGTGGAGAAGAGGATGAGAAATTGTAGGAGAAATGAGTGAGGAGAGAGAAAATCCATAGGAGGAGTGAGAGAAGAGAGAGAAAATTTGTAGGAGAAATTTTGGGAAGAGAACAAGTTAAAATTAATGAGGATGCGAATTTATTTATAGATTCAGAGAGGGATGCTCCGGTAATTTACCCCCATAACTACTACCTATTTGCTTACGCGGAAAGATCAATCAGACTGCATAGCCGAGCGGACAACAATCTCAGTCCACGTGGACTTGAGTCATCCAGCCACGCATCCTAAGCCAAGTCCGCTCCTATGAAGATCTGCTAGACTTCGACATTAGATCGCGTAGTTTTGCGGTCTCCGCTTTGAGATCGCCCAACCAGCGATCTCACGAACTCCAGAAGCAGTTTGCACAATTACCGATCTCGTGACAAGGCAACACCAAGGACTTGTCACAACCGTAACCAAGTCATCAACTCTAGCGGACTTTGACTCAGACCACATAAACAGCCACCATAAGCAACTGCGGTAAACCACGGATACCCGCGCTTAATTGCATGCTCTGTGCGACTCAGAGTATCCGCCTTGTACAACCCCATATTCGCTGGGTAGGACCCAGAAGACCAAGACTTCAGTGGCCAGGGTTGGGCTAGTCCCGGGTTAGCCCTGAGACAGACTGGCAGAGTTCTCGCCCATTAGTAGGCGAGATCGTTCGCGCCGGGACTCGGGTCTTCAGGTCAGCTTTAGGCTTCCGCATTCGGGCGAGAGGGCGCTGAGTGAGCTTCACTCACTCAACGCCGTGATTAGCAGTGAAGGCGTAGAGTGAGCTTCACCCACTCAGCGCCTCTCCAACGGCAGTGACGTCAAGACCACCGAGAGCGAGAACCCTCTGGGCGGGAGATCCCGCCAAGGTGAGCCCAGCTAAGGCTCAGCGAGAGCCTTCTCGCCCGGGGTTCTCGCCAAGCAAGTCCAGGTGGTGGGGCCCGGCGCCCAGGAGAAGATTATTTTATTATCCCCGGGTAAAATTACCTGCCTGCCCCCGGGTGGACAGCAAGATTTGGCTATTGGCAGACCCATCAGGGGTATTTCAGTATTTTCAGGTCGGGGGAAGACTATAAATAGACCCATAAGGGCTCTTTGGAAAGCAGGCTTTCATTATTCTCCAATTCCAGTGCTTTCTGAAGAGCTCCCAGCCCAGCATTCGGCTTTGGAGGGGAAGCTCTCAGGGATCTTCCGGGTGTGAGGTGGGACCTCTCTGCTGAGGCTTTGGGTCAGTCTTAGGACCTGAGCAGCCAGTCAAGGGTCGAGGCTTGAGAGAAGTAGGCGTCGGCTGCGCCTTAGTTCGTGAACATTTGTTGAGGTCATTTTTGGCTTCAACAGTTCTGGTGCGGTGAGCGTGGAGGCGGTCGGTGCAAGAAAACCTTGAGTTGAGTCCCATGGCAGGAGGTGAAGGTGAAGGATCTGGTGCGGGAGGATCCCCCACCCAGGGAGAGGAAGCGACAAGAAAAATGTTAGAAGACTTCAGGCGAGAGGTCTTGCAGACGATCAGCTTGGCCTTCTCGGCAAGGAACGAGTGGGAGACGCCGCAGGTTCCAGTGGAGGGGGTTCCGCTGTTAGACGAGAACGCCCCAGGGCAGCGCCCCGGGAAGGAAGTCCCGGTGGAGGCAGGCGAGAGGGATATGGCAGCGCGAAAGCTCTTCTCAGGCTAGCGCCCCGGAAAGGAAGTTCCAGTTGACCTGGGCGAGAGGGAGACGATAGTGCGGGAGCTTTTCCCCGGACACGGTCTCGCAGATCGGTCCAGCCAGCCGAGGTCGCGGGACGTTCCCTCTCGCCAGGCAGGAGGCGAGACCCCTTTCAGCGAACTCATCATCTCAGCTCCAGTGCCGGAGGGGTTCCGGGAGCCAGATATGTCCTACTACTCGGGAAAGGATGACCCAGTACAACATGTACAATGGTTCGAGGATGTGGTGTCGATTAGGCAGATGTCGGATGCCTTCAAGTGTAGGCTATTTGTCATCACTCTGAAGGAGAAGACCAGGGACTGGTTCCACCAGTTGTCGGCGAGCTCAATCTACAGCTTTGAAGATCTGCGCAGGGGTTTTCTGTTGAGGTTCTCGACTTCGAAGAAGCGAAAGAAAGAGGCGGAGTGTCTGTTTGCAGTGAGGCAGAGGCCGGAGGAGACGTTGGGTCATTACGTCGACCGGTTCCAAGAGGAGATTCTCCTGTTCCAGGAGGTCCCGGGGTATGCACTGATGCTTACCTTCACCCTGGGGCTGAGGCCGGGGTTCTTTAGCATTGAGTTAAAAAGAGTGCCCCTCTCTCTTTTGAAGAGCTCATGGAGAGGGCGACAAAGGAGATAGACTTCGAGAGGGCGAACCCTGCGTTTGCGAGGAAGTTGGCTAAGTTGGCAGAGGATGATGTGAAGGAGCCGACAGCAGGAAGACAGAGAGAAGTGAGGGAGCCAAGAGAGGATAGGAGGAGAGAAGAACCCCGAGGGCAGGGGCAGCAGCATGGGGGGGCCAGGTAGCTGAACAACTGATTGGGTTGGAGGCCTCAGGAGGGTCGTCCCCAGGGCCAAGGGGGTCCTCAGGGAAGAGACAATTTCCGGGAGCAGAGAAGGCTTGAGCAGGGAGGATGGAGGCAGGGACCGAGGGGTCATTTCCCACCACCGCAGGAGGCCATGGAGGTGGGGAGAGGAAGAGGAAGAAGAGCTCGAGGAGCCGGGAGAAGGGGAGGAGGAGAAGGAAGAGGGGGCAGGGTGGCGTTGCCCTATTATGACTTCCATCAGGAGGAAGGTAACGCAACGGCAACCTGCCCGGAGTTTCTGGAGATGAGAGAGGCCAGAGGAGCTGGGAGGCAAGATCTGCCCGTAAGGATCGTTGAGGTGCATCACGGGGAAGCTGATGATAGGTGTGAGGACAGGGTCGATGTGGGGACCCGAGGGGGGGATCGGAGTGATCCACGGGGGAGTAGGGATTGAGGTAACTCGCAAGGGGAGCCTTCATACCATGTTCCGCAGAGGGGTCGCCTCGACCTCCCTAGCTCCCCCCAGAAGAAAAGATCACCTTCTCGTCCGCGGATATGCCAGACTACGAAGACCCGTTCTGCGACGCGCTAGTGATTCAGACGGCGGTGGATAACTTCACAGTTTCCCGAATATTGGTGGATAACGGGAGCTCGGTGAACGTGATCTTCAAAAAGGCCTTCGATGAGATGAGAGTAGAGGGAAAAAGGGTCCTGGCTTCCGATGGATCGCTTTTTGGTTTTTCTGGAGAAAGGAAGGAGGTAGAAGGGGGAGTAGGCCTGCATGTGAAGCTCGGGGGCGTCTCACGGAACTGTAGGTTCGTGATCGTAGACGCCCCGAGTAGTTACAACGCCATCTTTGGGCGTCCCCTTATCAGCACCTTTCGCTGCGTCCCCTCCTCTTTTCACCAATGTCTTAAGTTCAGCAATGGAGGGGTGCAGGTTAGGATCAGGGGGGATCCGAAGGTGGCGAGGCAGTGTTATGTGACGGCAGTCAACATTGTGTCGTGGATAGCTGAGGCGGAGAAGCTGGAAGAGGAGATGACTGGACAAGAAGGAAGTGTCGAGGAGGAGGAGACAAGCCTGGAGGAAGCACTGGAAGCAGCAGGGGAGCAAGTGGTAGAGGTAGAGGAGGCAAGCCCGTCGGAGGCGGAGGAATTAGTAATGGAGGAGGTAGTGGAAGTAGAGGAGATAAGCCTGAGAGAGGCAGAAGAAGAAGAGCATAAGCAAGGAGGAGGCCTGGTGGAGGCGATGGAGGTTGACGAGGCAGAAGGAGAAGAGCTTGAACAGGAGGAGACAAGGGCAGGTTGGGAGCGGTCGAGGCTGGAGCCGGCCGAGGAAGTGATAGAGATGGAGGTGCTCACCAGGGCGGGGCATATACGGAAGGTGCGGGTCAGCGGAGGCTTGAGCCTCGAGGATCAGGAGCGAATGAGAGCCTGCATCCAAAGAAACATCGACATCTTTGCTTGGAGCGCGACAGACATGCCGGGCATCGACGCAGAGGTGGCCTGCCATCGCTGAACCTGGACCCCAGGACTCGCCCCGTATGCCAGAAGATGAGGGCCATCACCACCAAGCTGGAGGAGCCCATCCGAGAGGAGGTCAAGAAGCTCCTAGAGGCAGGCTTCATCTCAGAGATCCAGTATCCAGCCTGGATCTCCAATGTGGTAATGGTAAAGAAAGGGGGAGGAAAATGACGTATGTGTATCGACTTCTCTTTGTTGAATAAATCATGTCCTAAAGATTGCTGCCCCCTGCCTCGAATCGACGCGCTGGTTGATTCAGCCGTCGGTTTTTCTGTTATGAGTTTTTTGGATGCTTTTTCAGGTTACCACCAGATCCGGATGCACCCTCCCGACGTCAGGGATGTTTCCTTCATCACGAGAGAGGGGTGCTTCATCTACAAAATGATGCCCTTTGGATTAAAAAACGCAGGGGCAACATACCAACGCATGATGGATCGGGTCTTTCAAGATCAGAGGGGAAGGAATCTAGAGGTCTATGTCGACGACCTGATGGTCAAGAGTAAGAGTGTGGATTCACATCTGCGAGACTTGTAAGAAACGTTCACCACCCTGCGGAGGTTCAAGATGAGGTTGAATCCCTTGAAGTGTGTCTTCGGGGCTAGTCGCGGGAAGTTCCTCGGGCACCTCTTAACTCCGGCAGGGGTAGAGCCTAACCCTGACAAGGTTAGGGCTATCTTAGATTTTGAATCACCTCGCAGCACCAAAGAGGTCCAGCGTCTAACCGGAAAGTTGGTCGGGCTAAGCAGGTTCCTCTCCCGGTCCGGGGATAGGTGCTCTTCTTTCTTTAAAGTGCTCTGAGGTAGCCAGGGGTTCGAATGGACGGTCAAATGCGAAGAGGCCTTCCAAGGGATGAAGAGGCAACTCTCCCAAGCTCCGCTACTTCAAAGCCCAAAGGAGGGAGAGGATCTAGCCTTGTATCTCGGGGTGGGGATAGAGGCTGTGAGCTCCGTCTTGGTTAGGGAAGAAGGAAAGAAACAGCTGCCCGTCTACTACGTAAGCCGAATCTTGAGAAAAGCGGAGCTCCAATATCCCATCCTGGAGAAGCTGGCGTATGCCCTGATCGTCTCGGCTAGGAAGCTTCGTCCTTACTTTCAAGCGCACTCGATTAGGGTAGTAACCGACCACCCCCTTCGCAAGGTCTTCGAGAGGGTAGAGCACTCGGGAAGGCTGTCAAAGTGGTCCATCGAACTCAGCGAGTTCGACATCTCTTTTGTCCCGAGACGCTCCATCAAAGCTCAGGCCGTGACGGACTTTCTGGCAGACTATGTCACTGAAGTTGAGAAAGAAGAACCGAAGCCGCAGGAAGCGTGGAGGATGATGGTCGATGGGGCCTCGGGAAAACACTCCCTGGGAGGGGGTGTAGTGTTGGTGAGTCCTCAAGGGGTTACTATAGAACAAGCGGTGGTTTTTCACTTCCCCGTAACCAATAATCAAGCGGAGTATGAGGCCGTGCTAGCCGACCTTCGATTGGCAAAGGAGTTGGAGATTCAGGATGTGGAGAGCTTCACCGACTCGATGGTGGTAACATCGCAGATCTGAGGGGAGTTTGAGGCTCGGGAGCCTACCCTCGTGAAGTACCTATCCAAGGTAAGGGCAATCATCGGAGGTTTCCGTTCTTTCTCTATTCAACATGTTCCCAGGGAGGAAAGCACAGCAGCCGATCGATTGGATAAGTTCGGGCCTCGGGGAGGAGGGACCTTAACTGAACTATTCCGACCGGCGATTGAAGAAGGGGAGTTGATGGAGGTAGGTCGGCGATCCTCATGGGTAGACCCGTTGGTGACCTTTCTTACCACAGGCGAGCTGTCAGAGGAGGTCAAGGTTGCGAAGAGCTTCAGGCGAAAGGCAGCCTATTACCTGATGCTGGAAGGGGGCTTGCACCGGAAGATGTTGTCAGGGCTCCTGACGAGATGTGTGACCGAGGAGGAGGCCCCAAGGATCCTGGAAGAGGTACATTCGGGAGAGTGCGGTAGTCACTCAGGGGGAAGGACGTTGGAGGCAAGGGTGATAAGGCAAGAGTATTTCTGGCAGACCTTGAGGAAGGATGCGGTTAAGTTTGCGAAGAGGTGCCTGAAGTGTCAAGTGTACGCTCCCCTCAAGCTCTTGCCCGCTCAAAGGCTCCGAAGCATCACAGCACCATGGCCCTTCGCCATTTGGGGGATGGACCTAGTTGGGCCCTTTCCTCCAGCTAGCGGGCAGAGGAGGTTCCTCCTGGTCATGATCGATTACTTCTCGAAGTGGCTGGAGATCAAAGCTCTGGCCAAGGTTACCTCCCAGGTCATCAGGAAATTCGTTTGGGGAGAAATCATATGCAGACATGGGCTACCCCAAGCGATAGTGACAGACAATGGTCCCTAATTTGCTAGCGAAGAGTTCATCAACTTCTGTACGCAATTGGGGATAGACCTTAGGTTTGCCTCTGTCCATCACCCCCGGAGCAATGGCCAGGTGGAAGCGGCGAACAAGATCATTGTGGACTTGCTCAAAAAGAAGGTGGAAAACCCGAGGGGAAACTGGGTGGAGCAACTCCCCTCCGTCCTGTGGGCCTTGCGAACAACTCCAAACACGGACACAGGGGAGACCCCCTTCAAGCTCTCTCATGGATGTGAGGCTGTCCTCCCAGTGGAGTTCGAGTTTAGGTCTCCATGGGTCACGACCGCGAGTGAAGGAAGCAAAGCTTGGAGGTTGGGGAACGAGGAAGAGCTGCGCCTCTCGTTGGATATGGTGGAAGAGCTACGGGATGTTGCTGCCATCAGGCAAGAAGAGATCAAACGGCGAATGGCCAGGTACTTCGATAAGCACATTAGAGTCAAGCAATTCGCCGAGGGGGACCTAGTGCTAAAAAGGTCGACGCGGCAGGAAGGTCGGCCCCGATTGGCAAGCTAAACCCCGGCTGGGACGGGCCTTACATAGTAGAGAAGACTTTGGCTAATGGGGGTTATTACCTCCAGGATGTGGAGGGAAGGACCTTGAGCCACACCTGGAGCGGTGATGACTTAAAGCGCTTCTACCTGTAAGGGGAGAGAAGGATTGTAATGTCATAAATAAATATTATCTTTTCAATGTGACCATTTCTGAACATTGACTGTCTCCAAAAATACTATCATAATGTTTTTTGCTTTGACCGACTATGTCTTCTCATCCTGATGATAGAATCGGTTTGGTTGGATCTTCATCAACACCCCGAGCTCGGCTCAGCCCCAGGTAGACCCGCTGCGCAGGCTCTCATCTAGCTGGCAGGTCCGAAGGCTCGCCTGTGGGGGATAGGTTTGGTTGGATCTTCATCAACACCCCGAGCTCGGCTCGGCCCCAGGTAGACCCGCTGCGCAGGCTCTCATCTAGCTGGCAGGTCCGAAGGCTCGCCTGTGGGGGATAGGTTTGGTTGGATCTTCATCAACACCCCGAGCTCGGCTCGGCCCCAGGTAGACCCGCTGCGCAGGCTCTCATCTAGCTGACAGGTCCGAAGGCTCGCCTGTGGGGGATACGTTTGGTTGGATCTTCATCAACACCCCGAGCTCGGCTCGGCCCCAGGTAGACCCGCTGCGCAGGCTCTCATCTAGATGGCAGGTCCGAAGGCTCTCCTGTGGGGGGAGAGGTTTGGTTTGATCTTCATCAACACCCCGAGCTCGGCTCGGCCCCAAGTAGACCCGCTGCGCAGGCTCTCATCTAGCTGGCAGGTCCGAAGGCTCGCTTGTGGAGGATAGGTTTGGTTGGATCTTCATCAACACCCCGAGCTCGGTTCGGCCCCAGGTAGACCCGCTGCGTAGGCTCTCATCTAGCTGGCAGGTCCGAAGGCTCGCCTGTGGGGGAGAGGTTTGGTTTGATCTTCATCAACACCCCGAGCTCGGCTCAGCCCCAGGTAGACCCGCTGCGCAGGCTCTCATCTAGCTGGCAGGTCCAAAGGCTCGCCTGTGGGGGAGAGGTTTGGTTTTATCTTTATCAACACCCCGAGCTCGGCTCGGCCCCAGGTAGACCCGCTGCACAGGCTCTCATCTAGCTGGCAGGTCCGAAGGCTCGCCTGTGGGGGATAGGTTTGGTTGGATCTTCATCAACACCCCGAGCTCGGCTCGGCCCCAGGTAGACCCGCTACGCAGGCTCTCATCTAGCTGGCAGGTCCGAAGGCTCGCCTGTGGGGGAGAGGTTTGGCTTGATCTTCATCAACACCCTGAGCTCGGCTCAGCCCCAGGTAGACCCGCTGCGCAGGATCTCATCTAGATGGCAGGTCTGAAGGCTCGCCTGTGGGGGATAGGCTGAGTCCTTGGCTCTTGGCCCTGGGTTCTTGATTTGAAGCTACTATGCGTTACGACGAGCTTGGCTCGGCCCCAGGTAGACCCGCTGCGCAGGCTCTGATCTAGCTGGCAGGTCCGAAGGCTCGCCGATGGGGCATAAGTTTAGTTTGTTGGAAGAAGTTTTGACACGGCCCTTGCCTAGATCGGGAGCGAGGTCCTAAAGGCCTCAGCCAGTGGAGGTCTCGGCCCGAAGGTCTCGGCTAGGGGACCTCGCCAAAGAAGGCTCCCGACAGACCCGGGCAGGATGACCTAATCTATAGCGCAAGGTTCCCGCCTAATTGATCTCTAAGGAAGGTTACCCCAAGGAGACCAAGGGTCTCGGCGGAAGCCCGCGCGGAAGTCACTAGGCTCACTAACCTACTCATTCAAGCAAACACATCGATAGCAAAAAGTAAAAGCGTTGCATTATATTTAACAATAAATGACAAAGGAGTTCAGAGCTTCTCGCTCATTACAAAAGAGACTAGTCACAAAAGAAAGAAACCCTTCAAGGGGGTGCGCTGTAATCAACACTGGTGCTCTCGCTCGAGTCCTCGCCGGATCCAGCGCCAGAACTCGCCTCAGACGTCTCGCCGACGGCGGTAGAAAGCTTCGGGATGTCCGAGGGCGGGGAGTCGGGCGCGCCGGGAGGCTTCGGGACGGGATCGAAAAGCCAGGGGAGGAGTTGGTCGACAGTAACGGTCTTGCCCGCCTCTCGCAGCAGCTTCAAGTCCCGCAACGTCTCGAGGGTGAGCTTGACGGTGGCCTGGGCATTCGCCTGCAGTAGCTTGTCGATGTCGTACTCTGAGAAGTGACGACTCTTCAGCCTTTTATCAAGCGTTGGAGGAGGCGGGCCTTTCGCCGCTTCCGCACGCCGGAGTTGGTCACGCAGCAAGACGTTCTCGTAGCGCACGTCCGCCAACTCCGCGCGGAGCGCTGTGGATGGGGCGGGATCCTGTGGAAAAGAGATCAGCTCAGAGAAATGTTGCACAAATACGATTTCAGGAAGCGAGAACAGGGGTCCAGGAAGGTCTCGCTTACCTTGACTGCGGGGGGCAGGGATAGCAATTGTTGAGCATTCGCCAGCTCTTGCTGAGCACTCGCGAGCTCTTTCTCCAGGGCACGCGCTTGAGCCACTGCTTCCTCCCTCGCCTTGTATATGTCCGTGAAATTCTTATCTAGGCTAATGCTCCAGCGAGCGCACATGTGCGCGAGCTCGAATCCGCGCAGCAGGGCCCAGACGGAATCGAAGGCTAAGAGCCGAGTGGGCGTCTGGTCGAAGACGCTGGCGTCTTCAAGGCTGTAGAGACCATAGCCTAGCGACAAGGCCTCGCCAGTGACCTCGTCCCACTCCGCCCAACTGGGAAGGAGCGTCGAAACCTTGATTAGGTTGGACTCGGGGTCCCACTGGAGCTGAGGCTTCCCCTCAGCGTCGAGGTACTTCACGCCGAATCCATAGTTTCTGTGCCCTTTTGGCACCTCCTTGGGCGGAGTCCGAGTAGAGGTCTCGACGACGGCCCCTTCTTCCCCAGTCTCGTTTGCGGCAGGTGAGTTCCGGGCGGAGGTCTCGGCAGTGGCCCCCTCTCCCCCAGCCTCGCTGGCGGCCGGTGGGTTCCCGGCGGGAACCTTGGCACGGCTCCTGACAGCAGAATCCATCTCGCTGGCCCTCCGTAGAAGCTCTTCGAAGGACCTGCCCGGGGGGAGAGGCCGGACGGGCGAGACTGCCGCGAATTTCCCTTTCTCGGAAGCAGAAGGCTTTGGCCTCTTCAACGATCGGAGGGCGGGAAGGGTGCCTTTACGCTTCTTGGCTTTTGGCGACACGGGCTGGGCCGGTTCATCCCTGCAGGCGTGAGCGCCAGCTCTCGCGAGGGCGAGAGAATCTCTTGCTGCCAGGCTCTAGGTACCTGGGGCCTCGGCGAAAGGTTGGCGCAGGGGGACCTCCCGCTCTCCTGCAAGGGTACCACTATTCAACACGAGAAGTTCCTGACAAGGAGTCAAATATAGAGCGAGACCATACCTTCGCCCGGGAGGACGGGTGGAAGGGAGTCGGCATCTCGCCGGAGGAAGTGGACGTCGAACTCCTTCGTGCCAAAGAACTCCAGAATCGCTCTCTCACGCGGTCCCAGAGCGGGCGGCTTGTAGGCGGCATCCTCATACTGAACAGGCTGGAGGGGGACGTTGCCGAAGTCGCCGGTGACATAGACGAATCGCCCCAATGGTGATGTTTGTTGGCGAGACCAGTGGTCTTGAGCAGCTGCCCGGAAAAGAAGACCACCCCTCCTTTGGCGTAGAAGGTGAATAGCTTCCGGAAGATTGGCAGGCTGAACTCGATCCTCTCGGACCGCATGTAGCATATGAACGCTACAAGGATCGCGACGGAGTTCGGGTTCAGTTGGGTGGGAACTACCCTGTAGTAGCGGAGAGCTTGGCGAATTTCCGGCCAGAGGGGAAGGCAGAAACCCACCTCGAAATGTTCGAGGGGGATGGCGAGCTCTCCCGGCCCCGGGGTATTCACCTTGTCGTGATTGCCCGGATTCCTCACCGAGAAGCCAGCAGGGACGAAGTGATTAACGGTTGTGTTGAACTCCTCCAGGGTGAGGGTGCAGGAAGGGAAAAGATGCTTTCGGAATGCTTCTACGCAATGAGCGCGACCCTCGTTCTCGCCCGGCATTTGGGTTTGTGAGTGAAGGAGAGAACTTTCGAGAGGTAGAGGCGGAAGCAAGAGGCCTAGAGCAATGGAAGGGAGTTAAGGTTCCGGATCAGAGAAATAAATGCGGTGGGTGGACTTCTCTATTTATAGGGAACCGTGATCATTACGGTGCCGTCCGATAGAGAGAGAAAATGGTGGCAAAGTACAGCTGTCACGATCTGGACCGGCGACGCCTCGATTCCCCCCCCCTCGGGATAACAGCGAGCAACACCCGTGTCTAATTAGCGCAAGCATCCTAGTTTTGGCGCGAGAATCCCAGTCGTGGCGCAAGCATCCTATCTCGCGCCATCGCGTCTAATTGGCGCGAGCAACCTAGTTCTGACACGCATTCTTAAGATCGCAGCACAAGATAGGAAGATATGGATAATGACACGCTCTCGCCGGCGAGAGCTGAATAAAAATAATAATAATTGTTATTACGAACAAACGTAGGGGTACATTGATTGAAGGGAAGGCTAAAGATAAAGAGAAGGCGAGATCGGGGGAACTAGTAGGGTTCCCAGCGCCATCGACCTCGTTCCCGCAGCCTGGTCCTTGGAGGCGCCAGTGGGTTGAAATAGGATGACATGATGGTAAACCCTAGGTTAATCCGTCGGGCTTGATCCCGGATCTGCGCAATGCATCTCCCTGGCGAAGACCCGGCAGCGGGCCCTCCCGGCCGATCAGCCTCGCCCAAGAAGAAATCTCGCTCCAGAGCTTCCAGCCTCTGCTCCACAGATTCACGGAATGCTCTTGCCGTGGCAGCACAGACACGATCTCGCCGGATGAGCTTGGACAAAATGGCCGAGATTTTCCTCCTTCGCCCTTTCGCGTTCTCGGCGCCATTCAGGATTCCCTCTATCTCGCCAGACGAGGGGAGGGGGGAGCCTTCGCCATCTTCTTCTTCTTCTTCCTCTTCTTCTTCTCCCTCCTCGTCGGCTCCCGACCGCGAGCTGGGATCCCCTGCAAAAAGAGCGCCCAAGGTTTTGTTTAAAGCATGACGATTAATTGACAAGAACGTCTCGCATACCTGCAGTCCGGCGAGAACCATCGATTGGCGCCGGACGAGAAGGCCTGACCCCCCCATCAGTTCCGTACAGAAGGTGAAGAGGCTTGCCCCGCCCCGGGCGGAATGGCTCGCGCGCGATGACCTTAACCTGGCCAGAAGCACGGGGGACTTATCTTCTCTCAAGGGATGATCGACATCCTTGGGAGCGACGGAGGGTTCAGAAGCCACCCTTGTCGCCTGCAGGGCGGGATTCGCCACGGGGGGAGGCGGCTCAACAGCTCTCGCCTCATCTTCCCGAGTGGCGAGACCAAGGTCGGCGGAAGCAGTCACTGCGAGAGGACAGTTCAGAAGAGAGGGCAAGATTGAAGTATTGAAAAATGACAGAGTGTGTACCTATCGTCCTGGTCTCGACCGGAGGAATCACCCCCGAAACTCGCGTTTGATCCTCGGTAGGGTGAACTAGCGAGTTCGGGGGAGTCGGCGGGGACCCGACGCCGTCATTAGGGGCAGACTCCTGCGAAAGGTCACGTTAACTATTGGTCCTATAGCACAATAGTCTCGGAGGGCGCGATCGAAAGGCATACCTTTTGCAGGGAGGGGTCCCCCGCAGGATTCGGGGTAGGAGAGGGTGGATCCCTGTTCTCGCGAGCAAGGTCTCGTCGGACCACCTTGGCTTTCCTCTTGTCTTTCTTTTTCTTCTTCGGCTCGGAGGGTCCAACGGTGGAGGATTTCCTCGCTAGCCACGGGGCCACCGCGGCATAGTTGGCCAGAGCTCGCGCTTGGGCAACGGCTAACCGGTCTTGAAGGTCTTGCGAAAGTGTCTTGGCAGCGCGTTTAGCATACATGGTGGCCTCGCGCAAAAAATCCAGGCGAGAGCTCGGTCAAGAAGCAGTGGTTTAGAGGCAAGTCTTATGGTTGCCTATCCATCACGTATTTATAGCCGAAGTAGGGCCCACCGAAAGATTCCCTTGGCAGACAGGCACGTGTCCAGCGAATATTTTGGGGTTGGACTTGTCTTGTCGAGCGCAGGGCTAGCTCGAAAAGAGCGGGGATTGTGTACAACCCCATATTCGCTGGGTAGGACCCAGAAGACCAAGACTTCAGTGGCCAGGGTTGGGTAGTCCCGGGTTAGCCCTGGGACAGACTGGCAGAGTTCTCGCCCATTAGTAGGCGAGATCGTTCGCGTCGGGACTCGGGTCTTTAGGTCAGCTTTAGGCTTCCGCATTCGGGCGAGAGGGCGCTGAGTGAGCTTCACTCACTCAAAGCCGTGATTAGCAGTGAAGGCGTAGAGTGAGCTTCACCCACTCAGCGCCTCGTCCAACGGCAGTGACGTCAAGACCACCGAGAGCGAGAACCCTCTGGGCGGGAGATCCCGCCAAGGTGAGCCCAGCTAAGGCTCAGCGAGAGCCTTCTCGCCCGGGGTTCTCGCCAAGCAGGTCCAGGTGGTGGGGCCTGACGCCCAGGAGAAGATTATTTTATTATCCCCAGGTAAAATTACCTACCTGCCCCCGGGTGGACAGCGGAATTTGGCTATTGGCAGACCCATCAGGGGTATTTCAGTATTTTCGGGTCGGGGGAAGACTATAAATAGACCCATAAGGGCTCTTTGGAAAGCAGGCTTTCATTATTCTCCAATTCCAGTGCTTTCTGAAGAGCTCCCAGCCCAGCATTCGGCTTTGGAGGGGAAGCTCTCAGGGATCTTCCGGGTGTGAGGTGGGACCTCCCTGCTGAGGCTTTGGGTCAGTCTTAGGACCTGAGCAGCCAGTCAAGGGTCGAAGCTTGAGAGAAGTAGACGTCGGCTGCGCCTTGGTTCGTGAACATTCGTTGAGGTCATTTTTGGCTTCAACACGCCTTCTCTAAGCGGACTCCGCGGACTCAACATCCAATCCGCGACATCCGCGGTTAGCCCACTGCTAACCGCCCAATTTGTTGGTTTTTTTGGTCCGGATCCGAATCCGATTTTGAGATATTTTTCCAAAATATTTGTTTGCATTTAAAAAAAGGAAAATCATTTTCTTTTTTGGTTCTCCTAAATTGTTTGGAAGGGGAGATAATTATTTTCCATTTGTGGGGGTTGTATAGATAGGTTTTATATCTCTCCATCATGAGAACAAACTAAGCCAGCCCGTGAAATTGGAGCAGCCCGCCTGTAGCATTTTGGGAGGAAGTGGCGCCGCCTGTGAAAGAAGAACGGCCCTCTCCCTCTTCTCTCTCTCACTCTCACTCGTGCACTCGGAAAGGCCGTTGGCCTTGAGTGTTGTCGCCAGTCTTGGAGGAGGTAGCCGCCGGCGTTGAGAGAGGGAGTTGCCGTCGGGTGTGTTAGAGTTTGTCGTCGGCGTTGCAGTGGACGTTCTTTGGAGTTGAGAGGCGCGGTGTCGACGGCGTGCGCGTGTGCAGTTAGCCTCGACTGTGTTTCTCTTCGGTGGTGGCGTTGTTCTCCGGTGGCGGCGTTGTTCTCCGGTGGGTGTGAGGTTGAACGTCGGACTTCAACGTTGAAGGTTCAGTGAACCTTGTGCGTCCGCAAGGCGGATTGCAGTCCAGATCTACTATTTTCTTGCAGATCGCGCGCGTCCGGCGCATCCGCGTGCGTTTCACCGGATGGTCTATTTTTCTCCTGTATTTGATTTATATTTTCTTTATAATAAATTTGTGGTCGTTTTGTGTTTATGTTACTGCAATATTATTATAGCTGTGCCTGCGAATTGTACCGGATTTTACAACAAGTGGTATCAAAGCCAGGTTCCGAGTAGGTGACTGATTGGACGTTCCGGTTTTAGGTTTGGGTCAACGGTAGGTGACGACATCAGTCCGCTCTCTATCTTCCCAGATCTGATCCGTGAATTAATCAGGTCATCTAGAGGTATTGCTGGCAGCTATGGCATTGAAGAATACCGTGTTGGCCAGATATTCAGTGGAGAAATTTGACGGTAGCGGGAACTTTTTCCTATGGCAGATTCGGGTCAAGGATATGCTGGTTGAGCAGGGGTTGATCCAAGTGTTGCGGGGGCGTGATACTTTGCCCGCTCCGGTGAAGGATTCTGAGTGGACGGAGATGGATGAGCGCGCCACTAGCGCTATTCGGATGTGAGTCGACGACAAGGTGCTATTCAATATCGAAATTGAAGAGTCAGCTGTCACGTTGTGAGAGAAGCTGGAGGGACTCTACATGAGCAAGTCGTTGATCACGAGGCTGTTACTGATGCAGAGATTGTATGGCCTGAAGATGTAGGAAGTTGGTAACCTGCAGAAACACTTCAACGTGTTTAATGGACTTCTGAGCCAACTGCATGTTATTGGTGTGAAGGTGGAGGAAGAAGACAAGACCTTATTGCTTCTTACCTCTCTCCCGACGTCGTATAAGCACATGCAGACCACCCTACTATATGGAAAGGATACAGTAGACGTGGAGCAGATCACGTCTGCGTTACTGTCCAGTCAGATGCTGTCGGACCCCGCTCCTGAGGGTGAGCATGCTTTGGCAGTAGGAGGACGACGAGGGGGGCAGTTCGAGAAGGGATTTGGAAGTGCACGGGCCAGATCCCCATCGAGGAAGGCAGTGACATGCTACCATTGCAGGCAGAGTGGCCATATCAGGAGAAATTGTCCGCAGCATGCGCAGATTTCTGGGGACGTCCAGGGTGCGGGCAAGGCGGCGGTAGCTATGGCAGATGATAGTGATGTGTCTCTCCTCATTACTGAGAGTCCATATGGCTCGGATAGCTGGATATATGATTCTGGTGCTTCGCAGCACATTTGCTTGGATGCGGGGATGTTCAGTTCACTGGAGGTGACGACTGGGTCTGTCTTTCTAGGTGACGGCTCAGCATGTGAAGTCTCGGGGACAGGGACAGTGGACATTAGGATGCATGATGGAGCAGTACGTAGGCTTGAGCGGGTACACCTAGTACCCAAGCTGCGCAGGAATTTGATATCGCTGGGCAGACTAGACTCCAGAGGATGCAATTTTGCGGCGAGAGGTGGAGTTCTGACGGTGACGCGAAGTTGCACCGTGCTCATACGAGCTATGCAGTGTGGTAGTCTGTACCGGCTGATGGGGATCACGATGCGAGGTGGTGTGCCCATGATTTCTGCGGTTGACAGAGTTGATGGTCGAGATGGTGCAGGGGATCGCCCTTCTGGTAGTCTGACTAGGCGAGTCAGATTCAGCGATCCAGTTGCGTCGACATTCAGAGGTTGAGCCAGAGCAGGGATGAGTCGACTGTAGCAGGTCGGCTGACGCCTCAGGTTCTTGAGGTGGTGCTTCGTGCAGACTAGTGCTTCGTGCAGTCCGTGCTATGTGCAGTGTTGCCTAATGCAGATGGTGCCTCGTGCAGGTGCATCGATCCGGATCCCGAACCAAGGTGGTGATTGTTGGTTTTGTTGGTCCGGATCCGAATCCGATTTTGAAATATTTTTCCAAAATATCTGTTTGCATTAAAAAAAGAAAAATCATTTTCTTTTTGGTTCTCCTGAATTGTTTGGAAGGGGAGATAATGATTTTCCATTTGTGGGAGCTGTATAGATAGGTTTTATATCTCTCCATCATGAGAACAAACTAAGCCAGTCCGTGAAATTGGAGCAGCCCGCCTGTAGCATTTTGGGAGGAAGTGCCGCCTGTGAAAGAAGAACGACCCTCTCTCTCTTCTCTCTCTCACTCTCGCTCGTGCACTCGGAGAGGTCGTTGGCTTTGAGTGTTGTCGCCGGTCTTGGAGGAGGTAGCCGCCGGCGTTGAGAGAGGGAGTTGCCGCCGGGTGTGTTAGAGTTTGTCGTCGGCGTTGCAGTGGACGTTCTTTGGAGTTGAGAGGCGCGGTGTCGACGGCGTGCGCGTGTGCAGTTAGCCTCGACGGTGTTTCTCTCCGGTGGTGGCGTTGTTCTCCGGTGGCGGCGTTGTTCTCCGGTGGTGGTGCGGTTGAACGTCAGACTTCGACGTTGAAGGTTTAGTGAACCTTGTGCGTCCACAAGGCGGATTGCAGTCCAGATCTACTATTTTCTTGCGGATCGCGCGCGTCCGGCGCATCCGCGTGCGTTTCACCGGACGGTCTATTTTTCTCCTGTATTTGATTTATATCTTCATTATAATAAATTTGTGGTTGTTTTGTGTTCTTGTTACTGCAATATTATTATAGTTGTGCCTGCGAATTGTACCGGATTTTACAACACGGTTATCACCAAGAGTGTTTACTGATCCAGACCGCAAGAAGAAGAACAATAGTCAGTCCAGCTATCCGCCAACATCAAATCATCAGACTGGCAGTGGACTCTGTGGTCTGTGCAGTCTGCCCAATCAGACCGTCCACTCAACAATTTCAACACCATTGAAGAGGAGCGGTCTCTCCCTAAATGAATGAAAATAGACCTCCCTATATCAATTTTTAGGGGGTTGTTTTATGAAGGAGTGAAAACGGTTCCAAATGCTTATAATTTCATTTTCAAAAACTCAAAATAAAAACCAACCTGCAAAACATTGCAAACAAACGAACCCTTACTCTTTTTAGAGCTGCGAATAGTAAAAATATTACAAATATGATAGGTTCGAGGAAAAGTCCGGTCCATACAAAAAAATCCACGTGGAATGTTAGATGGCCTGAGCTGAGCCCATCAGGCCAAAAAATAGCCCAATTACAACGTGATGTTGGGTTTGTTGCTAACCAACATCCATCAAATTAAATTAATTTTAAACTTGAAGCCGACTCTACACTATCAATAAAAAATTAAGGTGAGTGTTATTCGCACTACAGTTTTGGTTATCCGCACTTTTTTTCCCCAATTTTTCGCGCCTTTTAGAAATACGTCTTGTACATGCATTTTTACAAAAAGTGTTCAACACCAAAGTTGTAGATCTCATCGAGATCTACAACTTTCGTGTTGAACACTTTTCCTGAAAATGCATGTACAAGACGTATTTCTAAAAGGCGCGAAATCTGGGTGTATTTCCAAAGTACGTCTTGTACATGCATTTTCAGGAAAAGTGTTCAACACGAAAGTTGTAGATCTCGATGAGATCTACAACTTTCGTGTTGAACACTTTTCCTGAAAATGCATGTACAAAACGTATTTCCAAAAGGCATGAAAAATTAGAAAAAAAATATTTGCGAATAACCAAAACTACAGTGTGGATAACAATCACCTTATAATTGTTACGTGCAAATCATTTTAACTTTGGCTTTGACTGCCCACCACCAGCCCCACGACTACGACAAACGCAAGGATGGCCGATTCGGAAAATAAAAAATGGTGGTGCAAATTTTATATAAAAAATACAATAGTAGATAAAAAAAAGTTTTAAATTAATTTTGGGGATGCATATAGCTAGCTGGGTTTGATATGTAAATAGTGAAATATGGTCTTCGAATAGCGAAAGTTGGTTTGTCAATAAACAAATTTTTATTTGCTTATAACAAATTGAAAAAAAATGAGAGTGTCAGGGCCTGTTTGGGAGGGCTTTTTAACTCCTTTTCGTTTTTTAGAAAACGCTACCACACTTAAGAGATCGTTTGGATTGTCTATCGGTTGGAAAAGCTACCGCAAAAAACTTCATTTTCTCATCTTTTGGAAAAGTCACTTGTCACTTACTTTTCAATATTTTCGAAAAGCATATTTCAGCCAAAAACACTTATCTTTTAAAAAAATCTACAACTTGATTTTTGCCTTGACGCTATTTTTTCCCTGGGCGTAATTTTTTTGCCGGACGTATTTTTTTGCCCGACGCAAATTTTTCGCCCGGGCGCGAATTTTTTGCCTGAGCTAGCATTTTTCGCCCGGGCTGACATTTTACACCCATGCTGGCATTTTTCGCCCGGGCGCGGGATTTTTTGCCCAGGTGAGTTTTTTTTGCCCGACTGCGGTTTTTTGCCCGTGTTTTTTTTCGCCTGGGCGTGTTTTTTCGTTCGGACGTGATTTTTTCGCCCGGGTGCGTTTTTTTCATCCGGGTGCGATTTTTTTGCCGGCGCATGATTTTTTTTTCGCCCGAGCCGATTTTTTTGCCCGGGCGCGCTTTTTTTAGCTGGGCGTGATTTTTTTGATCGTTCGTGATTTTTTTGCCCGGTCGTGTATTTTTTTCGCCTGGACGCTACTTTTTCCGCTCAAATGCAATTTTTTCGCTTTCAAGCGAAAATATCGCGTGCGTGCGAAAAATTCTTGGTAGTGCAAAAAATTCATGCCCGGGCGAAATTTTCCCCCAAGTCGAAAAATTTGTGTCCGTCCGAAAAATTCGCGCCCGTCCGGAAAATTCGCACCCGTTCGAAAAATTCGTGCCCATCCGAAAAATTGACACCCTGCCGAAAAATTGGGGCTCGGGCGAAAATATAGGGTCCGACCGAAAAATTGGCGCCCAGGCGAAAATATCGCGCCCAGGCGAAAAATTCGCGCCAGGCGAAAAATTTGCGCCCGGGCAAAAAATTTGCGCCCGGGCGAAAAAATTCGCGCCCGGGCGAAAAAAACGCGCCCGAGCGAAAAAACCGCGCCCGGGCGAAAAAATCGGGCTCCGACGAAAAATTCGCTCCCGAAGGAAAAATTTGCTCTCGGGCGAAATAATTGCGCATTTTCCCCCGGACGCACATTTTTAATAAATAAAAGTTACCGCAACGAAAATTTGTCAAACGGTTTATAAAGTGTTTCTCCTTTTTGAAAAGCTTAACAAAAGAAGTTCACACAAATAATTCTCCTTTTTTAATAGACATTTTCTAAAAGCTTATTTTCCTACCATCCTTTTGCTACCACTTCTTCTCATTTCTGAAAAGCATTTCCAAACAGGCCCTCAATGTCCCTTTGACCTCCCTTAAATTCGCCCCTGCGGTCGGGGGCCACGTCATATCTAGGTGGTGTTTTGTTTTGCTCTGCCACCGGCCACCCCTAAACCCCTAATCATACGAACTCTACTATAAGTGTAAGACCTAGCTGAAAATGATTTTTTTTTATTGAAAGCACTTTCATTTGTAATTAGATTTTAATTAGTATTTTTTTTTTAATTTTACTCGAGATTATATTGATAGATGCAAGGGTTATCCATTGGTTAAACATATTTGTTTGCTCTGTTAATTGTTTGCATGGAAGATAAAAAAAATTGGTGATAATAATTTATGTTTGTTTTAAGCTCTACAAATCTATGGATAGATAGATTAGAACAACCTATAAACAATTCCCTAAAAAAACATGCTTCACTTGTTTTCTTAGACTTCGTTTGGGACGCCATCTACGTCCAAGGTTCAATTTATATCATCGATGATATCATTCAATTATTTACATCATTATTCAGATTCAAAAGATTTTGTATCACAAAATCAACATATACAAGACATCAAGTAATTACTCACGAGTACCCTGTATATATTCGAGTAGATGACCACCGGATTCTCCGCCACCGTCTTCTTCACTACACGTAGAGAGACGCTTGTTCTCACTAAGCGTGAGCTCGTCACCATGACTTCGTGCATGATCAGCCAGCTCCACAAGAAGAGAAGACGAGATGGAAAGGGCCGATGCAAGCTCTTTTTCGTTGCCTGTGAGGCGTCAAAGAAGAATCGTCGGGTGCACGCCGGGATCAAGAGGGTTTTACGTAAGGCTGGAGAGATTTTGCGCTACCCGTTTGTGAAATTTTCAAGATATCAGGTTGATCGCACTGATACCAAGAAAAAACCTTCTAGGAAGCCGAGCAAGCTCGCATGAACACTCAACCAAAATCAAAGCCAAGTAAAAATCAGCACAATAGAAGCACAAGAGTCTCAATGAAATTATTGTTAACTTATTTACAAGACAAGATACACATTGCGAGACATGATTAACAATGTATCCGATGGAAACAACTACAAGCAAAAAAAACTCGCGCGGTCTGAAAATAGAGTCCGCACATGCCTTTAGTCATCAAGTTTGTCCGCCGAATCCGCTAAGTTGCCAAACCACAACCAAGCTAACCAGACTGCCCTGTTATTGAATGTTGAGAAAACACCTTTGCCCGCTACTTCAGGTCGCCTGACAGCAAAGCTAATCACGAAAAGAACTGTTGAACGAAGAAATAGCCTACCTACTAATAGACCGGACGAACTGCTCGAGCTATCCGCAACCCCAAGGAACACACTTCAGGCCGCATAAACCGTGACCTGCTATATATCACTTACTATAAACCGCAAACTGTTCCACATTGATCATTCCAACTAGTTTTCTAGTCTCACGGTGCTAGCCGCACAGCCTGCACAGTGCAAGTCAACTTCACTTAGTCACGTCGGTTAGAAAAATCTATCTGCAACTTTCAAGCACGAGCTGATATCTCACTGTTCTTAATAATATGACGAGCCGGGAACCCCTACTTATTGGTGACAGGGGGAGTGTGGTCACTGCCCATAACGATAAGATAACCGCCTGTCATCCTGCATCTAGTACCACCTATCCGCACAAGTGCGGATACCAGCGCCAGTCCGCGCGCGACAAACCACCTATCCGCTTACGCGGAAAGATCAACCAGTCTGCATAGCCGAGCAAACAATAATCTCAATTCGCGTGGACTTGAGTAATCCAACCACGTGTCCTGTGCCAAGTCCGCTCCTATGAAGATCTGTCAGACTTCAACATCATATCGCATAGTTTTGTGGTCTCCGCTTCCAGACCGCCAACCAACGACCTCGCGAACTCTAGAAGCAGTCCACACAACTGTCGATCTCGCAACTAGGCAACACCAAGGACTTGTCACAACCGTAACCAAGTCATCAACTCCAGCAGACTTTGGCTCAGACCGCATAAACAGTCACCATAAGCAACTGCGATAAACCACCGCTACCCGCGCTTAACCGTATGCTCTATGCGAGTCAGAGTATCCGACTGCCCTAAGCGGACTCCACTGACTCAACATCCAATTCGTGACAGCCGCGGTTAGCCCACTGCTAACCGCCCGGTTATCACCCAGAGTGCTTATTGATCCAGATCGCAAGAAGCAGAACAATAGTCAGTCCAGCTATCCGTCAACACCAAACCGCCAGACCGGCGGCGGACTCTGTGGTTTGCCCAATCATACCGTCCACTTCCACTTCAACAATTTCAACACCGTTGAAGAGGAGCAATCTTTCCCTAAACGTGTGAAAATAGACCTCCCTAGGTCTCTTTTGAGGGGGATTATTTTATGAAGGAGTAAAAACGGTTCCGAATGCTTATAATTTCATTTTTAAAAACTCAAAATAAAAACCAACCTGACAAAACATTGCAAACGAAAGAACCTTTACCCTCTTTATAGCTGCGAATAATAAAAATGTAATAAATATGATCTGCGAATAATAGTTTCCTAACTTTATCATATATATTATTCCTCGTGTTGATTACAAAGCTGGGTTAGGTTCGAGGGAAAGTCTGGTCCTTATTCCTTACAAAAAAAATCCACGTGGAATATTAGAAGGCCTGAGCGGCTGAGCCCATCAGGCCCAAAAATAGCCCAATTACAATGTGATATTGGATTTGTTGCTAACCAACCTCCATTATTAACTTGAAGCAGACTGCACACTATCAATAAAAAATTGAATTGGTTGCACATTTTATATAAAAAAATATAATAGTGCATAAAAAGTTTCAAATTAATTTTGGGAATGCATATAGCTAAAGTTGGTTTGTCAATAACCAAATTTTGATTTGCTTATAACAAATTGAAAAAAAATTAAGATGTTAGTGTCCCTTTGACCCCCCTCTAGACCCGCCCATGCGGTCAGGAGCCACGCTATATCTAGATGGTGTTTAGTTTTGCTCTGCCGCCGGCCACCCCTAAACCCATAATCATACAAACTCTATGATAAGACAGGCCTGCACATAAAGAGTTCGGTTCCGGTCCGGGATCGGTCCTGGGCAGGACAGGTTTTTTGGGACACCGGTCCCGGACCGGTCCTGCCCAAACTGGTCCCGGTCCGGGACCGGTTTTTCCTTTGAAAACCGGGACCGGAAGGACCGGTCCTAACCGGTCCCAGACCGGGACCGATTTTTTTAATTAAGTATTTTAATTAATTTTTTTTATATATAATTAAATTAAATAATAAAATGTATTACATGTTATTAAGTATAAAAAATATACTTACATCATGTAAGTATATTTTTTAATTTAATAATAACATTAAATTAAGTATATTTTTTATATATTAATTTATTATTTCGTTTTTAATAATTTAAATAAATAATAACATGTAATAATATGAAAATTGAAATGAAAAATTACAAAGTAAATAAAATTTTTTATTAAATTTGAAATAAAACTACAAAATCAAAATACAAAATACAAATTCAAAATTCAAAATACAAATTTTAAATTACAAACATTATCATTAAATTTGAAATTATAATACAAAATACAAATTCAAAATCTGGAGTTGAGCCTTGGACTCGTCTTCAACTCCGGCGTCGCTTTTGAGTTTGAACTCGTCTTCAACTTAAACGTCATTATTCTGCGGCGCTTCCCAGATTTAAGTTATTAAGCTCGTCTTCAACTTCAGACTCACTGTCTTCAAATGACGAGACGTGTTGTCTCCTCCTCAAAGCGTCCAAATGGTCTTTGTAGCAAATGCAAATCTCCAAAGATTCTTCGGTCAAACGGCTCCTTCGCTCGTTCAGAATCCTGCCACTCAAAGAAAACGCAGACTCCAAAACTACTGTACTAGCTTGGATGGTTAGTAAATCACGAGCAATTAAGGCCAAAATAGGATAATTATTAGATTTAATTTTCCACCATTTTAAAATATCAAAATTTTCAATTTCGTTCGCGGTCATAAAATCTTGAAACTGTGTTTTGCTATATAAACCTAATTCGTTTAAAGTACTCGAAGTTCGTTGTTTTTTCTTTGAATCTAATTCTAAAAACTATTTTTTAAAATATCTTTTGTTCGAGGGGCGGTGGATTACTCGCGAGGTCGCAATCCATATAGTTGATCGTAATAATTATATAGACGAGTAAAATCAGAATTAAATTTTGAAACACTAACGTTTTGAAAATCACTAGAACATTCATTTAACTCTAAATTTCGATTAATTTCCTCTATAAAATTTTCAACTTCGTCTACACTCATTAAAGAGTTTAAAGCCGCAGCACGAGAAAACATAGGTGACATATGCGTATAATATTTTAAAAACTTTGCCTCTATTATTAATATTAACGGACACCACATTGGGTTAATTTTATAAGTTTTAAACGTTTCAGTGATTAATAAAAAAATTTCAATAACAAGCGAGCTAGTAGGATAATAAACTCCAGATAAAGTAGTTGTTGCCCGATAAAAACTTTCTAATAAATTTACGTAATCTTCGATTACGGCCCAATCGGACGCATCTAAATCATGTGCTTCTTCTACACTATTATAAAATTCTATCAATAATGATTTTTATGACAAAGCCCGTTTTAGCATTTTGTACGTGGAATTCCATCGTACCGGCATATCATACGATGGACCCAAAAATTTTGTACGCTGTGCTATAACAAATTTTTTGAAATCTTGTTTTCGTTGTTTTGAACTATAAATAACTCGTAATATAGTACGTATTTTAATAACATAATTTTTCATAAAAGTTAAACTATCTTGCACAATTAAATTAAGAACGTGACATATGCAACGTATGAAAAAAAATATCATCTAACATAGGTTCCAGATCATTAATCAAATATTTAATAGTCATATTATTATTCGAGGCGTTATCAAACGAAATACTTAAAATTTTATCTTTTATTTTAAAGTCTCTAATACACTTAATAATCACCTGATAAATTGCTTTACCGGTGTGCGGATATTCAAAATTTTTAAAACAAATTATACGTTTATTTAATTCCCAACTATCGGGATCGACCCAGTGACAAGTTATGCAAATATAAGAAAGTCCGTCAACTAAACCGCTAGTCCAAACGTCGCTCGTTAAACTAACTCGACCGTCGAATGTTTCAAAATAATTTTGTAAATATAATTTCGATTGCAGGTAAGCTTGTAAAACATCACGTCGAGTTGTAGTACGACTTACCTGTTGATATTTTGGTTGGAGTGCTTCGTGTATGTAAGACGTCATCTCGTCATTGTCGTAGTGGTTGAACGGAAGTCCGCTTTTGATGACATTCTCCATCTGTCGCTCCCGTTGCCGAGCTTGGTCCTACGTCCAAATGTGGCCGGTCGTCGAAATTTGAGCTTGGTTAGCCTCCGACGGGGCTTGTTTGGAAAGACACGATTTGTTGTGTCGGGCGAGCGTTGTGTTGCTACTGTTAGCGGCCATAAGCTTCGTGCAAAGTTTGCACTTCGCCTTAATTTCGCCGCCGACCCGCACTTTATCGAAGTTATCCCAGACCGCCGCTTTATGCCGGTGCTCAACGATCTCAAGATCGACGGACGCTGAGGAGGACGCCGACATGGAGGAGGAGGAAGCCATTTACTAGTTAATACGAATATGAGTGAGAGAGAGAGTGAGAGAGATAGTGAGAGATAAGGATTAAAAGAGGAAAATGAGGGAGAGGGGGGGGGGGATTTATAAGAATTAAATTAAAAAAAAACAATTTTTATTAATAAAAAATATTTTTTTTAATTAAAAAAGAGCCGTTCGGGCGGCTCTTTTATATTTTATAAAAGAGCGGTTAACGGCTCTTTTAAAAGAGCCGTTAGGCTCTTTCCGGTCCCGACCGGTCCCGAAACCGGTCCCGGACCAGGACCGGTAAAAGACCGGTCTTTTACCGGTCCCGGTCCGGGACCGGTTTTTACCCTAAATTAGGGGACCGTCAGGGACCTCTGGACCGATCCAAGACCGGACCGGTCCTAACTGGCACCGGTCCCTGTCCGGTCCCGACCAAGCTGAAAAATGATTTTTTTTATTGAAAGTACTTTCATGTGTAATTAGATTTTAATTATTATATTTTTTAATTTTACTTGAGATTTATCTTGATAGATGCAAGCTTTATCCATTGATTAAACATATTTGTTTGCTCTGATACTATTTGTTTGCATGCAAGAGCAAACAATTTTAATTTTGTTTTAAGCTCTAGAAATCTATGGATAGATAAATTACAACAACACAAACAATTTCCTGAAATCGAAAACATGCTTCACTTGTTTTCTTAGGCTTTGCTTGGACCGCCATTTTTGCTCCTGCGTGCTTAGACAAAAATACCATTGTCATAGAATGTACGTATGACATGAAAATAATGTTGAATTTTCTCAAGAAACTCAGCAAGATAGTCTAAACATCAAATTAATATCTTTACAATTATCCAGATCACAACTTGACCAAGCGGAAACCAGGAAGTAAACTCAATCAACCAGATGTAAAGACAGAGACAAGCAGATCATAAAACTATCAATCTTCTTTACATGGCGAGGAATACGTGGCGAGACATGATTTCGCCAGAACAAAAAAAAAACAAAAATTACAAGTATCAATTCGGGCGGACAAACACTGGAGATCGTCGAGACCGCCTGTCCGCAAAAGTCGCAGAGGCCGCCCGAACTGCTGCTAAAGCCGAACTGAACAACGGAGTCCGCCGAGAAAGCGAGGTCGCGCGGACGCACCGTTATTCGCTGAACTACTGCCTGCTGCCGAACTGGAGAACAGACCACCAAACCGCCGAGTCTGACGGATAGGTTATTGAACTTGAAAAATTGAAGCAGAGAGAAAACTAGTAAGCCGCCGATTGCAATCCGCAAACTTTACTGAGCCTGACCGAAGTCAGAACCAAACTCCTGACTCCTTAGTGCTAGCCGCGCCTCCTACAAACAGGAACCAGTTAAGCCTGCTCAAACCGCGCGGATACGAAAACTGAGTCCGCAGCACTTAATCCGAGTTCAACTTACTATTCACTCAGTTACAAATGAAGTGTCGAGGGGTCCTATTTATAGGCGGGGTGAGGAGTGTGGTCACCACCCTATGAGATAGGCTAACCGCCCCTTGATCGCAGCTAGCACAGTCAGTCCGCCGAGTCCGCATTGACCGAATCAACAATGCAGGACTCGCGAACAGTCCGCCAACCACCAAGCGCAAGATCGCCGCCATAGCAGACCTGCTATCCAGATGCCAGTCCGCACAAGGTAGTCTGCCCAGTCTGCAAGGACAAGCCAGACATCAGCAAAACCGCCAAGCACCAAGGAGACAAGCCAGTCCGCTCAGATTAGCGGACACTGCATTAGTCCGAAGCACAAGTCCACGACCAACGGGCTGACCGCCCGGTCACAGCGGACTTAGCAGACTCTGCGAACACCGCACCAATCCGAAACATGTCCACGACCAACAAGCATTTCGCTCGGTCAACAACGGACAACACAGACACCCTGGACTTGTCACTGTGTGTGACCAAGTCCATTAACCTGCCAACCATATGGCGCGAGCTCGGCGGACACCAAATCTGATCGCCAGCTCCAAGGACAGTCTGCCACCAAGAATGCGGTTCACCGCCGCAACTCCAGCGATCTGACCATCGCCGATCTCTCGGACTCCAAAACCAAAGTCTGCGCAGTCCGCATACTCCAACCTGCAAACCGCCGACATCACCGAACTGCCGGACTCACAATCAGTCCGCACAGTTCAAGGATTTCAACCCACACAGCAGCCACCAGAACTCCACAGGTCGTCAACACCAGACCGCCAGACCGCTACATCAGTCCGCGCGATCAGTCTGCCCAGGCCGCCCGGACTGCCCGATCACCCACTTTTACTTCACAAATTTCAACAAATAAAACTATTTTTGATCATAAAAGCGAATGAAGTTCGTGTTGAGGAATACTGATATAATGGTAACAGTTCTTATTGGGTTCAGTTAGGCTTCCAATAACCCGTCGTTGGGAATTTAGGGCTACGCCTATAATTAATACCTCTGCTGAGAGTAACATGAAGGTCGTTCCAAACTTGATGGTCACACGGGATGTTTCGAACGCATTAACGATTCCGTATGTGAGGTCGGGCGTTCACGAACATGGTTCATAACCACCATGCACGTTCATGACCGCTGGCACCATGCCAAACACAACCTAAAAATAGCTTCATTTTCAAAACACTTGTTTGAGGTGTTCTCCAGGCCCACCCAGAGAGGTTGAGTTCAGCTCAATAATTTTCTCAGGATGCTTTAAATTCCAACATGCATGAACTTAAATTAAAATTTATACTTCATAACATTCATCATGCACAAGAGGACCCACCATGAAAATTTACTCCAATAGGGTACTAATTTTGGATTCAGGATCCTCTCCATTTCATTTGAAATGGAGGGATCCATTTCATGGCCAAGATGAATTAATTTTTGATTTAACGGGTTATGTTTTTCTCATCTTTTTATATTTTTTTTTATTCAAAAAATTCTGGGCCACAAGATTTTTTTTGAATTAATGTTATCCACTAGATATGAAATGGATCCCCTCCATTTCATTTGAAATGGAGAGGATCCGGATCCCTAATTTTGTGCATGAATGCTATGAAATGTACACATTGAGTAGATATTTTTGTGATTTCAAAAGTTAAAAGAGTGCAAGTTGTAATTACGTAAATTTTGAGGGGATGTATGTCCCGATAAATAACTCTCTATATATTGTAAATAAAAGCGAGAAAAGAGAGAGAGAGAGAGAGAGAGAGAGAGAGAGCTGGATGAGTGAGAGTTCCACTTAGTGAAGTAGTAGTAGCTAGGGGGGCATAATGGGGGGTCAATGAGATATAATGATATACATGGATCCAGCAGCTCAATAATAGAGAGGAGGTCTTCTCCCCAAAGCCACACATTTTCCCTCTCCAACAAGTGAAGAAGCTTTGACTAGCTTTATAATAATTAGCTTTTCATTTTCCACTTCTATGCTGCTAACTCAATAGCCATAATAATTGTTTTCTCGATCCATCGGCTGCTTTTATCCACACTAAATAGTGTATCGGACCCACTTCACCTGCTACATGCCCACTCCTCATCACCTTACATACACTACACATACGTATACCTACAAATATATACACGTATACATACAAATATACGTACACACTCTTTGGATTGAAAAGATTTGGGTTGTCTTAGCTCAGTACGTAGTTAATTAAACACATGCACACAATCAAAAGTTATTGGAAAATGGAATTTTTAATCTTAGTAGCATTAAGAAAATAGGACAAAAATTTAAGTGTTTGGTTCAATTTGAAAAATTTACGATCACTAAGGCTCCGTTTCGTACGGTGGCGGCGGCCGTCAACACATGGGTTAAAACATCATTCGTTAAGTATTACCTAGCAAACATCATATGTTTGAACTTAAAAGTACGCGGATGAGTTTCTTAGGTGGACGTTAACAAATGACAATTTAACCCCCATGTTTATAACTGCTACCACCGTGCCAAACGGAGCCTAAATGTGTGCACAGACATGGAGGTGACAAATTGACCACGACACATTCACCGGTATGGAGGTACTGGAAGAAAGGACATGGTGCATATACGGACCTCTGATATCAAATGTAGGAAGATCGGAGCGCCGAGAAGCAGAAATCCGAATAAAAGTACAAGACAAATGTAAACAGAGAAAGCACACAAACACACAGATTTCAGAGGTTCACCCAAAAAACAGGGCTACGTCCTCTCTCCCCTTCCCTTCTCAGTTCTTGTAATCACCAAAAGAAATACAGATTACAAAGGTTTCAAGGATCTAAACCGATCCAACCTTAACTCCTTCTTCTGGACAAGAAACAAAAGGAAGAACCCCCTTCTGGATCGCCACCAACAATCTCCTCGTATGCGCCTCCAAAAGGTATACCCGCCGTCAGCCGTCGTTTCGTCCGTATCCCTAAAAAAGAACCGGAATACGCCTTAAATAGGCTTCAACATGACAGGATCGTCGAACTTGGCCCAGACGTCGAACGTCGAACCCAGCTCGGCGTTCGACGCGTCGAACCCAGCTCGACGTTCGACGTTTGGGCCAATTTCGACGATCGTCGAACGCCGTTCGGCGTTCGACGATCCTGTCATGCTGAAGCCTATTTAAGGCGTATTCTGGTTCTTTTTTAGGGATACGGACGAAACGACGGCTGACGGCGGGTATACCTTTTGGAGGCGCATACGAGAAGATTGTTGGCGGCGATCCAGAAGGGGGTTCTGTTGGGGTTGTGGAACACTTCCGGTCCTCTTGTTTCTCACATCGGGTTAGCCCACGTGAGCTTAGAGGAATCGAAGTGTGATCCCCCTCCGACATATCTGGCGCCGACGACAGCGGGGGTCCGAGGGCAGCCGCCACCGGCGGAGGTCCCACTGACCGGATAGCGGGCAGGGGTCCAGGGGACAGCGTCCCCGGTGGGGGCTCGGGGGCAACGCCCCCGGCCCAAAATTTTTGGGGGTGTTTTTCCCCAATCGTCAAACTGGGTTCGACGTTCGTTGAACTCAGCTCGACGTTCGTCGAACGGGCCAAGCTCGACGAACGTCGAGCGCAGCTCGACGATCTGTCGAACGGGCTGAGTTTGACGACTCGTCGAGCGCCGTTCGACGATCGTCGGCGTTCGACGTTCGACGATCGCCGAACGTCGAGCGCAGGTCGACGATGCGGCCATATGGAAGCCTATTTAAGGCGTTTTCTGGTTATTTTTAGGGTACGACGGGAAAACGACGGTTAAGGCGGCGGTAGTCTTTTGGAGGCGATCCAGAAGGTATTCTTCTACGGTTTTTTCTTCTTGTCCAGAAGTGTAAGAAGGTAGGATCAGGTTTTAGATCCTTACAATCTTTTGGTGTAAACTGTATTGTTCTGGTGAATACAAGAAGGGAGAAGAAGGGGAGAGAGGACGTAGCCCGGTTTGGGTGAACCTCTGTATATCTCCGTGTCTGTGATTGCACTGTTTTTTGCTCTGTGTTTTGTTATTCATTTTCGAATTTCCTCTTCTCGTCGCTCCGGATTTCCTTTCAGGTTCTTCCTTTTGTTTCTTGTCCAGAAGAAGGAGTTAAGGTAGGATCGGTTTAGATCCTTGAAACCTTTGTAATCTGTATTTCTTTTGGTGATTACAAGAACTGAGAAGGGAAGGGGAGAGAGGACGTAGCCCTGTTTTTTGGGTGAACCTCTGAAATCTATGTGTTTGTGTGTTTTCTCTGTTTACATTTGTCTTGTACTTTTATTCGGATTTCTGCTTCTCGGCGCTCCGATTTTCCTACATTTGGTATCAGAGGGAGGTTCTTGGATTCTTGGCTATGGGTTCAGGAGGAGTGCGGATCGAGATAGAGAAGTTTGATGGAAGTCGTTTTGATCTGTGGAAGATGAAGATGGAAGACCTACTGGTTGATCGTGATTTGTGGGGTGCAATAGTGGATACTCCTCCAACAGAGAAGTCTGATGAGGAGGTTGTTGCAGCCTGGACAAAAGCTGATCGGAAAGCAAAGAGTCTTATCAGGCTGTTTCTTGCAGACTCTATTTTGACAAATGTCATGGAGGAGACTTCAGGCCAAGGTCTACGGCGGAAGCTGGAGTCTCTCTACCAGAGTAAGTCTCTAGTGAACAAGCTGTTGCTGAGGAAGAAATAGTACAATCTGAAGATGCAGGAAGGCGGTTTTTTCTCAGAGCATCTGACCAATTTAAACACTGTTTTGGGTCAGTTGATCTCTATTGGTGAGAAAATCTCAGATGAAGATAGGGCTATTACACTACTGTGCTCGTTGCCGGATTCGTGGGACAATGTGATTGTTGCCATAGGGGGCAATGGGGATAAGGCTCTCTCTAGTGAGTCAGTATGTGCTACTCTATTATCTGAGGAGACCAGAAGAGGAAGTTCAGAGAAGACTAGCAAAGGTGCATTGAGTGTATCCAGATCTCACCCTCAACGGAAGGACAACAAGCAAGGTTGTTCTTGAGATAAGTCTCGGGGTAGGTCCAAGAGCAGAGAAAAAGAAAAAGAAAGGAAGCCTATTCATTGCTGGAAGTGTAATGAGGTTGGACACATGAAGTCTCAATGTCCAAACAAGGCCGTTCCGAAAAAGGAGGCAGGGTCAACTTCGGGTGCAAAGAAGGAGACCGACGGCGGTGACATGTACATCACAGCTGCATGTGTTGCTCAGAGAGATGCTGATGTGTGGTATGTCTACACAGGAGCATCATATCACATGACCCCTCATAGAGACTGGTTCTGTGAGTATGAGAGGTTTGATGGTGGTGACGTCATGCTTGGCGATGATACTGCTGTGCAGATTGTTGGGCGTGGCAAGGTGATGCTGAAGATGGCCGACGGGACCATGAAGACCCTTCCGGGGGTGATGCACATTCCAGGGATGAGCAGGAATCTGATCTCGATGGGATCTATGGCAGATGCGGGGGTGTCTTTCAGTTATGACATGCACTCGTGCAGGATGACCCGAGGGGCGATGGTGATCGCCAAAGGCGTGAGGCATGGGACACTGTACAAGTTACCTGCTGATACAGTGGTGCCTAGCGGGGCCTTCATCTCTGAAGGCCAAGAGGAGGACCAGGAGGAGAAGTCCAGGCTGTGGCACCAACGGCTTGGACACATCAGTGAGAAGGGGATGTCGGCTATGACATCTGGCCAGATGGTGGTGGGTGTGCTCGTGTGCACCTCGAGCTTTGGGTTCTGTGAGCATTGCCTACTTGGCAAGCAGAACCGGGTTAGTTTTCAAGGAGCAGGGAAGAGGGCCACCGGTTTACTGGACTTGATTCATAGCGATGTATTTGGGCCGACTCCAGTCCCATCCCTTGGTGGGGCTAGGTATTATGTATCTTTCATTGATGATTACTCTCAGTATTCTTGGCTTTATTTTCTCAGGTCCAAGACGGAGGTTCTCGATAGGTTCAAGGAAATAAGAACCTGGTGGAGAACCAGTTGGAGAGGAAGGTGAAGGTTCTCCGTTCTGATAACGGAGGGGAGTATTGCTCGGATGCCTTCGAGAGGTACTGTACTGAGCAGGGGATTGCACGGCAGAAGACCACGCCGTATGCTCCAGAGCAAAATGGAGTGTCGGAAAGGCTCAATCAGACATTGATGGAGAAAGCCATGTGCATGCTCAGTTGGGCTGGTTTAGGGATGGAGTTCTGGGCTGAAGCGGCGACTACAGCTAACCATTTGAATAATAGGACCCCTACATCTGCAGTGAAGGGGTGTACCCCCTTTGAGGCCGTTTTCAGGGAGAAGCCAAATTTGGCTTATGCTCGTGTTTTTGGATGTGATGGATACGTTCACATTCCAAAGGAGAAGAGGGGGAAGCTGGATATGAAGTCTGAGCGGTGCATCTTTGTGGGCTACAAAGATGGCATCAAGGGATATAAGCTTGGGAACCCGGTGACGAGGACGGTGACGTATAGCAAGGATGTGGTCTTTCATGAAGTCCGTCCTCAAGTCACTACACAAGCGGAGGAAGGAAAAGCTGCAGAAAAGGTGGTAGTAGAAAGCAGCATGGAGGAAGTTCCTCTGGAGGATGCTCAGATTACTGCTGTGGCTGTTTCAGATTCGGATTTCGAATCTGATGGTTTGGAGGAGGTGAGCTTTGATGATGAATCAGAAGAGGAAGTTGCTGATGCTCCACTTCTGAGGCGCTCAATGAGGGAAAGGAGGGCACCAATTCGGTACTCCCTTAGTGCGGTTGGAGCACAATATTGCCTGAACATGCTTGGAGAAGATCCCATTTCAGCCAGGGATGCGAGGTCGAGGGCTGATGCGAATCAGTGTGAGCTTGCTATGGTTGATGAGATGGAATCTCTGCGGAAGAATCAGACTTGGGGTCTGTGCAAGCTTCCAAAAGGGAGGAAGGCCATTGGGAGTAAATGGGTCTTCAAGCAGAAGGTTAAGGCAGATGGCACCGTGGAGAAGTACAAGGCAAGGTTGGTTGCCAAGGGCTTCTCACAGGTGGAAGGTGTGGACTACGACGAGATTTTCTCGCCGGTGGCCAAGCTCACTTCTATCAGAATGGTTCTCTCCATTGCGGCTGTGCATGATCTAGAGATTGAACAAATGGACGTGAAGACGACGTTTCTTCACGGGGATCTAGAGGAGGAGATTTATATGCGGCAACATGAAGGATTCGAGGCCAAGGGCAAAGAGGATCTGGTGTGTAGGTTGAAGAAGTCCTTTTATGGACTTAAGCAATCTTCGAGGATGTGGTACCAGAAGTTCGACACCTACATGCTGGAGTTGGGTTTTGAAAGGTCGAATTCGGACCACCGTATCTATATCCAAAGGAAGGGAGAGCACTTCACTTTCTTGACACTCAACGTAGATGACATGTTGCTCATAGGGAATAGTGTCAAAATGATCCAACAGGTGAAGAAGTTGCTCTTGGCCAAGTTCGAAATGAAGGATTTGGGTCCGACAAGTGTGATCTTGGGGATGCAGATTACCAGGGATCGGAGCAAGAAGAAGCTTTGGTTGGGGCAGCAAAGGTACGTCGAAGAGGTGTTGAAGAAGTTCAACATGGCTGACTGCAAGCCTGTTGGTGCCCCTATGCCCGTGGGGAATAAGCTATCTGTGGCGATGTGTCCCAAGACACATGAGGAGATGGAGGACATGGTGAAGGTCCCATATGCAAGTGCAGTGGGGAGCCTCATGTACGCCATGGTTTGTACTCGCCCTGACATCGCACAAGCAGTGGGAGTACTGAGCCGTTATATGGCCAAACCGGGGATGGATCATTGGAATGCTATGAAGCGTGTGTTCAGGTATCTTCGGGGCACTTCAAATTATTCTATCTGTTTTGAAGGTGCTGTAAATGGAAAAGTCATGGACGTGGTCGGACACGTGGACTCTGACTGGGGAGGTGATCTGGATAGCAGGAGGTCCACCAGTGGTTATGTGTTTACATTGTTTGGTGGCGCTATCAGTTGGATGAGTCGGCGGCAAGGAGTGGTGGCACTCTCGTCGACGGAAGCGGAGTATATGGCTCTTACTCATGCCAGTAAGGAGGCCATATGGCTGAGGAGGTTGTGCGGGGAGCTTGGTTTTGAGCGAGGTCCTGTGAAGCTGTGGTGTGACAGCCAAGGGGCTATTCAGTTAGCCAAGAACCCGGCTTTCCATGCTAGGACCAAGCACATTGATATCCAATTTCATTTCATCAGGGAAAAGGTAGAGAAGCAGGTTGTTAAACTGGAGAAGGTTGATACCAAGGAGAACTGCTCTGATTTCCTGACCAAGGCTGTGACTGTTGCTAAGTTTGATTGGTGTGCAACAGCAGTGGGGTTGAAGAGTAAGATTGCAGGAGTTGCTCTCATCTGCGGAAGCTGTCCAACAAGTGGGAGAATGTTGGGGTTGTGGATCACTTCCGGTTCTCTTGTTTCTCACACCGGGTTAGCCCACGTGAGCTTAGAGGAATCGAAGTGTGATCCCCCTCCGACATATCTGGCGCCGACGACAGCGGGGGTCCAGGGGCAGCCGCCCCCGGCGGAGGTCCTGCTGACCGGACAGCGGGCAGGGGTCCAGGGGACAGCGTCTCCGGTGGGGGTGCGGGGGCAATGCCTCCGGCCCAAATTTTTTGGGGAGATGTTTTCTCCAGTCGTCGAACTGGGTTCGACGTTCGTCGAACTGGGTTCGACGTTCGTCGAACCCAGCTCGACGATCGTCGAGCTGGGTTCGACGTTCGTCGAACCCAGCTCGACGATCGTCGAACTAGGTTCGACGTTGAACGTCAAACCTAGCTCGGCGTTCGACGCGTCGAACCCAGCTCGACGTTCGACGTTTGGGCCAAGTTCGACGATCGTCGAACGCCGTTCGGCATTCGACGATCCTGCCATGCTGAAGCCTATTTAAGGCGTATTTCGGTTTTTTTAGGGATACGGACGAAACGACGGCTAACAGCGGGTATACCTTTTGGAGGCGCATACGAGGAGATTGTTGGCGGCGATCCAGAAGGTGGTTCTTCCTTTTGTTTCTTGTCCAGAAAAAGGAGTTAAGGTAGGATCGGTTTAGATCCTTGAAACCTTTGTAATCTGTATTTCTTTTGGTGATTACAAGAACTGAGAAGGGAAGGGGAGAGAGGACGTAGCCCTGTTTTTTGGGTGAACCTCTGAAATTTATGTGTTTGTGTGCTTGCTCTGTTTACATTTGTCTTGTACTTTTATTCGGATTTCTGCTTCTCGGCGCTCCGATTTTCCTACAGTTCCTACAGACGGAAGTGAGCGTATTTGTTAAGAGTACTAAGAAGTGAACTTGCTTGCTATGACTCATGAAAACATGTTTTTTAATCTTGTTGTATATAATTTTCATCTATTAGTGCTACATATTTTTCTCGCTGTGATCCTGCTCTTTTTAGACCTAGGTTATTTTCATTCTCTAGCCATTTTCAGTCTCGTGTTATTCATAATTGCATGTCATTGTCGATCTAGATCGGGATATTCCCGATCCCAAGGTTTTGTTTAGAGCGGTATTGTTTCCTTAGAGCTTTTAAAGTCGAAGTTCTCTGGACAAGTTATACAAAAACTATCACGAAGAGGGAAACAAAAATTGATTATAAATGAATACTCACGAGCATTTAATGTTGAAATTGTTGAAGTTGAAGTGGGCGGTCTGATTGGGCAGACCTCACAGACCGTAGAGACTGCTGTCGGCCTGACGGCTAGGTGTTGGCAAATTGTCTGGTTTTGGCTAGTTGTAGGATGATGAACAGTTATCCTATCACCCCGCACTCTCCTTGTCACCTATAAATAGGGGTCCCCGGCTCGTCATATATAACGGGAATAGTGAGAACTCAGCTTGCACTATGAACTTGTGGTTAGACTTTCTTAACCACGCGATTAAGTGAAGTTAACTTGTACTGTGCAGACTGTGCGGCTAGCACCGGACGACTAGGCAACTAGTTAGGAAGCTCAGTGCAGAACATTTTGCGGATAGTAGTCTTCAAGTCGCAGTTTAGGCGACTTGAAGTCTCTTCCTTCGGGTTGTAGATAGTTCAAGCAGTTCGCCCAGTTTATCAGCTGGTAGACCGTTTTTCGGTTCATCAGCATTTCATTATCAGGCAGTCCGCGCGACTTGTGTTGCCGGTTGGCGACTTGGCAGTTTCGGCGGACTGTCTTGGCAGTTTGCAGCTTGGGCGATTTCTGTCATCAGACCGCCAAGTTCACTTTTGCTTGTAGTTTTTGTTTCCATCAGGTACATTGTGAAATCATGTCTCACAATGTATGTCTCACTCTGTAAAGAAGATTATTGATTCCATATTGAGAATCTTGTCCTTCTGTTGTTGTTGATTTCTACTTGTCTTTGGTTTTAGTTGAGTGTTCCTGCGATCTTGCTCAGCTTCCGTTAGAAATTTTCACATGGTGTCAGAACTATCTACTTGATATCTTGAAAATTTTACATTATATCAGAGGAGTGTTGAGGAGTTAGCAGTTGATCAACCTCAGAGGCATTTTATCCTTGGAAAGTTCAAGCAAATCAGTGTTAAGCAATGAAAGTTGGTTATGCAAGAGTACTTGAGATTGAGCTCTTAATGCGGACCAACTTTAAGAAGTGAAGGTCTTGCATGGAGAGCTATCTTCTTGATGAGAACCTTTGGGAGGTCGTCGGTGGAGATGACATGCAAGAGGTGGCTGCTATAATAAGGAATGTTGAGGCGGCGAGAGCTTGTAGTAGAACGAATGCGAAGGCGGAGTTCACTCTGAAGTGGGTTATCTCATCGGATTTATTTCACCACATCTTTGGATGCCGGTCAGCTGTTGAGATCTGGATGGCCTTGGATGACCCGTTTAATAAAAAGAACGTAGCTCGGCTACAGTTCTTGGAAAATGAGTTGGCGAATGCCACTAAGGATAATCTGTAAATATCATCCTTCTTTCTGAAGATGAAGAACCTTTGCGATGAGATATCGACATTAGACCTGGAAGAGCCTATCTTAGAGGCGGAGCAGAAGAGACACGTCATCTACAGGCTGCAGAAGGAGTATGTTGGTTTCATGACTTCTGCGTAGGACTGGGTCAATCAGCCATTGTTGCTCGAGCTGGATAACCTGTTAGCTTCGCGGGAGAGCTTGGTGAGGCAAATGGCTAGAGTATCCATCTTAAGGGGAGAGAACGAGGTTCTTTATTCTGGGAAGAAGAAGAGATGAGACAAAAAAAAGAAGCCACCTGTTAGTAATGATCCATCTACTTCTTTTCAGCAGGAGAGGAGCAAGACTCCTAAGCAGGATGAAGGAAAGAAGAGAGGAGGGCCACAGTGCTGCAGGTGCAATAAGCTTGGTTACATCTAGAAAGACTGCAGGGTCAATCTTTAGCCGGGACATGCTGCAGGAAAAGAAAAGGCTGAATCCAAGGCTGATAAAGGTGGTGGGGGAGTGCTTTCATGACGGACATTTGTGTTCGTGAGTTTCCCTTCATCAACTATCAGGAGGACTGGATCGTTGACTCAGGGTGCAGACAAAACCTTACAAGGGACGAGTCAAAGTTTCCTTCTATGCAAGAGTACAAAGGTAATAATGCTATTATTACGGCTGATGATACTGTACATGCAGTTGAGAAGTAGGATATGATCTCTTTAGGCAGTGATAAGGGTCCACTCACGTTAAGGAGTGTGTATCACGTGTCGTGAATGAATAAGAACCTCTTCTCGGTGACCAATGCGGTGGATGTTGGGTATCACGTTCTATTTGGCCTGACAAAAGTGAAATTTCTCTGGAATGTGTCAGCTGTGAAAGCTAACGTCACTCGTGTTGGAAGACGGGTTAAGGACTTATTCGTATTGGCGACAAGCTCCTATGTTGAGAAGTTGAAGGTGAATGACATCGCTACTATCTGACATGAGAGGTTGGGGCATATTGGGATGGATAAGTTGAAAGCTATGACAGCGAGAGGCATGGTGCATGACCTGTCTAGTCTTTTATATTTTGGAGATAGTCATGTTTGTGCGGGATGTCAATATGGTAAGGCCCATCGTCTTTCATTTAACAGACCAGGTGCAAGGAATCATTGGAGTGCATCCACAGTGATCTAACGGGACCGACCGTCACCCCCAGTCTCGGAGGTAGCAGGTATATGTTGATTTTAGTTGATGACTTTACGAGGTATACTTGGGTATACTTTATGAAGGAGAAGTCAGAGGCGTTCAAAAAGTTTATGGAGTTCAAGGAGCTCATGAAGGGCCGTCTTGGTCTGCAGATCAAGAAGTTGAGAAATGACAATAAAGGAGAGTTCAACTCAAATGAGTTCTCCAACTTCTGTAGAAAGTACGGTATCCTGAGAGAGCTTACTTGTGCGTATACTGAACAGAGTTGCAAAGTAGAAGATCTATCATTTGACGGAGACCTGCAAGTGCTGGATTTATGCCAAAGGCATTCCCAGGGCTTTCTGGGTGGAGGGAATGACTTGTGCAGCATATGTCATCAATCAGATGCCCCCTCAGTCCAAAAAACATGAAGTCTCCACATGAGCTAATGTTTAAGGAGAAGCCTAGTATGGAACATCTTTGGGTTTTCGGGTTTATATGTTGCGTGCATATTCTAGATGCTCTCAGAACGAAGCTAGATGTAAAAACAAGGAAGCCAGTTTTCATCGGTTATGATAAGAGGAAGAAAGACTAGAAAGGCTTGGATCCCGAGACACAAAAGTTTGTGATTTCTAGGGACAAGGTATTTGACGAGATGGCGTCATACCATGGTAGTTCCTCTGTGAAATTACAGGAGAGCAGGGGAGACAGAGGGTAAGGTGAAGCTGCTCAGGATCTTCTGATGGAGTTGAATGTGTCACCAAGTGATTTGGTTATTTCTATCTCTAGGGCAAGTGCTTCTGGATCAGGAAGCAAGGGGAGCGATGCTCCAAGTGTGTTCGGGATTAGAGATAGCTCAAAAGAATCAGTAGAAGTGGTGGATCAAGGTCAAGCACTGCGGAGGTCCAAAAGGACCATTATTCCACTAGCTTTGTATAGGGACTGTACAACCCCGTAGCCGGACGAGTGGGACCCTCCCCAAATATCAGCCTAGGGGCGTGTTATGGGCGACGAGTTGGTGCGACCCCGTTCGAAGACGTGCGGGTGCTCGTGCGCGCGTGCAGAGATTTTATGTGCATGGACTTTTTAATATATAAATTATAATAATAATATATATATATATATTATAATATATATATATATTATAAGATATATATTATAGAAGATATATTATAGGATATAGAGAGGGAGAGGGGGAAGAAGGGAGCAGGGGGTGGGGGGCATCGGGCAGAGAGGGGGGATAAAATAAAAACAAAAGATAAAAAAAGGGGAAGAAGGGGAAGGGCTCGGGGGAGGAGCAGGGGAAGGGGTGAAAAGAAAAAGAGGTAAAGCCTTAGGGCTTCCCGGATCCGGCCGCCTGGACGAGGACCGCCACCCTCTCCCTCTCTCCTGGCCGCTTGGGTCAACCCGCCGCCCTCCCTCTTTCTCTCGGCAAGCAACAGCACACCCCCTCCCTCTTTCTCTCGGCAAACAGCAGGCCGAGCCCCGCACCTCCCTCTCTCCGTCTAGGCCGCCGCAAGGAGGAGCAGGCCGAGCTCCTCCTTTCTCTTCCAGTCCCGGCCACCCCCTCCTGTCCAGATCGCCGGCTTCAGCACCCGAGCCCATCTCCCCCATCCTCCTCTGTACTGGCCGCCGGCTAAGCCACCAAGCAGCCCAAGCCTCTCCTCCATTTCCCGTACAAGCCGCAGGCCACCAACAGCAAGGAAGGGCAGCCCTCTCTACCTCCACTCTCTCCCTATACAAGCCGCAAGAGGAAGAGCAACCCTCCCTCTCCTATTTTCTCTACAGGCCGGCTACAAGCTGCAACCTCATCTTCCACTTCCTGTACAAGCCGACTGCCGCCCTACTCCACCACTTTTCTGCATAAGTTGCCGGCCAAGGAGGAAAGTCAGCCCCCTCCTTCACATATTCTTCCCAGCCATCTCGAGGAGGAGCATAGCTCGTGTGAGCACGATCGTCACAGTCGCTAGGCATCGAGCCTCATGCAAGATACGCGGTCGCGGCTCCGCCAACACACGCGCCAAGGGTAACGAAATTTCTACTTGGGCAGGTGAAGCCCTTAATTTTCATATTTGCATGGAAGCACCTCTCCACCGACGAGTTGGGGAATGGAGCTCTCCGACGGGTTGACATGTGCGTCCCCGCTATTAATTGCATTAGTACCCGGAAGCGTGAGTACGAGTTTAGGCATGCTGTGTGAATCTCATCCGGACATGTGAGCCGGATTGGTGATATTCTGGGGTTCCCGGAGAAGACTCCGAGGAAGTTGTTTATTAGCCGCTTGCAGGGAATGCGCGCCATAGCCCCTAAAAAGGGGCATTATGTTAGGCCCGCTTATGTTAGCCGACCAATGCCTAGTTGGCCGCCGCTCGTCGAGACGTCGATGTACAGGTGTTGCAGTACCAAGCGGGGAATAGCGGGCTTAAGCCCAAGCTCGTGTCAGCCCTTGAAGGCATAGT
The DNA here is from genome assembly GCA_039513925.1 of Platanthera zijinensis. Classification (NCBI taxonomy): domain Eukaryota; kingdom Viridiplantae; phylum Streptophyta; class Magnoliopsida; order Asparagales; family Orchidaceae; genus Platanthera; species Platanthera zijinensis. The sequence continues at coordinate 12,716,741 of CM077081.1, read as the reverse complement.
TTGTTTATATTGCCGGCCTACGTGCCGATGTATGGAATTCATATTCCTGTAAATTTAACATGTCTGTGATGCTCTGTGCCGGCCCTAGAAGGCCTTTGTTACGCTGTTAGTGGCCCAACTTGGGCAGCGTGTCGTAGAACTGCACGGCGAGGTTACGCGACTGGTAAGGCAGGCGGGGAACATTTTACATAGACCCGAGGTGGCACCTCTAGTTAAGGAGTGGATCTTGAGATCCTCCTTAGATGTTCCGGTCGGCCAAGAGAGCCCTCCGAAGGTGCCTTAGCTCAGCCCTTGGCTTGGGAGGGGAAGAGTTTGTTAGTCTTCCGGGTATGCGGCGGTACCTCCACGCTGAGACCTTGGGTCTGTCCCTTGTGTTCCTAGTCTTGTGCCTAGATCGTTCGCTTGAGGGCAGTAGGTGCACGGTCACCCCTTCCCCAAGGGTTGAACTCCACAGAGACCGATTTTTCGGTTTCAATATTTTGGTGCGGTGAGCGTGGAGAGTGACCAGCATAGAAGAAATCTAGCTAACGTCATGGCTATAGAAGAGGAACCAAGTGGCGACCAGGATCATGCGTTGATACTTTGTATGTAAGGTCCTCATACTCAGAGTTGTCCCCTCCCATAGTTGTTGTTGGAATCCCATAGCATTCAAAGTAGGATTTGCACCTATTTGAAGCGCTTTTACCTGTGAAAACCCATGTGTCCCCACTTATTACATCAACGAGAAACCTGAAGGTTATTATCTTCAAGATCAAGTAAGAGAGCAGCTGAGAGGTATTTGGAGCCGGGGTGACCTGAAAGGGTTCCCTCCCTAACGGTAATATGTTATCTCTTCCTTGTAATTCAGTAGCGGTCAAGTTTTTCTCTTTATTGATAATTCGCCTCAAGCTTTTGAGGGCTTCAAGGGTTAGCCTCGCAATCAACTCCGGAAGCCAAACGTCCAACCCGTTCCTTTTAAATAGCCTAGTTCGGACGATGGGACGGTGTCGCGGGACTTTAAGCGTTATTGTAAGACCGAGCCTCTGCACTGACGGCCGAGATCAGCTCCCCCCGTGCATGTCGGCCTATGTCCTCCCGATCGCACCTCTCCTCCGACTAGGGGAATTATCAGGAACGAGCCTAGACGCTAAACTCCCAGATTTGATAAAGGGCCGATCTCTCCAAGCAATCGCAAGTGAAGGCCTTTTTTATTGTGAAAGCAGGATAACATGTAAAGGGGCAGGTTTTGGCCCAAGGGAAGATATTGGCCTCGGGTGCGTCCTAGAGGACCCTCGTAGGAACATTACCCATCGCCCATGCACTAGCTCTCATCATCGAGTGACATGGCGGAAAGTGATCTTTGTCATTAGATCAGGATACGAGCCGTCGACCTGTTCCTTCTAAATAGCCCAGTTCGGATGATGGGACGATGCCTCGGGACTTTAAGCGTTATTGTAAGACCGAGCCTCTGCACTGACGGCCGAGATCAGCTCCCCTCTTGCACGTCGGCCTATGTCCCCTCGATTGCATCTCTCTTCCGATTGGAGGAATTGTTAGGAACAGGCTCGGACGCCAGCTTCCCGATTTGACGACTTCCATATCGTCTCTCTTATGAAAAGAATGTGTCCTCCATTTCTAAAAGTATCGGTGCAATTAACTCTCCAACACCTCTTAAGTAAACAGGATGTCTCCACCTCGAGCAAAGTCAAGTCCTCGAGTAGTAGTGCATTTCCCTATGACCAACAACCAGGCTGAGTATGAGGCAGTTATAGCGAGACTGTGCCTGACCTGAGAACTTGGGGTACATGATGTGGAGGTTCTCACTGACTCCTTGATGGTGGCCTCCCAGGCTAACGTGGAGTTCGAAGTAAGGGAGCCTACCCTCCAGTTATACTTGACAAAAGTTTCTCAAGCCTCCTCACTCTGAGGTTGCTCTCGACGCTCCTGCTGTCAAGCTCTCACCTAGCTGGCAGGGCTAGATTTTACTCGGTGTTTGGGAAAAATTTGGATATTGTGCAGGACCCCGAGTGATGCTCGGCCCCGGGTAGACCCGCTGCCTGGCTCCTACTAGCTGGCAGGTCCGTAGGCTCACCTGGGGGTAGGGACCCCGAGTGCTGCTCGGCCCCGGGTAGACTCGCTGTCAGGCTTTCACTAGCTGGCAGGGCTGTAGGCACACCTGGGGGGAAAGGGAGACAGTTTGATGTTTGGGAAAAATTTTGGTGTTGTGTAGGACCCCAAGTGATGCTCGGCCCTGGGTAGACCAGCTGTCTGGCTCCTACTAGCTGGCAGGTCCGTAGGCTCGCCTGGGGGATAAGGGACCCCGAGTGCTGCTCGGCCCCGAGTAAACTCGCTGTCAGGCTTTCACTAGCTGGCAGGGCTGTAGACACACCTGGGGGGAAAGGGAGACAGTTTGAGATTTGGGAAGAATTTGGGTGTTGTGCAGGACCCCGAGTGATGCTCGGCCCCGGGTAGACCCGCTGCCTGGCTCCTACTAGTTGGCAGGTCTGTAGGCTCGCCAGGGGGTAAGGGACCCCGAGTGCTGCTCGGCCCCGGGTAGACTCGCTGTCAGGCTTTCACTAGTTGGCAGGGCTGTAGGCACACCTGGGGGGAAAGGGAGACAGTTTGAGGTTTGGGAAAAATTTGGGTGTTGTGCAGGACCCCGAGTGATGCTCGGCCCCGGGTAGACCCGCTGCCTGGCTCCTACTAGCTGGCAGGTCCGTAGGCTCACCTGGGGGTAAGGGACCCCGAGTGCTGCTCGGCCCCGGGTAGACTCGCTGTCAGGCTTTCACTAGCTGGCAGGGTTGTAGGCACACCTGGGGGGAAAGGGAGACAGTTTGAGGTTTGGGAAAAATTTGGGTGTTGTACAGGACCCCGAGTGATGCTCGGCCCCGGGTAGACCCGCTGCCTAGCTCCTACTAGCTGGCAGGTCCGTAGGCTCGCCTGGGGGTAAGGGACCCCGAGTACTGCTCGGCCCTGGGTAGACTCGCTGTCAGGCTTTCACTAGCTGGCAGGGCTGTAGGAACACCTGGGGGGGGAAGGGAGACAGTTTGAGGTTTGGGAAGAATTTGGGTGTTGTGCAGGACCCCGAGTGATGCTCGGCCCCGGGTAGACCCACTGCCTGGCTCCTACTAGCTGGCAGCTCCGTAGGCTCGCTTAGGGGGTAAGGTACCCCGAGTTCTGCTCGGCCTCGGGTAGACTCGCTGTCAGGCTTTCACTAGCTGGCAGGGCTGTAGGCACACCTGGGGGGAAAGTGAGACAGTTTGAGGTTTGGGAAGAATTTGGGTGTGTTGCGGGACCCCGAGTGATGCTCGGCCCCGGGTAGACCTGCTGCCTGGCTCCTACTAGCTGGCAGGTCCGTAGGCTCGCCTGGGGGGTAAGGGACCCCGAGTGCTGCTCGGTCCCGGGTAGACTCGCTGTCAGGCTTTCACTAGCTGGCAGGACTGTAGGCACACCTGGGGGGAAAGGGAGACAGTTTGAGGTTTGGGAAGAATTTGGGTGTTGTGCAGGATCCCGAGTGATGCTCGGCCCCGGGTAGACCCGCTGCCTGGCTCCTACTAGCTGGCAGGTCCGTAGGCTCGCCTGGAGGGTAAGGGACCCTGAGTGCTGCTTGGCCCCGGGTAGACTCGCTGTCAGGCTTTCACTAGCTGGCAGGGATGTAGACACACCTGGGGGGAAAGGGAGACAGTTTTTGGTTTGGGAAAAATTTGGATATTGTGCAGGACTCCGAGTGATGCTCGGCCCCGGGTAGACCCGCTGCCTGGCTCCTACTAGCTGGCATGTCCGTAGGCTCGCCTAGGGGGTAAGGGACCCCGAGTGCTGCTCGGCCCCGGGTAGACTCGCTGTCAGTCTTTCACTAGCTGGCAGGGCTGTAGGCACACTTGGGGGGAAAGGGAGACAATTTGAGGTTTGGGAAGAATTTGGGTATTTTGCAGGGCCCCGAGTGATGCTCGGCCCCGGGTAGACCCGCTGCCTGGCTCCTACTAGCTGACAGGTCCGTAGGATCGCCTGGGGGGTAAGGGACCCCGAGTACTGCTCGGCCCCGGGTAGACTCGCCGTCAGGCTCTCACTAGCTGGCAGGGCTGTAGGCACACGCAGTGGGCAAGGGAGAGAGCTTGAAAAGAGTTAATTTTTTGTTATGTTGCAGTGTATTAAATATTGCGTGTATCGTTGATGATGAGCCTAGGAGGAAAAACACGGGCTAGTGATATTCGTGCTAGAGCCTCTAACGGGACTATGCGAAAAGTAAGCCTTGGGGTGGAGCTCCCTTTATACCCAAATGAAAAATTCTCACAAATTTTTTCTTTGGGTCGGCTCCCACTCCCCGGATACGTTGGGTTGGATGATTCTTTCCGAGCTTGTACCAACCTCGAAAAGAGCGGGGATTGTGTACAACCCCGTAGTCGGGCGAGTGGGACCCTCCCCAAATATCAGCCTAGGGGCGTGTTATGGGCGACGAGTTGGTGCGACCCCATTCGAAGACGTACGGGTGCTCGTGCGTGCGTGCAGAGATTTTATGTGCATGAACTTTTTAATATATATATATATATATATATATATATATATATATTAATATATATATATATTATAAGATATATATTATAGAAGATATATTATAGGATATAGAGAGGGAGAGGGGGAAGAAGGGAGCAGGGGGTGGGGGACATCGAGCAGAGAGGGGGGATAAAATAAAAACAAAAGATAAAAAAAGAGGAAGAAGGGGAAGGGCTCGGGGGAGGAGCAGGGGAAGGGGGGAAAAGAAAAAGAGGGAAAGCCTTAGGGCTTCCCCGGATCCGGCCACCTGGACGAGGACCGCCGCCCTCTCCCTCTCTCCCGGCCGCTTGGGTCAACCCGCCGCCCTCCCTCTTTCTCTCGGCAAGCAACAGCACACCCCCCCTCCCTCTTTCTCTCGGCAAACAGCAGGCCGAGCCCCGCACCTCCCTCTCTCCGTCTAGGCCGCCGCAAGGAGGAGCAGGCCGAGCTCCTCCTTTCTTGTAACGCCCCTGATTTTTCGATGATTTTATTTAAATGGGAAACATCATATTTATGACGTCATGGCGTTACCTTTAACGTCAAGATGACGGCGTAATGCCATAAAGGCATTTTCGCGTCCATGCGGTCAAGTCGGCCGAATTCTTGTTGTAATGAGAAAATTTTGCATTTGGAATTTAAGTTGAGTAAATTTTTGACTTACTCGTCAAGTTTTGTCGCGATCCGAGCGATATTTGGGCCTCGACGTTTTTTCCAAAGTTTTGTGGAATTTATGTTCGTCGTAAACTTTTAAAACTTATATCTCGAGAATGGTGTTGATGCGCGAAATGCGGTTCCAACCAGTTAACGGGTGTTCGATCTCACAAGCTAGGGATGAAGGAAGAAGGGTCGCGGGGATAAAGGAGAAGGCTTGCTCGAGCTGAGAAAGAGCTTGCTTGAGCAGAGGGGGAGCTTGATCTGGTACTGTCGAGCAGACAGCTACTTGAATGGTTAGCTTTGCAGGTTGACGCCGAGAGAGGAGAGAAGAAGAGAGGTGGCCGCTAGCAGCGGCAACAGCAGACTTCGCCCGCCGCGGCTTGAATGCCACTCTTGCGACGGGCTTTTCCTTTATTCAATAAGAGTTACAACTTGCTATTGTACCATTACATAAAGAGCATTAAAGGGTACAATGGGTGAAGCTGGCGGCTGAGTAAGGAGGTGCCAGAAACTAAGTAAAAGAGGCTGCAGGAATTTGGAGAACTGAAGCTGCAGATGCTGCTGAAGCTGCCTGCTGCTGGCAGAAAAAGCTAAGTCCACAATTCCTGACGACCTGGGAGAACTGGAAATCGGAGGCTGCGGAGGCTGCGCAAGCTGCTGAGAGCAGAAAAAACTAAGTTCACAGCCCTTGACGACCTGGGCGGACTGGAGATTGGAGTCCGCCGACCTTGCTTGATCAACCTTGACGGACTGAGAAAACCGAGTCCGCAGCCTTTGATCAAGGTTGCAGTTCTCCTCCTCATCCTCCAGAATGAGAGGTCTTGGGGGGTATTTATAGGCCCGGGGAGAATCTTCTAGAAGCGGGGCCCAGTGACGTCATCTCCGACGACCTCGGCGGACTGAGACGACCTCGGCAGACACCAACCTGAAGAACAGGAAGAGGGGGAGGCCTGAGGAGCAGGCCCGCCCCTAGGAAGGGCGGCCTGAGGCCAGGCCGCCCTTAAAGGGGGGGGGGGGGCGGCCTGAGGCCAGGCCGCCCCTAAGGGGGGCGGCCTGAGGACAGGCCGCCCCTAAAGGGGGGCGGCCTGAGGCCAGGCCGCCCCTAAGGGGGGCGGCCTGAGGACAGGCCGCCCCTAAAGGGGGGCGGCCTGAGGCCAGGCCGCCCTAAAGGGGGGGCGGCCTGAGGCCAGGCCGCCCCTAAAGGGGGGCGGCCTGAGGCCAGGCCGCCCCTAAGGGGGGCGGCCTGAGGACAGGCCGCCCCTAAAGGGGGGCGGCCTGAGGCCAGGCCGCCCCTAAAGGGGGGGCGGCCTGAGGCCAGGCCGCCCCTAAAGGGGGGCGGCCTGAGGCCAGGCCGCCCCTAAGGGGGGCGGCCTGAGGCCAGGCCGCCCCTAAGGGGGGCGGCCTGAGGCCAGGCCGCCCCTAAGGGGGGCGGCCTGAGGCCAGGCCGCCCCTAAGGGGGGCGGCCTGAGGCCAGGCCGCCCCTAAAGGGGGGCGGCCTGAGGCCAGGCCGCCCCTAAGGGGGGCGGCCTGAGGCCAGGCCGCCCCTAAGGGGGGCTGCCTGAGGCCAGGCCGCCCCTAAAAGGGGGGGCGGCCTGGCCTCGGCCTGAGGCCAGGCCGCCCCTAAAGGGGGGGCGGCCTGAGGCCAGGCCGCCCCTAAGGGGGGCGGCCTGAGGCCAGGCCGCCCCTGGGAAGGGCGGCCTGAGGCCAGACCGCCCCTAAGGAAGGCGGCCTGACGGCGGAAGCCTGGAGCCAGGCTGGGCAGGGGAGCCGAGCCTCGCGATGGTTCGGTCGGGTACTGGCACCGATAGATCGAACCTGCGAACTGATATAGGCTTGCCTCCTGCAAGGAAGCAATGCTGCATGGTTAGCCTGGCCAAACCGCGTGGGCCAAAAAGGGAAAGCCGAGGCAGATCGCGATCCTCGGGGGGGTCCCTTTGAGTGGACCGCAACTTGCGAGCTAGAGACCTTGGGAGGGGTCGCCGATTTTGGGGGTTAACATAATCCCCGCACTTTTTTAAGTTCCGAAGGAACTTCGAAAAAGTAGGAGACCCACAAAAAATCGCGATCCTTCCCTCAGAAATCAGGAGAGAAAAATTAGAGTTCAGGAGAGATAGAACCTGATGTCCCTCCTCAGAACAAATTTATCATTGCCTATCTTTTACCTGCGAAGAAAAAAGCAATACAGGTAAAATGAGGTATATCTTGTGTGTACCTGTGTTGAAAAGGACTTGCTGGTATCTGTTGACCTCTGCAAAAGAAGGGTAAGCAACAAAATAGGGTAGGAGAGTAAGGTGCAAGTACCTGAGAAGGACTTGTCACTACCTGCTAGTCTCTGCAAAAAGAAGAGTAAGCAAGCAAGTAGAAGAAGAAAATAGGCTGCAAGTACCTGAGAGGAACTTGCCGCTACCTGCTAGTCTCTGCAAAAAGAAGAGTAAGCAAGCAGGTAGAAGAAGAAAATACGCTGCAAGTACCTGAGAGGAACTTGCCACTACCTGCTAGTCTCTGCAAAAAGAAGAGTAAGCAAGCAGGTAGAATAAGAAAATAGGCTGCAAGTACCTGAGAGGAACTTGCCACTACCTGCTAGTCTCTGCAAAAAGAAGAGTAAGCAAGCATGTATGATAGGAGAGAAAACTAAGTTCGCAAGTACCTGGGCGGAACCTGCGAATGTAGGCTGTTGATATGATAAGATATGATCGGATAACAGAATAGATACCTGACACGCTCTGCTATTGATTGAATAATGATCAAACTGCGATGAAGATCGTCTTGCGTGATCAAGGTATAATGTCGACATGAAAACCTAGATCAGCGAGATGAAAAAAAAATCTAAAATCAGATTCACGATGGCACGGTTTGTCAATCAAGAAGATCCATATGCCTTGAGTGATGTGTGATTAACATCTGATAGGAGAACTTTCTGACCATCATCTGATAAGAGCTTATACAGGTAGTGTATATAGGATGATCATAAACCAAGAGAAATATTGCAGATCTTCAGAATAGGTTGTATTCAACCTGCTAACCTACAAGAAGGTAAAACAAGGAGAGAAGAGAGGCTACACCCCGAGGATGAACTAAAAGGTTGAATGCTGCCACAGGTGTTCCCCGTGGGCATTATGCATCACTTGCCAAAGTCATCCTGGGTGTAGTCTTAACCAAAGCGGGCTGGACGCGCATCCTTTAGAAGGGCACAAATAAACAAGAAATAATCCTAAGAAGGATCGACAGATGCACTGCTCTCTTGCCTCGGGTTACAAGCATCGCTGATCAATTAGACTAGTTGCGCCAAGTGGCCTATTGCTTGTCTGCGGATTGATCAGCGGAGTTGTGAGTCCCGCGGAGGCACGGATTGAGAGTACCATAGAGTGTTCGGCCGTCACAGTTGTGAGATGATCGAGGAGACAAGTCTACACTTGATTGCCATTGCTTGTCATGCAAAGATCATCGTAACTGTAACGTATCCCTAACGGAGCACGATAGAACTATCACAGGAGGCCTCCCCTAGGCACTCACACTGCTCTAGACATCGGCCGGGATCCGAAGCCCCGTCATCCTCCGCACGAGAGTTGAACGACCCCCACTACACACATATGAGAAAACTCCTCATCATATGCGGTCACTGTGGTTTTACGCCAGAGGACAATCTCGAGGGGGCACTAAGCAAGACTTGGCGATATCTCGCTGGTTTTAGTGATCTCTTTGGCAAAGAGAAAAGTATGGAGAAGAAGCATCACAAAAAGGGAACTGTGTCAGTATGAGATCTCTGACGTAAGCTTTATTGAATGAAAAAATGAAACACTTAGAAGTGCTGAAAAGTAAAATGTTTGAAGAGTAAAGTAAAGGCAACCAGTCACGATCGTGAGGGGCTTTGAGGAACTGCGATTGGTCATAGCTGATGACACAAGAACCGTGTCCTCTTTACTTCAAAACAGCCTTCCAAGGGGACCTTCGTCAACGACATCGATGCACTCACTTGGAATATCAACGAGCCCCAGCCGGCCCTCATCATGTATCTCTATACACTCCTGCTGCCCCTCAGCCACCTCCTTGCCCTTAGAGGTGGAAGGTTTTGCAGAATCAATTCTCTTGACCAGGTCATCGATCTTGCCCTCGATAAGTAATCTTTCAACTAATCGCCGAAGGGCCTTGCAATTTTCAGTTAAATGACCTTTCTCTTTGTGGAATTCACAGAAAGGGTCTGAATTTCTTGATCTCTGATTCGCCGGTTGGTAGGGCTTTTTGGAATATGCCCTATCCTTCATGATTTGGCAAACTTCCTGCATGAACTCATCTAGTTCAGAGTTAGGCGAGCCATCATCTTGCTGATGAATCGACGCTGCTAGCGGAGATGATGCTGACAATGGTAGCAGTCGTTCTTGGGCACGATCATGGCCTTGGAAGGGGGGTTGACGATGCTGAAATCTTCTTACTTTCCTAGAGAGAGATGGAAAGTCTTTCCGAGGGGACCTCGGAGGCTGCCTGTAAGAAGAAGAGTTTTTCTCCGATACAAGCCTGGAGACGAAGCTGGGGTTGCTCTTTTCACCGCGGATATATGAGTTGGCTAAACCAATCAACTCTTGATAAGTTCTTGGCGCTCGGACGTTAGCTTCAAACTTCAGCGGACCTTCACGCAGGCCGTGAATAAGAGCTACTCGATACATTTCTTGATCAACGATCTCAATGTCTAGGATTTCTTTCTGAAAACGATCCACAAAATGAGACCAAGTCTCATTATCTCGCTGCCTGATCTCAAAGAGGGCTTCCGGGCCTCCCTTCCTCTTTGAAGAGGTAGAAAACCTGAGCAGGAACTCCCTTCGCAAATCCGTAAAGGAAGAGATTGACTGAGGTCGCAGTCCATAGAACCAGTCTCTTACTTGACCATCAAAGGTCGTTACGAGGAGCTTGCTCTTGGTAGCATCGGAGAGGGTCTTGAGAGCAACGACTGATTCAAAAGCTTGAAGATGCTTGACAGGATCAGTCTCCCCGGTGTAAATGGGCAACCGTGGCTCTCGAAAGTTGACTGGAGTTGGTTCATATCGAACGCTCTCTGTAAACGGCGATGGCTCTTCTGGCTCTACTGCATAAGGAAAGTAAGGAGCATGAGCAGTAGTTGTAAAAGGAGCAGGAGGATAGGAGTAAAAGGTTGCTGCGGGAGGAGCAAAGGCAGGAGCTGAAGTGGAGGGGTGACTTCCCTGAAAGTTCAAAAATCTGGCTCGACTTCCCCGGGCAGCTTCCCGGAAGAAGTTTTGACGAGCTGCAAACTCATCATCTTGAGATCGCAAAGGAGCTGCAGGTCCTTGCGGAAAAGTTGGAGTATAAAGAGGAGGATAGACCGGCGGATAAGCCGGTGGGTAAACTTGAGGAGTCTCTGATGCTGGTGCTGGATTGATTGGAGGGATTGGCGCTGCTGAAGATTGAGCTGCCAATTGCTGCGTGAGAGCTGCTAGAGTTCGGTTGATGGCTTGAAACTGTTGGGCAGTTTCTCTGCGAGATTGCTCTAAGGCCTCCCAAAGAGAATCATCACTGGGACTTGGAGAAAGACTCTCGGCTGGTTGATGGTCTGTCATGAGTAACCACTGCTTTCACTGTCTAATCGAGATCTGAAGGTCGCGTGTTAACTGTTGATGCGCGAAATGCGGTTCCAACCAGTTAACGGGTGTTCGATCTCACAAGCTAGGGATGAAGGAAGAAGGGTCGCGGGGATAAAGGAGAAGGCTTGCTCGAGCTGAGAAAGAGCTTGCTTGAGCAGAGGGGGAGCTTGATCTGGTACTGTCGAGCAGACAGCTACTTGAATGGTTAGCTTTGCAGGTTGACGCCGAGAGAGGAGAGAAGAAGAGAGGTGGCCGCTAGCAGCGGCAACAGCAGACTTCGCCCGCCGCGGCTTGAATGCCACTCTTGCGACGGGCTTTTCCTTTATTCAATAAGAGTTACAACTTGCTATTGTACCATTACATAAAGAGCATTAAAGGGTACAATGGGTGAAGCTGGCGGCTGAGTAAGGAGGTGCCAGAAACTAAGTAAAAGAGGCTGCAGGAATTTGGAGAACTGAAGCTGCAGATGCTGCTGAAGCTGCCTGCTGCTGGCAGAAAAAGCTAAGTCCACAATTCCTGACGACCTGGGAGAACTGGAAATCAGAGGCTGCGGAGGCTGCGCAAGCTGCTGAGAGCAGAAAAAACTAAGTTCACAGCCCTTGACGACCTGGGCGGACTGGAGATTGGAGTCCGCCGACCTTGCTTGATCAACCTTGACTGGCTGAGAAAACCGAGTCTGCAGCCTTTGATCAAGGTTGCAGTTCTCCTCCTCATCCTCCAGAATGAGAGGTCTTGGGGGGTATTTATAGGCCCGGGGAGAATCTTCTAGAAGCGGGGCCCAATGACGTCATCTCCGACGACCTCGGCGGACTGAGACGACTCGGCGGACACCAACCTGAAGAACAGGAAGAGGGGGAGGCCTGAGGAGCAGGCCCGCCCCTAGGAAGGGCGGCCTGAGGCCAGGCCGCCCCTAAAGGGGGGGGGGGGCGGCCTGAGGCCAGGCCGCCCCTAAGGGGGGCGGCCTGAGGCCAGGCCGCCCCTAAAGGGGGGCGGCCTGAGGCCAGGCCGCCCCTAAAGGGGGGCGGCCTGAGGCCAGGCCGCCCCTAAAGGGGGGCGGCCTGAGGCCAGGCCACCCCTAAGGGGGGCGGCCTGAGGCCAGGCCGCCCCTAAAGGGGGGGCGGCCTGAGGCCAGGCCGCCCCTAAAGGGGGGCGGCCTGAGGCCAGGCCGCCCCTAAGGGGGGCGTCCTGAGGCCAGGCCGCCCCTAAGGGGGGCGGCCTGAGGCCAGGCCGCCCCAAATGGGGGGCGGCCTGAGGCCAGGCCGCCCCTAAGGGGGGCGGCCTGAGGCCAGGCCGCCCCTAAGGGGAGTGGCCTGAGGCCAGGCCGCCCCTAAAGGGGGGCGGCCTGAGGCCAGGCCGCCCCTAAAGGCGGGGCGGCCTGAGGCCAGGCCGCCCCTAAGGGGGGCGGCCTGAGGCCAGGCCGCCCCTAAAAGGGGGGCGGCCTGAGGCCAGGCCGCCCCTAAGGGGGGCGGCCTGAGGCCAGGCCACCCCTAAGGGGGGCGGCCTGAGGCCAGGCCGCCCCTGGGAAGGGCGGCCTGAGGCCAGACCGCCCCTAAGGAAGGCGGCCTGACGGCGGAAGCCTGGAGCCAGGCTGGGCAGGGGAACCGAGCCTCGCGATGGTTCGGTCGGGTACTGGCACCGATAGATCGAACCTGCGAACTGATATAGGCTTGCCTCCTGCAAGGAAGCAATGCTGCATGGTTAGCCTGGCCAAATCGTGTGGGCCAAAAAGGGAAAGCCGAGGCAGATCGCGATCCTCGGGGGGGTCCCCTTGAGTGGACCGCAACTTGCGAGCTAGAGACCTTGGGAGGGGTCGCCGATTTTGGGGGTTAACAAATGGCTCGTCTGATTTTGGTTTTGACTTCGCTGTTGCGTTCGTAGCGTCCGCGTTCGCCTATGGTGTGAGTTTCGTTCAATTCGGCGCTCGTTTGGGCCTCCGATTTGTTCTCGCGTTTCCTTATTCAAATATGTATAAATACGATTATTTTAATATTAAATTACTATTCAAAAATGAAAAGTACTATTCATTCTTATAGTTTGATCAAATGGTTAGATTTGCCAAGAAATTGTTTTTCCTGCAACCTTGACTCGTGTGAAGTTTCTGCTTTTTGTGTAAATCTTCTGTTCCTCCAATTCTGTATACTCGAGTAGTCTGTTTCTGTATACTCGAGTAGCCTTCTGTATACTCGAGTAGTCTGTTTCTGTATACTCGAGTAATCTGCTTCTGTATACTCGAGTAATCTGTTTCTGTATACTCGAGTAGGCTTCTGTATACTCGAGTAGTCTGTTTCTGTATACTCGAGTAATCTGTTTCTGTATACTCGAGTAGTCTGTTTCTGTATACTCGAGTAGCCTTCTGTATACTCGAGTAGTCTGTTTCTGTATACTCGAGTAATCTGTTTCTGTATACTCGAGTAGTCTGTTTTTGTATACTCGAGTAGCCTTCTGTATACTCGAGTAGTCTGTTTCTGTATACTCGAGTAGCCTTCTGTATACTCGAGTAGTCTGTTTCTGTATACTCGAGTAATCTGTTTCTGTATACTCGAGTAGTCTGTTTCTGTATACTCGAGTAGCCTTCTGTATACTCGAGTAGTCTGTTTCTGTATACTCGAGTAGCCTTCTGCATACTCGAGTAGTCTGTTTCTGTATACTTGAGTAATCTGTTTCTGTATACTCGAGTAGTCTGTTTCTGCTTACTCGAGTAGCCTTCTGTATACTCGAATAGTCTGTTTCTGTATACTCGAGTAGCCTTCTGTATACTCGAGTAGTCTGCTTCTGTATACTCGAGTAGTCTGTTTCTGCATACTCGAGCAGTCTGTTTCTGCTTACTCGAGTAGCCTTCTGTATACTCGAGTAGTCTGCTGCCTTTCCCGTGTAGTTCGTCATAGTTTGTATTCGGGAGCCTTTTTGAGGATCAAAACAGTGCCGTATGGAAAAATGGCTAACATAAAATTTGTTCGTCTCGACGAGATCTACAACTTTCATGTTGGGCACTTTTAGATTTGAAGCCATTCCAGACATCTAATTTTGTTTTCCGCGAACTGCTCGTACTTATACCGTTTTTTTTATATTTAGACAAAATATTTTATAAGTACTTATATATATATACTCTTATACTTAGGTTATTAGAAAAGAATAAACACTTCATCTCCTCCGATTCCTTCTCCCAAACCAGAGCGGCGTGAGCGAGAGAGAGAATATTTCGTGAACCTTCCGGTGGCCGCCGACGGAGCTCCGGTGCTCGGAATCTTCAACCGAGCGTAGATTTGGAAAGCTCTCATCGAGAGCTACGCTATCGTGGTAAATTTTTCCCCTTTCTTTGAGTTTTCTCGTTAGGGTTTTTCGGCCCTAACCCCTTTTCGACCATTTTTGTCTAGATTTCAACTTCCTCCTTCCTCTTTTGCCCCGATCTTTGACGTGAACTGATTTGGAGAACTTTTCCGGTAAAACCAAGGCAAGTGGTGGATTCCCCTCATTTTCTCCTTGTCCGATTTGATGGTAACGGTTCAGTTTTTATATTCTTTAAAATTTTCTTCACTTTGTTTTCCAAGTTATTGCTACGATTAACCTTTTCGGATGATCACTCGATGTTGTAAGATTTTGTCATGGTGAACTTGATCTTGTCTTGATATATTGATTTGTTCTTGAAGTGTCTTAATGATGGCTTTAAATGTCTTACCTATCATTTTGAGCGTATTCAAGTTTGTCTAGGATTGTAAATCATTCATAGGGGTTGATCAACCATGTCTTGAAATTAGAAGTGTCAAGTAGAATCTGATGAGCCAAATCTCGAGATATATTTGTGTTGTGGTTTCTTTGGGTTTCTAAAATTTGCGGGAGTTAGTGGGCAAATCCACCGACTGCAAGGTTTATTTCCTTCATTAGTACCCCGTGGAACTATACTAGGTTTTGGGCATCTGCGGTGATTGGTGGAGTGTGCAAGTCTCCCCCGCAGTTAGACGGATTTTAACATCTGTGAGGGGTGTATCTAGAGAAGTGACCACCCTGTCTTTGTTTATGAGTAGAGTTGACTACAGGTTGCTAATAAAGTTTTGGAGTATTCTTTCTTATGATTTAATCATGCTCTCCCCTTGTTTCGGGTATCCTGCATGATTTGTTGTATGTGACAATTCACGTGAGTTCTTTTCTTCTGATTTATTTCTTGAGTTTTATTTATGTATCTTACTTCAGTACTGTTGGTCTGGGGTTGGTACCCCGTTTGACCTTTGTTTTATTTTGTTTTCATCTCTGCCGCCATTTGTCCCTCTTGCTGAGGTGTTCTGTCTATGGAATGCCTCAGGATCGGAGCATTAGCAGGTAGCGGAGCCGGTTTTGGAGCCCTTGCAGCAGCAGGTTGGCTGTGGTTTTTCCCCTCGCCGTAGCAAGGTAGTTTGTTGTTTTAGTTTTCTTTGCCTAGTTTCAAACATATTCATACTGTGGGTTCGTGTCAGGTTGTTGACGCCCACAGGATTGTTGATTTCTTTTGACACTTGCTAGCTGATGTGGTTTTTCTTATATTTGGTTTATATTACTTGCTCTCTGGGATGATTTATTGCTAGGATTGTATGTTAGATATTTTTAACCTATAAAACCCTACTATTAGTAAAGCATACTTGTCATCTCTTTCAAAACTAAGCCACTACTTTCTATTTAGCGTAAAGACTTTTCTATACTTATTATAAATCTAGGGTTTGCATTGTATGAGTTGTTCCTCGGGGACATTTATACTCTTGTAGAATATTAGAGTCAATTTAAACAAGTATCTTCCGCAAGCGTATAACTTATATTTTAAACTGTGGACTAGATGATTCACTAAGCCGAGGGATACGGCTACCATCATAACTTAAACCGGATTTTATTCATAATCATTTATGTTCTCTTTTAAAATTGTAGAGTTTGTAGTCTTGCCTGAACGTCTGCAGTTATCCCCTGCACGGCGTGGCATCACGACGAGTATTTTCCCCTTGCTCTGATATAATTAAATTGTTGGGGAAAATGCGGGTTGTGACAGTTGGTATCAGAGGGAAGTTGCTTGACAATTGGTCGGGCAACCTTCCCTTGTTAGTGTTAGTTGCTTAGTGTCATATCATACACACACTGATGTGTCATCAAGATGTCTTGGCTGAAGCATGAACACTACACTCATAAGCATGATTAGAAGTATACGGGGCATATTATGTAGCATGAGATGCATAATATGTGTTTGTATATGGATCCACCATAGGTGGCAACATGTGAGGGTTATGTAGTAAGGGATGCATAACCTCACCACATGAATGCCCATTAGAACGTTTTCTTTTCGTTGCATGCAATATTATGTAGTATGGGATGCATAACATTGCATGTGTACGCCGCTCATAGCATGCATTAAAGCCTTTTATCGAATTCATAGCACCACATGCATAACATGACATAACATAAGCACAACATGCCAAGCTAAAGATTTACCTGATGACATATGTACACACATGATTTTAAATAAGAGTAAAAAATTCATGCATTCATATCATAGGCACATGAGTCAATAGGATGATAGGATATCATCTAGAGTAGGACATGTCATCATCATATAATCCCAGAGCAAGTTGCAGCATAAGCAAGTGCCTTTTAAGTATGGTCTGAACTAAGTGGTGTAGTTCTAGGTTAGCTAGAGTCTTAATGAGGTATTTATGTGTTTTTTTTAGAATGTCGCTTGAGCGCGTTGCGACCAGGTCGACTCCCCAGTCCGAGGGTGAGTCGTCAGGTGCACAGGGAGAGGCGGTGATTGTAGAACTACGCCAGAGCATGAAGACCATGACAGGTCAAATCGTAGAAATGCAAGCACAGTTGCAGGCATTGTTGGCTGCCACCTTAGGATGGCAGCCTGGTGAGCAAACCCCCATAGCGATTGGGAATGAGAGTGAGATCATTAAATTTAATAAGTTTGATTCAGAGTTGAGAGCTGCCGAGGAGTGCAGGGTTAAAGGTTTCTTGGGCAATCTCCAAAATGACATTCAACAATTTGCCAATACTTACCAGTCCGAGACTAATGCGAGGACAGTAGAAGTTGCTCTTGAAGTTGAGACCTTTGGTTATGCTAAGGGTCGTGGTATGATACCGAGGAAAGAGAAGAGAAAAGGTGTTGAGGATGGAAGCTCTAGGGCATCTGGCCCTTCTTTGAAAAAGAAAGGTGGTGTAATTTGTAGCTTTTGTGGTCGATCCGGCCATCCTTACGAAAGGTGTTTCAAGAGAAGTGCCACTAAGAAGAGGCAGCGGGTGCTCTCCATCCAAGGATCACCCAAAGGAGATCTGGTGTGCACGTTCTGTTCAAAGAGGGGACATGATGTGAGTCGTTGTTGGATGAAAGAAAGGACTTGTTTCCAGTGCGGGCAGAAGGGACACCAAAAGTCTTCGTGTCCCCAGGCTCAGCCCCCACTACATCCTGCCTCCCCTCAGGCTCTGCCGCCGCCGCCAAATCAGGACAAGGGAAAAGGTAAACTGATCGCGATGACCGAAGAAGAAACTCAGTCTTCAACCCAAGTGATCTCAGGTTAGGTTCTAACTAGTTTTTAGTTCAATCGTGATTTTGTTGTTGTTCGAATAAGTTAGGTATGCAATTTTATTAGTAGATGAAAGTAACTATTAGGCGTGTGTTCTTTTTGATTCTGTCACTACCCACCCGTTCGTGGCTAAGGCTTTTGTAGAGCTTCATGGTTTGACCCTCGTTCGGGTTGGTGACATGTTTTGTGTCGTGTTCCTTCTGGTGCGTGAGTGTTCAGATGTTTTCCTAGCTAATCATCCTGGCCTTCCCCCTGTAAGGGGCGTAGAGTTCGTCCTAGATCGGAACCATTTTGTGATTGTATTTATAGACGACGTTTTGTTGTATTCGCGTAATGCTGTGGAGCATGCCCATCATTGTCTTTAGTGTTGCCTGCTTTGAGGGACCTCAAGTTGTTTGCTAGGTTTAGCAGGTGTGAGTATTGGTTGCCTCGGGTTTCTTTCTTGAGTCATGTGGTTAATAAAGCCAGAATTTTAGATTGACCCTGACAAGATAGCTACTGTTATGGAGTCCTGCCACACCCAAGGTGATTGATAGCTTTCTACGGTTGGCCGGCAATTATAGGAGGTTTGTGGAGGGTTCCTCTACGTTGTCTGTGCCACTGACTAAACCAACGCAGATGAACACAAGTTTTGTTTGGAGTGATAAGTGTGAAGAGGCTTTCCAAGAGTTGAAGAAGAGACTGTGTACTGCCCCAATTTTAACCTTACCTACTGAAGGAGTGGAGTATACTGTGTATGTCGATGCATCACACATCGGACTTGGTTGTCTTTTAATGCAAGATGGTAAGGTGATCGCGTATGGATCGAGGCAACTAAAGATTCACGAGAGAAACTATCCTACGCACGGTTTGGAGTTTGCTGCCGTAATTTATGCGCTGAAACTGTGGCGACACTTATTGTATGGCGCACTGTGCAAGATCTATACGGACCATTAGAGTTTGAAGTACGTCTTCACTCAGAAGGATCTAAATCTACGCCAGCGGCGGTGGTTAGAATATGTGGCGGATTATGAAGTAGAAATTATTTATCATCCAGGAAAGGCTAATGTAGTAGCCGATACTTTGAGTAGGAAGACCGCTAAAATTTTTTTTTATCTATCGGTACAGTCTTTAGTAGAAGAATTCTTGTTGATGAACATCAAGATTGGGAGTAGTTCTACGCCTGCTAGTTTGGAAGCAGAAGCGCCCTCTTGGATTTCCCTTACAAGGGTGCACCAAAAGGATGATCCAGAATTATTGCACCTCTGGAATAGGACTGAGGAAGGGGAGTTACCTGATTTTTCTTTGGACGAGCTAGGTACTCTGAAATATCGGGGTAGATTTTGTATTCCTGACATGGGTGACATCCGGGCTAAAATTTGTGAAGAAGCTCATGGTTCTAGTGTTTCCTATCATCCTGGTTCCACCAAAATATATAAAGATCTAAAGCAAATTGTTTGGTGGTCAGGGATGAAGAGTGATATCGCGAAGTTTGTATTAGAATGTTATACGTGCAGCGTGTCAAGGCTGATCATATAAGGCCTGGTGGTAAATTGACACCTCTTGATATTCCAAGTTGGAAATGGGAGAGTATTTCAATGGATTTTATCACCGGTCTACCAAAATCTCCCCGTGGGTATGACTCAGTTTGGGTGATAGTCGACAGATTGACAAAGTGTGCCCACTTTGTTCCGTTTAAGATTGGGTATTCGATGAAGAAGATAGCTGAGCTATATCTTGAAGAGGTCATCAGGTTACATGGAGTGCCTGTTAGCATTGTATCAGATCGGGACTCCAGATTTACGTCTCGTTTTTGGAAGAGCCTGCAAGAGGGGTTGGGTACCGACTTGAGGTATTCCATCGCCTACCATCTGCAGACGAATGGGCAAACAGAAAGAGTAAATCAGGTAGTGAAGGACATGATTAGATGTTATATTTTGGATCATGGTGGTGCTTGGGATGAGCGTCTCAGACTCATGGAGTTTGCTTACAATAATAGTTATCAAGAGAGCTTGCAGATGACCCCATTTGAGGCCTTGTATGGGAGGCGTTGTAGGACTCCCTTATTTTGGGATGAGGTTGGTGAGAGACCATTGCTAGGTCCGGAAGCCCTTGAGGAGATGAATTGTGCGGTGACTCAAATTCGAGAGAAGCTTCGTGTAGCACAAGAGCGTTATGAGAAATATGCTAATCGACGAAGGGTCGATTTGGAGTTTGCCGTTGGGGATTTGATTTTTCTGAAAGTTTCTTCGATGCCAGGAGTAAAAAGATTTGGAAGGAACCACAAGTTAGACCCCCGGTATGTGGGACCTTTTCAGATTCTAGAGCGCATCGGAGTGTCAGCTTATCGACTGGATTTACCTGCTACCTTCCCTGGTGTCCACGATGTGTTCCATGTGAGCCAGTTGCGGAAGTGTGTTCGTAGTGATCGTCAAATTCTTGACTCGGTGCCCCAAATTCAGCCCAACCTGTCGTATGTGGAAGAGCCTGTCCGCGTTTTGGAATCTCAAGAGCCTGTCTTGCGAAGAAAGACCATCCCCATGGTTAAGATTCTTTGGAGAAATCAAGACGTCGAGAGCGCGACGTGGGAATTGGAATCAGCAATGAGAGAATCTCATCCGCACCTCTCCTCCTAGTTTCGGGTACGTCGATATGTTTTCAGTTACGTTTGATTTTATCATTTTGATTGTGTTTTGGAGTTGTGTTAAGTTTCGGGACGAAACTTCTTTTTAGGGGGAGTGACTGTAACGCCTCCGATTTTTCGATGATTTTATTTAAATGGGAAACATCATATTTATGACGTCATGGCGTTACCTTTAACGTCAAGATGACGGCGTAATGCCATAAAGGCATTTTCGCATCCATGCGGTCAAGTCGGCCGAATTCTTGTTGTAATGAGAAAATTTTGCATTTGAAATTTAAGTTGAGTAAATTTTTGACTTACTCGTCAAGTTTCGTCGCGATCCGAGCGATATTTGGGCCTCGGCGTTTTTTCCAAAGTTTTGTGGAATTTATGTTCGTCGTAAACTTTGAAAACTTATATCTCGAGAATGGCTCGTCTGATTTTGGTTTTGACTTTGCCGTTGCGTTTGTAGCGTCCGCGTTCGCCTATGGCGTGAGTTTTGTTCAATTCGGCGCTCGTTTGGGCCTCCGTTTTGATCTCGCGTTTCCTTATTCAAATATATATAAATACGATTATTTTAATATTAAATTACTATTCAAAAATGAAAAGTACTATTCATTCTTATAGTTTGATCAAATGGTTAGATTTGCCAAGAAATTGTTTTTCCTGCAACCTTGACTCGTGTGAAGTTTCTGCTTTTTGTGTAAATCTTCTGTTCCTCCAATTCTGTATACTCGAGTAGTCTGTTTCTGTATACTCGAGTAGCCTTCTGTATACTCGAGTAGTCTGTTTCTGTATACTCGAGTAATCTGCTTCTGTATACTCGAGTAATCTGTTTCTGTATACTCGAGTAGGCTTCTGTATACTCGAGTAGTCTGTTTCTGTATACTCGAGTAATCTGTTTCTGTATACTCGAGTAGTCTGTTTCTGTATACTCGAGTAGCCTTCTGTATACTCGAGTAGTCTGTTTCTGTATACTCGAGTAATCTGTTTCTGTATACTCGAGTAGTCTGTTTCTGTATACTCGAGTAGCCTTCTGTATACTCGAGTAGTCTGTTTCTGTATACTCGAGTAGTCTTCTGTATACTCGAGTAGTCTGTTTCTGTATACTCGAGTAATCTGTTTCTGTATACTCGAGTAGTCTGTTTCTGTATACTCGAGTAGCCTTCTGTATACTCGAGTAGTCTGTTTCTGTATACTCGAGTAGCATTCTGTATACTCGAGTAGTCTGTTTCTGTATACTTGAGTAATCTGTTTCTGTATACTCGAGTAGTCTGTTTCTGCTTACTCGAGTAGCCTTCTTTATACTCGAGTAGTCTGTTTCTGTATACTCGAGTAGCCTTCTATATACTCGAGTAGTTTGCTTTTGTATACTCGAGTAGTCTGTTTCTGCATACTCGAGCAGTCTGTTTCTGCTTACTCGAGTAGCCTTCTGTATACTCGAGTAGTCTGCTGCCTTTCCCGTGTAGACCGTCATAGTTTGTGTTCGGGAGCCTTTTTGAGGGTCAAAACAGTGCCGTATGGAAAAATGGATAAGATGAAATTTGTTCGTCTCGACGAGATCTACAACTTTCATGTTGGGCACTTTTTGATTTGAAGCCATTCCAGATCTCTAATTTTGTTTTCCGCGAACTGCGCGTACTTATACCGTTTTTTTTATATTTAGACAAAATATTTTATTAGTACTTATATATATACTCTTATACTTAGGTTATTAGAAAAGAATAAACACTTCATCTCCTCTGATTCCTTCTCCCGAACCAGAGCGGCGTGAGCGAGAGAGAGAATATTTCGTGAACCTTCCGGTGGCCGCCGACGGAGCTCTGGTGCTCGGAATCTTCAACCGAGCGTAGATTTGGAAAGCTCTCATCGAGAGCTACGCTATCGTGGTAAATTTTTCCCCTTTCTTTGAGTTTTCTCGTTAGGGTTTTTCGGCCCTAACCCCCTTTTCGACCATTTTTGTCTAGATTTCAACTTCCTCCATCCTCTTTTGCCCCGATCTGTGACGTGGACTGATTTGGAGAACTTTTCCGGTAAAACCAAGGCAAGTGGTGGATTCCCCTCATTTTCTCCTTGTCCGATTTGATGGTAACGGTTCAGTTTTATATTCTTTAAAATTTTCTTCACTTTGTTTTCCAAGTTATTGCTACGATTAACCTTTTCGGATGATCACTCGATGTTATAAGATTTTGTCATGGTGAACTTGATCTTGTCTTGATATATTTATTTGTTCTTGAAGTGTCTTAATGATGGCTTTAAATGTCTTACCTATCGTTTTGAACGTATTCGAGTTTGTCTAGGATTGTAAATCATTCATAAGGGTTGATCAACCATGTCTTGAAACTAGAAGTGTCAAGTAGAATCTGTTGAGCCAAATCTCGAGAAATATTTGTGTTGTGGTTTCTTTGAGTTTCTAAAATTTGCGGGAGTTAGTGGGAAAATCCACCGACTGCAAGGTTTGTTTCCTTCATTAGTACCCCGTGGAACTATACTGGGTTTTGGGCATCTGCGGTGATTGGTGGAGTGTGCAAGTCTCCCCCGCAGTTAGACGGATTTTAACATCTGTGAGGGGTGTATCTAGAGAAGTGACCACTCTGCCTGTGTTTATGAGTAGAGTTGACTACAGGTTGCTAATAAAGTTTTGGAGTATTCTTTCGATTTAATAATGCTCTCCCCTTGCTTCGGGTATCCTGCATGATTTGTTGTACGTGACGATTCACGTGAGTTCTTTTTTTGATTTATTTCTTGAGTTTTATTTATGTATCTTACTTCAGTACTGTTGGTCTGGGGTTGGTACCCCGTTTGACCTTTGCTTTATTTTGTTTTCATCTCTGCCGCCATTTGTCCCTCTTGCTGAGGTATTCTGTCTTTGGAATGCCTCAGGATCGGAGCATTAGCAGGTAGCGAAGCCGGTTTTGGAGCCCTTGCAGCAGCAGGTTGGCTGTGGTTTTTCCCCTCGCCGTAGCGAGGTAGTTTGTTGTTTTAGTTTTCTTTGCCTAGTTTCAGACATATTCATACTGTGAGTTTGTGTCAGGTTGGTGACGTCCACAAGATTATTGATTTCTTTTGACACTTGCTAGTTGATGTGGTTTTTCTTATATTTGGTTTATATTACTTGCTCTCTAGGATGATTTATTGTTAGGATTATATGTTAGATATTTTTAACCTATAAAACCATACTATTAGTAAAGCATAATTGTCATCTCTTTCAAAACTAAGCCACTACTTTCTATTTAGCGTAAAGACTTTTCTATACTTATTATAAATCTAGGGTTTGCATTGTATGAGTTGTTCCTCGGGGACATTTATACTCTTGTAGAATATTAGAGTCAATTTAAACAAGTATCTTCCGCAAGCGTATAACTTATATTTTAAACTGTGGACTAGATGATTCACTAAGCCGAGGGATACGGCTACCATCATAACTTAAACCGGATTTTATTCATAACCATTTATGTTCTCTTTTAAAATTGTAGAGTTTGTAGTCTTGCTTGAACGTCTGCAGTTATCCCCTGCACAGCGTGGCATCACGACGCGTATTTTCCCCTTGCTCTGATATAATTAAATTGTTGGGAAAAATGCGGGTTGTGACATTTCTCTTCCAGTCCTGGCCACCCCCTCCTGTCCAGATCGCCGGCTTCAGCACCCGAGCCCATCTCCTCCATCCTCCTCTGTACTTGCCGCCGGCTAAGCCACCAAGCAGCCCGAGCCTCTCCTCCATTTCCCGTACAAGCCGCAGGCCACCAGCAGCAAGGAAGGGCAGCCCTCTCCACCTCCACTCTCTCCATATACAAGCCGCAAGAGGAAGAGCAGCCCTCCCTCTCCTGTTTTCTGTACAGGCCGGCTACAAGCTGCAACCTCATCTTCCACTTCCTGTACAAGCCGGCTGCCGCCCTACTCCTCCACCACTTTTCTGCATAAGTTGCCGGCCAAGGAGGAAAGTCAGCCCCCTCCTCCACATCTTCTTCCCAGCCATCTCGAGGAGGAGCATAGCTCATGTGAGCACGATCGTCACAGTCGCTAGGCATCGAGCCTCATGCAAGATACGCGGTCGCGGCTCCGCCAACACACGCGCCAAGGGTAACGAAATTTCTACTTGAGCAGATGAAGCCCTTAATTTTCATATTTGCATGGAAGCACCTCTCCACCGACGAGTGGGGGAAGGTAGCTCTCCGACGGGTTAACATGTGCGTCCCCGCTATTAATTTCATTAGTACCCAGAAGCATAAGTACGGGTTTAGGCATGCTGTGTGAAGCCCATCCGTACATGTGAGACGGATTGGTGATGTTCTGGGGTTCCCGGAGAAGACTCCGAGGAAGTTGTTTATTAGCCGCTTGCAGGGAATGCGCGTCATAGCCCCTAAAAAAGGGGGCATTATATTTGGCCCGCTTATGTTAGCCGACCAATGCCTAGTTGGCCGCCGCTCGCCGAGATGTTGACGTGTAGGTGTTGCAGTACCATACGGGGAATAGCGAGCTTAAGCCCAAGCTCGTGCCGGCCCTCGAAGGACTAGTTTGTTTATATTGCCGGCCTGTGTGCCGATGTATGGAATTCATATTCCTGTAAATTTAATATGTCTGTGATGCTCTGTGTCGGCCCTAGAAGGCCTTTGTTATGCTGTTAGTGGCCCAACTTGGGAAGCGTGTCGTAGAACTGCTCGGCGAGGTTACGCGACTGGTAAGGCGGGCGGGGAACATTTTACATAGACCCGAGGTGGCACCTCTAGTTAAGGAGTGGATCTTGAGATCCTCCTTAGATGTTTCGGTCGGCCAAGAGAGCCCTCTGAAGGTGCCTTAGCTCAGCCCTTGGCTTGGGAGGGGAAGAGTTTGTTAGTCTTCCGGGTATGCGGCGGGACCTCCACGCTGAGACCTTGGGTCTGTCCCTTGTGTTCCTAGTCTTGTGCCTAGATCGTTCGCTTGAGGGCAGTAGGTGGGCGGTCACCCCTTCCCTAAGGGTCGAACTCTACAGAGACCAATTTTTCGGTTTCAACAGGGACGAGAACATAGTGAGTTATGTCTCATGTTTCTTTGCATGTCGCTTGGATGAATGGGAGTTGTCATGCTTTGAGAACGCCATTGGAATTAAGGAGTGGGAAGGTGCTATGGATGAGGAGATGAACGCCCTTAGGAAGAATGAGACTTGTGATCTTCTGCCCAAGATCGATGTTATCACTCCTGTGACATGCAAGTGAGTTTATGAACTTAAAAAGAAGGCTGACGGTGGCAACGAGCAGTACACAACTCGCCTTGTAGCTCGAGGGTTCTCACAATAGTACGAAGAAAACTATAAAGAGACGTTCAGTCATATGACCAAGATGACTTCAGTATGGGTGATGATATCCTTGGCGACTTACCAAGGATGGAGGATTTGGCAACTCGATGTAAAGAACGCGTTTCGTTACGACAAGATTAACAAGGATATTTTTATGGTGCAGCTACCTGGTTATGTATCTAAAGAACATCCAGGACATGTCTGCAAGCTCAAGAAGACCCTCTATGGATTGAATCAGGCGCCTCGGGTGTGATATATAAAGATCGCAGAATACCTTCAATTCTTGAAATACTTTACTTCAGACTCAGACTCGAGTTTGTCTGTCAAAAAGAGGGGGGAGCTTGAAGTCTTGGTGTTGTTGTATATTGACGACATGATCATCACAGGAAACTCGGAGGTAAAGTTAGTTAGGCTTAGGGTGGAGCTAGATGTCCGGTTCGAGATGAAGGATCTTAGGGAGATACACCATTTCTTTGGTCTCGAGGTGAAGTGGAAGAAGAATGATGTGCTCGTTTCCCAAAAGGGCTATGCAGAGAGAATTGTTAAGCAGTTCGGCTTGCGGGAAGGGAAGTGTAGCTCAACTCCTCTGGAGGTCAGTCTCAAGCTTCAGCGTGATAAGGGAAGGGTTCTTCCAGATCCCTTGGTGTTCCGGGCTCTTGTTGGAAGTCTCATATATCTGATGATTACAAGTCCGGATATTGCTTATGTTGTAGGTCGAGTAAGTCGGTATATGACGGAGCCACAAAAGCCTTATCTGGTGGCGGCTAAGAATATCCTGAAGTATGTGAAGTGCATCTCGGATATGGGTCTCTTTTACAAGAGAGACACATACTTTAATCTGCATGGTTACATAGATGCTGATTATGGAGGAGATTTAGACGATCAGAAGTTGACGTCTGGTTATGTCTTCATGTGCGGAACAACATCTATCTCGTATTACAGTAAGAAGCAAGATTCAGTGTTTATCTCCACTACGGAAGTAGAATGCAAGGCTTCAGCCTTGATAGCTCAAGAAGCCATCTGGATTAGGAGGTTAGTGGAGGACATTCGTGAGGAGGTGCGAGGTAATATTCTAATATGTAGTGATAATGAGAGTGCCCTCAAACTGGTCAATAATCCAGTTTGTCACGTGCGGACAAAGCACATCGAGATTGAGCATCACTTTGTTCACGAGAAGGTGCTGGGGGTCCTTGATGGTAGAGTATGTGCAGAGTTAGGACAACATTGCGGTCATTTTCACAAAGCTACTGTCGAAGGGATCGTTCACTCGGTTACGGGGTTTGCTTGGGTTGGTTTCCACTTCCTACATCAAGGAGAGTGTTGAAATTGTTGAAGTGGAAGTGGGCGGTCTGATTGGGCAGACCGCAAAGGCCGCAAAAACCATTGCCGGTCTAGAGCGTAGGTGTTGGCGGATAGCCTGATTTTGACCATTATTCTTCTTTATGTGGTCTGGTTCATCAAGCACCCTGGGAGGTAACCAGATGGTTAGCGTTGACTTATTGCAGCTGTCATGGTCTGGTTGGTGAGACCGCAGAGTCTGCTTGGAGCTAAGGCTCTAGTTTGCGTTGAGGCAGACGATTAGTTCGGATAGCGGAGGCTAATCACTGAGTTCGTTATGGACTGCTCGCACAGTCTGATACCAGAGTTTGCTGGTTGTATGAACTTGGTCACGGTATTGTGACAAGTCTAGTTTGGTTGCTTAGTCGCGGAGACTGCAGTATTGTGCGGTCTGGATGCAGAGTTCAACAGATGATCTTAGATGCGGTCTTAGCTCAGGACGCGTGGCTGGATTGCTTATGTCGATGCAGACTGGGCATGTTGTCTGCATTTCTTTGCGGTCTGACTCTAGTATCCGCACTCTTGTGCGGACTACTGGTGCTAGTTGTAGGATGACGGGTGATTATCCTATCAGTATGAGCGGTGACCACACTCTCCTTATCGCCTATAAATAGGGGTCCTCGGCTCGTTATATATAACGGAAACAGTGAGAACTCAACTTGCGCTTTGAACTTTCGGTTAGACTTTCTTAACTGCGTGACTAAGTGAAGGTGACTTGTACTGTGCAGGTTGTACGACTAGCACCAGACGACTAAGCAACTAGTTAGGAAGCTCAGTGCGGAACAGTTCGTGGATAGCAGTACGTGGTATACAACACGTCACAGTTTAGGCGACTTGAAGTCTTTTCCTCCTGGTTGCGGATAGTTCATGCAGTTTGCCCGGTTCATCAGCGGGTAGACTGTTTTCCGATTCTTCATCATTTCAATATCAGGCAGTCCGCGCGGCTTGTGTTGCGGGTTGGCGACTTGACGGTTTCGGTGGACTATCTTGGCAGTTTCCAGCTTGGGCGGTTTCTATCATCAGACCGTCGGTTTCACTTTTTCCTGTAGTTTTTGTTTCCATCAGGTATATTGTGAAATCATATCTCGCAATTAGGCATGTAAGCCAAAACCAACCGAACTGAACCTACGGTTTGGTTCGGTTTCAGTATGCTGCGATTCGATTACGGTTTTGATTTTAGAAAAATCATACAGTTCGGTTCGGTTTATGGTTTTGTGTGACAAACCGAACCGAGTCGAACCAAACCGAACCGTTGTATATAAATGCATTTAATTTATTAATTAAATTTCATTAAGCCATACGGTTAATCATACAACAGGTATTTCTCTTATATTTTTTAAGTTTTTTGTTTTTTGTTTTGATTAAGCATCTAAGTT
Source organism: Platanthera zijinensis (assembly GCA_039513925.1). NCBI lineage: Eukaryota > Viridiplantae > Streptophyta > Magnoliopsida > Asparagales > Orchidaceae > Platanthera > Platanthera zijinensis. The sequence continues at coordinate 12,688,863 of CM077081.1, read as the reverse complement.
ATCGTTGATCTCTATTCTAGATATTTCTCTAATTAAGATTTTTCTCCAAATAAACAATGCTGATGAATATTTCATTTTTCATTCACTTGATTTTGGAGTCCTGAAATGATTAGGTGATAGGAATTATGTTCAGACAACACTTTAATGTTGGGTGGTTGAGGTTCATTCATTGCACCATCCCTGATCTCTATCTATAAATCTTTAGGCTTTATCATATTATTTAAACCACCAAAACCGAACCAAACCAAATCAAACCATTCGGTTTAGTTCGGTTCGATTTCAATGTTTAAGCAGTTCGGTTCCAAATTTTTGAAACCACATAGGGATGGTTCGGTTTACGATTTTGCTTACAAACCAAACCAAATCGAACCGTTACAGCCCTACTCGCAATATATGTCTCGCTTTGTAAAAAAGATTATTGATTTCATATTGAGACTTTTGTGCTTATGTTGTTGTTGATTTTTTACTTGGCTTTGGTTTTAATATAGTGTTCCTGCAACCTTGCTCAGCTTTCATTTGAAAATTTCACATGATATCAGAACTATCTATCCGATATGTTGAAAATTTTACATTTAATTCTTACATTTCTTTGGAAAGGGTGAGACAGTATATTCGTTCTTATCTACTTTCGCAATCACCTGATTTGAACTTGGTCGCACGATTTAAACTCAATTGACCGTTGAGTAAAAATAGGACATTTTTCCCATGAACCCATATTTGGTCCGGTGAACTTAGCACGATAATTTTTTTTAATTAGAAATGGTTGGTGGTGTTCTCCGCCTCGCAGACAAAAGTTACCGAATTGTCATAAAGTTTAGTAAATCTTCATATTGTCCATACAAGCCTTCTAATAGTGATAGTTTTCCAATGAGACCCTTGGATCTTGGATAATCAATGTCGGATTTGCATGAACTCATAGCTTTCTAATAGTGTTTTAGGATCCGTTTGGGGGGACTTATTTTCATCAATCAAGCGGTTAAGATCGCATGAACCGGACCTTAAATGACTGGTGAAAATAAGTCCCCTTAAACGGAACCTTAGTTATGTGAATTCATAGCCACTTTAAGATTTATTTTTTTGTTGAATAGTTGATGCAATCCCAATGCTAAGTCAAGGGCTTAACATTTGTCCTCACAAAAGAAGATATTTGGTGTTGGGCATGACCCAAATAAAATGGTCTAAGAGGATCATCAGCTGAGATCGTACTCTTCAATGGATGGAGATTTGCTTTATTTGGAACCAAAAGAAGTACATTAAGCAGTGAAAGAAATCAGAACACGGAATCTTGTGCCTCTGCCTAAGAACACACATCCCATCAACTATAAATGAGTCTACAAAATCAAGACATTAACTGCAAACAGTACCACCTTAGCTAGTTGCTCGAGATTTTCAATGGCAACAAAACATTGATTATGATGAGACTTTTGTTTCTGGTTGGCAAAATATCCATTATACGCATTGTTGTTCTCCTCATTACCTTCATCCACTCTTGAGACATTTCTCAGATCGATGTCGAAAATGCTCTTCTCCATGACTATCTCTCTGCATATGTCTACATGACACCGCTATCTGGGGTCCCACCCAACTAGGCAAGTCTGTCATCTACACAAAGCCCTTGATAGACTCAAACAAGCATCACGAGCGAGCATGGCTCTCAAGATTCACTACAATCATCATGAAGCCGGGATTTACTGCAAAGCCTTTGGACCCACATTATTCGCTCATACCTCCGGCACCTTTTTGTTGTAATATGTTGATAACATGATTATCAAGGGTGGCATCTCTAGGCATATCCAACAAGTCAAACATCATCTTCAAAGTCAATTTGAAATAAAAGATTTGGACCTCTGTGTTATTTTCTTTGTCTTGAAATAGCCTGCTCTCCAAGGGAATATATCTTATCCGGACAAAACTTCATTAATGAGATCCTTCATAGAGTTGTGTTAACTGACGAGTGCACTACTACTACTTTTGAACTAAATCTCAAGTTTTGTTCTCTAGAAGGGGAAATCTTATCATATCCCTTCAGATACCGACAACTTATTGGAATACTAGTTTCATTAGTTTGTCTCATAATCAGTCACGGAGTATTGCGGCCAACTCAACGCTCATGGTAGATCAGACTAAACTAGACCGTGTTAGCCCGTAGAGTGGTCGAGCACGCAAACAGTCATAGAATAAATAAGGTAGTACACAAAATAATTTTAACCTGAAAAACCCCTCAACTGGGTAAAAAAACATGTGACCGGTTCGGTGCCGGTAAAACTTCACTATTGGCGACGGTTTACAGATCGTGAGTGAAACCGAGAGCGACATGTCGCTCCTCGTTATAATTTGGAGATGAGAGAGAATCTTGTTGCGCTTGGTGGGCGACAGGCCGCTTCACACGAAGCTCAATTCCTCCTACTTTCTGGCGGTGATGAACGTTCTTGGATGCGATCAGGCTGTTCAATACTGCTGCAAGATTTGTAATGATGTGTTGGTGGAGGCGTGTGGGGTGTTGCGCACGTAGGAGAATTCTCAGAGTAACCGAGTGATGCCTTCTTCCTGGAGCGTTGTGGACTTTGACGAATTCTTGGGCGGCTCGACGGGAGGAGGTGACTCGTAGGAGAATATGACAGAGCTCAGATCTGAGAAAGAAGAAAGCTAGGAGAAGAAAAATTTAGAAATGAGAGGGGTCTAAGGGCCTATTTATTGGCTTCCAGGGGTGGTAACCACTCATATTAACTTATTGAATATTTTCCCCACTAACCAAGGTGGTTACGCGGATGGTTACCCATGTAACGGACGGCGGTATTCACTAATTGACGATTGGATGGCGGAGAGGGACCGCCGCCAACGGGCGGTGACCCCATAGCGGCGAGCAACTGCCAGGGGAGGAAGAGGAACCGCGACTGGCGGAGAGGTCGGACGCGGGCGAGCAGGAGGGGCGGCCGGCCCTAGTGCTGGCTACGACTTACGTCCGCGGGGGACTGGCTAAATGCGCCGGGCCCGGGGGCCGGGCGTGGCCGACCGCATTTTGCGGCGTTGTCCTCCCCATGCTGTTATGCAATCGGACCGAGTACCGCGGTAGCGCAACGGAATTAAATCGAGCAAAATAATGGCGCAAAATAAAATAACGGAGCGAGATTTCAAGCACACAAACGACAACAAAAAATTTACGTGGTTCAGAGAGAAGCTCCTACGTCCACGGGGAGAGCGCGCTGGAAAAGATCCACTATCAAAATAGGAGTTACAGATTACAACTGAGACCGCAAGGGTCAAGTAATAAAGAGAGAATTGAAAAAACTTAAAATGAGAGCCGCTACTTGGAATCGCCACCGCCGCGTCGCTTACCACCGCAGGAAGCCGGCCTGATGTCGATCCGACTGGATCCGACCGGATGCCGCCTCTGCTAGCTCCGCCTTCAGTCGCCGCCACACCTGAGGCCGTCGCCGACGTAGAAACTGCCGCCGGAACAGGACGTCGCCTCCGCGCCCGGATGAATCCCTCTCTCACTGAATGAATCTCACGGATTGCTAATTGCTTGCTTGATGTGAGAAGGCGGGCTGCCCAATATATAGGAGAGAATCAGCCTCTAAATTTGGAGAATATCGCACATTAGGAATAGGTCCAATAAATGGGTAACCGGCCAAATATGAAAGATCCTCCTAATATCTTTCCAAAAAACCGGGCTCCTCCAATTAAGGTAATTTTTATCCCATGAATCGGTGAGGTGTCACCAATCCAACAATCTCCACCTTGACGCCTCACAGAACATAACTCCACCTGTAGCTTGGATCTCCTCCCTCCGGCAAACTACCCCCTCTCCCTGGGGTCGCCCAAATTAATATGCACCAACATGAGCCAAGTCAAGACAGTGCTTGAACTTGACTCCCATCACTGGTTTGGTCAGCATGTCCGTAATGTTATCCTCCGTGGGCACCTTCAGTAACTGAATGTCTCCGCCAGCAACGAACTCCCTCAACTTGTGGTAGCGCACATCAATGTGTTTTGTCCTGGCATGATAGACCGGGTCTTTGGCCAGACAAATCACACTCTGACTATCACAGTACAGCTTCACCGCATCCTGAGAAATCCTGAGTTCTTTGGCGAGACCTTTGAGCCAAATAGCTTCCTTCGCAGCTTCCACTGCAGCAATGTACTCAGCCTCTGTCGTAGATAAAGCCACAATGTCCTGCAGAGTGGCTTTCCAACTGATGGGGCCCTCACCACAAAGGAAGATGTACCCGGAGGTAGATCTTCTTCGGTCGAGGTCGCCCGCATAGTCAGAATCAACGTAGCCCTCTAGGACTCTAGAAACTCCGCTCTTCTTAAATAGCAAACCGACGTTTTTTCGTTCCGTTCAGATATCTTAGAATCCACTTGACTGCTTCCCAGTGTTGTCGCCCCGGATTCCCCATATATCTGCTGACTACGCTCACAGCCTGAGCGATATCTGGTATCGTACAGATCATGACGTACATCAAGCATCCTACCGCACTAGCGTACGGCACCCCGAGCATATTTTATCGTTCTCCCTCTGTGTTTGGACACTACTGTGACGATAATCTGAACTGTTGCCCGAGAGGGGTTGAAACGGGCTTAAATTAAGTCATATTGAACTTCTCCAGAACCTTCTGAATGTACCCTGTCTGGGAAAGCCAAAGCATGCCCCGCTTCCTATCTCGCTTGATTTCCATGCCAAGGATCTTCTGTGCTTGACCCAGATCCTTTATTTCAAACTCAGCTTGTAGTTTCTGCTTCAAAGACTTGATCTCCTGAGCTGACTTGCACGCAATCAGCATATCGTCGACGCATAACATCAGAATCAGAACGTCGTCGTTTGCCTGAAACTTGTAGTAGACGCAGCTGTCGTACTGTCTCCTGCTGAATCCTTGTGAAACCATGAACGTATCAAATCTCTTGTTCCACATTCTTGGAGCCTGCTTCAGACCGTAGAGGGACCTTCTTAGTTTACACACCTTCTTCTCGTCACCGGGTTGTACAAACCCCTTAGGCTGCAAGATGTAGATCTCCTCTTCCAAGTTACCATGAAGAAACGCCATTTTCATGTCCATCTGCTCTAGCTCCATGTCATTCATTGCCACCATCGCAAGAAGTACCCGTATGGAGCAGTGTTTTACCACGGGTGAGAATATTTCATCAAAATCGACACCCTTCTTCTGCGCGAACCCCTTGGCAACGAATCTGGCCTTGTATCTCCACTTGTCTTTGCCAGATGTAGATTCCTTCTTCCTGAATATCCATTTGGAACTGATTGCCTTCGCCCCTTTGGGTAGATGAACCAAGTCCCAAGTCTGGTTTTTACGAAGGGACTCCATCTCTTCTTCCATAGCTGCTTTCCACTGAGAACTCTCTCTACTCTCTACAGCTTCTTTATAAGATCAAGGATCTGTGGAGATCACCTGGAAAGCGTACGCTACCGTGTCCTGTAGCCTGAGAGGCAGTCTGACCTCTCTCCTTGCCCTTTCTCTAGCAATAGAGTACGACTCTGCTTCCGTAGGTTGCACAGCATCAGCATTTTCTGGGTCAGAGGAATCACCGTGGTCGTCAGCTTGGTCGCTCCCTTCCAGTTCCACCTCTAGGGGTGTGACTGGAGTATCCTCCACCTCTTTAGACTGAGCCTCAGATTTCTTGAGCATAGAGGCCTCATCGAAGATCACATCGCGCCTGACCTCCACCTTCTTTGTGTCCGGGTTCCACAGTTTGAACCCCTTCGTGCCGGTCTTTCGTCCCAGATAGATGCACCGTTTGGACTTAACATCCAGCTTTGTTCTTTCAGAGTCTTGCACTAGGGTGTACGCATGACAACCAAATATGTGGATATCGGAATAATCAACCGGCTTGCCTAACCAAACCTCCTGTTGCGATTTCAGATTCAGTGACATTGATGGGGATCGATTCACTAGATAACACGCCGTGTTAATAGCTTCGGCCCAGAAGGACTTTGGTAGGCCGGCGAATAGACGCATGCACCGAGCTCTCTCTAACAACGTCCTGTTCATCCTTTCTGCGACACCGTTCTGCTGCGGTGTCCCGGGAATGGTGAGATGGCGGGTGATGCCCTCCTAATTGCAGTATTCCTGGAACTCTGCTGAGGTGTACTCGCCACCATTGTCAGATCGAAGGTACTTCACCTTCTTCCCGGTCTACTTCTCCACTATCGTCTTCCAGATTTTGAACTTGTCGAACACCTCGGACTTGTGCTTCAAAAAATACGTCCAGACCTTCCTAGAGTAATTATCGATGAAGGTCACAAAATATCTAGCGCCTCCTAGAGACGGCTCTGGGGCAGGCCCCCAAACATCTGAGTGTATATACTCTAGCGTCTGCTTGCTCCGCTTCGAAGATGTCACAAACTTCACTCTGTGCTTCTTCCCGAGAATGCAGGTCTCGCAAAAGTCTAACTTGCATGTCTTGACTCCTTTCAGTAGGCCCTTCTTGTGAAGCTCCAGCAGTCCTCTCTCGCTCATGTGGCCAAGTCTGGCATGCCACAACAGAGAGGAATCCTCATCTGTCGTCTCAGAAACCGCCGCGTCGTCGGGGATGGTAGTGTCGATCAGCTTGTAGAGAGTACCAGAGCGCTCTCCTTTCATGACCACCAGAGCGCTCTCCTTTCATGACCACCAGAGCGCCTTTCTTGACCTTCAGATATCCTCCCTCGCTGGTGTATGAGCACCCAGCCGCCTCTAGAGTGCCTAGGGAAATTAGACTCTTCCTCAGATCAGGCACGTATCTTACATCAGTAAGGGTCCTGATTGTTCCGTCGAACATCTTAATTCTGATACTGCCGATCCCGAGCGTCTTGCACTCTGAGTCGTTTCCCATCAGAACGCGACCGCCGTCACATTGCCTGAAGCTAGTGAACCATTCTATGTTCGGGCACATGTGATACGAACATCCCGTATCCATGATCCACGTGTCGGTGATATCCAGGGTGGAGTGTACATGGAGTACGTAATCATCGCTCTCGGGGTCAGACGCCACAGCCGCCTGCTGTTGTTCCTGATTCTTTTCTTTCGCCTTTTTCTTCGGACAGTTGTTTTTCCAGTGCCCTTCTTCCTTGCAGTAGTGGCACTGGTTCTTCTTGTCCCGAGACTTAGACCTAGCCCGATTGAATTTCTTCCATCTGTCTCTCGATCTCCCTCTGACCGGTTCTTTGTTCTTCACGAACAAACCTTCACTTGTGCTGGGGCCAGGTTTGCTCCGCGTTTCGTTCGATAGCAGCGTCGTCATCACCTCCTCCATTTTGAGTGTATCCTTTCCGTAGAGGATCGTGGTGACCAGATGGTCATAGGACTTCGGTAGAGAAGACAGTAGAAGAAGCAACTGGTCTTCCTCTTCGACTTTTACGTCCATGCTCCGCAGCTGGGAGATCAACTTGTTGAACGCATTCATGTGTTCTAGCAGCTTGTTGCTCTCGGACATTCTTAAGCTGTACAACTGTCTCTTCACATAGAGTTTATTTGTGAGAGATTTCGACATATACAGCTCCTCCAATTTCTTCCATAGGTCTACGGTGGTGTCAGCGTCGACCACGTTGTACATGACCTCGTCGGCGAGACTCAACTGGATTGTGTTGATGGCCTTCAGATCCAGTTCCTCCCATTCCTCGTCTTTCTTCACGCCGGACTTCTCCTTGCCGAGTAGCGCCTTGTGGAGTCCTTGCTGAACGAGAACCGCCTTGATCCGCTTCTGCCATAAGCCGAAATCGATCTTGCCGTCGTACTTGGAAATCTCGAATTTTGCCGCCATTGATTTGCTCGCAGTGCTACTGAGTGGTCAGAAAAATGTTCTCGGATCAGATCTTGAGAAGGTAGGGAGTGGACCTTGTCGTCACTTACCGTTGACCCAAATCTGGAACCAGAACGCCCAGACGATCACCCCCGCGAAACCTCCCTATGATACCAATTGTTATGCAATCGGACCGAGTACCGCGGTAGCGCAACGGAATTAAATCGAGCAAAATAATGACGCAAAATAAAATAACGGAGCGAGATTTCAAGCACACAGACGACAACAAAAAATTTACGTGGTTCGGAGAGAAGCTCCTACGTCCACGGGGAGAGCGCGCCGGAAAAGATCCAATATCAAAATAGGAGTTACAGATTACAACTGAGACCGCAAGGGTCAAGCAATAAAGAGAGAATTGAAAAAACTTAAAATGAGAGCCGCTGCTTGGAATCGCCACCGCCGCGTCGCTTGGAATCGCCACCGCCACGTCTGGAACCACCGCAGGAAGCCGGCCTGATGTCGATCCGACTGGATCCGACCGGATGCCGCCTCTGCTAGCTCCGCCTTCAGTCGCCGCCGCGCCTGAGGCCGTCGCCGACGTAGAAACTGCCGCCGGAACAGGACGCCGCCTCCGCGCCCGGATGAATCCCTCTCTCACTGAATGAATATCACGGATTGCTAATTGCTTGCTTGATGTGAGAAGGGGGGGCTGCCCAATATATAGGAGAGAATCAGCCTCTAAATTTGGAGAATAACGCACATTAGGAATAAGCCCAATAATTGGGTAACCGGCCAAATAAGAAAGATCCTCCTAATATCTTTCCAAAAAACCGGGCTCCTCCGATTAAAGTAATTTTGATCCCACGGATCGGTGAGGTGTCACCAATCCAACACATGCGGCCGCGGGGGATCGGGCGCACTGATCGCGTGCGCGGCCGTGATTCCCACCGAATTAATGAGGATCACGGGTGATTGATTATTTGCACACTATTTTCTCTATGAAATTAACTTGGCCTCATCACCGAAATATCCCGCATATCGTTTATATAGTTAATAATCAGTTTGTCTCACATTCCATAAACCAATTATTTAATTTTTAAAATAAAATGTTCAATTATATGAGTACTCTTTTATAAATATATATATTGATGGGTTCTCCCTTTTCATGGAAAGTCATGGGTGGGCCCCACCCTCCCATGATCTCTCATGGAGATGATGGGGGCGGACCCCCACTCCCTCCCCTCATGGGGAAACCGCCGCCATAGGAACCGCCGCCGGCAAGAGGCCGAGCCACCACCGGCGGCCGGCCCTCCCACGGCCACCACGACCGTGGCCGGCCTCGGCCATGGCCACCCCAGCCATGGCCGACCGGGGCCATCGCCGCCCCGGCCATGGCCGCCCTGGCCATGGCCGACCGGGGCCATCGCCGCCCCGGCCATGGCCGACCGGGGCCATGGCCGCCCCGGCCATGGCCGACCGGGGCCATGGCCGCCCCGGCCATGGCCGACCGGGGCCATGGCCGCCCCGGCCATGGCCGACCGGGGCCATGGCCGGCCGGGGCCATGGCCGCACGGCCATGGTCGCCCCGGCCATGGTCGGCCGGGGCCGCCCCGGCCATGGCCGCCCGGCCATGGTCGGCCGGGGCCGCCCCGGCCATGGCCGCCCGGCCATGGTCGGCCGGGGCCGCCCCGGCCATGGCCGCCCCGGCCATGGCCGCCCCGGCCATGGCCGCCCCGGCCATGGCCGACCGGGGCCATGGCCGCCCCGACCATGGCCGGCCGGGGCCATGGCCGGCCGGGGCCATGGCCGCCCCGGCCGGGGCCATGGCCGCCCCGGCCATGGCCAGCCGTGGCCATGGCCGGCCGTGACCTTGGCCGCCGCCAGCCTCCCTCGCCGGCCGCCCGGCTGCCGCCGCCGTCATGACGGCCCGCCATCATGGGAAGCCCCCCCCCCCCCCCGGCCGTCCGATCAAGGGGGAGGCCCCGCCGGCCGTCCGATCGGGGCAAAACCACCCACTAACCCACTATGTTAGTGGTGGGGCCCGCCATAACTTCCCCCTAGAGCCTATAAAAGGACCACAGGGGCTCCTCATTTGATAACTTTCTCCTCATACGCTTCCCCCTTCTTCTTCTTCCTCAGGTGGGAGCTCTCCCGTTTTCTCTGTCGGCGACCACCCCTCGTCGTCAACCACCAGCGGCCGCCTCTCGCTGCCAACCACCGACAGCCACCCGCGACCTCCAGCGGCCACCAACGGATACTAGCACCCGCCAACAGCTACCAGAACCTGTCATCGGCTATTGGCACCCCACCAGAGCTCAGTTACAAAGGAAACACTCCAAGGACTGAGAAAGACGCACAAAGGAAGCAGTGACAACCCTTGGACACGCGTCGCCTCTGAGCGCACGCGACTGAAGTATCTCGCGCATTCCACCATCCAAGTCCCGTTGGCGTGGCAGTCTGTTGCCCACCAACGAGTGCATGCACTCTCTCTCTCCTCAAGATTGTAACGGGAGCGGCCTGTCGCCCCGATTCCCCCCATCAAATTGTAACCTCCAACAATCTAGTGGATTTTGATCGGCACCGACCCGGTCACGTGGTTTTTCACCCGGTTGAAGGGTTTTCCACGTTAAAACTTCCCGTGTCCATCCCCCATTTTTCAACTGACTGTGTGCGCGCTCGACCGCTCCGCAAGCTAAGACGGTTCAAGAATATCCAGCCCGACCGGAACATCGAGTTAGTCCGCAACATATATATATATATATATCAAATAAAAAAGATGTCTGGGATAAAGAAAAGCTTTGCATATTCCGCTTCATCCAGTGAAGGATGCATCTATATTAATTATTTAATTATTTTTTATTAATTTTTCCACAGTGTCTCCAACTGAAGAGGAATTGGAGGACATGGCCGGGGAAGGCTTTATCTCCCACCTCGATCACCTTTCACACAAAATGTATCATGAGATTCACTCCACCAGCTGTATCCTTTTTAACATAATACCTCATTTATTATTATTTTTTTCATTAAAAAAGTGTTTATATACACGGATTTCGCACAAAGACACTCTTGTTCTCGCAATCTGCTCGAGTGTAGAACTTTTCTTTCACGAGTGCATCTCGCTCGGTCGCCCCCAACACTTTTTTGATCAGCTGATGCTGGCATAGTAGACGCCAATGGGAGTTATCCTCGCGATGTCATCGCGGAGTAGTTCTAGGCTTCCGTGGCCAGGGATCTTGAGGTCATTCTCAAATCCCCATGCCTTAGGGTTTCATGGGCAAGGAGGCGAGCCGAATCTCAGCCCGGCAAGCTCTTAGGCGAGCGAGCCGATTCTCAGCCTCGCGGGCTCATAGGCGAGCCAAATCTCAACCTTGCGAGCTCATAAGCGAGACAAGCTTCCACCCTTCTGAGCTAGTGGGCGAGCTGATCAGGAATGTTGATGGGCTCTGGATGAGCTCCATTTGTCTTTGTGGATGAATGCCTCTAGGTCTGAGGTACACCTTCTGGGGACTTAGGGCCTATGTTCAGCCTTAGACCCACCTCATCAAATATAAGTGGTACATACACAATATTAATATTTAAATATATTTATAATGAACACACAACTAACTTAAAACAGACGCATCATCTAAAACTATTAAAAACTTAATGAAAGTTATTCTAGCGATATATTTCAAATTTTGACTAAAGTTATGGGACAAATATGAGAACAATATAATTTTATGGACATATTCCAATTAAACATTTAAAATTTTATAATCATGTGTGATCGTTAATTACTGTTGTGGATTGCCCGATTTTTCCCTTGGTCCGGAGAATCGACTCACCTTAGCTCCGAGCTAGACCGAGTGCGCAAACAGTCAAGAGAAATCCAACAACGACGACACAAAGGCTTTTTTAACGTAAAAAATCCAGAATGAGTGAAAAATCATGTGCTTGGATCTGTACCGGATCAAAATCCAATATTCTCCTTTTGTTTACAAATATTTGAGTTGCTCGGAGGGTGACAAATCACCTCTCCGTTATAAGTTTCTCTCTAGTCTCTCAAGTTGCTTGCCTTCAAATGAAGGTCTGGGGGGCTTTTTTAGCTTTCTTGAAGGGACGCTTTGATAATTGTGTTCGGCTGAATCCTGAGTTGGCGAATGACGTCGCTCCGTTCCGGTCACTCTAGTCACCCAGTTTTCCGAGATGACAAATTGAATATCCCCCCCCCCCCCCCGAACGGTTCGGGTGGCCCACGCATGCTGCAACGTCGATGGCGTTCGGAGGTGGCGGAAGCGGCCGAAGATGACATAGGTAGCGGTGGCACGTGTAAAGCATTGTGACGTCACTCCCAAAAACCACGCAATTAGGGGAGGAGTGGTCACCCCACTTATACACTCAGGACCAAGGAGTACGTTGGGCGGTGTGGGACTAAACCACCCCATTTAACGAGTCGCGACACACACTCAAACACCATCGTCCATTCCACGTAGCACACTCAACGCCCTCCCTCGCCATGTGCCCCCTACTCTGATACCATGTAAAAAATTTGTGATAGCGGAAAACGGGACATCAGGCGCAGGAACACTCAACCACACTGAGCACAAGCAAACCAAATAGCAAACAGAAGAGCAAGAATCTTGTACTTATAAAAAAATCTTTATACAACAATGCATACATGGCGAGGCATGATTGTCAATGCATTCGATGAAGCAGGAAAAATTACAAGCCGAAAATAAACTGCGTGGACTCAACGAGTAACCGCCGGCTCTGCTGCTAACCGCTAAGGAGACCGCTGAAGCCGCCTAGTCGCAAGACCGCAATAAGCCGCATAGACTGCCCGTTATTCCAGTGATAAAGAAAGGACTCTATCCGTTGAACTGCAAGCCGCCTGACCTTGTGGTCGCTTAGCCGCCAGAACACGCAGACTGCTGCCACCGAACTGAACAAGCCGCCCAGAGGCAGATAACTTATTGAGCAGGGAAACAAGTTGCAGAAGAGAGACCGTCTGGTCGCAAGCCGCGACCTGCTACTAACCGCAGGTTGAAACTGCAGAATCCGCACTGACCCTGACCGAAGTCAGAACCAAGTCCCTGTATTCTCAGCGTAATTCACACAACCTGCACAGCACAAACCGGTCAAACTGTTCAAACAGCGCGGATAGAAAACCCTAACCGCAGTAACCTCCCGCGAGTTCACTTACTGTTCACTCGGTGTCTTTTGATGTGATAGGGGGTCCTATTTATAGGCTCAGAGAGGATTGTGATCACCTCCCTAGACGATAGGATAACCGACCTATCCTGAACGAGTACCAAGTGTATCCGCAAATGCTGCGGATACACAACAGACCACTGCGACTTAGCCAAGAGCGAATCCTCCAAGGTTGTACCACCAAGGCCGGAAGTCAAGCCTCTGACAAGCCGCCAAGCCCAGTCAGACAAGATCACCAAACAGGCAGACTCAGCGAGTACCACCCAAGTCCGCCCACTTGCGGACACAACTCCAGACCGCAAATAATCGAGCACGCAGCCAAGGCGCACAAAGCAGACTACTGTCAAGCTCGACAGACAATAACATCAGTCCGCGCAGACCGCGCGACTACCCGGACAACCAACCCTGGACATGATGCAAAACCAAGCCAAGTCCGCAACATTGGCCAACCCGGCAACACTGCAGATAACATGTGATCCACCTGGTAACAACCTAGGGAACAAGCTGCAGAACACTGACCGACCTAGCTAGTCGCCAACTCTGTCTGCTAAGACCGCACGATCTGACCATCGAGACAGCCGAAACAGTCCGCACAGTTCGCCCGAACAGACTGCCTGGGTTACCACTTTCACTTCAACAATTTCAACACCCCCCTTAAAGTGAGAAGTGGAGACCAGCCCTAGCAATCCCCGTAGCCGAGTAAATGACCCCTTCCACAGCGGCTTCGTGAAGATGTTCGCGGTGTTGTCCTCGCTCCGCACATGTTCAACTACAAGAGACCCCTCCAATACCTTCTCCCGATTGAAATGGTGCTCAATCTCAATATGTTTGGTCCGCGCGTGACAAACTGGATTATTAACCAGTTTCAAGGCACTCTCATTGTCACCGCGTAGCATAGTAGGACCGCAAACTTCTTCATAGATGTCCTCTACTAGCCTCCTAAGCCAGATGGATTCTCGAGCTGTCAAGACCGAAGCCTTGTACTCTGTTTCCGTAGTAGAGATGGACACTGAATCCTGCTTCTTGATGCACTAAGAAATCCCCGCTGATCCATATGTGAAGACGTAACCGGATGTTGACTTCCAGTTGTCTGAATCTCCCCCATAATCAGCATTTGTATAATCGTGCAGGTTGAAGCTCATGTCTCTCCCATAAAGGAGACCCATATCAGAAGTGGACTTCATGTACTTTAGAATGCTTTTTGTCGTCATCAAATGAGGCTTCCGAGGTTCTGCCATATACCGACTTACTCGGCATATAACATATGCAATGTCTGACCTCGTAATCGACAAATAGGTAAGGCTCCCCACTAGAGCATGGAACACTAGAGGATCTGAAAGTATCCTTCCCTCATCTCGTTGAAGCTTGATACCAACATCAAGAGGAGTAGAGCTACTCTTCCCTTCCCGCATGCCGAATCGCTGAACGATCTGATTCGCATAGCCCTTCTGGGAAACGAGTATGTCACTCTCTTTCCTCCCCACCTCGAGTCCAAGGAAGTGGTGGAGCTCACCCAAGTCTTTCATCTTAAACCAAATGGCCATCTCTCCCCTGAGCCTAGCCACCTCCTCCTCGGAGTTTCCCGTAACGATCATATTGTCCATGTACAACAGAACCAAGACATGAAGCTCCCCCTTCTTCTTGATGAACAGGCTTGAATCTGAATCTTGATGCTGTCAGTGAAAGAACTCTATAGTTAAGCGTGCTCGGATGTGAGTAGTTTCGGTATGAGTGACCTCCTGGGAAGTCTCTGTAGGGGCGCTTAATTGGATCGCTTCTCATCGAAAGGAGGTCAGAGGATCAAGGCCGGGCAAGCGCAACGCCTCGCCAATCTAAACAACCCGTCACAAAGCAGTTTAAGGGAGGTCAGCCCGGTATGGGAGATTGGCCGCACGCGGTTGTGTGGAGAGCGGGTTGGGGCTGGTGGACTGCAATCCGGCTGGGGGCGGCCCGAGATACTCACATGAATGGGCCGACCCCCTTTCAACAACACGCTCGAGGCCGGTGGCGCATGTGTGCGTTGTAATACACCGTAACAAATATACGCAAGTGCACATGTCAGTTTAAGTAATAAAATAAGAGTAAAGATCATTCTCATTGAGAAGTGACTAATCTAACACACTTGCAAATACCAGTTAATCTTTTTCTTTAAATCCAAGTGAATCGAATGGAGTGATTTTGAAACCAAGTAAAAATGCTAAAAAAAAAATAATGAAGATTTCATAGAAATAATTTTGTCAATTTAGATAATTAATTTAGTATTTTGATTTTTTATGTCTTGTTGTGATGAATTTTTAGAATAATAATTTATGAAAAATAAACTATCTTGCAATATTTAAATGACAAAAATCAGCGTCTCTTCGTATCATAAATCACTATACTATTAATTTTCATGTCATCTCTAACTCAGGCAAAATGAAGAATAAAAATCAATGTTGTAACATAAAGAGACAAAATCTCTTTCTTCATTATATGTTATATTGAAAATCAACGATATACTTCGTCTATCATCTCTCGAATCTTGATGCGTAGTAAAAATATAAAAACTTTGGTTAAAAACTTACGCAACTCATCTCTCGAATCTCATAATAACAAAAAAAAACTTTCATCCATATACTTATGCAACCTATCTCTTGAATCTCGTGGCACAGTAGAGACTGAAAACTTAATCCGAAAGTTTTTCTATCAAATTCATAGACTCAATACAAATAATTCATCAAACATTCATAAATGAAATAAAGAAAACAATCATCACAAGTTCACAACAAGTCATATTAGTCTCATTATACAAGACCTAGAGAATTAGTTTATAATTATAGAGGTACCTTTGTGTACTTGGTGCCTTTGTGTGCTTGGTGCTTTTGGGGCAAATACAAAGGCCGTGCATGGTGCATTTGTGTGTTTTGTTTTGTCCCTCTTTAGGAGTGATTTTGGACCCTTCAGCGGGTGTGGTTCGTGTGCGAGGCTCGCTCAGCTAAGTTTACTTTCTTGAGTGTTTTGGTCGATGTCCTACTGATTTAGATCAAGAATATTTAAGGAGAACCTCGTCAATTACCTTCATAAATTTTAATTTTGTGTTTTTCTCATTCAAATTTATCTTATCATGGTTGTGCATTCAAAGGAAACAAATGACTTATCTATCACTTGTTCTTTGATGTAGCATTGATGCTTGAGATGGTGAAGAATGACGAGGTTTGAAGAGCACGTGGGTTGACGCCTAGTGAAGTGCTTCGCATGATGACCGATGGGTGCGGCAAGGATTGGGGTTTGTGTGGTTTGTTGTTGTGGATCAATTTTTGTGTGCGCTACATGTTGAAATTATTGAATTAGGAAGTGGACAATCAAGATGGTGCAGACCGCACAAACCGCCAAGATCGCGCGCGGTTAGCACAGATAGGATTGGCGAATAGCCAGTTTCTTGGCTTTGGATGTTCTTGTGGTTTGACTTAGCAGATTCCCTGGAGTATTAATTGTGCAGTTATTAGATTTAGCTAACCACGGACTGCGCGGGTCTGGAAAGGGAGACTGCGTATACCGGCAGACCGCAACTTGGTGTGGTTAAGGTTCAGGCCGTGTGGCTGTCTGGTTATCTACTTAAGTCCATGCGGACTGAGGATGTTGCTCGCATAGCTATGCAGACTGGTGGACTCAACCGCGCGTGGTTTGGTGTTGCAGTTGTAAAATTTTCACTTTTTTTGGACCACTAGATCCTTAGTGAGCCCAATAAAAGTGATTTGAAACACTACCCGTGACCCATAATAAGGTAAGAGGTAACCCTAGACGGGGATATGGAGCTAGAGAACTCCGATATGAGTTCTGTCAATTCTTATGACTTCGTATAGTCGATACGAACGCGTTGGAACCAAAGTCAGATGACGAATATAACCGTTTTGATCGTTCTAGTGTGTCGCGATGTGCAAATTTGGATATTTAACAAACAAACTTTGATTTGAACTCGGTCAGTGGCGTTGGATTCGTATGTTCAACACGAAGTCAACGAAGTTCGTCACGATCAATTTCGATGATGGGTGGTCAATTTGTGGTCAAACCAAACATAGTCGTGCACCAAAAAGCGTGTGCACACCAATTATGACACGATACCCCAACTTTGACCTGACCCCTGATGACTTGGATTTACTTTGACTTTGAACAGCAAGGGGGACCCACCTTAGGGTTGAATTTGGTCAAACCTTACCCCTTTTCCATTTTTTTTTTGAAATTTTCTCAAGGAAAGGGGTGTGCCTCCTCACCATGAAAGGGTATGGGCTTCGCTTTCTTAAGCCTCTAAAATCAGCAAGGCACGGGATTTGGGCCAAGAAGGGCCCACCCACTCCCCTCTCATCCTCTCTTTTCTTAAGCCCAAGCCCATTGCCCAATCCATTCTGCCTCCCCTTAATGGCTGACACTTGGAAATATTAGGGTGCCATGATGGGGCCAGCTGTCCAGTACAGGCGTACAGCGGGAGGAGGAGAGGACATCTCCTCCTCCTCTCAGTTTAATCCCATACCGGGGAAAGAGGAGATGACCACCCCCCCTTCGGCCTATATATAGGCCATACCAACTCCTCTCACACAGCTTAGTCGAGCCAATCCCCCTAGTCGGAACCCTAGCCCGCCGGAAAAGCAAACCCGAGCACACCAACTCCGCCACCCTCCATGGATAACCGGCCCAGCACTTCCTGAGCTCCTCTAGCTCAGGTGGATACTTCTCCCCTCCCCCCTTCCTCATCTCCCCGACGTGATGCTTGCACCTCCCGGCGATCGGAGCGCCGCCGACGCCACCCGAACCTTGCTCCATGTAGGTTGGTGGCCACATGTAGTGAGCTCTGCCCAACATCGGGGGTGGCGCTGGGAGGGTGTTACACAATCGGGGATGATCATTCCCGGGGTAGGAGGGTCGTGGTGCTGCCAGATTTCGCTGCTCCGGCAGCACCCGACAAGAATTATTTTCTCTCTTTTATTTTCTACGGCGGTGGCTGGCAATGCCAGGACGACGGACCACCACCGAAGGGAAGCCCGGACCCGGCGCACCGTTCGGGGGTGGTATTGTGATCAGGGAGCCACTAGAGAGGCGCGGCAGTGCGACATCGCTAGGAGCAGAGTAGCTGCGCCACCTCGCTCTCGGGATGAAGAAATCTGATGGTGGCCAGCGACGCAGGGTCGTCGGGCCACCGCCTAGGTGATCGATGGCCCTCAGCAAACAAACTGGGGGCGGCGCCGACACCTCTCATTCGTCGGTCGACGGTGGCAGAAGTTCTAACTTCACTGTCGGCGAGTTACACTTGTCGTCCGATCTTGAGATGAAGATCAGACGGCAGCTGTCGCGTTAAATTATGCGCCCACTCCATTTTTTAGAACCCCACAACAGATTCGAGTCGATCCGTTATGGGGATAGAAAGTTAAAAAATGCGTGTTCTACACAATCACGGTCACAAGATTAAGTCTGGATTCTCTAATTGTAGACCAAAATAATATCAGAAACTTGGAGATTATTCTGAGGAAAATTTAAGCTTCAAGGAGAAAAGTTTTGAATATGAAAATTATTACTCTTGATGTGGGAAGTCTACTCAAATTTTTGGAAATTTTTATAAAATAATTTGGTGCCTCAAAAAATCTAAGTAGGATTTATTTGGTCAATTTATTGGCCAAAAAATGTTCGAAATTTTTTGAAAAAATTTCTATGCTCATTTTAGGCTTTCTTTAATGTTGTGTAAGAAATTTGGGAATCTTGGTGTGAAAAGTGAAGATTTCTAAATTCTCGGAGCCTGAGGTCGTGCTTTAAAAATGATGCGTTTAAATCTTTCGGAAAAAGAAAATCGACGCGCACGATCGTGCATTAATTTCAATATTAAGTTCAAATAAATAATCGACGAGAGTTATCGAGGCAAGATTTCAAGCTCTGAGCGTTTCGAGGATTTTAGCAAATTCATAGAACATTTCATTTTTAAAACAACTCTCGGATATTTTGTGTAATCTTGGAAGATGAAATGTCCCACCTCGTGCCTTAATTTGAATATTAAGTTCAAATCAATAATCGACGAGAGTTATTGAGCCAAGATTTCAAGTTATGAGTGTTTCGAGGATTTTTGCAAATCCATAGAGCGCTTCATTTTTAAAACAACTCTTGGATATTTTGTGCAATCTTGGAAAATGAAATGTCCAACCTCGTTTCGAGCGAAGAATTTATGTGATTGAAATAATTTTCGAGATTGAAATTCAAGCAAGAATGTGCTCTCTAACACAATGTTTGGTTTTGATCCGACGGAGAGCCAGTAAGTTGGTGATTATTAATGAATGAATAATAAAAGTGTAACCCATATTAAACTTCTCAAATCTGATTAAGCCGTGATTAAAAGACGCAACTGGACTGATATCAGATCCTAATAACTAGAACTTGGTAGTCAGGAAACTGGTTCTGAAGGCAGTGCAGATAGCTTGTAGCAGTCAGCGACGGTTAGTAGCAGGTCTCGGATAGGTGATTAGGCGGTCTTCTTCCTTGGCAGTTTCCCAGCTTAGATATCACAGTTCGCCTTGGGCGGACTGAGTTGCAGTTCAAATAAAGTTGTTCGCTCAACTCACGGTTAGACGACCTTGACGATTAGGCGACCAGGAGTTGCGGTTAGGCGGCAACTCAGTTTCATTTCAACTATTTGCGGCGACTTCATCGGTTAGGCGACATCACGGTCAGGCGACCAGGAAGTGCGGACAGAGTTTTCTCTTCAGCAGTCAATAAGGCAGTTCACGGACTTGACGGTTAGCCTCAACGAATTGGCGGCTTGGGCGGTTACAGTGTGCTGTCTGTCAGTTTTACTATTGTTTTTTGTGATCTTCACCGGGTGCATTGCGAAATCATGCTTCGCAATGCATGTCTTGTCTTATAAAGAAGACTATTAATTCAATTGTGACTCTTGTTCTTCTAACTGCTTCTGATTTATTTGTCTTGATTAGTTGAGTGTTCCCGCGACCTTCCCCGTCACAAATTTTACAATACACGTACGTGAACAGTGTCGTGCGGGGAACATCCATTCTCACAAATACACATCAAATCACCCGCACGATTTTTGATGTGTATTTGTGCGGCTAGATGTTCACCCGCACGGCATTTTTCACATGTGTGTAGCAGCACACACAAAGATTAGCCGTTGTCGTGGCCCGTGTGTGGGTCGATTGGAAACTGGAAAGGATTTGGATGGTGACAAATGACAATTGCTGTGGGCGATTATCCATGCCATGCATTTGCCACGTTCAGTTGATTCGTAGCTTGCAAGCCTGTTAAGATTCTTGAAGATGGCAGCGAAATTTTGAGATTTGTTACCTGGGGTTAAGAGAACACCTATAGCAAGGGTTTTGGGTAGGTGCAGTGGATATTTCTAGAATTGTGTGAGCAAGGATTTACAGAATATTATCGTCTAATGCGAAAGTGTCTGTAAGTGTGTAACTTTTTAGTGAGAACTCTAGAGTTTTCCAGAAGAGTATTGTAGCTAACTTGGTTGTAGTGTTGTTATATAAAAAGCAGCTCCTAGCTAGTATGTAAAAAATGTACTGCTAGAATAGTATAGATTGATCATATAACTTTTGTATATAGTCTTATATATAGTGTGTACTTTGAAGATTCTGGAGTATTAATTGGGGGGAATCCAGAGTTGTATATATTAAGTATAAAGTATGTATATTATATGTTTTAAAATACAAAAAGACTTAATTTTTAAGGCTGTTCGCCCGTCTTTGACGTTGGACGCCTTTTTTTAAAAAAAATATAGGGAAAAAAAACAACGGTTTATGTAAAAATCGTTGTCTATATTCGAATAGACAACGGTTTTTATGTAAAACCGCTGTCTGTTCTACCCTGAACCGTAAAATAGACAGTAGTTTATATAAAAACCGTTGTCTTGTCGAGTACAGACAACGGTTTTTATATAAACCACTGTCTATTATATTCTACCCTGAACCAAAGAATAGACAGCGGTTTATATAAAAATCGCCGTCTATTCGAGCATAGACATCGGTTTTTACATAAACCACTGTCTATAGTCTGTATTTGTTTTTTTATATATATTTTATTACATGCTCCTACTGAAAAATCTTGTTAGGTCTACCTATGACTTCAATAAAAGAGCAAAATTTACTCTTTTTAATTTGCAATAACCAAATTATGGAACATGTTATGATGTTAATCAACTCTTATTGTAGCGTGTACACAACAATTCACTAGATAAAATAAAGCAAAATTGGCAGTATGTTAGTGGGGCCTAGTATTATTATCTATATAAAAGGGCTCAAGATTACAATATTTAGGCTAAATTAATGTGGATTTAGTTCCCTAATTTTTCCCACATTTAATAAATGATGCCAAAAAAATTATTTATGATTTTATTTTTGCATGCCTTTTAATATCCGTAATGTTATATGTAAACAGTGACGGAGCCAGAAAATAATGTCAGAATGGGCAGACTCATTTCATAATGTAGTTAAAAAAATTAACTTAAATTATTCAAATAATTGTATTAATATAAGAAAAATAACATATGAATATTTAAGAATATTTCAACTAAATTAAATTAAAAACACATAACATTACCTTTCATAGTTGACCACGTCGACTTTTCATATTTTGAAAACGTTTGATGATAGTCTCATTATCAATACTTTTGAATATATCTCTTTCAATATATGTAACCAAACAATCATTCATCATTGAGTCTCCCATCCGATTACGCAGACGATTTTTCACGATATTCATTATAGAAAATGTCATCTCAACTGTACCTGTTGCAACTGATAAAAGCAATGATAATTTCAGAAGCAAATAAACCAAAGGATATAAAATATCCTTCTTTTTCTCAACCATCTTTACTGCAAGATCGCCAATTCCATTTACTTGTGCAAAATCACTATCAGCCCGAACATCATAAACATAAGTTTCTAACTGACAATTCAGTTCCATAATATCTAAATTTGAACTCAGCATAATATCTAAATTCAGTTCCAACTAATAAAACTCAGCAAGTCATCTTAATTTTTGCTTATCAAATGCATAAAATGAATTATTCGGACTCAAACATGCAACACGAAGAAGTAGTTCTGTATTTCTCTCCGTAAATCGGCTATTCAATTCTTGAAGCTGCATATCTATCACATTGTAAAATATCTCAACTCGTTAATGATGTAAATTTGTCGTTTCTTGAACCTTTCTTCTTGATCGGTCTCTTGCAACATATAAAGTATTCATATCTTGAATACTAATTTTGTTATTATTACAGAATAAAGAAACTTCATCAAATAATTCTGTCAAACCTTTATCTCGTTTATCCTGCAACCTTTGTTTAGAAACTTCATTTCTTGAATCTTTGTTTATAAAATAAACCTAACTGATATTCAATCTTGGCCATTGATTAGAATCTGATAGTTTAAAAAAACAGTTAAATGAGGGAGTATGTGTTTCGATCACCTTCAGCTACCTGGCACCTTCAGCTACCTGGCACCATCAGGTTTTTCGGCTTTTCAATTTTTCGCAGATTTTCCGCCAACAGTCGGAGCGAAGCTTCAGCTTTCCGAGCACCTTCAACTAATTGGACTTCTTCCTCGCCAGGTCCAAGATCGAACTAGCTACTACAAACTCCATTGTCCAGCTGGAGATTTAGGTTTGGTGTTAATGCTCAATTTTCTTGGTTCTGCCATTGTTCTTCCCCGCCATTCCCGACTTCATAAACCCTAGCTCTAGGTGCCACCATTGTCAAGATGGGAGATCTTCTTCCACGCCATTGCCGACTTCAGAAAGTGCAGGGCTACCCCGCCTCTCTCAGTTGCTAAGCTTCTTCGGCTTCAAACAACTGAAGTCATAGTGCTTCGGTCTTGCAGTATTTTACCTGGAAAACATTCCTCCATTTTTGAAGTTAATGGACTAGACATTTTAATTTTAAACTGTAAAACAGTTCAAAAAATCTGCCAAAACGTTTGGAATATAATGTGCTCATGCCTGTATATACTTAATTTATTTATTTTCGATAAATACGGATTATTAGATAATCTAAGAGCCTGTAATATTCTGCTACAAGTCTACAACTCAAATCTCTTCCTTATCTTTAGTTTCAGAGAAGGAAGCCACGACGAGTTTTCTAGAATGTTCCAGGCATTTATAATCTTTAAGCTTAACTACCAAATAATGGCCGCATATTATATGATGAAAGATATATTAATTTCCGCTGAGCTATTCACAAGAAGTCACGACAGACGTGAACACAGAACGCACGCATACAAATACATTGCATATTTATGAATAATTTATTGACGGCTGGGATTTCATCAGCGGGTTCATTACTTGCTCACGCAAAGCTTATGAAATAATTTCTTGCACAAGATCTGCCAAAATTATTGATAAAATATCATCTGTGAATTCAAACGGACTTAAAAATAATAATAATAATAATAACAGTGCATAATAGACAAAATTTGATGCGTAGACATATTAATGCTTGACCGGGAAAAACAAGTCCCCTCAAACGGAGCCATAATAACAGTGCAAAAATATCGCAAAATGTGCTGCGAGCGAGGTGCGGCTCCTAATCGAATGCAAGGAAGATGTTGCGACTCACATGGCCGGCCCTCAAGGGGTTATAGTTGCGAGTGATGGAGAGACGACTGCGAGCGATATGAGAATATATGGGATTAGGTTCGAGAAATCTTTAAGGTTATGATGCTTGGCGTTGTTGGTTCCATTATGAATACTGAGTGTTAGATCGGTTTTCATCAAAGAGAAAAATCGTGCTCCTTATTTGTCCTTTATTCAACAGCAAGGGCACATGACTTATGATTATCGTCGGTCCTTAGGTAAAGGATCACATGATTTTCTCTAAATAGGACGGGCAAGGGCACCTTACTTAGATGCCCTTGAAATAGAATACAAAATTTAAAGGTGATTGTTATTAGCACTACAATTTTGACTAGTCGCACATATTTTTTCCTAATTTTTTTGCGTATTTTGGAAATACGCCTTGTAATTGCATTTTTAAGAAAAGTATTCAACAACAAAGTTGTAGATCTCATCGAGATCTACAACTTTCGTGTTGAACACTTTTTTTTAAAAATGCATCTACAAAGTGTATTTCTAAAAGACGCGAAATCTATGTGTATTTACAAAGTACGTCTTGTACATGCATTTTTAGGAAAAGTGTTCAACACGAAAGTTGTAGATCTACAAGTTTCGTGTTGAACATTTTTCCTAAAAATGCATGTACACGACGTATTTCTAAAAGACGCGAAAAATTAGGAGAAAACATAATGCGACTAGTCAAAACTATAGTGCTAATAACAATCAACAATTTAAACTAGCTAGGTCAAATCACCTCCCACAAATACGATGCAACACAAGATTCTTGCATCATTGATGATAACTTTACACCACATGATTTTAGAAAATCTTATAGCAATTATCATAAAGGTACAATTTTTTTAGTACTACCAATATTTTGATCTGCCGCATTTGGTGATATCATCATTGTATATAGTTAAAACTTCTTTGTTGAAGTGAAACACGCTTTTTTCATTCATGTGTCAGGGATGTTTAATGGTGATTGTTGGGATGAGATTCATTTTATAAGATTAGGTGTGCACATAATCATACACTCATAATCATCAACTCAAAAGTAGTGAGATCATGAGGCTGGCCGCACGCGCGATCACCGTGCACCGATCCCCCGCGCACCGATCCCCCGCGAGCCGATCCCATCACGCGAAAGTGGGCAAAACGTCGCGAGCCCCACCTTGCCGGCGGCGGACGGCCGACCTCCTCCCCGGCCGCCGGTCGTCCACCCTCTCTCGTCGCGTCGGCCCCGGCCACGACCGAGGAAGCAGCTGCCCGGGCCGCACCCCCCTCGGCCGCCGGCCGCCCGGGCCGCCCCCTCCCTCGGCCACCAGCGCACGGCCAAAGGGGGGGTAGCCGCGCCAGTCGCTCCTCCCCGGCCGCCGTCGGCGGTCCTCCCCTCGTCGGCAAACACGGCGGCTAGTTCGCCGGGCTCCCGTGGACTTCCGCTCCCGTCATTCGATCGGTTGGGGACGTTCCCAGCCGTCCGATTCGTACGTAACCACCCACTAACTACCAGGTTAGTGGAGGAATTTAATTAGTAATTTAATTATTAGGGGTGCAAACAGCGGTGTTAATGCGCACCCCTAAACTATGGGAAAATATTCATTTTGGGTGGTCATGGTGTGCGGATAGCCGCATAACCACCATAACCACCCCTGGAGCTTATTAAAGTAGCTTCAAGTTTCCTCATTTCTCACTTTTTCCTCCGAGTCTTTTTCTTCCTCAGGTCGAAACTCAGCAGAATTCCTCCTACGAGCAGCACCCGAGCCGCACTCAAGTCGCACCCAAGCCGCACCAGAGCCGCATCCGAGCCACGAGCAAGTCAATTAAAAGCCGCCTGACGAAGCCAAATCTCTCAAGTTCCAAGTGGCCCCCGCAACCGCAAGTCCAGGTGCTCCGCTCCACGTTCAGAATTAGAAGGCACTAAGCGAAGACCACCAACGCAAAGTGCAATTTGTAACAACTTCTGGCGCGACGGTCTGTCGCCCGCCGTGTGTCAAATGTTCTCTCACCCCAAAGCTGTAACGAGAGGTGGTCTGTCACCCTCGACTTCACAAACAAGCTGTAATAGCCAGGAAATAGTGAATTTTGACCGGCACAGACCCGGTCACCTGATTTTTTACCCAGTTGAGGAGTTTTTCCACGTAAAAACTGTGTGTGTACAATCGACCTACTTTATTGACTGTGTGCGCGCTCGACCGTCCCGAGAGCTAAGATGGCCCAGGTTATTCCAGTTCGACTGGGACATCGGATTAAATCGCAATATATATGGATTATATAGTATCTCCAACGAGGGGGCTTGCTTAAGGCTCAAGATAGTTCACATAATCCTATCAAGTTTGGAATATGTATTAATAGTATCTCCAACGTAGAGCCTAACCATAGGACATCACGAACCTAATAGCACGTTTCGAGTCGGTCTCGACACGTGCGGACATATTCTAATATTTCTAACAATCTTCTCCTATGTCCGCCGTGAACCCTGACTTCAGATAAAGGGTGGTTTGTGCAACGTTCAATCCAAATGTGAATCATTCACAACCGTGACCAGTACCTATTCACACATATTAGACTTAAAACGCAACTAGTATGCACGCATAAGTAAAATAAAAAATTCAGTTGCAACAAAGAAAAGTCTCAGGTACAATAGAGGCACAGGCCCTATACGTCTAGCGTCATACATCAGACAGAGATCATAAAGTCCAAACAAACAAGTGCACAAAGAGCTAAACAATGTTCTTAACAGAGATTGACAAACAAATAAATCTACTAAAACTCTAACAGTCGTCATCCATAAGATCATCATGATCCGGATCTCAGTTTACCAGTGCTCCACCTGAACCATCAGTCCCTACAATTTCAACAAAAAATTTCATTTTAGAATTAATTCAATCCTTTGAAAAATCTAGTTATTTTATAAGAACTTAGTATTAATTCATTATTATTGGTTGGGAGGACCCTTCACAGAGACTCATAGGTTGACCTCAGAATCTGTCATCTGTTTCCAAACGAAATGATTTACGGACTTCTGTACACCGCGGTTATATCTATGATCCTATATGGAATGTCGTGGTTACTGCCCTTCTAGAGTTAATTGGAACTCATCAAGTTTGGAATGGAACTAATTTCCAAAAGAAGAGACAAGCCAAGTCAGAATGTGTTATCAAGTTTTGAATAATACCCTCCTTCAAGACAATAGTCGAATCCAGGTGAAGTTGTTAGCATAATGTTTGGAATGAAACAACTTACCAAATCCGAACTCATCAACCAAGAGCATCAACGGAGCATAACATGCTTTATTTGACAAAGGAAATCAGTATAATCAAAACGTTTGGACAAAGGCTGAACTAAATCACCTGATGCTGAACTAAGGCCGAACCAAATCGCCTTTAGTCTCATTTTCTCCACTGTTTTGATTAAACGGACTTTGGGCATTCCTTTCGTCAATGGATCATCCAGGTTATACTTTGAACGTACATCGATTAAAGTGATAATTACTTGTTCTTTCAGATAATTCAATAAGACATGTCTCAGTCGTACATGTCTCATCTTTATATTATAGAGGGCATTTTTAATGATTTGAACTGCTGCTTGATTATCACAATACAATTAAGCTCAACAAGTTAACTTGTAACTTACATAAAGGAATATTTAAAATCAAGTTCCTGATCCAATCTACCTCTTCACCAGTCGAAGTTAAAACAAACAACTCGGCTTCAATAGACGATAATGTTATACAGATCTGTCTTTTGGATTTCCAAGTGATAGTAGTTCCACCCAAGGTGAATATATATTCACTGGTAAACTTGTTGTTCCCGGATTCAGAACACCACGAGGCATCAGAATGTCCTTCCATAGTAGGTGAGCTACCAATGTAGCACAAAACATGATCTTTTGTACACTCAGGTATCTTAATAGCTTGTCTAGGGCTTCCCAATGCTCTTTACCTGGATTATTGGCAAAGGGCCGGGGCTCAGCATGCTAATCAAAAAAGCAATGTCTGGTCTTGTACAACTTATTACTAGAGCTGTCACTTAAAACCGAAAACCGCAAACCGAACCGGAACCCAACCAGAACCGCAAAGAACCGTACCGAACCGTTCGCAAATTATTCGGGTTTTGGTTTGAATTTTGGAACCGTGAACAACATTGGTCCGGGTGTGGTTCTTACATTTTATTATCCGGACCGAAACCGGAACCGGAACCGCAACATACAAGTCTCAAGCGGTTTCAAGATTTTTAGACCCGATCCGAACCGGACCGAGGTAAAACCGAACCGCAACCCGTTTATTATTATTATATTGTTATTATTTTAACCTTTAACTACGAGACGTGCTTTATATCTGGCTATAGAATCATCACTATGTTCTTTCTTCTTCAACACCCACTTGCATCCTAGGACTTTAGCGCTTTTCGGCAAGTCAACTAGATAATAAGTATTGTTATGTAACAGCGAGTCCATCTCAACATCAATGGCTTCTGCCCACATCAACAAATCTCTAGATCTCATTGCTTTCTAGTAAGAGAATGGATCATCCTCTCAGTTATAGGTGACGAAATTCTCACAAATTTTTTTAGGTATTCTCTCTCTTGTAGATGCTCTAAGTGGAATAAGTTCTACCTTTAGAGGTTAGGGAGCAGTGTCAGAAGGGACAGCTTCAGGTTCTATGATAGTTTCTGTAATCATATCATTAGACCCAGAGACAGACAAACCATGATAGTTAACAAATTTATTCTCAAAGAATATGACATCTCTAGACTCTATCATGGTATTCGTGGATAGATCGAGAAATCTGTCGGCTGCACTATCTTCTGCACTACCTAAATAGACGCACGTCATTGTTCTAGGTCCCACCATAGGCCTCTTAAGGTCTTGTATTCACACATAGAAAATACAACCCTAAGTCTTTAGAGTATTGTATCTACAAGGATGACCGTGTCACAACTCATACATGGTAGAAATGAGCTGAGAATGAGACACTCTATTCAGAATGTGATTTGCAGCACGAATTGCTTCTCCCCAAAAGGAATTAGGCATGTCAGCTGTTAGGAGCATAGCGTTCAATATTTCTGTTAAAGTTCTATTTTTTCGTTTGACAACACCATTTGATTGGGGTGAGTAAGGAGCCGCGATTTCAAGGATTATTCCCTCAGAGACACAAAATTTCTTGAACCTAGCATTAGAGTATTCTCCTCCTCGATACTTCTAAATCTTTTAATTTTCAGGTTTAACTGATTTTCCACACGAGACTTGAAAGTCTTAATTGGATGAAAAGCTTCGCCTTTTGATTTTAATAGATATACATGACAATATCTAAAAAAATTATCTATGAATGCAATTAGATACTTCCTTCCCCTCTAGTGATGTGACTACGGAAATCACAAATGTCTGAATGTATCAATTCAATAAATTTCATGCTTTTAGAAACTGATTTGAAAGACTTTCTAGTGATTTTGATTTGAGCACATACCTCACATTTGTCAAATCGAATAGACAGATCTAAGGGGATGTTATGACTCTTCGCTAAATCTAGTATTTTCCTGTAGTTCACATGTCCAAGTCTGTTATGTAATAACTTAGGATCAATAAAGTTCGAACTTATTTGGTTAATGCTATCATTGTTTAAGCTAAATCTATACATTCCGTTAATCAGGTACGCACACCCAAAATAATGTAAATTTACCGTTAATGTCATTCTATCGCTTTGAGTTGTGAAGGACATCCCAGCCTTATCTAATAGACTCATTGAAATCAGATTTTTAGTTAATGTAGGAACTACTTTATCATTATTTTAAAAAAAAATTACTTGATGATAGAACCAGCTCGACTGTCCCAGCATGGGTCACCTCAGTCTCTCCTATATTGCAGTTCTCCAACTTCTCCTAGACCACCTTGACCTCAGCTAGTAAACCTCTATCATTCGTCAAATGATAGGTAGCACCGCTATCTAGCCACCACTCAGAAGATGAACTGCGGTGACTGCTCCCGATCATAGCCACACAGGACTTGAGATTTAAGGCACCTGATAGCATGTTCGCCACATTTTGTGGGGGCATTCTCTTTTTTCTTCTTAGGAGCATTGTAATCAACCGCCCAGTGTCCCCACTTGCGGTAGTTGTGGTACTTGTCCCTCTTCTTTTTAAAAGAGAGCTTTTTAGGCATCAACTGTGTAGAGGCTTCACCTTTGGGTGCTGGTGGCTTCCGTTGAGGCTTGCTGGGTCGAGAAACGAAGTTGACATCCTGTGAAGACTAACCACTTTGTTCCAAACTCTTGCTAGCAATATTTTGATCCTTGATATGAATGAACCTTTTGAGTTCATCAGTGTGATCTTTTCCTTCATCCTGTACATTTCAGTCTTCAAGGTCAACCACTCAGGAGGTAGCTCGCTAAGAATGAGACACACACATAGATTATCTAAGTTATCGAACTTATCGTCCGGTAACTTCTGACGCAGACTTTTCATTTTGATTATTTGAGAGGTGATTGACGAGTTTAGATTGAATCTTAAATTGAAGAGTCTCTCCTCAAAGAGAGTCCTCGATAACTCCTCTTCCTTCTGGAAGTTAGCATTCAAGCGATTCCAAATTTCCTTTGTTGTCTTATAACCGCTGTAGGTCAGGGCGAGCGTAGAGTTTAGTGAATTTAAGAGATAGTGCTTGCAGAAGTCTTCGTCCTTTCTCTATTGAAATTCCTCCACGTCCACTTCGGTAGAGGAGAAGTCGCTCAGAATGGTATAAAATATCTCGCGCTCTTTCATTCCCAACTGGATGTGCAGTTTCCAAGCATGGAAATTGGAGAGATCGAACGATTGTAGCTTGACGATGTCGTACGAACTAAGCTTCTGCATCTTTTTTAAGCTAGAATAGTAAAATAAGAAAAAAACCACCTGAGCTGCGCGAAGATGAAACAGTGTCTTTGGATCGAATCCAAGAATTGTTTTTCTCCTCCTCTCCGACTGAGCGCAGTTGCCGAAGACCAAATCCAAGCAACGGTAACTCCACTTGTAACCGTACCAAAAATCGGAGTGTCCTCTTCTCTAGGTAGCACAAAGAATACAAAATTGGAGTGTAACTCCACTTGCAGTTAGGGGTAATTGAAGCGTCAACCACTGGCAATCGGCTTCTTCCTTCCAATCGGACGATCAGCTTGGTCTTCCTCCAGATCTAAGAAATTGAAGATCCAGAAATTGAATCAGACGATCAGCTTGGTCTTCCTCCAGATCTAAGAAATTGAAGATCCAGAAATTGAATCAGACTATCAGCTTGGTCTTCCTCCAATTGGCTTCCTCCTTCCAGATCTATGACGGCAGCAACGGCTGCGACTGATCTCTTCTGATTTAGCGAGAAAACGCAGAAGCGTCAAACACTGGCAATCGTCGGGATCAACTTGCAGCAGTGGGCTAGAAGAACACCAGATCTGGATTTAGATGAAGGGAGAAGAAGCACGTGAAATTGCAGGAGGAGAAATTCTCTCCAGCGACGGGAGCGGCGTACTGCTTCGTCGGCCGATCCGATTCGAAGATATCTCCCGATCTGAGAGTAGCACAGAAAACGACGGGCTCGAGCGAAACAGATCTCGCCGCCTTCTTCCCGACCGACTTGGTCGGCGAGAAGAACCAAGCGGCGCTAGGCTTCCTCCTCTTGCCGATCTGCAGTGACAGTGAGCGATTCGTAAAAACAGCGACGAGATGTACTTGCGCCACCCAGATCCACGAACGGCGAGGCACAAATCGATCGGGAAAATCAGGGAGCGGACGGGAACGAGAGCCAAACCCTAAAAAAAATTATCTTGAGAATGTTAGAGGGGATTTGCTCAAGGCTCAAGATAGTCCACAAAACTCTATCAAGTTTGAAATAAGGATTATATAGTATCTCCAGCTTAGATCCTAACCCTAGGACAACATGAACTCGATAACACATTCCGAGTCGGTCTCGACACATACAGACATATTCTAATATATATATATATATTATATATACTACTATAAAAATATATATGGTTGTCTGCCAATAACATGAGTTCGAAAATAGGGGAAAAATAAGGACCGTCAGATTTGGCTGTTTTAATCATGAACCGTTTGATCTTAGCCTGCAAATAGCTGAATTGGCATGCACTGTACCGTGCAGTGCAACACATCTAACGGCTGGTACATCGAGATGCATGTGCAAATGCTAATGCACTCTTCACGGTGGAGCACAGCACCCCTTAGGCAGACAACGGGATTAGGAAAATGAGAAGAAAGTTGGACGCCTCTGCAGGGCAATATTGCTAATTAATTATAGCTGTTTATATATCAGCAATATAAGTTCGAATCGATGCCAAGGTTTTAACACGTGTAACTCCAGCAATTCATCCTCCGTGTCCCGAATCCGGTCACACAAATCCACCGACCTTCAGCTCTCTAATTCTGCCACGTATATAGTTTATTAATTCGCCTCCGTCTAACAAATTAATACCAGTGATTCAGTGAAGCAAATTGATCCGTACTAAAAAAAAGTAAAAGCTATATCAATAAAAGATATTTTATTTTGACACGGTTCATAACTTCACATGTAATGATAGTGAGTTCATTTGATTAATCACGTTTCTAGTATTTTTTATTTTCTTTATTTTTTTAATGTGTTTTTTATGAGGAAACAATTAAGATGGTTGATGAGACCATCATAAATTTGTAGAAAATTTGGTGATGTAAATAACATTTTTCTCATGGTTTATGAGGAAACAATTAAGTAGGATAATGGATTTGACCGCCAAACACGCGAACTTCACAAGCGATCCTTGTATACCGTCCGAACCTCCACCACGATCGGCTGTCGGCGCCTCCATCACCGACACCGGGTGGCCCTCGACCGGCCGGCTACGCCGAGACCGCTCCACGGGCGCTGCCCTCAAGGGGGATGGCTGTGCCGCGAGGCGCCGCTCGCAAGGGGCGGCCGCTCCCGGGGGCACCTCCTTGCAGCCGCGTCCCGCCCGCCTGCAAGGGGGCGTCCGCGCCCGGCCGCCCCTCCTCCCGCGGCCGAGAGGCACCGCCCCTCCCTGTGGCCGCCTCCCGAGGTCGCGGGACGCCGCACGCGTTGGAGCGGCCGCGCCTGTGGCGACCCGAGTTGCCGCCCAAGCGTCGCCACAGGGCTGCAGCTCAGGCACCCCCAACCCATCACTGACATGTTTATCGACACAGCAGGTATTGAGGCGGGGCCTCTACTCAGTTGGTGATGAGGTTGCGGTTTAAGACATCTTATCAAGGAGGTCGTGGGATCGAGGCCCCGCCTCAACAACCTAGCTACTATGCTGATAAATAGATCAATGACGGGTTGGGGTGCCTTGGCAGTAGCCCTGTAGCGACGCTTGGGCAGCAACTTGAGTCATTCCATAAGCCTTGTAGCGACGCTTGGGCGGAAACCCGGGTCGTTGCATAAAAAGTGCACTTTTTATATAAGGACTCAGGTTGCCGCCCAAGCATCGCTACAGGGCTATAGTCTAGGCATCTCAACTCATCACTAGCCTGTTTGTCAGCGCAATAGGTTATTCAGGCGAGGCCTTGATCCCATGACATCCTTGATAATATGCTTTTATACTCTAACCTCATCACTACTGAGCTGCAACCCTGTATCGGCGGTTGGGAGGCAACCGGGTCGTTACATAAAAAGTGAACTTTTTATGTAACGACACGGGTTGCCCCCAAACGTCGCTATAGGGTTGCCGCTCAGGAACCCCAACCCATCACGGGCCTTTTTATCAGTACAGTAGGTTGTTGAGGCAGACCCTTAATCCCACGACCTCCTTGATAAGATGCATTTATACCGTAACCTAATCACCAACTGAGTTGCAACAACCTACTGTGTTGATAAACATGCCAGTGATGGGTTGAGGTGCCTGAGCTACAGCCTTCTAACGACGCTTGGGCGGCAACCCGGGTCGTTAATTACATCTCCCCGACCGCACCTCCACGCGACCGCCTCTTGTGGTCGCGGGGCTTCGCCTGCATGAGGACTGTCGCGCCTAGCAATGCCCGACCATCCCTCCCCGTGCCCGCCTGTCGCGGCCGCGGGGCGCCGCCAGTAAGGGGCGGCTGCGCTCGACCGCAGAGCGCCGCCTACAAGGGGCGGCCACGCCCGCAGCCCCTCCCCGCGGCTTCTCCACCCGCGGCCGGCCGCCCCGCCAGACGCGACTCCTCCTCTCCCCTCGTCGGTGACCGTTCGTCGGTGGGATGGCCACTCTTTCGTAGCGGGCCTTCCCCGCCGTCCGTTCATTCCACCGCGATCATCGACATAAATTTCACGGATAACCACCCACTAACTGTCATGATTAGTTTGGGGTTATCAGTAATCAACAAATGGTATACATTTACTGTAAATTATACGCATATTATTCACCAAAAACAATATTAGAAGTGACATACAAATAGTAATTATGAGTGGTTACGGTGTGCTGATAGCCGCGTAACCATCGTAACCACCTCCTAGAGTCTATAAAAAGGCCTCAGGACCCCCTTTATTTCTAACTTTCTCCCCCCAACATTCTTCTTCCTCAGGTCAGAGCTCTGCCTGATTCTTCTACGAGCCTCTCCACCAGCCAAACCGCCAAGAAAATTCTTCTAATTCCACAACATTCTGAGGAAGAAGGCGCTCTGCACGCGACTCCAGAAAGCCTCCTACGCGCGCAATGTCACCCAAATCACCGCCAACGCATCCCGACACGCTTCGCTATGAAGTCTGCTCTCCAAACAACACCCGAGTACGCTCATCTCCATTCAAGTGTAGGAAAGAAATCAGCTTTGAGTGTGGCGGCTTGTCGCCCACCGAACACCCTACAATCTCTCCTCTCAAAGTTGTAACGAGGAGCGGCTTTTCGCCCTCGATTCTCTAAAAACTCTATAAAAAACCGCTAATAGTGAAGTTTGGCCGGCACTGTTCCGGTCACGTGGTTTTTTACCCATTTAAGATGTTTTTCCACGTTAAAATCGTCTTGTGTGTTTCTGCTCATTCCGTGACTGTGTGCACGCTCGACCGGTCCACGGATTAAGACAGCCAAGTTTAATCCAGTCTACCAGTAGTGTTGAGTTGACCGCAACAATGGTATTAATCATCAAGCTCCAAAAGCGGAAACTATTAAATAAAATAGATGAGAGTAGGAGGGCAATTAAAAGAAATACAAGTAAAGGCATTTGCCACTTTAGTTCGCGTCTCTTTAAATAAAATAGAAGACATGCCGCACAATACGCGGCAACAAATGCAAGATATTCAAGATGAAGATATGATCCGTCGAGAGAAGTGCTACACCAGATAAGACGGAACCAATGATGTTTGCACCATCCCCTTCAAATATGACCGAATCCCACACATGTTCTTGAGCCATGGAAGAGCTTGCGTCCAACAATATTCTGATGGCCGAACCGCCCATGAAATAGCGTGTCCTAGTTTTAATAGTTGAACCTTATTATATTATTATGATTCATATAGTCTAAATTTTCTAGGTTACACCTTTCTTAATGATAAATTTATATACAATGTGATTGTTGTTTGAATCCCTAGGCCTAGCTAGCACATGCGTTGTGAGTGCCTACAGAATAAGAGGCCCTCTAAAAGTGTTGTCTCATCATCTTTTTGCAAGAGCTTTAGCAAAAGCTCACCTTTACAAGATCCTATAACACAAATAGTTTTTGTTATTTCAGGGGTTGCACGACAACTAAAGGTGTACATGCGCCAAAAATGTTTCACTAGTTGTAGTATGTTATAACTTATAATAACATCAAAATTAATTAGAGAACAGTGATTAAGGCCTTCTTGTAGTGTTGTTTGGCTGGATGAAACCCAACCAAAACATTGGGGCCGATGTGACGGGTTTGGACGTAACAAAATAACATCACATGCATTGAAACCTTGCTTCACGGTTTAGATTCAGTGCGATTTTTGCGAACTGATTTTGGGACTCCAACAATGCCTTACAAACAAATTAAGTAAAATAGAATTGTTTGATTGAATTTGATGTAAGTTTATTAATGAAGTTTGAGTTTAACTATTAATGGATTATGTGTTTTTAATGTGACAGCACCTCCAACCACATCACATTAACTCTTGATTCTATAATAAGAAACATGATCAAACTCTGTTTGTGATAAAATTGCTAACTATAAAAATAACGCTTATTGGATTAGTGGCGCTGTTTGGTTTATGCTAATATTAGCTGATGAGTGATGACTCCTCTGGTTGATCATTAATGCAGTTTTTTTGATCGAAATTAACAATGTTTTTTAGTTAATGGTCATGTCAAATGAACTAGACAAATATTTTGTTTCAAAGAAATAATAGATAATGTGTCTCATCATAGATAGATAAAAGCCTTAAAATGCAAATAATATAATTCAAATTATAAATAGTAAAATCTAGTATTTGTCAACACTATTGATAAGAATAAACTTTTTTCTTCAATATCAACCCAACTCTAATTGAAGTTATAATTGTGTCTCCAAGATACATGCATAAGTTTATTTGACCTAAATTTAATAATTAACTTTACTAAAATTTCTTTTATCCTGTTAACCCCAAAATGAGCAATTCTCTCCAAGGTGCCCCTTTTTTCTGCTTTTCTATACAGGTTCTCACCCGCAAGGAGCAGGTTACCCATGATGTCCACCATGTCCGCGCAAGACGGACTGCCGGGTCCAAAATCGCCCAAGGTTGGATGCTCCGCCAGCCGCCCGCCAGGGGCGGCCTCCGCTGGCCTCCGTGGGCCGCCCGCCAGGGGCGGCCTCCGATGCCCGGGCGGATTCCCCCTGGAATCCGCCCAGGCCGCCCGCTAGGGGGCGGCCTCGCCGGGCCGGGCGGACTCCCCCGAGTCCGCCCAGGCCGCCCGCTAGGGGGCGGCCTCGCCGTGCCGGGCGGACTCCCCCGAGTCCGCCCAGGCCGCCCGCTAGGGGGCGGCCTCGCCGGGCCGGGCGGACTCCCCAGAGTCCGCCCAGGCCGCCCGCTAGGGGGCGGCCTCGCCTGCCGGGCGGACTCCCCCCGGAGTGCGGCCTCCGCTCCGGCAAGGGAGGACTCCTCCTGGATTCCCCCCAATCAGCCCAGAGTTGCCTGCTCGGGGTCCGTCTGCCTGCTCCTCAGGTTGCTCAGTCCGCCAAGGTCGCCGAGGTCGTCAAGGATGACGTCACTGGACCAGATTCTCTCCGGGCCTATAAATACCCCCCAAGACCTCTCATTCTGCATCGGTGGGAGGAGAACTGCAACCTTGATCAAAGGCTGCGGACTCAGTTTTCCAGTCCGTCACAGCTTGATCAAGCAAGGTCGGCGGACTCAAATTTCCAGTCCGCCCAGGTCGTCAGGGGCTGGGGACTTAGTTTTTTCTGCCATCAGCAGGCAGCTTCAGCAGGCAGCTTCAGCAGGCAGCTTCAGCAGCATCTTCAGCCTCAGTTCTCCAGTTCTCCGCAGCCTCTTTTACTTAGTTTCTGGCACCTTCTTCCTTAGCCGTCAGCTTCCCCATTGTACCCTTTACTGTTCTTTCTTTGTAATGGTGCAATAGCAAGTTGTAACTTTACTTGATTAAAGGAAAAGCCCGTCGCAAGAGTGGCATTCAAGCCGCGGCGGGCGAAGTCTGCTGTTACCGCTGCTAGCGGCCTCCTCTCTTCTTCTCTCCTCTCTCGGCATCAACATGCAAAGCTAACCGCCAAAGTAGCTGTCTGATCGACAGTTCCTGACTGAATTTCTCCTCTGCTCAAGCTAGCTTCCTCTCAGCTCGAGCAAGTTTCTCCTCTGCTCTAGCTAGCTTCCTCTCAGCTCGAGCAAGTTTCTCCTCTGCTCAAGCAAGCCTCTCCTTTATCCCCGGAACCCTTCTTCCTTCACCCTTAGCTTGTGAGATCGAACACCCCGTTAATTGGAAGGCGCAATTCTTGCGTCAACATATCCCTCTCTATATATACTGTATAAAGAGAAGCATCAATTGTGATGCAATTAGTTTAACAAAGTGGCATAGCATTACCAGTTTAAATAAATATTACAAAGATATTATAATTCCGAAAAAAATAAAAAAAAACATTCAAAGAGGAGTCTAAGGATCCGTTCAGCGCGACAGTGATGATCATGAACACGATGATTATGTATCATGATTTGTGATCGCCCAACGTCACCAATGAAACTTTATAGACTTTCCTTTTCTCCTTGGTGATCAAAATCAGAAGGGCATTGTTACGTGCACATCACTTTTGCCTATGCGCACATCATTGATATGTGCACACCATAAACTTTATTTGCAGACCAAAATGTCAAGTAAGCATCATAAATTTTATTTGCATGTCAAATTGTTAAATAAACATCAACATAAAGTTTGATTTTTTTTTTTAATTCAAATACAAAAGATTTCTTCTCTTTTACATTTCTAACAAATAATAAAAAAAAAACTCTCAAATCATTTCCACCGATATAACTAAAAAATTTGCACGGTCCATTTTTAAGTTCATGTAGACAAGCACGGACATACAAATATGAATATTAGTTGTCTTAAATAAATAAAATATTTGCAAGTTACTTAAAATTGAATATTAATACATGTACGGTCATTTTGCTTGTTCAAGCATCTTCTTTTTGATCGCCCCTTTAAGCCGATGATATATTGTATTTTTGGAGTATCTCATCCAACTCTACATGTATGTCATGTGAAGCGAGACTGAAGCTGGGACGAAGGTACGTAGAGTTTCAGCTTTTGGGAGAAAATAGGAGCGGGGTGTACGCTTATGTTCAATATGACTGAGATTGAAAAAAAATAGTGGTATTGTTTATTTTAAGAGTTTGATGTGCAGGTAACATCCCCCAATCAGAATTAGGTCAAATATATATTCAACGAATCTGCATTAAATGAGGAGATTAATCCAGTTTACATGAACTCGTGCTAGTTCAGTCAGGCGCATCAAAAAGCCATATTTATTTTTGCACGTGGATCCTCATGATTGGCCATGTGGACGAGAGAGTGGCTGGCACACACTCTCTCACACACTTTCTCCAAAATAACTTTTACCCTTCAATGCCAGTTTCAGCTTCAGCTGAGTCTGCTGAGAGAACCAAATGCAAATAAAATTACCGAGTGGTACCGGTTAAGCTCCGGACATCCGCCGGCACATCCACACACATCTCCCCCTCCCTATATAAACCCCTGCATTCCCCATCCGTTAATTCCCAACCGCAGCTCCCCTGCTCTCGACTTGCCCCTGCCCCAAATCCCATTAGTAAAGCAGAGTATCTCTGCATCATCTCTAATTAACCATTTTACTGTTAAATTAACTGATGGGAAACACCGACGTTGGCTACTTGGCCGGCACCGGCGTTGAGGTGAGCCGCCGCGTCCCCATCCCGCCGGCCCGCTCCTTCTTCGACACCTTCTGCTCCAACCTAAAAGAAACCTTCTTTCCCGACGACCCATTCCGGCAGTTCAAGAAAGAGAAAGGCGGCCGGCGAGCCATCCGCGCACTTCAGTACTTTTTCCCCATCCTCGAATGGGCTCCGTCCTACACCTTCAGCTTCTTCCGAGCCGATCTTATCGCCGGAATCACCATCGCCAGCCTCGCCATTCCGCAGGGCATCAGCTACGCCAAGCTCGCCAACCTTCCTCCCATTCTCGGCCTCTGTATGTTCATGTTGCTCTGCTCCATCTCTGTTTTTTTTTGTTTCCTCTGTAGTTGTTTGTTCCACATTTTTCCTCAATGAGGAAGGGAGTGATCCGTGAGAAATGGCAGATTCGAGCTTCGTGCCGCCGCTGGTGTATGCGATGCTGGGGAGCTCAAAGGACTTGGCGGTGGGCACGGTGGCGGTGCCGTCTCTGCTCATAGGGTCGATGTTGGGGAAAGAGGTGTCGGCGGCGAAGGAGCCCGTGCTGTACTTGCAATTGGCGTTCACCGCCACCTTCTTCGCCGGGGTCTTGCAGGCTTCTCTCGGCTTGCTGAGGTACCTACCTATTTCGAGACTTAACGCTTCGTTTGGCAAAGCAGTGGTGGTCGTAAACGCATAAGTTAAACCATCATTCATACGTTTGAACATAAAAATGGATGAAATTCTTTAGTTGTGCGTTAAAGAAATGACAGGTTAACCCATGTTCATCGCAAGCACTGAGCCTTAGACTTCTGCTTTCTGCAAAATGCATAATTATATTGAGAACATTAAAACTACATCATTAAGCAATAATCAGTCAAACAATACACTACTAAATAAATAGATAAAATTTACACATAATGAGAATCAAATTCATGACCTCCCCTTCAGTAGCCTGATCATCAGCACGGTCCGGAAAGCTAATGAGAAGCCCCAAAATGCACGGGCCCTGTGCAAAAGTGTATGGCACAAGCCATAAATACGCGGGCCCCATCTCCATTACAGGTTTCTCATTGGTCCAGGACCTAACTATTACTATTTACTCATCATGAGGACCAATTTATCCAACTGGGCAAAACCTCATTGACAATAACACTTTTTTCTTTAATTAAGTATTCTTACATCAATTATATAACTATTATTTAATTTACATAATGCTCTAGTTAATACTACTTAATTAACTCAGAACATCATAATCAATTTTTTTTAACCTCACCAGAATACCAGATTCAT
The DNA here is from genome assembly GCA_039513925.1 of Platanthera zijinensis. Taxonomy (NCBI): domain Eukaryota; kingdom Viridiplantae; phylum Streptophyta; class Magnoliopsida; order Asparagales; family Orchidaceae; genus Platanthera; species Platanthera zijinensis. The sequence continues at coordinate 12,648,771 of CM077081.1, read as the reverse complement.
GATGGGGAGACCTAATAATTTCCTCTCAGGAGAGCTCAAAATTCTAAGCTAGATATTGCTAATAATTATAATGTGAATGCTTACAGATATTTTTTAATTAAGATTAATTTTAGCTCCCAAAAATCTATTAAGCTTCACTCACTCATTGACATAGGGTCGCATAGAAAACTGCCACTGTTCAATCAAACATCATCCGTTTGAACATAAAAATTGATGAAGTTTATTAAATGAGCGTTAACGAATGACAATTTCTTTCACGTTCATGACCACTGTGCCAAATGGAGCCTTAGGCTCTGTTTGAGGGACTTATTTTCACCGGTCAAGTGATTACGATCGCATGAATCGAACCATAATTAAGATCTGATTCATGCGGTCGTAACCGCTTGACCGGTGAAAATAAGTCCCTCCAAACAGAGCCTTAGTGATTTATGAAAGTAATTATTTTTTAATTGATATTCATTCATTAGTGTATGACACAAATATTCTATAATATATTACGCCTCTGCTCTTTTGCAAGAAAAACGACACCGCTGTATAGTATGGACCCGCCGGAACCTCTCCAGTTGCAGCGAACTGGAGAGGATCCAGTTCACGGCGGGGATCATTTTCCCCCGCATCTGATGGCGGAACTCCACTCGCGTGTCCACTCGTGCGGCCCACTTTGCGGGGTCCACTCGTTTGCTACTCCCTCTTTCCCACCGTCAGATGCGAGGGAAATGATCCCCGCCGCGAACTGGATCCCTTCCAGTTCGCTCCAACTGGAGAGTATCCAAGTCCGTATAGTATATAGTGTATGTTTGAGATGACAACTGTTGTGATGGTGCGTGCATGCAGGCTTGGGTTTATAGTGGATTTCTTATCGCATGCGACCATTGTGGGATTCATGGGGGGCGCGGCGACGGTGGTGTGCCTGCAACAATTGAAGGGCATTATGGGGCTCGAGCATTTCACCACCTCCACCGACCTCATATCTGTTCTCCGATCCATCTTCTCCCAAGTCCATCAGGTATAACTATAACTATATACTTCTCACTGATCTTATATATAACTATTTATCAAAAATCTTAGATAACTGAGGCTTTGTTTGGCGGAGTTTTTGCTTATATTTGTGATATATAACGTTTACATTTCAGAGTGCAAAAAATATAGAATATTAAATTTTAGGCTTGACTTATTCTAGCATTTAGAACATCTTTCTATAGTTCACGTTTCTTAATCTCTTAGGTAAAGTCTTATAAGCTATTTTAGTTGTGTAGATATTTATGAATAACAAGTAAAGTATGAAATTTGATATTCTCTATTTTCTGCATTCTGAAATGTAAATATTATATATCATAAATATATGAGAAGATTGTTTTGGTACATTCAGATATATAATGAGCTCGGAGGCTTAACGAGTTTGGTTCTGATACCGGGAAATCCGATACCCGTATTAAACTTAGAATTTTCCTATAAATCCAAGTTAGGGGCAACAGAGAGGTAGTTTCACTTTTACCATCACTCGAGATGTTTCGAGCGACCTAACAAAATTGTAATTTGTTATCGCCCACCTAAGAAACTTCATTTACTTTTATGTTCAAAAGGTTGATGTTTGTTAGGCGATTCTTAACGAAAGACAGTTTAATCCATGCGTTTACGACCGCCACCACTGTGTCAAACTGAGATCAGAATCCTCTCCATTTCAAGTGAAAAAGAGGGGATGCATTTCACGGTCCAGATTGAAATCTCTTTGATCCGACGGGTTCATCATTTTCCATGTTTTTTTAGATTTTTTTAATAAAAAAAAACTCCACCACAATTTTCTTTCAAGCTTGTCTTATCCATTGGATGATGAAATGAATCCGTCCATTTTACTTGAAATGAAGAGGATCTGGATCCATCAAACTGAGCCTAAATGTTTCGCTCGCCAGTCAACCTTTAATTCCCTTTATGATTTGCTGCAGTTGCACACTTCATTTTCAACATTTTTCCGGATCATATTTTACTGTAATATATAAAATTAACTTCACTTTCTTACAAAGTACAAACTATTATTATTTTGTTTAATTAGTGGTCGGTTGCTGTTGACGATAGACGTATAGAATCTTGCTTATTAGTAGATTAACCCCCATATATATTATTCTGTTGCGGTTTTTTTTGGACTTTCCGGCCGAAATAAAATCTCAAAGATTTGATTTTTTTCCCTCTATATTTATAAAATAAGTATTTGTGAGTGGGTCTAGTTTTTTTTCGTTACGCGCCTATATGTGAACTCGTCCTCGTGTGTGCGATGATTATGAATTATTGTCCGTGGACTCTCAATCTCATCTGAGGAACTTATTTCATTTTTACGTTCAAAACTAGTTTATGTTTCTTGATGGCGGTCATAACTCATAACTATCCAAACTCGCCAAAGCATAAAAAAGGCCGTCAAATGGGAGAGATACTTAGGTACGCACGATGATCATCAAAAATCACCATTCAGGATAAAATACAGTTGTATGGTCCACGAGTCAACGATGAAGTTTGTTTGCGCAAATGCAATAGTATTATGTTGAAAATTGGGTTAAGCCACTCTTTTCGAGTACGATAAGCCCACTTTAGAAATTACTCATGAGCAAGAGCCAAACAGCCGACCCAACTGTGATGCAACACAATTGGGTGCAACAGGTGGAATTAACAAATACTCTCTTATATAAAAAGGAGGTTGGTAGTTCAAGTTTTGGCCACAACAACCTACCTCCCTTATATGTGGGAAGAGAAAATGCTAGGGTGTACGGCCAACCGTTCGGCTATTGGGTCGCCTGTTTTGTAAGGAAATCCGGAGCGCCGAGAAGCAGAAATTCGAAAAACGAATAACAAAACACAGAACAAAACAGAGCAATCACAGACACAGAGATATACAGAGGTTCACCCAAACCGGGCTACGTCCTCTCTCCCCTTCTTCTCCTCCCTTCTTGTATTCACCAGAAAATTACAGATTACACAAACGTTACAAGGATCTAAAGCCTGATCCTACCTTCTCTACTTCTGGACAAGAAAACTGTAGGAGAAAACCTTCTGGATCGACGTCAACGAAACACCTCGTACACGCCTCCAAAAGAATACGCCGCCGCCTGTCTATCATTTCGTCTTTTCCGTCCGTATCCCTAAAAAAGGAACCGAAAAAACCTTAAATATGCACCCAGAAGCAGCATCGTCGACCTGCGCTCGACGTTCGGCGATGTCGAACGTCGAACGCCGACGATCGTCGAACGGCGCTCGACGAGTCGTCGAGCTCAGCCCGTTCGACAGATCGTCGAGCGGCGGTCGACGTTCGTCGAACTCAGCTCGACGTTCGTTGAACTTGGCCCGTTCGACGAACGTCGAGCTGAGTTCGACGAACGTCGAACCCAGTTCGACGCTTGGGGAAAAACACCCCCCCAAAAATTTGGGCCGGGGGCGATGCCCCCGCACCTCCACCGGGGACGCTGTCCCCTGGACCCCTGCCCGCTGTCCGGTCAGCGGGACCTCCGCCGGGGGCGGCTGCCCCCGGACCCCCGCTGTCGTCGGCGCCAGATATGTCGAAGGGGGATCACACTTCGATTCCTCTAAGCTCACGTGGGCTAACCCGGTGTGAGAAACAAGAGGACCGGAAGTGTTCAACAACCCCAACATTCTCCCACTTGTTGGACAGCTTCCGCAGATGAGAGCAGCTCCTCCAATCTTCCTCTTCAACCCCACTGCTGTTGCACACCATTCAAACTTAGCAACAGACACAGCCTTGGTAAGAAAATCAGAACTGTTCTCCTTGGTATCAACCTTCTCCAGTTGAATCACCTGCTTCTCTACCTTTTCCCTGATGAGGTGAAATTGGATGTCTATGTGCTTGGTCCTAGCATGGAAAGCTGGATTCTTGGCTAACTGAATAGCCCCTTGGCTGTCACACCACAGCTTCACAGGACCCTGCTCAAAACCGAGCTCCCCGCACAACCTCCTCAGCCATATGGCCTCCTTACTGGCATGAGTAAGAGCCATGTATTCCGCTTCCGTTGACGAGAGTGCCACCAATCCTTGCCGCCGACTCATCCAACTAACAACACCACCAAATAATGTAAAAACATACCCACTGGTGGACCTCCTGCTATCCAGATCACCTCCCCAATCAGAGTCCACATGTCCGACCACGTCCAGGACTCTTCCAGCTTCAGCACCTTCATAACATATAGAATAATTTGAAGTGCCCCGAAGATACCTGAACACCCGCTTCACAGCATTCCAGTGCTCCTTCCCTGGTTTGGCCATGTACCGGCTCAGCACTCCCACTGCTTGTGCTATGTCAGGCCGAGTACAAACCATGGCGTACATGAGGCTCCCCACTGCACTTGCATATGGAACCTTCACCATATCTTCCATCTCCTCATGTGTCTTGGGACACATCTCCGCAGACAATTTCTCCCCAACCGACATAGGGGCACCAACAGGTTTACAGTCAGCCATGTTGAACTTCTTCAACACCTCTTCGACATACCTTTGCTGCCCCAACCAGAGCTTCTTCTTGCTTCAGTCTCTGGTAATCTGCATCCCCAAGATCACACTTGGTGGCCACAAATCCTTCATTTCAAACTTGGCCGAGAGCAGCTTCTTCACTTGTTGGATCATCTTAACACTATTCCCTATGAGCAGCATGTCATCTACATAGAGTGTCAAGAAAGTGTAGTGCTCTCCCTTCCTTTGGATATAAATACAGTGGTCTGAGTTCGACCTTTCAAAACCTGATTCCAGCATGTAGGTGTCGAACTTCTGGTACCACATCCTCGGAGACTGCTTCAGTCCATAGAGGGACTTCTTCAACCTGCACACCTGATCCTCCTTGCCCTTGGCCTCGAATCCTTCAGGTTGCCGCATATAGATCTCCTCCTCCAAATCCCCGTGAAGGAATGCCGTCTTCGCGTCCATTTGCTCAATCTCCAAATCATGCACAGCGGCAATGGAGAGAACCATCCTGATAGAAGTGAGCTTGGCTACCGGCGAGAAAATCTCGTCGTAGTCCACACCTTCAACCTGCGAAAACCCCTTGGCAACCAACCTTGCCTCGTACTTCTCCACAGTGCCATCTGCCTTCACCTTCTGCTTGAAAACCCATCTACTCCCAATGGCCTTCCTCCCTTTTGGAAGCTTGCACAGACTCCAAGTCTGATTCTTCCTCTGGAAAACCATCTCATCCTCCATAGCAAGCTCCCACTGATTTGCATCAGCCCTCGACCTTGCATTCTTGGCTGAAATGGGATCTTCTCCAAGCATGTTCAGACAATATTGCGCTCCAACAGCACTAAGGGAGTACCGGAGTGGTGCCCTCCTCTCCCTTGTTGAGCGTCTCAGAAGTGGAACATCGGCAACTTCCTCTTCTGACTCATCACTAAAGTTCACTTCCTCCAAAACATCAGATTCAGAGTCAGAATCTGAACCAGCTGTAGTAGTTACCCGAGCATCCTCCAGAGGGGCCTCCTCCATGCTCCCTTCCACTACCAACCTCTCTGCAACTTTCCCTTTGGCCGCTTGTGTAGTGACTTGAGGACGGGCTTCATGAAAGACCACATCCTTGCTATACGTCACCGTCCTCGTCACCGGGTTCCAAAGCTTGTATCCCTTGATGCCTTCTTTGTAGCCCACAAAGATGCATCTCTCGGATTTCATGTCCAGCTTCCCCCTTTTCTCCTTTGGAATGTGCACGTAAGCATCACACCCAAACACACGAGCATAAGCCAAATTTGGCTTCTTCTTGAATATGGCCTCAAAGGGGGTACACCCCTTCACTGCAGATGTAGGGGTCCTGTTCTTCAAGTAGTTAGCTGTAGCCGCCGCTTCAGCCCAGAACTCCTTCCCCAAACCAGCCCAACTGAGCATGCACCTGGCTTTCTCCATCAATGTCCGATTGAGCCTTTCCAACACTCCATTCTGCTCTGGAGTATACGGCGTGGTCTTCTGCCGTGCAATCCCCTGCTCAGTACAGTACCGCTCGAAGGCGTCCGAGCAATACTCCCCTCCGTTATCAGAACGGAGAACCTTCACCTTCCTCTCAAACTGGTTCTCCACCAGGTTCTTAAACTCCTTGAACCTGTCTAGAACCTCCGCCTTGGACCTGAGAAAGTAAAGCCAAGAAAACCTGGAATAATCATCAATGAAAGATACATAATACCTAGCTCCACCAAGGGATGGAACTGGAGTAGGTCCGAATACATCAGAATGGATCAAATCAAGAGGGCCAGTGGCCCTAGTCCCTGCTCCCTGAAAGCTAACCCGGTTCTGCTTGCCGAGTAGGCAATGCTCGCAGAATCCAAAGCTCGAGGTGCACATGAGCACACCCTCCACCATCTGGCCAGATGTCATAGCCGACATCCCTTCTCACTGATGTGTCCAAGCCTCTGGTGCCACAGCCTGGACAGCTCCTCCTGGTCCTCCTCTTGGCCTTCAGAGATGAAGGCCCCACTAGGCACCACTGTATCAGCCAGTACTTGTACAGTGTTCCATGCCTAACACCTTTGGCGATCACCATCGCCCCTCTGGTCATCCTGCATGAGTGCATGTCACAGCTGAAGCAAACTCCCACATCAGCCATAGATCCCACCGAGATCAGATTCCTGCTCATCCCAGGAATGTGCATCACCCCCGGAAGGGTCTTCATGGTCCCGTCGGCCATCTTCAGCATCACCTTGCCACGACCAATGATCTGCACTGCAGTATCATCCCCAAGCATGACATCACCACCCGCAAACTCCTCATACTCACAAAACCAGTGCCTGTGAGGGGTCATGTGGTAAGAGGCTCCAGTATCAACATACCACACATCCGCATCCTGATGAGCAACACATGCAGCTGCGATGTACATGTCACCACCGTCAGCCTCCTTCTTGACACCCGAAGTTGACCCTCCATCCTTCTGAATGGGCTTGTTGAGGCATTGGGATTTCACATGCCCAACCTGATTACACTTCCAGCACTTGATGGGCTTCTTTTCTTTCTCTCTTTCTCTGCTCTTGGATCTACCCCGAGATTTATCTCGAGATCCACCTTGCTTTGTGTCCCTCCATTGAGGGTGAGATCTGGATACGCTCAATGCACCCTTGTTGGTCTTCTCAGAACCTGCTCTCCTGGTCTCCTCTGAAAGAAGAGTAGCACACACCGACTCACAAGTGAGTGCCCTGTCTCCATTACCCCCAATGGCAACAATAACGTTGTCCCAAGAATCCGGCAATGAACAAAGTAGTGTGATCGCCCTGTCTTCATCCGAGATCTTCTCACCAATAGAGATCAACTGACCCACAACCGTGTTGAAATTGGTCAGGTGTTCCGAGAAGGAACCACCCTCCTGCATCTTCAGATTGTACCACTTCTTCCTCAATAACAGCTTGTTCACAAGGGACTTGCTCTGATATAGGGTTTACAACTTCCGCCATAGGCCTTGGCTGGAAGTTTCCTCCATGACATTTGTTAAAATTGAATCTGTGAGAAACAGCCGGATCAGACCTTTGGCTTTCCGATCGGCCTTTGTCCAGGTTGCAAAAGCCTCCGCATCAGACTTCTCTGTTGGAGGAGTATCCACTATTGCATCCCACAAATCACGATCAACCAACAGATCCTCCATCTTCATCTTTCACAGATCAAATCGACTGCCATCAAATTTCTCTATCTCGATCCGCACTCCTCCTGAACTCATATCCGAGAATCGAGAGAACCTGGCTCTGATACCAAATGTAAGGAAATCCGGAGCGCCGAGAAGCAGAAATTCGAAAAACGAATAACAAAACACAGAACAAAACAGAGCAATCACAGACACAGAGATATACAGAGGTTCACCCAAACCGGGCTACGTCCTCTCTCCCCTTCTTCTCCTTCCTTCTTGTATTCACCAGAAAATTACAGATTACACAAAGGTTACAAGGATCTAAAGCCTGATCCTACCTTCTCTACTTCTGGACAAGAAAACTGTAGGAGAAAACCTTCTGGATCAACGTCAACGAAACACCTCGTACACGCCTCCAAAAGAATACGCCGCCGCCTGTCTATCACTTCGTCTTTTCCGTCCGTATCCCTAAAAAAGGAACCGAAAAAACCTTAAATATGCACCCAGAAGCAGCATCGTCGACCTGCGCTCGACGTTCGGCGATGTCGAACGTCGAACGCCGACGATCGTCGAACGGCGCTCGACGAGTCGTCGAGCTCAGCCCGTTCGACAGATCGTCGAGCGGCGGTCGACGTTCGTCGAACTCAGCTCGACGTTCGTTGAACTTGGCCCGTTCGACGAACGTCGAGCTGAGTTCGACGAACGTCGAACCCAGTTCGACGCTTGGGGAAAAACACCCCCCCCAAAAATTTGGGCCGGGGGCGATGCCCCCGCACCCCCACCGGGGACGCTGTCCCCTGGACCCCTGCCCGCTGTCCGGTCAGCGGGACCTCCGCCGGGGGCGGCTGCCCCCGGACCCCCGCTGTCGTCGGCGCCAGATATGTCGAAGGGGGATCACACTTCGATTCCTCTAAGCTCACGTGGGCTAACCCGGTGTGAGAAACAAGAGGACCGGAAATGTTCCACAACCCCAACATGTTTGGCTCTTAGCACGTACATGAGGGGTGTCTGTGTGGTTTTACCGTACTCATACAGAGTGACTTGCCCTACTTTCAACATAATACAGCCATCTTGAAATACAACCGTATTTTAGATCAATCACATGTCAAAAATCATGCTTGCCGAAAACAACACGATGTGTCAGAGCATCCAACAAGTTGATCTTTTTAAATTTTCTTGCCAAACAGAGCCGCCCTTAAGGATCGCGTCAGGATTCTATACTACTTTCGTATTATTGCCACAATAATATTGTGCAATCATGGATGGAGACATAATATATTGCTGCCCGCCGAAAGGCACGTACTGCTATACATAAGATACCACCACCCACAATCACTATTCATTGTTCACAGAGACTCTCTATACAAGGCTTTTTTTCACAGTATTTAAATATCAATTCCACAAAAAATTTGGCCAATGGATATACCTTGCAATTATTTATGATCATAAATAATTTAGTTCGTCAATAATTTGAGAATTTATTTGTGAACATTCAATTAAAATTTATATTTTTCGAATTTGAATTTGAATTCGAATCCAATTTCAAATTCGAATTGCTTTTGAATCTGAATCCGAATAATTGTATACTTGTTCGAAGAATTCACGAATAGTTTGTGAATACAAGAATATATAGTAAAATAAAATTAATATACGCAATTAAATATTGTATATATACGAGCAGGTCATATATACGAGCAACTAAGCCCGTGCACGCTGACTCTTAGCGGGTTTCGCCCGCGATGGAGCGGGCTGCGCCCGCTTTTGAGCGGGCTACGCCCGCTTTTGAGCGGGCTACGCCCGCATATATATGAGCAATTTCTTTTATTCAAAACGTATGCATATGAGTACTTAAAATGATCGTAAAAAATATAAATCAATATTTCAATTTTTATTTTGTAAAAAATATTAATTTTTACCTAAAAATTCTATTTCGCTATCTCTTTCTTTCTTCTCTCTCACTCTCCCTCCTATCCGTAAATGTAGGGATAGAAGGGCTATATAGATTTTCTCTCATTCTCTCTATTTTTTTTTATTAGATGGATGAGATAAAATACTTATCACATATTGGATGATTAATATTAATTCTATCACTTAAAGTACTATTTTTCTTCTCTCTTCCCTTCTTTCTCTTTTTTTCTTTAAGTACTTCTTTAATATACTTCTTTATATATATAATGCAACATGCATATTTACTAATTATTAATATGCCGTTAAGTTGTGTATTGAACCATTCACTGTACGTGACTTTGGCAATACTAAATTACAATTTCAAAAAATTCCTACTTTGATAATGGCCATTAAATCTTGCTCGAAAGCCTACGGTATCTATCTAAAGTTATGTAATTATGCTCGACTTTATAGCCTTGTCATGTCATAAACTATATATTTTATAATAAAGTATATATTTTCCTTACCTACTTATTTGAAATGTATATAAATTGATAAAGTTAATTTTTAATAAAAAAAAACAAATATACGTAATTGATTTGTATTTAAAATTATTATTTTTTCTTTCACCGCAATACAAAATGGAGAAGTGATACTGTTGACTTCTGCTTATAGAATATAACTTTAATTTTTTGAATATGTAGGAGATGAGAGCGACAGCCATGTTAAATAAATATATTGCTATATATTCTTGGAAAAAGATTTAACTTTTGACCCCAATATATTAAATATAATTAATAATGTTTTGCATGCGACTTTTTTCTTAATTAACTTGCAGTGGAAGTGGGAGAGTGTGGTGCTGGGATGCGGCTTCCTCTCCTTTCTTCTCGCCACACGAATATTGGTAAGCATTTTTAAACCAACCACACACTTTTTCTTCTTAATTAATATACTGTAATTAATTATGATCCTAACTATGTTTTAATTCAAATTTTGTTTAGCTATACTTACACCTTTTAATTTTTTAAAATACTCTAGTGTGCATGCTTATAATAATATGTAATGTTTTGTATTACTAATTAGGAACAATCTTACAATATTTTAATTTATTGAAAAACAATATTTTGTTATCTATAATATACTAATAGCCTATTTGACTTTATCCAGAAATTAATGACCAGAATATCACTGCTTTAAGACATATTTAAAAGCTAACTACAACGGCTATATATTATTTATCTTGTTTGGCCTTCAGTCGAGGACGCAGAGATTTTTTTCTGTGTGGTCGGTATAGAAAAAATAACAAAAATAAAATGGAAAAATTAATTTGAATTATATCTAAAAAATGATAAATAAATATGGCATGTAAAAAAAATAAATGATAAAAAATACGTAGAAAATATAATGTTAAATGTATTAGAAAATAAAATGATAAATAAATATGTGAATAATAAAAAAAAAGGACATGCATAGAATCTATGATCATATAGTTACATATCATACACTCTACCACTTTGACTAAGATACTTACTTGCAAATTTATTTATATTTAAATATTCAATATCTGTCAAATAAATAAATTGTGCATTCGGCCGTCCACACTGGGCCCTATGTGAGTCCGCCCTTGTTGGCCTCTTTCGATAATCTCCAAATTAATGTGTGGTCCAAGAATATGCACGAGGGATATGGAGACATGCACTGAGGGACCTATAATTTTTTTAAAAAAATATATTGAAAAATAAGAAATAATTAATATAAAAACAAAAATGACAAGGCCCGTGATGAAGCCGGCCTATGGAATCTCAAAAAGGCCGGCCGGGGGAATCCCACCGACCGTCGCCCATAGGGATGATGAAATTATATGTCCTTAATTTGTAATTTTCCGAATATTGTGAGGCTTGATTGGTCATTATCATCCGCATAGAGCTAAACGAGTACTGTGGCGTAACCTTGATGGAGTTTTGCATTTCTGAGCATGTGATCTCAATAAAATTAAAACTAGTAAATATACAAAATGGTATAATTTAATTAAATATAAGAGGCTATTAATTATTCCAAGCACAATTGCTAAAAAGGGTGCAATAGTTGGCACCAGATACCCATGTACCCTAATAAAGGCTTTTGGAGCTTAGCCCGTAAAAGATCCCCGGGCCTGGGCCGGGTAAAAATATTTAGCCCATTTTCTACCTAATAATAATTAATCATTTAATCCAGCCTCTAACTTGCATACAACTTATAACACACGATAGTTAACGTGTTTTATAACCACCTCTCGAATCATAATTAAATAAGTTATATGGTTAATATAAAATTACTGTATAATTAATACGACGGGCATGGGGCTTCGCCCCTATGATCTCCTTGCCCCGCGCGATATTACATCGCAAAAATGTGTTATACTCCGCTCGTCGCTCTTTTTTGCGATGTGCATGTGGATTTGCGAGCGACGGGGAGAACACATTTTTATTGCAGGTAGAAAATTTTGTTTGTAAAAGGACACATTTTTGTAAGTAAAAGAAATAACACAAATTTTAAAAATTATTATTATTTTAATATAGAATAAAATGGGAAGGTAAATGTTTAACCAAACATAGTATAGATATATGCACCCTTTAAATATTTATTCAAATACCATGCACATTTGGTTATATTTTTCCCTAAACAATGGTGCATGTATTCACAGAGCAAGAGAAGAGCAAAATTCTTCTGGTTATCGGCGGCAGCTCCGCTGACTTCTGTGATACTAGGAAGCCTGTTGGTGTACCTCAGCCATGCCGAGAGCCACGGCGTTCAAGTGGTGAGCACGGTTTGGCCGCCCGGCCATCTCGATCCAGTAGTTGACCCGCCCAAAATTAAGATATATATATATATATATCTCATGCATGAACTATATATACTGATTGCAGATTGGCCACCTCAAAAAGGGTCTGAACCCGTTGTCTTTAACCGGCTTGATATTCTCTCCGCCCCACATGATCCTGGCCCTTAAAACCGGCATGATCACCGGAATCATCGCCCTCGCCGTAAGTCAACTCTCGTTCATCAGATCAATTGTAAGCCCTTCATCTATCCTGATCCGTGCTAATCGTGTTTCCGTGCATGCACCCTAAATCAGGAAGGAATCGCGGTAGGGAGGAGCTTCGCCATGTTCAAAAACTATCACATTGATGGTAACAAAGAAATGATTGCATTTGGGGCCATGAACATAGCTGGATCATTGACATCATGCTACCTTACAACAGGTATAAATAATATATATATATATATATATTTTAGGGGAATTTATCAAGACCTCCCCCTCTATGTTTGAAAAATTACAGGTTTCACCCCTCTTATTATTGAAATTACAAAAACTTCCCGTGAATACTACAAAACATAACATTTATCCTCGATGAAGTTCACATTTCACATTCAAGGAAGGTTTTTGTAATTTTAATAATAAAATCGAGGGGTGCAATCTGCAATTACGCTAACTTCTAGGTGGAATTTTGACAATTAAAAGTTGTATTATGTATATGTTTATGTATTTGTTTATAAATGTATAATTTCAATGAATATGAATTCAGAATTGTAGTCGTGATCAACTCGATTTAACAGGGCCATTTTCACGATCGGCGGTGAATTACAATGCCGGATGCAAAACTGCGATGTCGAATGTGGTCATGGCGGTGGCGGTGATGATCACATTATTGCTTCTCACGCCGCTCTTTCACTACACGCCTTTAGTCGTGTTGTCGTCCATCATCTTGTCCGCCATGTTAGGCCTCATCGACTACGAAGCGGCATTCCACCTATTGAAGGTCGATAAGGTTGACTTCTGCGTGTGCATTGGCGCATTCCTTGGGGTTGTCTTTGGGAGCGTGGAGATCGGCCTCGTCGTTGCGGTAATATATTCGTGTGTTTCGAGTGTGCTCCTCTATTTCTGCATCGGATTATTAATTTGCGTATATATAGATCAGCTAACTCAAGCTTGTATGATCATTAACTATTGATGTAGGTGTTGGCTTCAATACTTAGGGTTTTGTTGTTCATTGCAAGGCCAAGGACTACAATTTTGGGGAATATTCCAAATTCCATGGCATATAGAAGAATTGATCAATATCCAGGTGCCCAAAGTATTTCTGGTGTGCTTGTGCTTGGAATTGATGCTCCAATTTACTTTGCCAATTCTAATTACTTGAGAGAGAGGTACATTAATTTTTGCCCCCCCCCCCCCCCCCCCCCCCCCCCCCCCCCCCCCCCCCCCCTATATATATAAATTACCGGACCTCCCGTAGAAGTTGCATAGTTACAGGTTGCACCCTTCTATCTTTCGAAATTTCATTTAGGTGCTCTAAGTTTTTCTAGTTTACAAAAATACTCTTTTCCTTAGAAATATGAATAGAAAATGATAAAATCAGCCAAATGATTTTATGATATTTCAATTTTGTCCTTTTATAATGATTTTAGATTCATTACAAAAGATAAAATGAAATACAACCTTTTCAATGTAGGGTTATTACAAAGGGTAAAAATGAGACGCATCCTTTTCAATGTATAGTTATTACAAATGGTAAAATTGAAATATCATAAAATAATTTGACATATTTTTTCACTTCCCATCTATATATTTCTAAAGGAATAGGTCACACACCTTTCAATATAGAGTCATTACAAAAGGTTAAATTGCAAGAATATCATAGAATATTTTGGCTGATTTCTAAAACAAGGGGCATTTTTGTAAACTGAGGAAACTTAGAGGGAGGAGATAAATATAATTACATAAGAGATAGAGGAGTGCAACCAGTAATTAAGCAAACTCCTAGGGGAGGTCCTGCTAATTAACATGAGATATACAGTAATATTTCATGAAATGTATTTAATACAATTCCTTTAATCACAAACAAAGACCAGCATTCAATTTTCAGGATCTTTAGATGGATAGAAGAGGAGGAAGAAAGGCTCAGGGTCAATGAGAAGACCAGCTTGCATTATGTCATACTTGACATGGGTGGTCAGTTAATTATTGCTTCTTCAATTCATATATTAATTTGGACTTTTTTTTAAATTTGTAATGGAGGATTAATTAATTATTAGTATGTAAAAAAAATTGTTATGCTAATAACGCTTTATAAGTTTGTGACATTGCAGATTACACATTTCAAATGTTATGCTAATTAATAACTCTCAGAAGAAATTTGAATAATTAATCTTTACAATATTAGAAGAAAAAAAATTGTGTTTGGTGAAACATTCAAAATTATCAAATGTATCATTATTGTTTTAATCTAAACATTTAACATATTTTAAGATGTATTTTTTTAAAAAAAATTAAAATATAATGGCTTTTTAAGTAATTACATTATATCTTCAAATTAAAAGTAACGATGAAAATCCATAAAATCAAAAAAGTTTTGAATAGAGCTCATATACATAGCATATCATCAATCTTTTCAAGGAATTGAAGACTGCTATTAATTAGACATGCTAGTGGTATTTTTGAGAAACTACCACCATTAAATCAATCAACATTATTATATATATAGTTAATTTGAAATGATATATGCATAACTATGAATTTTTTTTTAACAAAAAATTAAAAAGTAGTATATAGCTAATTTTGCATTAATTAATTGATAGCGTGTTTTTTTTAAGGGCTGCATTAATTAATTGATAGGGACAGAGTTCTGTGCCTGTTGTGGTCATGATACTGTCACAATTAGCCGTAGGGGTAGAGCCCCGTGTCTGTTACTCGTAGTATATACATGTATATATTTCGTGTGTGTGTCAATATATATATATATTTCGTGTGTGTGTCAATATATATATATATATATATATATATATATATATATATATATGTGTGTGTGTGTGTACACTGAACTCTAAAAAAATGGTTATTGGCAGCTGTGACCAGTATTGATACAAGTGGAATAAGCATGATGAAAGAGACTAAGAAAGCTCTACAAAAAAGAGACCTCCAAAATTATGTATGCATACATATATACATTGAGTACAAATAATGTTCACATATAATAATTAAATAGACAATACTAATATTTAATTAAATTTTGCAGGGCATGCAGCTACTGTTAGCCAACCCTGCAAACAGAAGTGATGAAGAAGCTAAACAATTCAAAGGTGCTGGAGATAATTGGGCATGACTGGATCTTTCTAACCGTGGCCGAGGCCGTCGGTGCTTGCACTTTTATGCTCCACACCGCCAAAGCAGAAAATCTTATTAGGGAAAATGGACCGAACGACGGCAATATTGTTTGAGAAGGCTAGCTAATTAGAGAAGCAGCTCGATCGTGATCTCGATCGGTTGATCGTCTTTAGACCTAGACGGTGATCGAGAACTTTAATCCGATGTACACCTTTTTCCAATTTTAGGCACCTAATTAATTAAGCATGCATGCATGATTCTCTACCTTGTTCATGGAAGCATTTATAATTAGGTCTAGCCAACAGGTTGAATTCGAGTTAGCGGGTCGAATTCGAGTTAGCGGATAGTTTGAGCATGAATTTTGCAACTCTTTAATTTCATGCTGCAGCTCTAAGTGCCATAAATATGTTGTATCCTTCTGTTGAAAGAAATGGACGTTATAATTTGGTTGTGACTAATAATTAGTTATGTTGTATCCTTCTGCATGAATTAGATCTTAATTAAGATCCGATTAATTAAGGTTGTAATCACTTGACTGGTAAAAATAAGTCTACTCAAACAAAGCCTTTATTGGCCCAACTTGAATTGGCCACTATATACTCAGGTGAGATTTATGAGGCTCCGTTTGGCAGGGTGGTGGCGGTCATGAATATGGGGGTTAAATTGTCATTTGTTAACGCCCACCTAAGAAACTTCATCAGCTTTTATGTTCAAAGGGATGATGTTTGTTAGGTGATCCTTAACAAATGACGTTATAACCCATGCATTTACGACCGTCACCACCGGAGCCTGAGTTTTGGCTTTTTTTGTTCATTAATTGGGGGTGACAAAAAATGCCAATGGTGAAAAAAGTATCCATTCCCCTACTCCAAACTACAAAGCATTATTTTAGCCTCCATTCCCCTATTCTAAAATTCGCAACGCACCAAAATGTCACGCAGAAACAAACAGAGACTTAATCAAACAAATATATATATATACTATATTAAAATGGAAAAACAAACTTTCGAAAAACAAACTTTGGTCAAGTATTCAACTTTGTGATTTTATCCTTTTATTACAAAACTCCCGATTGCTTTAAATTATGTGTTTTTTCATTAGTTTTTAAAAACGTGTGATCACCGGCAAAATCCCGTGCAAGATGAGCGACGTGCAAAATATAATGTTCGAGAGATTGCAAGTGGGTGAAGCAGGGTCATGTTGCATGTACAACCCCGTGTTCGCCGAAGGGGCTCAGGTAACCAGGCGGGCCTCCCCGACCCGCGCATCAAAGGGTTGTTCTAGCGAGCCAGGCTGGCCCGCACCCTCCTAGGCGGGCCGGCTCGCGCCCTCCTAGGCGGGCCATCCTCTGGCCCGCGCCCTCCCAGCGAGCCAGCCCTGCCCGCGTCTATTTTGGCAGGCCAGCCCCGCCCGCCTCTCCTAGGCGGGTTGGCCCGCGCCCTCCCGGCGAGCCGACCCCGGCCGCGACTCACGCCGAGTGGAAGCATTGAAGGACTACTCGCTCAATCCCCAATGGGGAGGATTTCTTACTGTCTTACCCCATTGGTCTGCCCCTAGCCGGTCAAGACAGCGGGGTCTCGCTGTTGGCAGACCCAGGTGGGCTGCATATAGCTGTTCAGAACAGCGGAGTTTGGCTGTTGGCAGGCCAGTCCGAGGAGCTTTCAGTAATTTCAAGGCAGCAGAGGTTAGTTATTTACAGACCATCTTCAAAATCCTATAAATAGGACCCAAGGGGTACCTCAGAAGGCAGACTTACTTGCTCTCCAGTCTTCTAGCGCTTTCTGAGGTACCTTTGCCCGACATTTGGCTAAGGAGGGGAAGCGCTCAGTGATCTTCCGGGTTTGTGATGAGACCTCCGAGCCGGGCCCTTGGTCTAGTCATTTGCTCTCTTTTCCTTGTTGTTTTTCTTGCAGGAGCGAAGTAGGTGCGCGACCACCCCTTCCCCAAGGGTGAACTCCACAAGAGACTGATTTTCGGTTTCAACATTGCATACATTATTAATTATGAGCTTTATTTTGGAATGTTGAGTTTTCACTAATCATCACATATTCTTAGAGAAAAAATATATATTCATTTGTGTATAACCCGTAATTCAACGAGATCAGAAGTACCCAAGCAGACGGTTATTCACAAACCATTGAGCGAGCAGAGGTGAGCTTGCGCGAGCAGAGGCGAGCTTGCGCGAGCAGAGACGAACTTGTGCAAGCAGAGGTGAGCTTTCACAACAAGAAAACCTTGATTATCAATGAGCAAAATTCGTTGTTAATTAGCTAAATTCGTTGCTAATTTTAATCAGCAAAGAATTTAGAAACGAAAAAATTTCGTTGCTAATATCGTCCTAGCTAAATTTAGCAAGGAATTTATTTCTTTCTAATTAGCAAAGATTTTTTTAGGAAAGAATACTTTTGATGCTAATATATTGTATTTTATATAATTATTTGGTTAAATTAAAATAATATTTATATACAAATTTTTTTTTGTATGATCAAGTAGACCCTTGAAACTCAGTGACAGAAGCTGGATACTTGCCAATAACCCCCCCCCCCCCCCCCACCCAACATGATTTCTATATAAATAGTCTCCCCAGAGGTACTAGAAATGACACTTTTGGAGAGGTTGAGCTCCCCCCAAGTGGATACTCGCCAAGTTCATGTCTGCCCAGTACCTCACCCAGCTTTTGGTTGCGGAGGGGAAGTTTCTCCCAAACTTCCGGATACGTGGTGTGACCTCGATCTCTGCTGGAGCACTTGGGGTGTGCTTATAGATTAGTTTTCTCTCTCCCGCGATAGCCATTTGAATTGTGGCGTCGGACAACATAATAATAACTCTAGACTGTTTTAATCCGAATTTTAAAGTAGAGAATTTTTCCGACTTGAACAATTTGAAATTCGGAAAAGATAGAAAAGCTGATAGAGGTAGGGCTCCATCCATCAAGGGCCATGAATATTTAAGCACCAACCTTCCTAAACTCCTTTTGACTACTACACTCCAAATGCAAATTTCCACACACACATATAAATAAATGCGACTATTTAATTTCCCGTTGCTCTTTATGTTCTTATCCATTGCCTGCTTTAACTATTGCCATGGGATAAGTTAGCTACTAGGGAGCTGAGAAAGCTGCCTTCCTTTCCCCCCTTAAAGCTAGATTTCATTTTCTAAGGCCATGGGCAAAAGAATAATAAAAGAATAACCGGCCTAAACTTTTGATATTATATTATTTGTCAATCACTGCAATACAATCTTTCAAGATCATGTGATGCATCTACATATAACTTTGTGACTTTAGACCACGTGATTTGCAACTTTTGATCCGATCCACGACCCGCACATCCATTATTGACGAATATACATATATACAAGGAGTCGCGCGCTCATTGTGGTCGTGTCGCCAAATACATAACTTAATAAAATGGATGAAAAATGACGTACTTTTTTAAACAAAATGAATATTTTATTATGTCATAAAAAGTTGAAATAAAAAAAGGAAAAATTTGAGAGAGATATTATACGATATTTGTGTATTTATAGGGATCACATTAGCCATACGCAGAATGATCGTGAGTTTTCCTATAATCCTATATGGAAAAAGCACGAACAATTTCTTATCTATATTATATATGAGGAGACTATTGAGATAATGGAAGATATGTATACAAATTCAATGACAAGGGTGAAGATATCCGAAGGATTCACAGGAATTCTCCATCACTGTTGGCTTACATCAAGGTTCAAATTTAAGCCCTTATCTCTTTACCCTTATCTTAGATGAGCTCACTGGACATATCCAACAAGCAATACCTTGGTGTTTATTGTTTGCGGATGATATCGTTTTGGTTGGTGAGATGCGCGAGGGTGTAAACACAAAACTTGAATTTTGATGAGACACTTTAGAAAAGAGGAGTTTTAGGTTGAGCAGGGCAAAGACGAAGTATATGGGGCTAAAATTCAGCAATACAAGATAGACGGATGACTTCATTATTAAGTTGGACGATCAAGATATTTCCCGTAGTTAGTGTTTTAAATATATTGGATCGATAGTTCAAAAGGACGACAATATTGAAAAAGATGTGACACATAGAATCCAAGCGGGTTGGTTGAAGTGGAGAGACGTGTCAGGAATCTTATGTGATCGTAAAGTACCATTAAAACTTAAGGGCAAGTTTTACCATTCTGCAATTAGACCAGCGATGCTCTATGGTTTTGAGTATTGGGCAGTGAATTGTGTACATGAGCAAAAAATGGGAGTTGTGGAGATAAGAATGCTTAGGTGGATGTGTGGACACACGAGACTGGATAAAATTAGGAATGAATGTATCAGGGATAAGACAGGAGTAGCACCAATTGCAAAAAAGATGCGAGAAGCTCGACTAAGATGGTTTGCACACGTACAAAGGAGACAATAAAGACACCTATATATTAGGCATTGTAAGAGTTTAGTCACTAGGTATGTTAAACGCGGGAGGGGTAGACCAATAAAGACTTGGAATGAAACTATAAGGAAAGACAAGATGTACTTAGGCATTAGTGAGATTATGACAAAAGATCCGTGACCATGATGACAAAGAATCCATATAGCCGACCCCACTATAGTGGGATAAAGTCTTTAGTGAGTGTATTATATAAGAGGATAGTACTAGGCTTCCGAATTAATTATTTTTAAAATTCTAAGTATTTTAGTTAGCTCATGTTGATGCTTAGAATTCAACATTTGTTAGGCTCATATTTGAAAACCGATTAGTTTGACCGGAATTGATTGCTTTATATTTTTTTTCCTACCACAGGTTTGATTAAGATCGGTTGCCAGATCAGAACGGCTGCATGTGAGGTGCAAAGGGGCAGTGTGTTTGGTAGCCCTAGCCGTAGGCCATCTTCCTTGAAGCTAGCATCTTACCGGCCCCTTGAAGTGGACAAAGATTGGGGGGTTACAGTCGTTGAGAGCGTTGAGTGGTGGTGCCCTCCAGTAGGTCGTGTCGAGAGAACGTGCTTAGTTGCTTGTATTTCTGCTCATTGTAACAATTTGTGCAATTCATTTTTTGTGGAATGCTACAGTTTCAACTGCGACACCATTAGCTACACAGACGCGCAAAATTCTTAGGCACCAATGCCTTCAGCAAACGCACATGCCCTTCCTTAGGCGAGTTCAGACATTAACAAGCGACAGTTCATACCCACCGCGTTCAAAATTACGGGCCATAGTTTTTGCACATTAACCCTAAACCCTGTTTCATACCTTAATTTGGTTGAAAACGTCACTATCATCTCTCTTTTTTTTACCCAGAATATATTTTTCTTAGTCAAAAGTCTTTTAATGATTATTATATTATTACTATAAGCATACCTCTATTTACGTGTTTCTTCGTAATAATTATAAGGCGCTGCTATACCTCCTATTATTCGCACGCAGTTTTGATTATTCGCACCGCACTCTCCTAATTTTTTGTGTTTTTTGGAAATATGCCTTGTACATGCATTTTTAGGAAAAATGTTCGACGAGATCTACAACTTTCGTGTTGAACATTTTTCCTAAAAATGCATGTATAAGACGTACTTTGGAAATACGCCCAGATTTCGCGTCTTTTGGAAATACGCTTTGTACATGCATTTTTAGGAAAAGTGTTCAACACGAAAGTTGTAGATCAAACGACATGAAAAATACATGTACAAAACGTATTTTCAAAAAGACATGGAAAATTAGGAGAAAGTGCAGTGCAAATAGCCAAAACTGCGATGCAAATAACAGCGCCCTAATTATATTACTACCTAAATTTAATCTGAAAAAATAGGTAATTGTTAACCGCACTCCTCATATGGCTATCTGCACCTCATTTTTATTTTAAAAAACCTTTTTCTAAAACTTTACTCGCATGCCATCTTCCCAATTTCGCAAAAGCTGCACTCCGTCTTGCTCTTCGCCGAGCTGCTCCCGTCTCCAGCATCTTCCTCGCACCATCTTACTCTATTAGCTGTCTCACACACATCATTGGAGGCCATTTTCGGGTGCATTAAAAAAAATATCGGGCTGCGACAAGAAAAAAAATGAGATGCGGTTATATTTTCTAATTGCGGTTAACAATCGCCAAAAAAATAAAACAAGGTTAATACCTAATACTCAACATTCGATCACTTGAGATTGTATCCTACATTTGTTTGATTTTTTTTCTCCGTTATTTTTTTGACAGTTTGAATAGTCACCACCTAAAACCACTAATCCCCCCAAAATGCCAATTTATGCTTGATTTTAACTGCTCCATCTTGGGCCATCACGACCCGCCCAAACAGGCCCTTGATTCCTTGACTTGCCCATTTCTGGACCATGGTGGTCTTTCTAATCTTTTCAGGAAAATTTAATAGATACTACACATTACTTGTACTAGCTGAATTTTCATTAACTTCTAACTCTATTCTCATCCATAAACTGCTAACAATACTCGCCCTTGCGGATAAACCTTACGAAAAATTCATCTGTTTCTTTCCGTGAAAATATCCTCATCAAGAATCAGATCTCAAACTTCATTAACAGCAGTAACTTTGTTAACGAGATAGCAAATTTCACCCAAGATTTTAGTCAATGTGTCTACATTAAACCAGTAGAAATAATAAATTGCATGCCAAGTAAAATAATATTACGCATGCATCCATCCGGTTCTAAATTTTACATATAAGGATTATATCAAATATCAGGTGTTGATATTATTCATCATGGAAACTCACTGGGATGTGAAATGAAACTGATTACACTAAGGATGTATTTGGCTCAGCTTATCGTAGCTTATTTGCTCAGATAAGGTTGGGCAAAAACATCATTGTCATAGAATGTATGTTTGGTATGATAAATGTTACTACCGTTATAAAAAAAAAACTAGTTTGAGGCATAAGATTTTGATATGTCAATGACATTTTTGTCCAACCTCACTGGAGCAAATAAGTCGCGATAAACCCCAATTTTAAGCGTGGTTTTCTATTTGTGGGTGGGCCTCCATATGTCAGAGATATGCCTGCTGAAGGCCAGGGATATTGAGGCTTTAGGCTGGGCAGGCCCAAGTAGGGTTTAGAGCCCGGTCTTTAAAACACTTTAGCCAGCTATTGGGAAAAATATTCCATCAATAAGCCTAATGTGATTGATTGTGAGGTAAGGAATATGTGTTTTCCCCATGACTTTAATAATAAATATAGTTCATATATCCACATCAGCGCCACTGGGCGCCTCATCATCACTAACAGTGCAAAATCCTTAAAAAAATGACAACAAAAAATTAAGCGAGACTGATTTAAAATAAACTAAAAACTTTAGGGACCTATCTCTAATCCTCCCCAAACCTTAGGGATTGATTTAGGCATAGCGGTGGCGGTCGTAAACGCATGGGTTAAATCGTCACCGCCTAGCAAACTTCATAAGTTTAAACATAAAAGTGGATGAAGTTACTTAGGTGTGCGTTAACAAATGACAGTTTAACTGCCATGTTCACGACCACCACCACCGTGCTAAACGGAGCCTAAAAAATGTCATGGGGCGAATGAAAATGCGGCGTCTACTGATATCCCGGGCATAAACCGAAGATAGTGAACATAATTTAATTTTCCAAAGAAGAGACGCTAACAGTAAGAAATCACAACAAAACACAATCAATTCCATCTGCAACAGCGAAATAAAATATACAAGGACTACAAACCTGTCAATTGAACAAAATTCTCCCTCTTCATGGGAGAAATGCATTTGCAAGACAGCTGAAAAGAATATCAAATGAGAAATTAACGCCATAGAAATATGCTGAAACCAGGTCTAACAATAATTTCTTTAGGTCAACCGAGTAGATTACAATTGACTAGACCAATGGTCATATCCGTGGTTCGATACATTATTCCCCTTCGTTGCGGGGCTTCTCGCTAGAGCTAGCCAGTTTTCCGGCAAAGCTTTAAGGATGACTAGAAAAGTATGTATACAGTGATGATTTCTGTACAATTAAAGCCATAGAAAGTCCAATCTCACTCTAAACTCACCGCCGGAGTTATCTTTGCTCCAGCGAGACTAGCGAGTACAGGATTTTTGGACTTACCAAAACTCACCAAATTACTAGAACACATTTCTTTTTCTTCCTTTTAGTTGGCAGACTATACATTTTATATGCCGAGGTGTATAATATTCACATTTCAAAGAAGGAAATTACGGTGTCGAGTTTACCGGAATTTGTTGCGGGAACGAAGGATTCGAGGCGTCTTGGTTCGAGGGGGCAACCAGCCTCTGCAACGACTTCAAAGCGGTAGTCAGCTGTGCGAAGGAGGGGCGCAAACTCGGTTCCTGCAAAGAAGCAAAAAAGGATAATCCCAGATATTAGAATTGCTTACAAAACTATATGCCAAAATGACCACAACTTAAAGACTCTATTTGAGACGAAGGTGGCGGCGGGAAAAGTTTTATTCCCACCACCACCGCTGTTTTGGAGGCGTTGGTTTCCCAGTGACGAAAAAAATATTATTGTCAAAAAGTTATTTTCGGGATTTTTGGAAAGCAATGAAACCTCTTACGTTCAGAAAAGCTAAAATGAGCTTTCAATGCTTTCATGCTTCTCTGCTTCTCTTCTCATAGATCAACATCCTCCTACAATTTTCCTCCCACTGTTTTTTGACA
Source organism: Platanthera zijinensis (assembly GCA_039513925.1). NCBI lineage: Eukaryota > Viridiplantae > Streptophyta > Magnoliopsida > Asparagales > Orchidaceae > Platanthera > Platanthera zijinensis. Next base: position 12,624,528 of record CM077081.1, on the reverse strand, counting down.
GCTCTAATTTCAACATTGATTTCCTACCGTTACTTTTTCTATCGCCACAACCGTCCCAAGCAGAGCCAAAGGGTTCATTGAAACCAATGCCCTTTTCGGTTAAGAGTTCGACGATGGTGCAGGGCGACCGCCAGCGCACAAACAGCAAATGCGTGCGCACTCCACATGGAATGGTAACACCTAAACATTGCGGTTCCGCACACCGTTCTGGGTTAGGCATGGTGTAGTTTTTCTGCCACACACGCACATACGTTGGCATGCGTGTCGGTTCAAAACACCTTAATCAAATGGAACCCAAAGGCTGTATGACAATCGACCTACGTTTGCCAGCACTCCCAGATGATTCTTGCGACCAGGGGGTCAACTGAACTGGAAATCTCAAGCCGCTGATCCTTGAATCCTACTGCACCCACAACTTGCATCGGATTCATCCCGCTCCAAGGCATCCGGAGGGTTGCGAGCTCCCAAAAAATGACTCCAAAACTATAGACATCGCATCTGCAAAAAAAACAAAAAACAAAAAAAATCTAGAGGTCAATGATATTTTTTACAAATTCATTTACATAGAAAAAAACACAGCACTTGTTTGATAAGTAGCTTCCAAAAAATAGGGGAAGGGTGGTTGGAGCATCAATTATGATATGGAGGTAGATGTTCGAATGTAGATAAGGAAAAAAAGTTAAAATTGTTTTGCTATTAATAATTATTTAAGATTATTCAACTTTTTGGTTTATTGAATTATTAGGATTATCTTCGGTTTGAATTGTGATGAGATTGGTAGGATATATGATGTAGTGGTAGGCGGACTGGGGGAAGACACACTAAATGCAATCCTAAATGTGATGAGAATGATGAAAACACAAGAGTAGATCCGCTTAGAAATTATGACGCAGGACAAATTTATAGGCGGCGTAAACGGTGACCTAACCCTACATGCTATGCAAAGTCCGACGGATAAAATCACAATTGAATAATAAATAATATCATCCCATGCATAATATTCAAAGCAAAGCTGATGGAGATCCATCAAATCAAGTACCTGGAGGGGTTCGCCGCAAGGCGGGACCCACGTTCATTTATTCGCGCAGGAGGACTTGATCGGATCGACGATCAGACTCCGCGGTTGCGTCTGGTACGTCGCCGCGAGTCAAAATTAGTTTATATTTTTCAATTTATTATTGATGTATTTTAAGGGCCCGAACCCATCGTCCAATCATAGCCGTTGATGAGGGATGCCCTAGCTTTTCTTTTCTTATAAATAAAACTTATAGGAGCTGAATAGAGGTATTGCAGAATTTGGAGAACTCTAATCCCGGATTCCAGCGATCCCTCCCCGGTGCCGACTCCGTGGAACCCTAGGTGACGATTCTCAGGCCTCCAAACTCCTCCCCAGGGTAATCCCTACCTCCACCTTCATTTTCCACCCCTCATACTCCACCTTCAGCCGCCGGCTGCCCCAAAAATCCCCCTCCCAAGCCGTCGGCCTGCTGCTCCCAGGCCCAACAGCCGCCGGCTCCCCTAAACCTCCACCACCGGCCTTCCCCTACCCTTCAACCCGCCGCCACCTGCTTCCCCGCCTTTAAGCCGACCACTCGCCTTTAGCCTCCCATCCAGCCGACCACCCTACTCCCCTCCCCACCACCCGAAAACCACCTCAAACCCTAGCCGGCCATTCCTCACATCCCCTTTCACGCGGATCCACCTTCCTTTAACCCGAAGTCACATGATCAATTTAAATCTTGAAATTTCAGCCCCGATCCGTTATTTCCACTACTCGTACTTTCCATTTTTGCCCGGATCCAACCCTAAATAGTGGATCCACCCCTCCCCGGCCCGGATCTACTCGTACGTGCTCGGATCTACCCTTTTCTCACGCGATCTCATTATTTACCGCCGAGGACAGCCACCACCCTCATTTTCACGTTGCCGGTTTCACCTCTGATCGTCGATCTACATATCCGGACCCTATTTCTTCAGTGCCTCGGTTCAGCCCGTTACTTTGTGAGTTTGTTTTGTGGTATTGGATTATTTGATTTGACATTTTCATTGGTGAATGAATATATGTGCTGTGATTCTTGCTCGTAGAAATTGTTTCGGTACACTAATAATTTGCAGGTGGAGCTATTTGCCGCGCGTTTTACTTTGGCTCTCCGAGCGGAGGAAAGCCATTATTTTAACTGTTTTCAATTTAAAATATTTGCGTGGAGTTAAAATTATCTTTGCTCAAATTTATTTGTCGAAATATCGACGATTACATTACATTTAGGTTCAGATTAGCGTGTCACCCTTGCACTATCACCTAGCATCGTAGGTTTTGTGCACCCATAGCCTACCCCTACATCAAAAGCACAAATAATTTATTAGGGCAAACAAGCTTATGCTTTACTCCGCGTGAAGGGCCAAAGCTAGAGAGCGCGGCGAATAAATCATGCAAATCACGATAATTATCTAACAAACAACTACCATACAAGAGATCCACAACAAGCATAAGATCAAATCCAATATAATATGCTGAAAATAATAATCCAGTACAACAAAATCTCACCAAATAGTGGGATGATCAAGGCATTGAAGAATTCGGAGCCGGATATGCGTGTATGACGATCCGAGGTGGAGCCGGTAGCGTGGAAACGATGTAGGTGGCTGTCCTAGGCAGCGGATGGTTGAATCAGGACGAAAATGGATAGATCTGATCACGTGAGGGTAGATCCGGGAATGGAAGGGTAGATCCGACAGTATGAGATCGGATCCGGGCTGAAAAACTACAGATCACGGCTGATCCGGGAGGAGGGCTTTGGGTGGTGGTTTCACGTAAGATGGGGGCTGGCGGCTAGGGTGACTATGCTAATTAGGAGAGGCTGTGGTTGTAAAAGTGGAAAAAAATGGGCGGGTGGTGCTGTCGGGAAGAGGAGGGGGATTTGAGGGTGGTGTATGAGATGAGGGGGGTCTGGCGGTGCTGGACTGGCGGCGGGGGAGCGGGGGGGGGGGGGGGGGGGGCGGGCGCGGGGGGGGGCGGGGAGAATCTGAAGCAGCAGGCCACCTGCTTTGAGGAGGAAAAAACTATACTCTAGGAATAGTTAATTTCATTTTTGAACAACACAATGAAAAGGGGATTTTTGGGCAGCAGTTTGGTGACTGAGTTTGGGAGTCTTGGATGGTCGTGGGAAAGGGCTTGGGAGGGGGAAAGAGGCTTAGGATTAGGGCAAACCTTGGGGAGGAAGATACAAGCCTAGGAGTCGTCACCTAAGGTTCCACGAATTCGGCACCGTGGCGGGATCGCGGGAATACTTTTCACCAAATTCTGCAATCCCCTAAACCAGTCAACTACAAGCCTTTATAATGAAATAAAAGCTAGGGCATCCGACCTTCAACGACTATGATTGGTCGGAGGTGGGGTCACCCAAATAAATCAAAATACAATGCAAACAAATGAAGTAATATATCAAATCAATTCGCAACGCGAATCTGGACACATTTGCAGTGTCCTATCGTCGATCCGGGAATGTCATATATAGAAAGTCGTCAATTGGCCCAGAACGGGCCCAAAACTCGTCCTCCACTGCAGGTCCTCGTCACTGCTCCGCATCAATCTCCCCGACTTGAAAGAATTCATCTCCGATAAATAGGGATCAGAATTCTCTCGATGTAATCCAGGTAAGACTCGAAGAGGTCCACCGAAGGTCGTCCAAGTGTCATCGATGGAAAAGTGTCCTCGCCAATCAACTCCCCCAGACTGAAAAGTTGTCATCTCTGGTGAATGGAGATGGTTGTACTGAAGTCGAAGTCCAGGGATGAATCGATCAAGCTCTGCTGCAAGTACCCAGGTGTCACCAACGTCTGTAGTAGGAATGTACTGGTGGAGTCTGATCTTCGTGATGCTCTCAACGCTCAAATCACGAGTGATGGATCCCGGTGCGATCGGTGGCGCCGTAGGTAGAACCAAAGAAGACGAATCCCCGGGTGGGTGGGTGTCAGAAGTGGGTGAGTAGTGGTGGCCATCAAACATGTATGGACTATGAAGGTGGCAAGACAACGAAAATAGAGGTGTGGGCGGCTGGAAGTCCGCACTGCTTGGGTCCACATACTCACGAGGCTCGTAATACGACGACATATCTTCAACACAAAATACCAGGTGGATACCCATACTTGTAGGAATATCAAAAAGCGTAGGTGTTTGCTTCGATCCGTCTCATGATTATATAGGGATTCATTCGCCTAACGCTCAAGATTTTAGCAAGCTTCACACGGAGCCTCACAATGTAGATTCTCACCATCACTTGCTCGCATTCATGAAATATCTGCTCTTGTCAGTGAACATCCGCATGTGACGTACAAAATTTATTATCATTATGGATTTTTCGTTGGACCGACTCATGACACACATGCAATGATGAACATATAACACAACAGACTCATGCAAATGATGACGAAACGACTCAACAGACCCATGCAAATGATGTAAATAATGTAAATGAGACATGACCGACACTAATGCTTTTATAGAGAAATCTAAAAATGATCGGGGTGTCTCTAAAATGTGGTGGCAGATCAGGTGGATCTCTCGATGGAGTGTAGAAAAACGCATCCCGTGTGTGACGAGTGCTTAGATAATCTTGCGAGGCATCTATATTCAAATACGAGCTTGTAAAGATCCAAGTGTCTCTCAGGGAACGTGACACATCAGGGGGCTCATCAGGAGATGTGTACAAAAAGTCATCGCGAATGAGACGTCAACCTGGGTGAAGATCGTGTACATCGACTATGAGACATGACTCTATTGTGTAATGAGTGTCCCCGACAAGAAAATTCATAGGGTGGGTCAGTGAGTAGTGTATCCCAAAACTCATCGAGAGTACGAGGGGTCATAAGATAGGACCCCACAATATCAGGAGTATACTACGTTTACTAGGGGGAGTCTAGATACTTGATGCTCCACTCAATATCCAACCACTGGGGCAAGGTTAGGGGCGATAATAAAAGTGGCGTCAGTAAATCGATACTCATACATGATTGACTCACCTGAATTTCATCCTCACCAGAATGTGGCAGATCATTAGGAGGCTCAACAGGAGGCTCGTCGAACTCATCACTAGGGTCAGGATCCTCCAGATGAGTACCACCGCAAGGGGTAGTGTCCCCGTGAATGAGTGGCATAGCCACTAGGAGCTCAACACCAGGCTCCGGGCTCTCGATCGTGATGTGACTCAGGGTAATGACAATGGGAGAGCGACATATGCATACACTCAAGAATGGGTCCGTGAGTGCGGTGTTAAGAAATGGGTCTATGGTTGGGGTGCTAACTAACCCGATGCATAACAGAAGAAGAGGTGTGGGTGAGGGACACAATAATATAGACTCAATAGGCCACTTATGCTCGCTCTCAGTCGAGGTCACAAGAAACGGATCAAAACAAGAGATAAGTCATCCATTGAGCTAAGCACCTCACAGGGGTGGGAGCAATGCACATCAGGTATCACTTATGTCGTGGCTGACAGGACAGTGGTAGGTATCGTGGTGACCTCAGTATGGGAGGGACTCGTAATGGGAAGATCAAGGTGAGAATCACATCGACCAGCTCTTGCGGATCTCAAAGACTGTTCATAATTAAGGGCGAGCTGATATGTTTGCTTGAGGGACTTCGAGCTATGATAAACTACCTTAGTACGTATGTCAGACCGAAGTCAGACCGAAATCGGGCAACGGTCATGGCTAGGTCCTCACGGATATCATTCTTCACCACTAGCTCATCAAAACGGTCCATGTACTCAGCGACAAACATGAATCTTTGTTGAAGGAAAAATAATTGGTCGAGCAAACGACTTCGATACGACGAAAGCAGATACCTCTGACACAATGTACGCTTCATGTCCACCCAACTAGTGATGTGATGTTGACGATCTCGCTCGCGGGGGGTCCTCTCAACGCTATGCCAATATGCCCTCGCCTAATCTAAAAGTCTAAGTTTCGCAAACTTGACAAGACGTTCACCGAATGCCTCAAAATGATCAAGATAATACTCCATATCCACGAGTCAATAACTGAAAGACTCGAGACTCGATGAGTCGTCAAAGGAAGGGGCAACAATACAAAACTGACTCTCAAGATCTCTCTCAAAGTGACGATCCTCATAATAGTCATTTCTAAGATAATCGAGGCGAATCGAAGGATCGACATGATTTGTTCGCGTGCAAGGATATGAATGACGACAATTATCATACTGATCATCTCTAGTGTAGCGGGGTCGTGTCGGTGGGTCAACACGATCACTAAAAGTGGTGTGCTGCGATCGAGGATAATCGTCGTAGTAACGTGAGGATCTCCCTGATGAGACTTTGTGAGAGCGGGTGCAAGTGAACTCGGGACCTCCAAAGTGATGAGAGGAATAATTGTGACATAATGAAAAACACATAGACACTACGACTGCGTATCGAAAAGTGCGTGCAACCTCCCTCTGATACCAATTGACGCATGACGAATCTATAGGTGGCGGGTAAACGGTGACCCAAATACATCAAAACACAATGCAAACTAATGAAGTAATATATCAAATCAATTCGTAATGAGAATCCAGACACAACTGCGGAGTCCAACCGTCGATCCGGGCACGTCATATATGGAAAGTTGCCAATTGGCCCGAACGGGCCCAAAACTCGTCCTTCACTACAGGTACTCGTCTCTATTCCGCATCAAATTACAACGTTAATTAATTATTTTAAAGATTAACAACGACACAAACGTTCCCAAATTTTAGTTAAAGAAAACAAGAAATATTCACAAACGAACGAGGCGCAATTATTTCAAGCACGCACGGAATGAACCCTGCAAATGAGATAATCGTAGACACTAATAGCAAATGAAATAAGAATCCACAACAAGTGTTATGCCAAAGTGCACAACAATAGAAATGAAAACTTCATGCCACAATTCACACGTGCAAGCGACGGCAATGACAGTTGTTGGAGGGCATCTAAGGTCATAGAAAATGGGGAGAATGCGTCGGAAGTGGAGTTCTAGACTGATGGTGGCTTGGATAGGGTAGGATAGTCGCTGTAGAGGGGGCTCATGGTAGGGAACTTGGGGCTGGTGGGTGGGGAGGCCAGGGAGGGCGGTTGTCGGGTTGCGGAAAGACGGGTGGGGCTCGGCTACAGAGGTTAAGGAAGGAAGGGGGTGGAGGGGGGAGATCGGGCTTGAGGTTGTAGGGGGTTTGAGAGTTCCTAGAGGGGTGGAAGTTATGGAGGAAGTAGTCCTGGACGTTCTGGAAGTGGGAGGAGTACGGTAGGGTTTGCTGAATGGGGCGGGTCTTTGCGTCGATCCGACGGTTAGGGAAAAGGGAATTAGTCGAGAGACGTTGGAGAGGATAGGGGTGCATTGCGAAGGAGGGAGGGATTACGGTGGACCGGCGGTGGAGGAGGAGGGAGGGATTTCGGTAGACCGGCGGTGGAGGAGGATGGAGGGATTACGGTGGACCGGCGGTGGAGGAGGAGGGAGGGATTACGGTGGACCGCGGTGGAGGAGGAGGGAGGAAGGGCGGCTTGGCGTCGCACCAAGCGAAAAACTCCACGAATTACACTTGGAGAAGCGACAGGCGGTTCCTGCAATCTGCAAAACCCACAATACCCCCATGAACCGTCTGCCGTAACATTTATAACCCTAAAAATCAAACCATTGGATAACTGTTAGACACATCAGCACCCGAATCGGACAGCTCGTACTATTCGGGATGATCAGACGTCAAATACAACTTTAAAAAAAAGTAATATATGAAATCGACTCGGATCGACCATCCAGACGCAACCACGGACTCGGATCGTCTGACTGGGTAGCGGATCACCGACTCCTACGGGAATACACCTGTGTCGAGCGTTGCGTGCCATCAATATGTCAACATTTCAGTATATACATGTTTGATTTATTATTAGGAATCATGTCCCTTTTTGTTCCTCGGAGTATTGGAATATGATGTTTCAGTAACATGGGGGCATAGTTGCGCATTGTTGGGAAAAAGTACATTATATTGAATATGAGCATGCAAACTGTGAGAACAAGAAAATAAAACTGAAGTAAAAGAAAATAGAGTTTGCTAGTGATAGAAGCAAAGAGAGAAAGGGGAGAGATTTGACCGAACTGTCGAATGTCAGAGGCATATGTTGGGATATTTAAAAATATCATATTTTCCTATCTCATAAATACAAATATATAATAAGTATATTTATATGCTCTAAAAGTAAAAAAAAAACATAAATAGTGGATAAATAATGAGTCATGTATATCCAAAAATAAAATCAATGAAAATAAAAAATAAACTATTATTAACACACCATGACTACCACTAATAGTTGGGAAATATATTGAATATTGTATAATAATTTTATTTAGATAACAATTAATTTTACATCAATTAAAAAAGAATTTAAGAGCTAAAAATCCATCTTTGATACCAAACCTTGTTCTTAATAGAAATATGTTAAAAACATAAGAATCATTAATTAATATTATGTACAATGATTTGATAAGTGATTTAAGCATATATAATGCTAACACAACGTAAAATAAAAAAACGGATGATACTTCTAAACATCATGTTAGCCGATATATAAAAAAAAACAGAACATGACAGTTTATGTTTTACTAAGAGATGCAACCTACTTTTTAGGAAAAAATTTATTTTGCCCTTCAAAGGACATTTAAAATAAAGTATATAACTGGATACCACTGTGTATGGAAATAAAATACAGTTCTATAGAGACCTATATTGATAATAAATAGAGAAAATTTTGAAGTGGTTAATTTCTAGTACTTGTTTTTTAATTCTCTCACATATTTAGAACCTAAGCATCCAACTGAAAAATCAATTGGTTGAAGGTTGAGCAGCACGCGAGCAGCATTAAGTGCAAGAGGCTACATGTGTTGCCTAATGTGGGACTATATTCTCATCACGCACCCTCATGTATAGGATTTTTCGTCTCTAACCCGCTGGGCTTTTTATAATTGGGTAACGCGAGAGTGCACTGTGGGGCCTAGCTCGCTATAATTCTTTATTAAAACCTGTGTATCAATCTACAGTCAACGGATTAATAGGTTAGAGGTCAAAGATCTATATTGAGGGAATAGGTTACATGAATTTTCATATATGTGACTATATTTTTAACATGTTTCAGTTATTCTTTCTCTAATACTCTTGCTTTCTCTTTTGGGGAGCCGTTGATTTTGGAAAGGGCTGAGGAGTACACTCCATTTGTATGCTGTTAGAATATGCCATCTTTTATGCTTTATTTTATTTTGCTTCTATCATTGTATCATCTCTATATATAGAGGACTTATTATTGAAATGAAGCATTCTGATTTTTGCTGTGCAACATGGTATCAGAGCTAGGTTAATTTCCTGGTGCCCTAATTATTCTGCCTGCCGCTTGCGTTTGCCGACCGACTCTCGCTCGTCGTTCACCCGCATATCTTCTTCCGCTCCGCTCCGACTCGCTCGCTGTATCTCCATCCGTATCTCCTCCAGCTCGAGACTTCTCCACCCGTCCGGGCCTTCTTCCGCTCGCCGTATTCCTTTCGCTCGAGTCTTCTCCGCTCTGGTCTTCTCCACCCGTCCAGCTTCTCCTTCCTCCTCCTCTTCTTCTTCTACCTCTTCTTCTTTTTCAGTCCTTCTGACGCTGGATCCTTCATGTAGTGAGTGGCCTACTTCTTCCGGCGCCGTCAGCCCTTGCTGGTGCTCTTATGGAGTGGATTTCTCTTCCTCCCATTTTTTTGAAGCCCTAAATCTTGGGTCGTCTTCGGATTTCTATTCCTGAGTCATTATGTCTAACGGAGCTGATTCTCCCACTCCCTCATTAGGGGTTGTTCCTCCGACGATTTTGGAAAAGGTCAATGACTGCTTTGTAAGGGGAGAGGGGTCTGATTATGGCTTATGTTTTGAGTGGTTCTGATCCATTCATCTCCTGGGAAGTGTGGGCATAGATCCCTTTCAAGGTCGTATCATGTAAATTCTGGTGTCCTTTGGTTTGCTCGATAATTATTTTTGTTTGCGTGTTCGAGTTTTCCTCTATAAAGTAAAGGTCGGCCAGAGGTTGGAGATGTGGCATGAAGAACAAATTACAATAAGACCAAACATAATAAAAAGGCAAAAAAAATACAAATTATAATTAAAGCACTAATTAGATAAGTTGTTGTGAGTAGGTCTTGTCTACTACAACTCTAATGATTTTTCATTCATGGAATAAGTAAAATTCAAAATGTGAACTTACTTTTCGTTGGATGGCTCATTGCGGAGGACCTCTGGGGCCATCCACTCGGCTGCCAGAGGAAAAAAACTGTTATTACAGTACTGATGATTAAAATTTAACTTGGGTCGCCTAGTTTATTAGCACTAGAATCAGTCACAGCATGTAATAAAAGAATTTGCAATGATAAGGATACTTGCCGTTCCAGCAGTCGATTTGGACGACAAAAAAGTACCGTGCTTTAAGCGTGAAAGACCAAAATCACAAACCTGCAATGGCTTGGATAAGAAAACCACTACAAATACGGAAAGAACCATAAAAAGAAAAAAACAAGAATATAAGTACAGTTGTTGAAATCATTTTCAAACAACCCCCAAGCTCTCATTTAATTATTGATGCAGGCTGTAAAATTTGAATATAAATAGATATAACGTTGGGTGTAGTGCTGAGAAAAATCCTAATTCACTCAATCATGCATGCATGCGAAATGAAGTCCAAATTAAATTGCAAATGTATAAAATGATTATGGGCTTACACTGAACAATAAAAATAAGAGAACTTTGATTTAAGAAATTAGATTTTGGATCATATGCGCATGGCAGAATCTATAGGCAACGGGTAAACGATGAACTAACTCTACATGCTATGCGAAGCTCGATGGATTAATCACAATTGGATAATAATTAAAACATCACACGCAAACAAATTCACAACAAGACAAAATATTAATTAGGGCGAAGCAAGCTTAGGCTTTCCACCGCGTGGAGGGCCAAAGCAAGAGCGTGCGGCGAATAAACCCTGCAAAGCACAATAATAATGTAGGGCAAAATTCTACGATAATGTTTCTCCAAGCAAATATAAAATGTTCAACCCAATAAATAAATGTTGAAAATAATAAACCGATACAACGAAATCTCACCAAATAGTGGGCTGACCAAGATACTGAAGAATCGGGGGCGGAGATGCGTGCACGGCGATCTGAGGTAGAACCGGTGGCGTGAAAATAGTGGAGGTGGCTGTCCTAGATGGTGGAAGATGAAAACGGACCGGAAAGGGATGGATTCGGCCACTTAGGTATAGATCCGGGTGAGAAGGGTAGATACGACAATAACAGGTCGGACCCGGGCTGAAAAAATTTCAGATCTGGGCTGATCCGGAAGGGGGAGGGTTGGGGTTGGGGGTTCACATGTAGGAAGTTTAGCGGC